>OY997274.1:72143962-72743962 GCA_963921465.1 Triticum timopheevii
TCGACCACGAAGACTCACTCGACCACCAGGAGATTAAGAGTCACTCTGTATCCAAACGGTCTGTAATTAAGTAGTCTTTATTACCATGATAACACTTTATGTAGGGCGTTACCAGTAACGCCAATCCTTTATGTACTTTAAACCCCGCATAACTGAGGGCCGGAGGGGTCTGGCAGACACTATATAAGCCACCCCCCTCCTCAGTGTAAAGGGTTCGCACCCCTGTAACTCATACGCACATAATCCAGTCGACCACCTCCGGGCTCCGAGACGTAGGGCTGTTACTTCCTCCGAGAAGGGCCTAAACTCGTAAATCCCTTGTGTATACAACTACTCCATAGCTAGGATCTTGCCTCTCCATACCTACCCCCCATTCTACTGTCAGACTTAGAACCACGACAGTTGGCGCCCACCTTGGGGCAGGTGTCTTAGCGACTTTTTGGAGAAGTTGCAATTTTTCCGATTGCCTTCATCATGGTTTCTGGCGGAGTTCTGGTCGAGGGCCGCGAGATCCGTCTCGGTGCGCTCACTTTCATTGCCGACGACTCCGCTTGGCTCCAGGAGGCTCCACTCGACATCGACGCGCTCCCCGTCCGCGGTGCGACGCATTTTCGGGCGTGTGTCCGCGGCGTCCTGCTGTGGCAACCGTCGACTCCATATCGGTCGACTCCTGTGCCGTTCTCCCTCCCTGTCTCCCGCCAGCGCAAACGCTCTGGTCGGTCGAGGCTTCAGCGGTGGGTGAGACACGCAGTAGCTCGCCAATCGGCCACCACCCAAGTCGCGGCAATTGAGCCCGACGAATGTCTTTACGGCCTGTTCGATCTGTCGACTGGCTCCGTAGAGACTGCATCCGAGTGCGACAGCAGTGATCCAGCGGCGGAGGTCCTGATGGTCAATGGGCCTCGTAGCCCTCCCAGCTTTCCCCGCACCGACGGGATAGACGGTGGAGGCAACCCCGCTCAGGCCCACGAGGAATATCAACCCGAGCCACTCACTTCTCAGCAAAGAGAAGATCTTCGCCGTCGGAACATGGATGCCCTGCATACTCCCATCGCAGGAGAAACTCCCGAGGCTCGTGCCTTGGAAGAGGCGCGTTTGGCCAACTTGGCTGAACGCACTCGACTAGAGAACCTCCAGCGAGCACTCGACGAGCGTGCGCGGCAATGAGTACCCGACTCCAGTCAACGTCAGCTTTTTCCACAACCAACTCAGGTATATCGAACCCCGATTCAGAATTTAGGAGCTGCAACCCGTATAGCAGAGTCAATTCAGCCTTCTCAGTCGGAGGCTGGCAGAGGCTTGATGCAGATCAGGGATTTGCTCCGAGCCGCAGGAGATCAGAATTCAGCTGTGTCACAGTCGCGCAACAGGATTCACAGTCGATCCGTTGCTGCGAATACAGTTCAGTCGGCTCATAGCCCAAGATTGCCTCCGCGGCACGAGGGACGTGAAGGTCGGCGGGACCAGTATGATGACCGATTTGATCGTGATGATAGGCGTCGAGTGCCCACTCCTCCCCCAAGGGGTGGGTCCTACGCCCATCTGCAGCAAGATGACAGGCGCCAGCTTAGTGTTGGGCGTGTTGGGGAACGTAGTAATTTCAAAAAATTTCCTACGCACACGCAAGATCATGGTGATGGCATAGCAACGAGAGGGGAGAGTGTATGTCCACGTACCCTCGTAGACCGTTAGCGGAAGCGTTATGACAACGCGGTTGATGTAGTCGAACGTCTTCACGATCCGACCGATCCAAGTACCGAACGTACGGCACCTCCGAGTTCAGCACACGTTCAGCTCGATGACGATCCCCGGGCTCCGATCCAGCAAAGCTTCGGGGATGAGTTCCATCAGCACGACGGCGTGGTGACGATGATGATGTTCTACCGGCGCAGGGCTTCGCCTAAACTCCGCGACGATATGACCGAGGTGGAATATGGTGGAGGGGGGCACCGCACACGGCTAAGGAACGATCTGTAGATCAACTTGTGTGTCTCTGGGGTGCCCCCTGCCCCCGTATATAAAGGAGGGAGGGTGAGGTGCGGTCGGCCCCCTAGGGGTGCGCCTGGAGGAGTCCTACTCCCACCGGGAGTAGGACTCCCCCCTCTTGCCTTGGTGGAGAAGGAAATGGGAGAGGGAAAAGAGGAAAGGGGGGCGCCGCCCCCCCCTTCCTTGTCCTATTCGGACTAGGGGGGAGGGGCGCGTGGCCTGCCCTGGCCGGCCCTCCTCTTCTCCCTCATGGCCCACTAAGGCCCATTAACCCCCGGGAGGGTTCCGGTAACCCCCCGGTGTTCCGGTAAAATCCCGATTTCACCCAGAACTATTCCGATGTCCAAACATAGGCTTCCAATATATCAATATTTATGTCTCGACCATTTCGAGACTCCTCATCATGTCCGTGATCACATTCGGGACTCCGAACAAACTTCGGTACATCAAAACTTATAAACTCATAATAAAACTGTCATCGTAACGTTAAGTGTGCGGACCCTACGGGTTCGAGAACTATGTAGACATGACCTAGAACTATTCTCGGTCAATAACCAATAGCGGAACCTGGATGCCCATATTGGTTCCTACATATTCTACGAAGGTCTTTATCGGTCAAACTGCATAACAACATACGTTGTTCCCTTTGTCATCGGTATGTTACTTGCATGAGAATTGATTGTCGGTATCCAATACCTAGTTCAATCTCGTTACCGACAAGTCTCTTTACTCGTTACGTAATGCATCATCCCGTAACCAACTCATTGGTCACATTGCTTGCAAGGCTTATAGTGATGTGCATTACCGAGAGGGCCCAGAGATACCTCTCCGACAATCGGAGTGACAAAACCTAATCTCGAAATACGCCAACTCAACATGTACCTTCGGAGACACCTGTAGTACTCCTTTATAATCACCCAGTTACGTTGTGACGTTTGGTAGTACCCAAAGTGTTCCTCCGGTAAATGGGAGTTGCATAATTCTCATAGTTACAGGAACATGTATAAGTCATGAAGAAAGCAATAGCAATATACTAAACGATCAAGTGCTAGGCTAACGGAATGGGTCATGTCAATCACATCATTCTCCTGATGATGTGATCCCACTAATCAAATGACAACACATGTCTATGGTTAGGAAACATAACCATCTTTGATTAATGAGCTAGTCAAGTAGAGGCATACTAGTGACTATATGTTTGTCTATGTATTCACACATGTATCATGTTTCCGGTTAATACAATTCTAGCATGAATAATAAACATTTATCATGATATGAGGAAATAAATAATAACTATATTATTGCCTCTAGGGCATATTTCCTTCAGTGTCCCACTTGCACTAGAGTCAATAATCTAGATTACATAGTAATGATTCTAACACCCATGGAGTCTTGGTGCTGATCATGTTTTGCTCGTGAGAGAGGCTTAGTCAACGGGTCTGCAACATTCAGATCCGTATGTATCTTGCAAATCTCTATGTCTCCCACTTGGACTTGGTCCCGAATGGAATTGAAGCGTCTCTTGATGTGCTTGGTCCTCTTGTGAAATCTGGATTCCTTTGCCAAGGCAATTGCACCAGTATTGTCACAAAAGATCTTCATTGGTCCCGATGCACTAGGTATGACACCTAGATCGGAAATGAACTCCTTCATCCAGACTCCTTCATTTGCTGCTTCAGAAGCAGCTATGTACTCCGCTTCACATGTAGATCCCGCCACGACGCTTTGTTTAGAACTGCACCAACTTACAGCTCCACCGTTTAATAAAAACACGTATCCGGTTTGCGATTTAGAATCGTCCGGATCAGTGTCAAAGCTTGCATCGACGTAACCATTTACGACTAGCTCTTTGTCACCTCCATATACGAGAAACATATCCTTAGTCCTTTTCAGGTATTTCAGGATGTTCTTGACCGCTGTCCAGTGATCCACTCCTGGATTACTTTGGTACCTTCCTGCCAAGCTTATTGCTAAGCATACGTCAAGTCCGGTACACAGCATTGCATACATGATAGAGCCTATGGCTGAAGCATAGGGAACATCTTTCATTTTCTCTCTATCTTCTGCTGTGATCGGGCATTGAGTTTGACTCAACTTCACACCTTGTAGCACGGGCAAGAACCCTTTCTTTGCCTGATCCATTTTGAACTTTTTCAAAATTTTGTCAACGTATGTGCTTTGTGAAAGTCCTATTAAGCGTCTTGATCTATATCTATAGATCTTGATGCCCAATATGTAAGCAGCTTCACCGAGGTCTTTCATTGAAAAACTTTTATTCAAGTATCCCTTTATGCTATCCAGAAATTCTATATCATTTCCGATTAATAA
Organism: Triticum timopheevii; assembly: GCA_963921465.1. Taxonomy (NCBI): domain Eukaryota; kingdom Viridiplantae; phylum Streptophyta; class Magnoliopsida; order Poales; family Poaceae; genus Triticum; species Triticum timopheevii. The sequence goes on from OY997274.1 coordinate 72,148,277, forward strand.
TATGTCATCTACATATAATATCAGAAATGCTACAGAGCTCCCACTCACTTTCTTGTAAATACAGGCTTCTCCAAAAGTCTGTATAAAACCATATGCTTTGATTACACTATCAAAACGTTTATTCCAACTCCGAGATGCTTGCACCAGTCCATAAATGGATCGCTGGAGCTTGCATACTTTGTTAGCACCTTTTGGATCAACAAAACCTTCCGGCTGCATCATATACAACTCTTCTTCCAGAAATCCATTCAAGAATGCAGTTTTGACATCCATTTGCCAAATTTCATAATCATGAAATGCAACAATAGCTAACATGATTCGGACAGACTTAAGCATCGCTACGGGTGAGAAAGTCTCATCGTAGTCAACCCCTTGAACTTGTCGAAAACCTTTCGCAACAAGTCGAGCTTTATAGACAGTTACATTACCATCAGCGTCAATCTTCTTCTTAAAGATCCATTTATTTCCAATGGCTTGCCGATCATCGGGCAAGTCAACCAAAGTCCATACTTTGTTTTCATACATGGATCCCATCTCAGATTTCATAGCCTCTAGCCATTTTGCGGAATCTGGGCTCATCATCGCTTCCTCATAGTTCGTAGGTTAATCATGGTCAAGTAACATGACTTCCAAAATAGGATTACCGTACCACTCTGGTGCAGATCTTACTCTGGTAGACCTACGAGGTTCAGTAGAAACTTGATCTGAAGTTTCATGATCAATATCATTAGCTTCCTCACTAATTGTTGTAGTCGTCACAGGAACCGGTTCTTGTGATGAACTACTTTCTAATAAGGGAGTAGATACAGTTATCTCATCAAGTTCTACTTTCCTCCCACTCACTTCTTTCGAGAGAAACTCCTTCTCTAGAAAGGATCCGATTTTAGCAACGAAAATCTTTCCCTCAGATCTGTGATAGAAGGTGTACCCAATAGTCTCTTTTGGGTATCCTATGAAGACACATTTCTCCGATTTGGGTTCGAGCTTATCTGGTTGAAGTTTCTTCACATAAGCATCGCAACCCCAAACTTCAAGAAACGACAACTTTGGTTTCTTGCCAAACCACAGTTCATAAGGCGTCGTCTTAACGGATTTTGATGGTGCCCTATTTAACGTGAATGCGGCCGTCTCTAAAGCATAACCCCAAAACGATAGCGGTAAATCAGTAAGAGACATCATAGATCGCACCATATCTAGTAAAGTACGGTTACGAAGTTCGGGCACACCATTTCGTTGTGGTGTTCCGGGTGGCGTGAGTTGCAAAACTATTCCGCATTGTTTCAAGTGTAAGCCAAACTCGTAACTCAAATATTCTCCTCCACGATCAGATCGTAGAAATTTTATTTTCTTGTTACGATGATTTTCCACTTCACTCTGAAATTCTTTGAACTTTTCAAATGTTTCAGACTTGTGTTTCATCAAGTAGATATACCCATATCTGCTCAAATCATCTGTGAAGGTGAGAAAATAACGATACCCTCCGCGAGCCTCAACATTCATTGGACCACAAATATTAGTATGTATGATTTCCAACAAATCAGTTGCTCGCTCCATAGTTCCAAAGAACGGCGTTTTAGTCATCTTGCCCATGAGGCACGGTTCGCAAGTACCAAGTGATTCATAATCAAGTGATTCCAAAAGCCCATCAGTATGGAGTTTCTTCATGCGCTTTACACCGATATGACCTAACCGGCAGTGCCACAAATAAGTTGCACTATCATTATCAACTCTGCATCTTTTGGTTTCAACACTATGAATATGTGTATCACTACTATCGAGATTCAATAAAAATAGACCACTCTTCAAGGGTGCATGACCATAAAAGATATTACTCATATAAATAGAACAACCATTATTCTCTGATTTAAATGAATAACCGTCTCGCATCAAACAAGATCCAGATATAATGTTCATGCTCAACGCTGGCACCAAATAACAATTATTTAGGTCTAAAACTAATCCCGATGGTAGATGTAGAGGTAGCGTGCCGACCGCGATCACATCAACTTTGGAACCATTTCCCACGTGCATCGTCACCTCGTCCTTAGCCAATCTTCGCTTAATCCGTAGTCCCTGTTTCGAGTTGCAAATATTAGCAACAGAACCAGTATCAAATACCCAGGTTCTACTGCGAGCATTAGTAAGGTACACATCAATGACATGTATATCACATATACCTTTGTTCACTTTGCCATCCTTCTTATCCGCCAAATACTTGGGGCAGTTCCGCTTCCAGTGTCCAGTGTGCTTGCAGTAGAAGCACTCAGTTTCAGGCTTAGGTCCAGACTTGGGTTTCTTCTCTTGAGCAGCAACTTTCTTGCTGTTCTTTTTGAAGTTCCCCTTCTTCTTCCCTTTGCCCTTTTTCTTGAAACTGGTGGTCTTGTTAACCATCAACACTTGATGCTGCTTCTTGATTTCTACCTCCGCGGCTTTTAGCATTGCGAAGAGCTCGGGAATAGTCTTGTTCATCCCTTGCATATAATAGTTCATCACAAAGCTCTTGTAGCTTGGTGGCAGTGATTGAAGAATTCTGTCAATGACACTATCATCAGGAAGATTAACTCCCAGTTGAATTAAGTGATTATTATACCCAGACATTTTGAGTATGTGTTCACTGACAGAACTATTCTCCTCCATCTTGCAGCTGTAGAACTTATTGGAGACATCATATCTCTCAATCCGGGCATTTGCTTGAAATATTAACTTCAACTCTTGGAACATCTCATATGCTCCATGACGTTCAAAACGTCGTTGAAGACCCGGTTCTAAGCCGTAAAGCATGGCACACTGAACTATCGAGTAGTCATCAGCTTTGCTCTGCCAGACGTTCTTAACGTCGTCAGTTGCATCAGCAGCAGGCCTGGCACCCAGCGGTGCTTCCAGGATGTAACTTTTCTGTGCAGCAATGAGGATAATCCTCAGGTTATGGACCCAGTCCGTGTAATTGCTACCATCATCTTTCAACTTTGCTTTCTCAAGGAACACATTAAAATTCAATGGAACAACAGCACGAGCCATCTATCTACAAACAAACATAGACAAGCAAAATACTATCAGGTACTAAGTTCATGATAAATTTAAGTTCAGTTAATCATATTACTAAAGAACTCCCACTTAGCAGACATCTCTCTAGTCATCTAAGTGATCACGTGATCCAAATCAACTAAACCATGTCCGATCATCACGTGAGATGGAGTAGTTTCAATGGTGAACATCACTATGTTGATCATATCTACTATATGATTCACGCTCGACCTTTCGGTCTCCGTGTTCCGAGGCCATATCTGTATATGCTAGGCTCGTCAAGTATGACCTGAGTATTCCGCGTGTGCAACTGTTTTGCACCCGTTGTATTTGAACGTAGAGCCTATCACACCCGATCATCACGTGGTGTCTCAGCACGAAGAACTTTCGCAACGGTGCATACTCAGGGAGAACACTTCTTGATCATTAGTGAGAGATCATCTTAAAATGCTACCGTCAATCAAAGCAAGATAAGATGCATAAAGGATAAACATCACATGCAATCAATATAAGTGATATGATATGGCCATCATCATCTTGTGCTTGTGATCTCCATCTTTGAAGCACCGTCATGATCACCATTGTCACCGGCGCGACACCTTGATCTCCATCGTAGCATCGTTGTCGTTACGCCATCTATTGCTTCTACGACTATCGTTACCGCTTAGTGATAAAGTAAAGCAATTACAGGGCGTTTGCATTTCATACAATAAAGCGACAACCATATGGCTCCTGCCAGTTGCCGATAACTTCGGTTACAAAACATGATCATCTCATACAATAAAATATAGCATCACGTCTTGACCATATCACATCACAACATGCGCTGCAAAAACAAGTTAGACGTCGTCTACTTTGTTGTTGCAAATTTTACGTGGCTGCTACGGGCTGAGCAAGAACCGTTCTTACCTACGCATCAAAAACCACAACGATAGTTCGTCAAGTTGGTGCTGTTTTAACCTTCGCAAGGACCGGGCGTAGCCACACTCGATTCAGCTAAAGTGAGAGAGACAGACACCCGCCAGCCACCTTTAAGCACGAGTGCTCATAACGGTGAAACCAGTCTCGCGTAAGCGTACGCGTAATGTCGGTCCGGGCCGCTTCATCTCACAATACCGCCGAACCAAAGTATGACATGCTGGTAAGCAGTATGACTTGTATCGCCCACAACTCACTTGTGTTCTACTCGTGCATATAACATCAACGCATAAAACCTAGGCTCTGCTGCCACTGTTGGGGAACGTAGTAATTTCAAAAAAATTCCTACGCACACGCAAGATCATGGTGATGGCATAAGCAACGAGAGGGGAGAGTGTATGTCCACGTACCCTCGTAGACCGTTAGCGGAAGCGTTATGACAACACGGTTGATGTAGTCGAACGTCTTCATGATCCGACCGATCCAAGTACCGAACGTACGGCACCTCCGATTTCAGCACACGTTCAGCTCGATGACGATACCCGGGCTCCCATCCAGCAAAGCTTCGAGGATGAGCTCCGTCAGCACGACGGCGTGGTGACGATGATGATGTTCTACCGGTGCAGGGCTTCGCCTAAACTCCGCGACGATATGACCGAGGTGGAATATGGTGGAGGGGGGCATCGCACACGGCTAAGGAACGATCCGCAGATCAACTTGTGTGTCTCTGGGGTGCCCCCCGCCCCCGTATATAAAGGAGGGAGGGGGAGGTGCGGTCGGCCCCCTAGGGGTGTGCCTGGAGGAGTCCTACTCCCACCGGGAGTAGGACTCCCCCCTCTTGCCTTGGTGGAGAAGGAAAGGGGAGAGGGGAAAGAGGATAGGGGGGCGCCGCCCCCCTCCTTCCTTGTCCTATTCGGACTAGGGGGGAGGGGGCGCGCGGCCTGCCCTGGCCGGCCCTCCTCTTCTCCCTCATGGCCCACTAAGGCCCATTAACCCCCGGGAGGGTTCCGGTAACCCCCCGGTGTTCCGGTAAAATCCTGATTTCACCCAGAACTATTCCGATGTCCAAACATAGGCTTCTAATATATCAATCTTTATGTCTCGACCATTTCGAGACTCCTCGTCATGTCCGTGATCACATCCAGGACTCCGAACAAACTTCGGTACATCAAAACTTATAAACTCATAATAAAACTGTCATTGTAACGTTAAGCGTGCGGACCCTACGGGTTCGAGAACTATGTAGACATGACCTAGAACTATTCTTGGTCAATAACCAATAGCGGAACCTGGATGCCCATATTGGTTCCTACATATTCTACGAAGGTCTTTATCGGTCAAACCGCATAACAACATACGTTGTTCCCTTTGTCATCAGTATGTTACTTGCCCGAGATTTGATCGTCGGTATCCAATACCTAGTTCAACCTCGTTACTGGCAAGTCTCTTTACTCGTTACGTAATGCATCATCCCGTAACCAACTCATTGGTCACATTGCTTGCAAGGCTTATAGTGATGTGCATTACCGAGAGGGCCCAGAGATACCTCTCCGACAATCGGAGTGACAAAACCTAATCTCGAAATACGCCAACTCAACATGTACCTTCGGAGACACCTGTAGTACTCCTTTATAATCACCCAATTACGTTGTGACGTTTGGTAGTACCCAAAGTGTTCCTCCGGTAAACGGGAGTTGCATAATTCTCATAGTTACAGGAACATGTATAAGTCATGAAGAAAGCAATAGCAATACACTAAACGATCAAGTGCTAGGCTAACGGAATGGGTCATGTCAATCACATCATTCTCCTAATGATGTAATCCCACTAATCAAATGACAACACATGTCTATGGTTAGGAAACATAACCATCTTTGATTAATGAGCTAGTCAAGTAGAGGCATACTAGTGACTATATGTTTGTCTATGTATTCACACATGTATCATGTTTCCGGTTAATACAATTCTAGCATGAATAATAAACATTTATCATGATATGAGGAAATAAATAATAACTATATTATTGCCTCTAGGGCATATTTCCTTCAGGGCGAAGAGCTCCGGTCGACCCTAGGGAACCAGGCTTTGACGCGAGATCCATCATCGTGCAAGGTTTGGTCGATTGGAACAGAGCTCATCAGGGTGGCCATGACAGAGATGCGCCCACTAGCAGCCGAGTCCATGTTTCAGGTCCAGAATGGTTTAGCAGAGCCATCAGAGCCGCAGTGATACCCCCCAACTTTAGGTTGGCGACTGGGGTAAGTAAGTTCACCGGTGAGTCCAAGCCGGAAACCTGGCTTGAAGACTACCGAGTGGCGGTACAGATTGGCGGCGGTAATGATGAGGTGGCCATGAAGCATTTACCACTCATGTTAGAGGGTTCGGCCAGGGCGTGGTTGAATCAGTTAGCTCCTAGCAGCATTTACACTTGGGAAGATCTTTCCTGAGTGTTCGTCAGGACATTCGAGGGAACTTGCAAGCGACCGGCCGGATTGAAAGAGCTGCAAGTCTGCGTGCAAAAGTCGAATGAAACCCTGAGAGATTACATCCAGAGATGGATCACTTTGCATCATACCGTGGAGAATGTGTCTGATCATCAAGCGGTATGTGCCTTCAAGGATGGTGTCAAGAACAGAGAGTTAAGTCTGAAGTTTGGTCGAACCGGGGATATGACCCTGAGTCGAATGATGGAGATTGCCACCAAATACGCTAACGGTGAAGAAGAGGACAGACTCCGGAGTGGCAAGTATAAGCCGAGTTAGTCGAAAAAGGAAACTCCAATCGGAAGCAGAAGCGGAAAGCCGAGCCAGCTGCTCCTGGAGAGGCTCTGGCCGTGACTTAGGGCAAATTCAAAGGGAAGCCCAAAGGATCTTGGAACCCCAAGAAGGTGAAGGATAAGGAAGGAAATGACGTGATGGATCTGTCGTGTCACATCCACACGAAGAAAGATGAAGAGGGTAACTTCATCTACCCGAAACATACCACTCGCCAGTGTCGGCTCTTAATCCAGTAGTTTCAAGGAAAACAGCCCAAGGACAAAGAAAAGGAGTCGGACAAGGCTGAGGAAAAGGAGGACAGTGATGGAGGATATCCTCATGTCAATTCCACCCCGATGATTTTTGCTGATGTGGAGAGCAAAAGTCGATTGAAAGTTATCAATCGTGACGTAAATATGGTCGCCCCGGCGACACCAAGCTATCTGAGATGGTCTCAAACTCCCATTACGTTCGACCAGTCCGATCACCCGACTCACATAGCCACCCCTGGGAGGCAAGCTTTGGTGGTCGACCCAGTCGTCGAAGGCACTCGATTGACGAAGGTGCTGATGGATGGTGGAAGTGGGCTGAATATATTGTATGCGGAGACGCTAAAGGGATTGGGCATTTCGATGTCCAGACTCAGCTCCAGCAACATGAGTTCTCATGGAGTCATTCCTGGAAAGAAGGCTGAGTCACTCGGCCAAATAGCTCTAGATGTGGTGTTCGGCGACTCGAAGCATTTCCGCAAAGAGAAGCTGATGTTTGAAGTCGTGGATTTCCAGAGCGCTTACCACGCTATTTTGGGGAGACCAGCTTATGCACGGTTCATGGCTCGACCATGTTATGTGTACCTCAAATTAAAGATGCCTGGCCCCAAAGGTGTGATCACTATCACTAGCAACCGGAAGAAGGCAGAAGAGTGTTTTCAGAAAGGCTCGAAGATTGCGGATGCCCAGATAACAGTGGTAGAGCTGGAGGGATACAAGAAAAATGCAGATCCGAGTGATTTGTTGTGGGCCAAGAAGCCCGCCACAGAGTCGGCGTTCCAGTCGTCTGGTAAGACGAAGCCCGTTCATATTCACCCGACTGACCCAAGCGCAGCTCCGACCCATATTTCCACAACACTCGACTCTAAATAGGAAGAAGCGCTCATCCAGTTCCTCCATGAGAACTGGGACATCTTTGCGTGGAAGCCTGCTGACATGCCAGGTGTTCCCAGGGGGCTGGCTGAGCATCGCCTTAGAGTCGACTCAAAAGCAAAACATGTCAAAGAGCATCTTCGACGGTCCGCCGTTCAGAAGAGAAAAGCCATTGGCGAGGAGGTGGCTCGACTCCTTGCAGCAGAGTTTATCCGAGAGATATACCACTCCGAGTGGCTCGCCAATGTCGTCATGGTCCCCAAGAAGGACAAGTCACTTCGCATGTGCATCGATTTCAAACATATCAACCGGGCCTGCCCGAAAGATCATTTTCCTCTCCCTCGCATCGACCAAATTGTCGACTTGACTGCGGGGTGCGAGAGATTGTCTTTTTTAGACGCCTATTCCGGGTACCATCAGATCCGTCTGTATGGACCCGACGAGATCAAAACAGCTTTCATCACTCCATTCGGGTGCTTCTGCTATGTCACCATGCCATTCGGTCTCAAGAATGACGGAGCCACGTTCATGAGGATGATTCAAAAGTGTTTACTCACTCAAATCAGTCGGAATGTGGAAGCGTACATGGATGATATCGTGGTCAAGTCATGAAAGGGTTTCGACCTGTTGACTGACCTCGCTGAAACATTTGCCAGTCTCAGGAGGTATGATATCAAGCTTAATCCATCAAAGTGCACATTCGGAGTTCCTAGCGGAAAGTTACTCGGTTTTCTCGTTCCAGAACGAGGAATCGACACTAACCCAGAAAAAGTTGGCACCATACTCCGAATGAAACGCCCTGTGCGTGTGCATGATGTCCAGAAGCTTACTGGATGCTTGGCCGCGTTAAGTCGATTCATCTCTCGCCTCGGTGAAAAGGCATTACCTCTTTACCGACTGATGAAGAAGGCAGAGAAGTTCGAGTGGACTCCAGAAGCTGATGCAGCATTTGCCGAGCTAAAAGCTCTGCTCTCCACCCAGCCGGTGCTTGCTGCTCCAATCAGCAAAGAGCCTCTGTTGCTTTACATTGCATCCACGGGACAAGTCGTCAGTACAGTACTTACGGTCGAGCGGGAAGAAGAAGGCAAAGCCTTCAAAGTTCAGCGTCCAGTGTATTATCTCTCTGAAGTTTTGACTCCATCGAAACAAAGATATCCTCATTATCAGAAGCTTCTATATGGGATCTACATGACCATGAAGAAGGTTGCTCATTATTTCTATGATCATTCCATTACAGTTGTCAGCGACGCACCACTGTCAGAGATTCTGCACAACAGAGATGCAACTGGTCGAGTGGCTAAATGGGCGATTGAACTCCTTCCCCTTGATATCAAATTTGAGGCAAAGAAAGCCATTAAGTCCCAGGTGATAGCAGATTTCCTTGCCGAGTGGATTGAACAACAGCAGCCGACTCAAGTTCACTCGGAGCATTGGACCATGTTCTTTGATGGCTCTAAGATGTTAAATGGTTCAGGTGCTGGGGTGGTTTTGGTTTCCCCCCGAGGAGATAAGCTCAGATATCTGCTCCAGATCCACTTTGATTCCTCCAATAATGAATCAGAATATGAAGCACTTTTGTATGGGTTGCGCATGGCCATTTCACTCGGCGTTCGTCGCCTTATGGTTTATGGAGACTCAGATTTGGTGTTCAATCAGGTGATGAAGGAGTGGGACGTTAGAAGCCTAGCCATGACTGGATACTGCAATGCAGTGAGGAAGCTTGAAAAGAAATTCGAAGGGTTAGAGCTCCACCATATACCCCGACTGAAGAATCAAGCGGCTAATGATTTGGCGAAGATAGGTTCCAAGAGAGAAGCCATTCCCAGTGATTTGTTCTTGGAGCATATCCATACTCCATCGGTCAAAGAAGATCCTTTTACCGATGAAGCTCCGCAGCCTAAGAGTATCACAGATCCGACTGAAGTTGAAGTTCCAGCGGTGGTCGACCTGATCATGGAAGCATTGGTGATCACTCCTGATTGGACAGTACCATATATCGCGTATATCTTAAGGAAAGAGCTCCCAGAGGACGAAGAAGAGGCTCGACAGATTGTCCGCTGATCTAAAGCCTTTAGCGTGATAAGGGGACAACTGTACAGAGAAAGCGCGACTGGAGTTCGTCGGAAATGCATAACGCCAGAAGAAGGTCGAATAATCCTTGACGACATCCACTCGGGGACCTGTGGCCATCATGCGTCCTCTCGGACCATCGTGGCCAAAGCATACCGAGCCGGATTTTACTGGCCAAGAGCGAATGAAATGGCAAAGGAGATAGTCGACAAGTGTGAGGGATGTCAATTTTACTCCAATATGTCACACAAGCCCGCCTCAGCTTTAAAGACCATACCACTCGTCTGGCCCATCGCAGTATGGGGGTTGGATATGGTTGGCCCCTTGAGAACAGGCAGAAGCGGTTTCACCCATGTGCTGGTAGCAGTCGACAAGTTCACCATGTGGATTGAGGCTAAACCCATCAAGAACCTTGATGCCGGTACTGCTGTCAGCTTCATCAAAGAATTGATATTCAGATATGGAGTCCCGCACAGCATCATCACTGACAACGGGTCAAACTTCGATTCCGAAGAATTCAGAGCTTTCTGCACATCTCAAGGCACACGAGTCGACTATGCTTCAGTTGCTCATCCTCAGTCGAATGGACAGGCAGAACGAGCCAACGGCTTGATTCTCAAAGGGTTGAAACCCCGTTTGATGCGTGATCTCAAGAATGCGGCTGGTGCATGTGTCGACGAGCTTCCGTCTGTGCTTTGGGGGTTAAGGACCACGCCTAATCGGTCGACTGGGAGAACTTCGTTCTTCTTGGTCTACGGAGCTGAAGCGGTCTTGCCAAGCGACCTGCTTCACAACGCTCCCCGAGTCGAGCTTTACACCGAGTCTGAAGCAGAACAAGCCCGGCAGGACGCAGTCGACCTTCGAGAGGAAGAAAGGGAGATGGCTTTGATCCGATCGACCATTTACCAACAGGACTTGCGTCGCTTCCACGCCAAAAACGTAAGGAGTCGAGCCTTCCAGGAAGGAGATCTGGTTCTCCGAGTGGATCAACAGAAACCACACAAGCTTGCTCCTTCTTGGGAAGGCCCCTTCATCGTCACCAAGGTTCTCCACAATGGAGCATACCGTCTTTACAATGTCGAGCACCAGATCGACGAACCCCGAGCTTGGAATGCGGAGCTTCTCCGCCCCTTTTATACTTAAGTATTCACTCGGATGGGTTGTAATGAAAGTACTTCTATAGTTTATTTGTCAAAGACAAGAGCTTTATAATTTTCCCAGTAATTGTCATTACTTTTGTCAACATAAAGCAATCCCCCAGTGGGTGGCTTGGCTGCGAATCCGATTCGCCTAAGTCTGTAAAAAAAATCCTTACCGAGTGGTGAGCCAGCCTCCCACTCAGGGGCTTAGCTGCGAATCCGTTTCGCCTAAGTTAAACAAAATCCTACCGAGTGGTAAGCCAGCCTTCCACTCGGAGGCTTAGCTGCAGTCCAAGTACTCGCCTAAGTTAAACAAAATCCTACCGAGTGGTAAGCCAGCCTTCCACTCGGAGGCTTAGCTGCAGTCCAAGTACTCGCCTAAGTTAAACAAAATCCTACCGAGTGGTAAGCCAGCCTTCCACTCGGAAGCTTAGCTGCAGTCCAAGTACTCGCCTAAGTTAAACAAAATCCTACCGAGTGGTAAGCCAGCCCTCCACTCGGAGGCTTAGCTGCAGTCCAAGTACTCGCCTAAGTTAAACAAAATCCTACCGAGTGGTAAGCCAGCCTTCCACTCGGAGGCTTAGCTGCAGCATTGCGCTCGCCTAAGTTCAAATACAACATGCTCTACGCAAGGAGGATGAGGTCGACTACTACCCTCTCCTTCCGAGCTGCGCCACAAATACAACGTGTGCTCTGCAAGGAGGACGAGGTGCAGGTCGACTGCTACCCTCTCCTTCCGAGCTACGCCACAAATATAACGTGCGCTCTGCAAGGAGGACGAGGTGCAGGTCGACTGCTACCCTCTCCTTTCGAGCTACGCCACAAATACAACGTGCACTCTGCAAGGAGGACGAGGTGCAGGTCGACTGCTACCCTCTCCTTCCGAGCTACGTCACAAATACAACGTACGCTCTGCAAGGAGGACGAGGTGCAGGTCGACTGTTACCTCCTTCTCCAGAGGTACACCACGAAAATCCTACCGAGTGAAGAACAGATCTCCCACTCGGGGGCTTAGCTGCAGCCCAGTGCTTGCCTAAGTTTTTGAAAATCCTACCGAGTGGAGAGCAGACCTCCTACTCGGGAGCTTAGCTGCAGCCCAGTGCTCGCCTAAGTTTTTGAAAATCCCACCGAGTGGAGAGCAGACCTCCCACTTGGGGGCTTAGCTGTAGCCCAGTGCTCGCCTAAGTTTTTGAAAATCCTACCGAGTGGAGAGCAGACCTCCCACTCGAGGGCTTAGCCGCAGCCCAGTGCTCGCCTAAGTTTTTTAAAATCCTACCGAGTGGAGAGCAGACCTCCCACTTGGGGGCTTATCTACAGCCCAGTGCTCGCCTAAGTTTTGAAAATCCTACCGAGTGGAGAGCAGACCTCCCACTCGGGGGCTTAGCTGCAGTCCAGTGCTCGCCTAAGTTTTTGAAAATCCTACCGAGTGAAGAGCAGATCTCCCACTCGGAGGCTTAGCTGCAGCCCAGTGCTCGCCTAAGTGTGTTGAGGAACAAGTCGATTGCAACAAGCGCTTCGCCCTAGCCTACAAAAGACACCTCAAACTCAATGCAAACGTATTCAACGTCGAATCCAAGTTCAGATAACATCCAACGGAACCAAAAGTGCTCAGGCGCTAAGCCCGTTAAGGTTTATCGGTTACAAAAATCACTCGGCATACCGAGGCAAATTTAACGTATCAAGCACAGAAGTTTTTTACCCCTCCTGCAGAGGGCTGGAAGGTGCAACAAATTCATCCAGGTCGATTCCATCTGCAATCCGAGTGGCGGCGGCGATGAAGGTCTCCATGAAAGATCGGAAGTCATGCTTCTTGGTATTAGCTGCCTTAAGGGCTGCCAGCTTGTCCTCTCGCGCCTCCTTGCAGTGAACATGGGCCAGAGACAAAGCAACATCCGCGCCGCATCTGGCAGAAGACTTCTTCCATTCTTGCACTCAACTTGGAACCTCGTTCAGTCGAGTCATTAGAGACTCAAGGTCGTTCTGAAGCGTCTCTCTTGGCCAGAGTGTTGTGTCGATGCGGGAAGTTGCGACCTTCAGCCTTGCGAGATAGTCGACAACAGCAGCAACGCGAGATTCGAGTCGGAGCACATTCATGGCGACTTCATCTTTCACAGGAGAGTTGATGGGATCCAGGTTTATTTCCAGTCGACCAGTCTCCTCTTCAAAGTTCTAGCAGAACTCTATGAGCACAACCCCAGAGTCAAGACAGCAGTTGGATGGAGAGATCATAGTTAAAATGCCTATTTGATACAAAAGATTACCTTCAAGCATGAGGAATAGCTTTTTGGCAAGTCCTCCCAGATAAGCCTCCAGATCATTCTTCTTTCCCACCAACTCACTGGCCTTGTCACTCAAGGCAATCTTGTCACTCTTCAGTCGACTGACCTCCTTGTTGGCCGCATCAAGAGCAGCTTTCAGATTGGTATTTTCCTCTTCAAGCTTGGTGATTGAAGCCAGCTTCTCATCTGCGAGCTTGGTCTTCTCTAAAGCCGCTTTCTACATCTCAGCCAAGTCAAGGTCTTTCTTCTTCAGAGCATCCCTCAGTTTGTCTGCAAAGTCACAGTGAGATCAGACTCTGAAACGGACGAGAGGCAAAAAGCAGTCGTCGAGGTTCTCACCAAACATACCTTTTGCTTCCTCCTTCGACTTCGTGAAGTTCTCCTGGACCAGTTTCAGATCAAGCTCGAGCTGGATTTGCTTGTTCTCCAACTCAGTGTAACGAGCCGCAAGCTCGCAAGATTTCTGCGAAGAACCAATCGACAAATGTCAAAGACAGTTCACTTCCGAGTGACTAAGGAAAAATCATATCATTTCTAAGACTACAGCCGAATATAAACATTCGACCATAGTCTTGGGGACTACACCCAGTGGGTGCACTCAGCGTGCCCCCACTAGTTCTATCAGTTAGAGTCGATCAGTCGACCAACAAGTAGCAAAAAAAAGAAAAAAGAAAGAGAGGTTATCTTCAGACTGTCGTCGACTACCAGCACTCGACCACAGTCTCGAGGACTACACCCAGTGGGTGCACTCAGCGTGCCCCCACCGATTTATCAACCCATTCGACCTGATCGAATAAAGAAAAAGCTTAAGACATAAAGACTATGGTCGATTGCCAGCAGTCGACCATAGCCTTGGGGACTACACCCAGTGGGTGCACTCAGCGTGCCCCCACTAATCCGGAAAGTCAATCAACACAACCAGTGGGTGTACGACAGATACTGAAATTTTCAGAAAGAAGGATTTCAAGATATCATATCCTAACAGAACAGGCGGTGATCGACTGACCTGAACATTACTCTGAAGAGCTGAACTGGCGTCATAAGCCGCCTGACTGGCGTCTCGGATTGCCTTCACTTGCTCCATCATGATCCCTACCTGGCGTATTGCTTCTTTAGCAGCACTGGCTTGGTCTTCTGGGACGTGGTGGGTCGAGAAAAGTGAAGGCTGAGCAGCACTCGACAATGAAGGGAGAGCACTCGTCAGCGGCACCGCAAAAGATACGGTAGGCCGAGTGACGTTGTCCCCCTCTACGACCAATGTCTCGGGTGCTGGCACGTCCTGAGTCTCCTTGCCAGCAGATGCCTTCCTGTTCCTCCTCTGCCTTAGTGGTTCCTCGTCATCGTCGTCGGGAAGGTCAATAATGACGTTAGATGGAGCTGCAGAAAAGAGTCAAAATTAAAGACAAAGAGCCAACCGACTGAAGACAGAACTACAAAAGTCATACCAGGTTTTGAAGTGACAGCATCTTCCATCTCGTGATCTTTAGCCCTGGCCGAGGTATCAGAAGTAGCAGCACTGCAGCTCCATAAGTCAGTCGGTCAGCTCACGAATCGGCCAAGAATAAATTCATGTGAAACGAGGAAACTCAAGTTACACTATTACCCTGGGATAGTGGGGATCACCATCTTCATCTTCGGCAAGACCTTCGTCGGCTTCGACGACGCCACTCGAGATTGCTTCGGAGCTTTTTCAGTCGGCGCCGGAGAAGTCGTGCGAGGACGCTTCATCGACTGCGTGACGGGCGCAACCCCCTTACCACGCTCGGCTGCAGGGTCATGGACAAGCTTCGAGCGTCTTTCCGAACGAGGAGGTGCAACTTCCTCCTCCTCCTCCTCCTCCTCCTCATCAGAGTCATCGTCTTCATTGTCGTCATCAGCATCCGAATCCCACTCCTCCGGGCTTTCGCCCCCACTTCCTTCCTCCTCCTCAGTCGGCGCTTGCGCTCCATTGGGCATCGAGTACAACTCAGTGGTGGCCTGACGGACAACAAAACAAGACAAAGGTCAATCGACCAATTTGCAATGAAGCAGAATGAATAAAGCAAGATCACAACCGGGGATAAGTGGTCATACCGTGTCCGGTGTGTAGGAATGGTCGAGTGGTGGGATCCTCCTAGCCCCTCGAGGGTTATCTTTATTCCCTGTGATGGCAGCCATCCACCTCTCCAGTGTGGCGTCATTGACCGCCTTTGGATGGACCCGAGTGGTATCTTCGGTGCCGTAGTACAGCCACATCGGGTGACCTCAGTATTGGAGCGGTTGAATACGCCGTCGAAGGAAAACCTCTAGAAGGTCCATGCCAGTCACTCCATCCCGAATGAGCTGGACTACACGCTCCATCAACATTTTTACCTAAGCCTTCTCCTCCGGGAGAACCTTCAGAGAAGACGGATTGTTCACTCGGTCCATGGAGAACGAAGGGAGACCAGTCGACTGCCCCGGTGTCGACTCGTCTTGGCAGTAGAACCAGGTCGACTGCCACCCTCTAACCGACTCGGGAAGGGTCATGTCTGGAAAAGCACTCTTACTCCTCATTTGGATCCCAAGACCCCCGCACATCTGGATTACTTTAGTCCTATCGTCATCCGGACTCGCCTTTTTCACCGTCTGAGAGCGACAAGTGAATATGTGCTTAAAAAGACCCCAATGCGGTCTACAACCCAGGAAGTTTTCGCACAGAGACACAAAGGCGGCGAGGTAGGCAATGGAATTGGGAGTGAAATGGTGGAGTTGCGCCCCAAAGAAGTTCAGAAACCCTCGGAAGAAAAGACTCGGTGGCAGGGAGAATCCACGATCTACATGAGTGGCTAGGAGAACGCACTCACCCTCTAGAGGCTGCGGTTGCCACTCGGTCCCCGGAAGCCTTGCTGACCCGTGAGAGATCAGTCCCTCATTGGCTAGGTCATTGAGATCTGCCTGGGTGATGGTCGAGCGGATCCAATCCCCTTGGACCCAACCTTGCGGCAAGCGAGACCTCGACGAAGATCCACCTCGACTGGTTGCTCTTCCCTTCGCTTTCGCCGTCGCCGTCGCTTTCTTCGCTCGCTCCAAGGCCGCCGTCTTCTCCTTCACCATCGTCGTCGGTGAAGCGCGCGAGGATTGGATGGGCGGAGGCAAAAGCGGGCGCAGCAGGCGGGGGTGAAGAAGGCAGAAAGGGGAATGGAGAGGCACTGTTCAAAAACCCTCGCCCGGCACCTTATATAGGGACGCTTCCGAGTGGCTGACAAGTAGGCCCGGGCGGACCTGTCAAATCCCAAAACAGTCGCGCGCGCGCGATACGTGGCGAAAAAGGTGGTGCGGAAATCGAGGCGTCTACGCCTTATCCCATCCGAGTACCGCGGTCCACCCCGCTTCGCGCGCTTCCCAAAATTCGGATCCCGCAAAATCTACTAACAGCAGATCAACACTTCAGACGGTAGATTTCCTACGATCCGTCGCTTGGAAGTTCACCAAGTTCAAAAGTTCACTCGACAGAAGAAAAGAATGGATCAAGGCGACTAAAAGAAAATTTGATGCCATCATAAAAAAAAGGGGTCATATATCCAGGATGAGACATACACAGAACACAAAAACAGGTCAGAAAGATTATCAACTCCTTCCTCATTCAAACCTCGATCCATTCTGGGGCTAATGATGAAGTCATGTACCTAGGGTAGGGTCATGGGCCTGTCCAGAGGACCCTCCCCAAGGACATCTTCAGAAGAAACATCGTTCAAGTCGACCATGAGGGATTCCACTCGACGAACTCGAAGGCATTCGACCACGAATACTCACTCGACCGCCAGGAGATTAAGAGTCATTCTATATCCAAACGGTCTGTAATTAAGTAGTCTTTATTACCATGATGACACTTTATGTAGGGTGTTACCAGTAACGCCAATCCTGTATGTACTTTAGACCCCGCATAACTGAGGGCCGGAGGGGTCTGGCAGACACTATATAAGCCACCCCCCTCCTCAGTGTAAAGGGTTCGCACCCGTGTAACTCATACGCACATAATCCAGTCGACCGCCTCCGGGCTCTGAGACGTAGGGTTGTTACTTCCTCCGAGAAGGGCCTGAACTCGTAAATCCCTTGCGTATACAACTACGCCATAGCTAGGATCTTGCCTCTCCATACCTACCCCCCATTCTACTGTCAGACACAGAACCATGACAGGAGGGAGACGGGAACACTAGGTTATTCCATCAACAAGCGGGTCATAGACAAAGAAAGAATATACTAAGGAAGGTCAAGTACAATGATCATTTGTACTCTGGCCAGGATGAGGTGGCCTCGGCCGTGGATGCATATTCGGAGCGGCCTTTTGGGGTGCATGCCCTCGTAGACATGCGCTGAACATGGACGAGCTGGGTCTTCCACCCCTGAATATAGAGCATCTTGAGCGGCCGTTTACGGAGGAGGAGGTGGAAGGAGTGATCAAGACGATGCCTCGGGATAAAGCGCCGGGTCTGGATGGTTTCACGGGTAGATTCTATGCGACTTGCTGGAGTATAATCAAGGTGGATTTCATGAGAGCAATGGGCTGCTTCTACAATGGCGACATGAGGGGTTTGGTGACCATCAACAAGTCCTTGGTCTCTCTTTTGCCAAAGAAGGATGGTGCCCTGGAGGTGTGTGACTTCAGACCCATAAACCTTGTGCATGGGGCTGTGAAAATCTTCGAGAAGGTGCTTGCGTGTAGACTTGTGGAGGATCTACCTAAGCTGGTCGGAAATCATCAGAGTGCTTTCGTCAAGGGCAGATCCTTACATGACAATTTCATGCTTGTGCAAAGTATGGCAAGACGGCTTCATGCCCGGAAGAGCTCGGCGATTTTGCTTAAGCTAGACATCTCGAAGGCTTTCGACTCGGTGCAATGGCCCTTCTTGGTGGAGGTGTTGCAGCATATGGGCTTCGGGCCAAGTTGGAGGTCTTGGATTTGTGGGACACTTTCAACCTCGACCACAAAAGTAATGGTCAATGGTGCGCCGGGAAACACAATCTATAACTGCAAGGGGCTACGGCAAGGGGACCCGATCTCCCCAATGCTCTTTATTCTCATTATGGAGCCAATGCAAAGGATGATGCAACTAGCCGTGACCCGTGGAGTGATGGAGCCATTGGCGCCTGTGGGGATGGAGACGCGACTATCATTCTTTGTGGATGATGTTGTCCTTTTTGTCAAGCCAAATAAGGTGGACCTTGTGGCATGCAAGTGTATTTTGGAGCTTTTCGGCGAAGCTTCGGATTGAGGATCAACATGCAAAAATCGGCCGCTAGCCCTATTAGATGCTCAGAGGAGCAAGTTACCATGGCGAGTGCTGAGCTCCAATGTCCCTTGGGAGCCTTCCCGATCAAATATTTGGGGCTGCCACTCTCGTTAAGGCGGCCATCGGCGAGTCAGTTGAAGTACTTGGTGGATCAAATGGCCAATAAACTTCCAAAATGGAAGGCATCTCTTATGCCGAAGAGTGGCAGACTGACCTTGGTTCAATCAGTGCTTTGTGCCATGCCAATCCATGCAATGATGGCGTTGGATCTACCGTTGAAAATGCTCAATGCAATGAAAAAGATTTGCAGAGGTTTCTTGTGGTGTAGACGAGTGGAGGCTAATGGTGGAAACTGTGCGGTGGCTGGGACGTGGTGTGCGCGCCGAAGTGGGCTGGTGGCCTTGGCTTGCCGAACTTACGTTGGATGAACATAGCTATGCAAGCGAGATGGCCGTGGCTTGCGAGGACTGACGAGACGAGGCCATGGAGAGAGTTCAAGATAAAGGTACCGAAGGAGTCCTTGGGGATTTGCATGGAGGCTATGAGGAGTGTGGCCAACTCTGGGCTCACAACATGCTTTTGGGAGGACCGTTGGCTTGATGGTAATAGGATACAGGAGGTTGCACCGCTTCTCTACAGCTTGGTTCCTAAGCACATCAGAGATTCAAGGTTTGTTGGTCCAGGGGTGGAGAATAGGAGTTGGGCATTGGACGTTGGCCCGGATATTACACCGGCTGTGCTGCAGGAGTTCCTTTTGGTTTGGCATAGGGTTTCAGCTTGGGAGACAAGGGTGGATGTGCCTGATAAGGTGGTCTGGTCATGGGAGGCCACCGGACAGTTCTCCGTGAGATCTGCCTATGCGGCTTGTTTTTGGGGTCGAGAAGGAAGCCTGACGGCGGATCTAACTTGGAAATCACGTGGACCCTCATGGTGCCGGTTCTTCACATGGTTGGCCCTCAAGGACCGGTGTTGGACGTTAGACCGGCTAGAGAGAAGAGGGTTACCACACCAGGACGCATGCCCGTTTTGTGACCAGGAGGATGAAACCATTAACCACATTCTACTCACCTGTGTTTTTGCTAGGACTGCTTGGGCAAGGATATGTGAGGCCTTGGGTAAGCCGGATTGGACACCCACTCGGCAGGATAAGTTGGCGGATTGGGCTGTGGACAAGCAAGGGTTGGAAGGCATGAGCATCAAGGACCTTAGAACTATTATTGCTCTAGTCTGGTGGGAGTTGTGGAAGCATAGGAATGCTATTGTTTTTGATGGAGTGCGCCCTTGCTTGGAGTATCTACTAGGATGAGTGAGGCATGAGGGCCAACTGTGGGTATCGGCCGGGCTAATGAAAGGGAATGTGAATCCCTTCTTTACTAGGGTGGAGAGGTGGGAGGTGAGTGAGGAGTAACATGTAACTAAAACCGTGTAATTGTGGTGGAGGCTTTCTATGCATTTCTTCTTTAATATATGATATGCACACTATGCATATTCGAGAAAAAAAAGGTTCCTCCCGTACCATCCTCCTCCCCTGCTGATAGATCGCCAACCTCTTCCTCCTCATCCGGTGAGGGTGTGTAGGGAGGCTCCGATCTACATGTCGGAACCGTAGTTCCCCTCTCTTGGGGCATTAAGTAGGTGTCCATCAGCGGTGGCGAGATGAGTGTGTTATTATCGTCGTGGAATTAGGTCTCCCCACCTCGCCCACATTCCAATGATTCTTCTTCGTATCACCAGGAGACGTGTGGAAGATGGTGTGTCCTTAGGTCTGGTTCGTCGGTTTTGGCATTTCCCTTTGCAAGTTTTTCGCGGTCGCGCTATCTTATGGAGTGAACAACGTGGATGTATGTCTTGGTCCTCCGGCTCAAGTTTCGACCGACGAAGGTTGGCCAGACTATGCCTCATCAGGGAGTGTGTGAGGTTTGTGTCCTCCGACTCCGCTTGGCTGGAAATAGGGTGTTCTACACACTTCATTTCTGCACCAGGGCTACGATTTGCTATGCATATCATGGTTGTCGGCGTCTTCTGGTCTGCATCGGTGACTTCCTGTCTGCTGCTTTTACAAGCTCATGGGTTTAAACAAGTTTGTTCCTCTTAGACGGAGGCCCAGAGGCGGCAACGAGCTTTTACAAGCTCGTCAGTGGATGCAGGAGAAAGACGGCTTCGAGAGCCTCAAGGAATTGGAGGTATTTTCAAAATTTTTGTAAGGGTTTATGCTATTTTTTTAGGGAAACAACATATGACTCTGCTACGCATTTTATATTTTAAAAAGAAAATAGTACAAGAACTGTGGCTGAGAAAGCCAACATAGGAAAAGGAACAAGAGCTTTACAAGTGATAAAAGATCTAAAGAATAAGCTACTATACATCATTTGAAAAAGAAAACACAAGATTCCAAGCGCAAGTGTGTGCTCCTTGCAAGCATTGGGGAAAAGAAAATAAAAGATTATCTGAAATTCGTGACCCATTGGGAAAAAACTGAGTAGTTTTTCCTATGTGCTCTGTGGCACAACATTCACATTTCCTGTTTGAATTTGGCTCTACAAGAGTTAAGTCTTGGAGGCATGGCTTTGAAGATGAAGTCATTTCTAGTAAGCCAAATATCCAAATCTAATGAGAATGATGACTTCCATGGAAAACTGTAAACGAGTTGAAGACCTCTTAACGATTCGATCTGCTTCTGAATAGAACAATGCATATGCCAGCCTGGACATAAGTATTGCCAACACACGAGCAAATTGAAAATGGAAAAAAAAAGATGATCTCTCCTTTCAGTGGCAAATTATCCATAGACTAGTTAAATGCCCGTGCGTTGCTATGGGCACAGGTTAATGAATCAATTAACAATGTCACCATTTTCTACCATGGGCTTGATTTGGTGCCACCTGAATTTTGTCCTAATATTCTCCTGGTAGTATATAAGTTCCAAAACAAAAAGGTGGAACACAACTATCCCAACTACAAATTAAGCGGATCAAATAAAATGGAAAGTTTACTCTTTGAGATCTTATACTATGTTCAGGTTACTTTATACATAGAAACATGGAAAAAGTTCAAAATAAACCTTGAACTTGTAGACGATAGATAAATCGAACCCTGAACTTTGAATCCCGGAAATTGCACTCTAAACTTGTCGATCCCGGTTTGTTCTAAACCATGTACCTGTTTTCCATGCCAGAAAAAATAACCCACAAATTGCTACTCTCACACACATCACTGATGCACTTTTAATATCTATCTTCAACCTTCTTTCTCCTCCCAATTTTTCTCTCTCGACCGTCCTGTCGCTGGACATCAACACAGTTCCCCGTCTCTCGTGAAACCAGAGCCTGCGGCTGTACGGCTAGAAGGCGCGGATGTAGGGCTCCCGGTTTTGGCATCTTTTTGGTCCACATGGCACGGATGAGAGTGTTAGATGTGTATAGTTCATTGTGTACATCCCCATTGTATAAGGGGCTTTTCTACACTTTCACACACATGTATATGTAATGGCCTTTGGCCCTCAGGAAATACTAGTTGCCATTCCTCCAACATGGTATCAGACGCTAGGTTAGCCTCTCCCCCTCGCACAATGCAACTTCGTGCTCGTACCTAGTCTGCCTCGTCCACCCCCGCCGCCGGCCATCTCCCTGCCTGTTGCTGTCGTTCCCAGCCAACCCCACTAGTGCCCCCCCTTCCAGTCTGGCGTTCTCCGCCTCGTTTGGCTGCCTGGCTGGCTCTCTGCAGGGCTGATGCGGCCGTCCCTGCTGGTCCACGCCCGTGGCCGGAACCAGGCGTGGTTCGTCCAGCCTGCGCCATCCCCGCTCCGCCTCTGCTCCACCAGCCCGTCGTCGCCCCTCGACCGGCCGCCTCGCGGACCACCGGCCGCCGCTGCCGCTTCCGGGGCAACCCGTTCTGCCCACCGCCGCCGCTCCCGGGACTGCCCTCTTCCCTCGAGCGCCCCAGGTCCGGTCCCCCTCGAGCGCCTCTGCTTCGAGCGGTCCAGGCCCCTTCTCGATCCCGATTTTGTGGTCCGGGGCCTCTGCTCGAGCGAGCGGCTCTCTGTTTGTTCGATCCCGATCCAGATTCAGATCGGTTGACCAAAAAAAAGAAGGAAACGAAAGATATATCTCAGTATGTCGTCTTCGGGCTATGTGGTTGTTCCTCGCTGCTCAGTGATATTCGATGGCACCAACTATGCTGAGTTCGTGGGTTTCATGAGCATCCATATGCGGGGTCTTCTTCTGTGGGGCATTATCTCTGGCGAGGTTCCCTGTCCGCCCAGCCCTGTTTCTCCGGTGGCTCCTGTTCCACCGGTACCGCCGGTGCTTACTGCTGATGCTTCTCAGGCTGATCGGGATGCAGCCAAGGCTCTCGATGATGTTGCAGTTCATGCTTATGATCAGCAGGTATCTGCATATTCTGATGCTCTTTCTGTCTACCGGGATGGTCTGTCTGCTTACACTCAGTGGTGCAATGATGATGCTCGAGCTACTGCTGTTCTTACTGCGAGTGTCCTACCTCAGTTTGCTTCGGAGTTCATGGGCCTCGGCACTGTTGCAGCGATGTGGTCCTATCTTTGTCAGCGCTATCGGCCCTCTGGCGATGCTTTATACCTCTCTGTGGTGCGTCAGGAGCATGCTCTTCAGCAGGGTGACTCATCTGTTGATGAGTTCTATTCATAGTGCTCTTCCATCTGGCGTCAGCTTGACTCACTACGGACAGTTGTTTGTGGCACTTGCCGTTGCTGTCAGACTACGCGGTCTGACTTGGAGTTTCAGAGGGTTCATGAGTTTTTATCTCATCTCCGCTCTGAGTTTGAGCCCCAACGTGCTCACTTGCTTGCTCGTGGCCATGTTCCTATCTCGGAGGTGCTTGCCGAACTTCGTGGTGAGGAGACATGCCTTCGCTCTGCTGGGTCATCTGCTTGCATCACTGCTCCGCCGCTCCTGCCTACTCCTCCAAGGGGGGTGAGCCGTCCTTCTTATGTTGAGAAGGGCACGTAGCGTTGTGACACTATCTGTGGTTACTGCTCCCGGCAAGGTCACCCAGAGTCTGATTGTCGCCAAAAGAAGCGAGACCAGAGGCGCTCCTCCAGCGGGCCTCCCGTGTCTTCCTCGACTCTGTCACTCACTGACTAGGACATTGTTCGCCTCAAGCATCTCATTGCTTCCTCAGGCTCCTTGTCGACTGGCTCTGCTGCTGCTGTGATTGCATCCTCCTCCTCACCATCACAGGCATCTACACAGTCAGGTACATCTTCGTGGGTTCTAGATTCTGGAGCCTCCTTTCATATGTCTTCTGATTCTTCCGCGTTGTCCTCTCTTCGACCCCTTGATTCGCCTGTTAATGTTCTTACTGCTGATGGCACATCTCTTCCTATTGCTAGTCGTGGTATTCTTTCCACTCCATCTTTTTCTGTTCCGAGTGTCTCACATGTTCCTCGCCTTACCATGAATCTTTTTTCCGCTGCCCAACTTACTGATTCTGGTTGTCGTGTCATTCTTGATACCGACTCTTGCTCCATTCAGAATCGTCGCACCAAGGCTTTGGTTGGTGCTAGCCCCCAGCGCCGTGAGTCAGAGGGCCTTTGGGAGGTTGACTGACTTTGTGTTCCTTCCGCTGCCACCACTTCTGCCAGCTCTTGTGCTCTTGCTGCCTCTTCGTCTGCGTCCTTCCAGCAGTGGCATCATCGCCTTGGTCACATCTGTGGCTCTCGCTTGTCTTCCTTAGTTTGTCAGGGCCTCTTAGGGTCTGTATCTGGAGATATCTCCTTACATTGTAATGGCTGCAGACTTGGCAAACAGACTCAGTTACCTTATCCTACGAGTGAGTCTGTATCTCAGCATCCGTTTGACTTAGTTCATTCTGATGTCTGGGGTCCTGCTCCCTTTGATTCGAAAGGTGGTCATCGCTACTATGTTTTGTTTATTGATGATTTCTCTCGCTACACTTGGCTCTACTTCATGAAATCTCGCAGCGAGGTTCTCCCTATATACAAACGTTTTGCTGCCATGGTTCACACCCAGTTTGCCACGCCCATTCGTACTTTTCGTGCTGACTCCGCTGGAGAGTATATCTCTCAGCTGTTGCGTGGTTTTCTCGCGGAACAGGGTACTCTTGCCCAGTTCTCCTGTCTTGGTGCTCATGCTCAGAATGGTGTTGCCGAGCAAAAGCATCGTCATTTGCTTGAAATAGCTCGTGCGCTGATGATTGTTGCTTCCCTTCCACCCCATTTTTAGGCTGAGGCTATTTCCGCATCCACCTATCTCATCAACATTCAGCCATCACTGCCCTGCAGGGTGGCATTCCTATGAAGTGTCTCACTGGTCGCTCTCCTGTACTACTCAGCTCTTCGTATGTTTGGATGCGTCTGCTATGTTCTTCTTGCCCCTCGAGAACGCACCAAACTGACTGCTCAGTCGGTTGAGTGTGTTTTTCTTGGCTACAGTGATGAGCACAAGGGCTATCGATGTTGGGATCCCGTGGGTCGTCGCCTGCACATCTCGCGTGATGTGACTTTTGACGAGTCTCGTTCTTACTACCCACGTTCTTCTTCCTCGAGTTTCTCTGTGGACGACCTCTCTTTCCTTCTCCTTCCCGATACACCCTGCTATGTGCCTCATGTGTCACCTCTTCCTCCGGCACCTCTCATTCCTTCTCACTCCACACCGACCCATCTTCTCCATCCTGCTCCTCCACCTCTCCCCCATCCTCTCCAGTCCATCGCCCTCTCTCACCGTTTCCTTTCCACTATACTCGACGTTCTCGTACTGAGGATGTTTCCTCTGACGAGCCTTCCACCTCTGGTGCATCTCCTCTCACACCCCCTCCGGTTCATCAACTCCGTGCTCGGCCTCGCCCTCTGCCTGATCGCTACTCTCCTGCTCGGTATGGTCTATCTATTTTCACTGAGCCCACTTCCTATCGCACTGCCATGACTCAGCCTGAATGGCAGCTTGTGATGGCCGAGGAGCTTGCTGCCCTTGAGCGCTCTGGCACATGGGATCTGGTTCCCCTCCCTTCCGGTGTTCGTCCCATCACCTGCAAGTGGGTCTACAAGCTTAAGACTCGCTCCGACGGTTCTCTTGAGCGCTACAAAGCTCGTCTTGTGGCCCGTGGCTTTCAGCAGGAGCAAGGGCGCGATTATGATGAGACTTTCGCTCCTGTGGCCCACATGACCACTGTCCGCAATCTTCTTGCTGTGGCTTCTGTTTGTCAGTGGTCTATCTCTCAACTTGACGTTTAGAACGCTTTTCTCAATGGCGAGTTGCGTGAGGAGGTTTATATGCAGCCACCACAGGGGTACTATGCTCCTGATGGTATGGTCTGTAGACTTCGCCGCTCTCTATATGGTCTCAAACAGGCCCCTCGCGCCTGGTTTGAGCGCTTCGCATCTGTGGTGACCGCCGCTGGTTTCTTGCCCAGTGACTATGATCCCGCGCTGTTTGTTCACACGTCTCCTCGTGGTCGGCCTCTTCTCCTTCTCTATGTTGATGACATGATCATCACTGGTGACGACACTGACTACATCGCCTTTGTTAAGGCTCGCCTTCGCGACCAGTTTCTTATGACTGATCTTGGTACACTTCACTACTTTCTTGGGATTGAGATCTCCTCGACCTCTGATGGCTTCTACATCTCCCAGGAAAAATATATTCATGATCTTCTTGCTCGCGCTGCTCTCGGTGATGAGCGCACGGTTGTGACTCCTATGGAGCTCAACGTTCAGCTTCGTGCCACCGATGGTGACCCTCTTCCTAATCCCACTCGCTATCGTCATCTTGTTGGCAGTCTTGTTTATCTTGCTGTTACGCCTCCTGACATCTCCTATCCTGTCCACATCCTGAGTCAGTTTGTTTCAGCCCCCACCTCTGTCCACTATAGTCATCTCCTTCGTGTTCTACGATATCTTTGTGGCACGATCTCTCAGCGCCTTTTCTTTCCCCGCTCCAGCTCTCTTGAGCTCCAGGCCTACTCTGATGCTACCTAGGCTAGTGATCCCTCGGATCGACGCTCGCTGTCTGCTTATTGTGTCTTTCTTGGTGGCTCTCTTATTGCCTGGAAGACAAAGAAGCAAACTGCAGTTTCTCGCTCGAGTATAGAGGCTGAGTTGCGCGCCATGCCTATGTTGACGGCTGAGGTGTGTTGGAAATATGCCCTAGAGGCAATAATAAAAGGGTTATTATTATATTTCCTTGTTCATGATAATTGTCTTTTATTCATGCTATAACTGTATTATCCGGAAATCGTAATACACGTGTGAATACATAGACCATTACATGTCCCTAGTGAGCCTCTAGTTGACTAGCAGATAGTCATGGTTTCCTGACTATGGACATTAGATGTCATTGACAACGGGATCACATCATTAGGAGAATGATGTGATGGACAAGACCCAATCCTAAGCATAGCACAAGATCGTGTAGTGCGTTTTGCTAGAGCTTTTTCAATGTCAAGTATCTCTTCCTTAGACCATAAGATCGTGTAACTCCCGGATACCGTAAGAGTGCTTTGGGTGTACCAAACGTCACAAGTAACTGGGTGACTATAAAGGTGCACTACAGGTATCTCCGAAAGTGTCTGTTGGGTTGACACGGTTCGAGACTGGGATTTGTCACTCCGTATGACGGAGAGGTATCTCTGGGCCCACTCGGTAATGCATCATCATAATGAGCTCAAAGTGACCAAGTGTTTGGTCACGGGATCATGCATTACGGTACGAGTAAAGTGACTTACCGGTAATGAGACTGAACGAGGTATTGGGATACCGACGATCGAGTCTCGGGCAAGTAACGTACCGATTGACAAAGGGAATTGTATACGGTGTTGTTCGAATCCTCGACATCGTGGTTCATCCGATGAGATCATCGAGGAGCATGTGGGAGCCAACATGGGTATCCAGATCCCGCTGTTGGTTATTGCCCGAGAGCCGTCTCGGTCATGTCTATGTGTATCCCGAACCCATAGGGTCTACACACTTAAGGTTCGGTGACGCTAGGGTTGTATGAATATAAGTATGCAGCATACCGAATGTTGTTCGGAGTCTCGGATGAGATCCCGGACGTCACGAGGAGTTCCGGAATGGTCCGGAGGTAAAGAATTATATACAGGAAGTGATGTTTCGGTCATCGGGAATGTTTCGGGGTCACCCGGTATTGTACCGGGACCACCGGAAGGGCCCCGGGGGTCCACCGGGTGGGGCCACCCATCCCGGAGGGCCCCAAGGGCCAAAGTGGGGAGGGGAACCAGCCCACAGTGGGCTGGTGCGCCCCCCTATGCCCACCCCATGCGCCTAGGGTTGAAACCCTAGGGTGGGGGGTCGCCCCACTTGCCTTGGGGGGTACTCCACCCCCTTGGCCTCCGCCCCCCTTGGGAGATTGGATCTCCCAGGGCCGGCGCCCCCCCTGGGGGCCTATATAAAGGGAGGGGGAGGGAGCAGCCGCACCCTGAAGTTCTGGCGCCTCCCTCCCCCTGCTACACCTGTTCCTCCTCCGTCACGTGCTTGGCGAAGCCCTGCCGGAGTGCTGCTGTTCCACCACCACCACGCCATTGTGCTGCTGCTGGAGCCATCATCATCAACCTCTCCTTCCCCCTTGCTGGATCAAGAAGGAGGAGACGTCATCCTCTCCGTACGTGTGTTGAACGCGGAGGTGCCATCCGTTCGGCGCTAGGATCTCTGGTGATAGGATCACGACGAGAACAACTACTTCAACCCCGTTCTTTTGAACGCTTCCGCTCGCGATCTACAAAGTGGTATGTAGATGCATCTCCCATGACTCGTTGCTTAGATGAACTCATAGATGGATCTTGGTGAAACCGTAGGAAAAAATTTAATTTTCTGCAACGTTCCCCAACAGTAGCATCATGAGCTAGGTCTATGCGTAGTTCTCTATTGCACGAGTAGAACACAATTTTGTTGTGGGCATAGATCTTGTCAACTTGATTGCCACTACTAGTCTTATCTTGCTTCAGCGGTATTGTGGGATGAAGCGGCCCGGACCAACCTTACACGTACGCTTACATGAGACCGGTTCCATCGACTAACATGCACTAGTTGCATAAGGTGGCTGGCGGGTGTCTGTCTCTCCCACTTTAGTTGGAGCGGATTCGATGAAAAGGGTCCTTATGAAGGGTAAATAGAAGTTGACAAAATCACGTTGTGGTTATTCGTAGGTAAGAAAACGTTCTTGCTAGAACCCAATTGCAGCCACGTAAAAGATGCAACAACAATTAGAGGACGTCTAACTTGTTTTTGCAGCAATTGTCATGTGATGTGATATGGCCAGAAGTTGTGATGAATGATGAACGACATATTGTGATGTATGAGATCATGTTCTTGTAATAGGAATCACGACTTGCATGTCGATGAGTATGACAACCGGCAGGAGCCATAGGAGTTGTCTTTATTTTTTGTATGACCTGCGTGTCATTGAAGAACGCCATGTAAATTACTTTACTTTATTGCTAAACGCGTTAGCCATAGAAGTAGAAGTAGTCATTGGCATGACAACTTCATGAAGACACGATGATGGAGATCATGATGATGGAGATCATGGTGTCATGCCGGTGACAAAATGATCATGGAGCCCCGAAGATGCAGATCAATGGAGCTATATGATATTGGCCATATCATGTCACTACTATATAATTGCATGTGATGTTTATTATGTTTATGCATCTTGTTTACTTAGAACGACGGTAGTAAATAAGATGATCCCTTACAACAATTTCAAGAAGTGTTCTCCCCTAACTGTGCACCATTACTAAAGTTCGTTGTTTCGAAGCACCACGTGATGATCGGGTGTGATAGATCCTTACGTTCACATACAACGGGTGTAAGACAGTTTTACACATGCAAAACACTTAGGGTTAACTTGACTAGCCTAACATGTACAGACATGGCCTCGGAACACGGAGACCGAAAGGTCGAACACGAGTCGTATGGAAGATACGATCAACATGAGGATGTTCAGTGACGATGACTAGTCCGTCTCACGTGATGATCGGACACGGCCTAGTCGACTCGGATCGTGTAACACTTAGATGACTAGAGCGATGTCTAATCTGAGTGGGAGTTCATTAAAATAATTTGACTAGATGAACCTAATTATCACGAACTTAGTCTAAAACCTTTGCAAATATGTCTTGTAGATCAAATGGCCAACGCTCATGTCAACATGAACTTCAACGCGTTCCTAGAGAAAACCAAGCTGAAAGATGATGGCAGCAACTACACGGACTGGGTCCGAAACCTGAGGATCATCCTCATAGCTGCCAGGAAACAATATGTCCTAGAAGGACCGCTAGGTGATGCACCCGTCCCACAGAACCAAGACATTATGAATGCTTGGCAGTCTCGTGCTGATGATTGCTCCCTCGTTCAGTGCGGCATGCTTTACAGCTTAGAACCGGGGCTCCAAAAGCGTTTTGAGCAACACGGAGCATATGAGATGTTCGAGGAGCTGAAACTAGTTTTCCAAGCTCATGCTCGGGTCGAGAGATATGATGTCTCCAAAAAGTTCTATAGTTGTAAGATGGAGGAAAATAGTTCTGTCAGTGAGCACATACTCAAAATGTCTGGGTTGCACAACCGCCTGTCCCAGCTGGACATTAACCTCCCGGACGAGGCGGTCATTGACAGAATCCTTCAGTCGCTCCCACCAAGCTACAAGAGCTTTGTGATGAACTACAATATGCAGGGGATGATGAAGACCATTCCTGAAGTATTTTCCATGCTGAAGTAAGCAGAGGTTGAAATCAAGAAAGAACATCAAGTGTTGATGGTCAATAAGACCACTAAGTTCAAGAAGGGCAAGGGCAAGAAGAACTTCAAGAAGGACGGCAAGGAGGTTGCCGTGCCCGGTAAGCCAGTTACCGGGAAGAAGTCAAAGAATGGACCCAAGCCTGAGACTGAGTGCTTTTATTGCAAGGGGAAGGGTCACTGGAAGCGGAACTGCCCCAAATACTTAGCGGATAAGAAGGCCGGCAACACTAAAGGTATATTTGATATACATGTAATTGATGTGTACCTTACCAGTACTCGTAGTAACTCCTGGGTATTTGATACCGGTGCCGTTGCTCATATTTGTAACTCACAGCAGGAGCTGCGGAATAAACGGAGACTGGCGAAGGACGAGGTGACGATGCGCGTCGGGAATGGTTCCATGGTCGATGTGATCGCCATCGGCACGCTACCTCTACATTTACCCACGGGATTAGTTATGAACCTCAATAATTGTTATTTAGTGCCAAGTTTGAGCATGAACATTGTATCTGGATCTCGTTTAATGTGAGATGGCTACTCATTTAAATCCGAGAATAATGGTTGTTCTATTTATATGAGAGATATGTTTTATGGTCATGCCCCGATGGTCAATGGTTTATTCTTAATGAATCTCGAGCGTAATGTTACACATATTCATAGCGTGAATACCAAAAGATGTAAAGTTGATAACGATAGTCCCACATACTTGTGGCACTGCCGCCTTGGTCACATTGGTGTCAAGCACATGAAGAAGCTCCATGCTGATGGACTTTTGGAGTCTCTCGATTATGAATCATTTGACACATGCGAACCATGCCTCATGGGCAAGATGACCAAGACTCCGTTCTCCGAAACAATGGAGCGAGCAACCAACTTATTGGAAATCATACATACCGATGTGTGCGGTCCAATGAGCGTTGAGGCTCGCGGAGGATATCGTTATGTTCTCACTCTCACTGATGACTTGAGTAGATATGGGTATGTCTACTTAATGAAACACAAGTCTGAGACCTTTGAAAAGTTCAAGGAATTTCAAAATGAGGTAGAGAATCAACGTGACTGAAAGATAAAGTTCCTACGATCAGATCGTGGAGGAGAATATTTAAGTCACGAGTTTGGTACACACTTAAGGAAATGTGGAATCGTTTCACAACTCACGCCGCCTGGAACACCTCAGCGTAATGGTGTGTCCGAACGTCGTAATCGCACTCTATTGGATATGGTACGGTCTATGATGTCTCTTACCGATTTACCGCTATCATTTTGGGGATATGCTCTAGAGACAGCTACATTCACTTTAAATAGGGCACCGTCTAAATCCGTTGAGACGACACCGTATGAATTGTGGTTTGCGAAGAAACCTAAGCTGTCGTTTCTAAAAGTTTGGGGATGCGATGCTTATGTCAAGAAACTTCAACCTAAAAAGCTCGAACCCAAGTCGGAAAAATGCGTCTTCATAGGATACCCTATGAAACCATTGGGTATACCTTCTACTTAAGATCCAAGGGCAAGATATTTGTTGCCAAGAACGGATCCTTTCTGGAAAAAGAGTTTCTCTCGAAAGAGGTAAGTGGGAGAAAAGTAGAACTCGATGAAGTACTACCTCTTGAACGGGATAGTAGTGCAGCTCAGGAAAATGTTCCTGTGATGCCTACACCAACTGAAGACGAAAATAATGATGATGATCAAGGTACTTCGGATCAAGTTGCTACTGAACTTCGTAGGTCCACAAGGACACGTTCCGCACCAGAGTGGTACGGCAACCCTGTCCTGGAAATCATGTTGTTAGACAACGGTGAACCTTCGAACTATGAAGAAGCGATGGTGGGCCCAGATTCCAACAAATGGCTTGAAGCCATGAAATCCGAGATAGAATCCATGTATGAAAACAAAGTATGGACTTTGACAGACTTGCCCGATGAACGGCGAGCGATAGAAAACAAATGGATCTTTAAGAAGAAGACGGACGCGGTTGGTAATATTACCGTCTATAAAGCTCGACTTTTCGCTAAAGGTTATCGACAAGTTCAAGGGGTTGACTACGATGAGACAATCTCACCCGTAGCGAAGCTAAAGTCCGTCCGAATCATGTTAGCAATTGCCGCATACTATGATTATGAGATATGGCAGATGGACGTCAAAACGGCATTCCTTAATGGACATCTTAAGGAAGAGCTGTATATGATGCAGCCGGAAGGTTTTGTCGACCCTAAGAATGCTAACAAAGTATGCAAGCTCCAGCGATCCATTTATGGGCTGGTGCAAGCATCTCGGAGTTGGAACATTCGCTTTGATGAGATGATCAAAGCGTTTGGGTTTATGCAGACTTATGGAGAAGCCTGCGTTTACAAGAAAGTGAGTGGGAGCTCTGTAGCATTTCTCATATTATATGTAGATGACATACTCTTGATGGGAAATGATATAGAACTTTTGGACAGCATTAAGGCCTACTTGAATAAGTGTTTTTCAATGAAGGATCTTGGAGAAGCTGCTTATATATTAGGCATCAATATCTATAGAGATAGATCGAGACGCCTCATAGGTCTTTCACAAAGCACATACCTTGATAAGATTTTGAAGAAGTTCAAAATGGATCAGTCCAAGAAGGGGTTCTTGCCTGTATTGCAAGGTGTGAGATTGAGCTCGGCTCAATGCCCGACCACGGCAAAAGATAAAGAAGAGATGAGTGTCATCCCCTATGCTTCAGCCATAGGATCTATTATGTATGCCATGGTGTGTACCAGACCTGATGTAAACCTTGCCATAAGTTTGGTAGGAAGGTAGCAAAGTAATCCCGGCAAGGAACACTGGACAGCGGTCAAGAATATCCTGAAGTACCTGAAAAGGACAAAGGACATGTTTCTCGTTTATGGAGGTGACGAAGAGCTCGTCGTAAAGGGTTACGTCGATGCTAGCTTCGACACAGATCTGGATGACTCTAAGTCACAAACTGGATACGTGTATATGTTGAATGGTGGAGCAGTAAGCTGGTGCAGCTGCAAGCAGAGCGTCGTGGCGGGATCTACATGTGAAGCGGAGTACATGGCAGCCTCGGAGGCAGCGCATGAAGCTATTTGGGTGAAGGAGTTCATCACCGACCTAGGAGTCATACCCAATGCGTCGGGGCCGATCAAACTCTTTTGTGACAACACTGGAGCTATTGCCCTTGCCAAGGAGCCCAGGTTTCACAAGAAGACCAGGCACATCAAGCGTCGTTTCAACTCCGTCCGTGAAAATGTTCAAGATGGAGACATAGATATTTGCAAAGTACATACGGATCTGAATGTCGCAGATCCGTTGACTAAACCTCTCTCACGAGCAAAACATGATCAACACCAGAACTCTATGGGTGTTCGATTCATCACAATGTAACTAGATTATTGACTCTAGTGCAAGTGGGAGACTGTTGGAAATATGCCCTAGAGGCAATAATAAAAGGGTTATTATTATATTTCCTTGTTCATGATAATTGTCTTTTATTCATGCTATAACTGTATTATCCGGAAATCGTAATACATGTCTGAATACATAGACCATAACATGTCCCTAGTGAGCCTCTAGTTGACTAGCTCATTGGTCAACAGATAGTCATGGTTTCCTGACTATGGACATTAGATGTCATTGACAACGTGATCACATCATTAGGAGAATGATGTGATGGACAAGACCCAATCCTAAGCATAGCACAAGATCGTGTAGTTCGTTTTTCTATAGCTTTTTCAATGTCAAGTATCTCTTCCTTAGACCATGAGATCATGTAACTCCCGGATACCGTAAGAGTGCTTTAGGTGTACCAAACGTCAGAACGTAACTGGGTGACTATAAAGGTGCACTACAGGTATCTCCGAAAGTGTCTGTTGGGTTGACACGGATCAAGACTGGGATTTGTCACTCCGTATGACGGAGAGGTATCTCTGGGCCTACTCGGTAATGCATCATCATAATGAGCTCAAAGTGACCAAGTGTTTGGTCACGGGATCATGCATTACGGTACGAGTAAAGTGACTTGCCAGTAACGAGACTGAACGAGGTATTGGGATACCGACGATCGAGTCTCGGACAAGTAACGTACCGATTGACAAAGGGAATTGTATACGGTGTTGTTCGAATCCTCGACATCGTGGTTCATCCGATGAGATCATCGAGGAGGATGTGGGAGCCAACATGGGTATCCAGATCCCGTTGTTGGTTATTGCCCGAGAGCCGTCTCGGTCATGTCTACGTGTATCCCGAACCCGTAGGGTCTACAAACTTAAGGTTCGGTGACGCTAGAGTTGTATGAATATGAGTATGCAGCATACCGAATGTTGTTCGGAGTCCCGGATGAGATCCCGGACGTCACGAGGAGTTCCGGAATGGTCCGGAGGTAAAGAATTATATATAGGAAGTGATGTTTCGGCCATCGGGAAAGTTTCGGGGTCACCCGGTATTGTACCGGGACCACCGGAAAGGTCCCCGGGGGGTCCGCCGGGTGGAACCACCCATCCCGGAGGGCCCCAAGGGCCAAAGTGGGGAGGGGAACCAGCCCATAGTGGGCTGGTGCGCCCCCCTAGGCCCACCCCCTACGCCTAGGGTTGAAACCCTAGGGTGGGGGGGCGCCCCACTTGCCTTGGGGGGTACTCCACCCCCTTGGCCGCCGCCCCTCTTGGGAGACTGGATCTCCCAGGGCCGGCGCCCCCCTGGGGGCCTATATAAAGGGAGGGGGGAGGGGGCAGCCGCACCCTGAAGTTCTGGCGCCTCCCTCCCCCTGCTACACCTCTTCCTCCTCCGTCACGTGCTTGGTGAAGCCCTGCCGGAGTGCTGCTGTTCCACCACCACCACACCGTTGTGCTGCTGCTGGAGCCATCATCATCAACCTCTCCTTTCCCCTTGCTGGATCAAGAAGGAGGAGACGTCATCCGCTCCGTACGTGTGTTGAACGCGGAGGTGCCGTCCGTTCGGCGCTAGGATCTCCGGTGATAGGATCACGACGAGAACGACTACTTCAACCCCGTTCTTTTGAATGCTTCCGCTCGCGATCTACAAAGTGGTATGTAGATGCATCTCCCATGACTCGTTGCTTAGATGAACTCATAGATGGATCTTGGTGAAACCGTAGGAAAAATTTTAATTTTCTGCAACGTTCCCCAACAAGGTGATCTGGTTACGGTGGTTACTTGAGGACTTTGGTGCGTCTGCTACTACCTCCACTCCTCTACTGTCCGATAGTACTGGTGCTATCAGTATTGGGCGTGACCCGGTGAAGCATGAGCTCACCAAGCACATCGGTGTGGATGCCCATTTTGTGCGTGCTGCTGTGCAGGATCAGACTCTCGCTCTTCACTATGTGCCCTCTGAGTTACAGTTGGCTGACTTCTTCACAAAGGCACAGACTCGAGCACAGCATGGGTTTTTCCTCTCCAAACTCAGTGTTGTTGATCCACCATCAGTTTGAGGGGGGGTGTTAGATGTGTATAGTTC
The DNA here is from genome assembly GCA_963921465.1 of Triticum timopheevii. Classification (NCBI taxonomy): domain Eukaryota; kingdom Viridiplantae; phylum Streptophyta; class Magnoliopsida; order Poales; family Poaceae; genus Triticum; species Triticum timopheevii. The sequence goes on from OY997274.1 coordinate 72,184,060, forward strand.
ATTGTGTACATCCCCATTGTATAAGGGTTTTTTTTGCACTTTCACACACATGTATATGTAATGACCTTTGGCCCTCAGGAGATACTAGTTGCCATTCCTCCAACAGAGAGCAGCCGCCAGTCGCCGTCCCAGCAACATCCCAACAACAGAAGCACACAGAAGCCACGGGCCTCCTAGTGCTCCCAGCCTCCCACCAGTCACAGAGTCGACCTAGCTAGCAGAACAGCTCCTTCTCTGAATCTGCATGGATATCTGCAAGCTGTAATTTTTATTTTTTTTGTGTGCTCTCAGGCCCGCTCAGCTCTTTCTTTGTAGCTCCGTCACTGCCTTGCTTCTCAACCTAAATCCCCTTAACTTCTTGTTTCATCAGCGATGTCTCCTCTTCAATTCTGCTTAAGCAAACACATCAAAAGATACCACTATGATGATCTAGAGCAATGGATCGGTGTGGATCTCATTCTACAAAAAGAAGATAGAGTAAGGCTGTGTTTGATAGCAAACTATCCCAAAAACCTTTGTATCAAAAAACTACAGTAATTTAGCCTGCAGGTATGAAATACCACGGTTTTAACATAACAGAATATTTTGTAGTATTGATAATACAGCCAACCTGTTTGGCTATCCCGTTTTCAGCGACTCAAAATTAGCTAGGTAAAACCATTAGCAGCTGCAAACACACGTGTGCTTTCCTAGTTAGCTAGCCATTTTATGCAACTATTCGGTCATGCACCAAGAACGGCCACGCACACGGTGTAGAAGACACATATTCTAGCTGCCTATCCGGACGGCAACAACGTCTTCAAAACGATTTTGTGGTTGGCTGTAATTTGGAGCAACAAACGGCAAGCGAGCTAACTGAATCACCAAGCAGAAGATCCTAATAAAACGGTCGTGGATATGAGGATGTTGAGAAGAAGGTCTGAGCGAGAGACTCTCTTTTCACCTCAGTGAGCTCAGTTTTTAAAAAAGAGGTATGTGGTTCTTTTTTTAATGCAGAGAAAATATTGTAGTTTGCAAAAAACTGCAGTATTAAAATCACAGTTTTTAGAGACAATCAAACAACCCTTTGTAATAAAAACCACGGTATTATAAAAAGCTGCAGTATTCTAAGAATACTTAGAAAATACTTTGTTATCAAACGGGGCCTATGCGTTCTGATGTTCCATAAAAATTAATGTTCATTTATTTGTATGGCAAACGAAACATATGCACAGAACCTAAAACTACAATAAACAGGTAGCTATGCTCACAAGCATGTGACTGTAAATACATATGGATTATTTATCCAAAAGTCGATGATGTTAAGAAACATGTTATATTGTGCAAAGACATACAGTGCCCACATCAAATCTATGGCGCATATGTTACCACATATTGTTGAGGTACAAATTTTATATACTGGAAACAAACCCCTAGAAAAAGAAACTCCTTTATAATGCGCCTATCACCAGATGAGGAAATGGAAACAACTAAGTATTAGTTAGGTTTGAAAAAAAAATGACGAGGAAAATTACCCTCATAATAATAAACCTGAACACAAACGGTCTTAGTTATAGAAGTCAGCTGGCATTAGAAACCTTGGAGCTAATTAGTTAACCAATTAAATTTTCCTTGAGACACTAACAAACCATGTAAAACTCCCAATACAAGTGCACTAATTACTTAAATTAGCACAAGGGTTTCAAAAAATCTCGCTTATTGACTCCGGCCTACGTTGGAAACGCGGAAGAGATCGACAGAATTGTTGGGCAGATCGATCTTGCTGCAGTTGGTCCACCGTGCAAACTGCAGGGGAAAAAGATGTTTCGGTAGAACCAATATTTTTTACCTTATGCACTGATAAAAGAACACGCAGCAAGCCGGTTAAGAAAACCACACCACAGACGTTTTATACAGACCGTGCACACTTTATTGATACAGAGCTGACCCATCCGTCCCGAATCTTTCTGAACTTACAGTCCAGGTCAATATATAAACCCCGTATGGTTGTACTAAATATCTAACTATCCGGATTACTCTACAAACAATCTCAACTTGGAACCAGTATAATCTGAAAACTTTCCTGGTAGGATTGAGGAAATAGAGGTACCTCGATCACATGGATTTGCTCTGCTGCTCTTGCTGGAAACCCATAATTGCTGGCTAGAAAATTCTCCCACTCCAAGCCATACGACCTCTCTTCTTCTCACCCTCTGTCATTTTTCAGATGCACTCATTCGTCATTTGGTTAAATGATAGACAAAATTGTATGAACAATCAATGTTTTTTATAAAAGGAGGATGACCCCCGGCCTCTGCATCTAGGCGATGCATACGGCCACTTTATTAATTATTTCCACAAGACCTTACAAAGTAATACAACAGTAAGACTAAAGCCACCATCTAAGCCACTCTATCCAGTTGATGAAGGGGCGCAGATAGCCTGGGCCTAATACCAAACAGGCATCGCAGCCAAACCTAACATCTAAGACCTGAGATCCCATTCAGGACGCCTGCCGGGCATGGGTCTCACCAGTCCAGTGTGCACTCAGAGGCCGCCGCCACCAACTTCCACCGCTCCATCTTCAGAACTGTACTAATGCATCAACCTTGCTCGGTCCAGCTATCGTCGACGCCACCACGGCGCCCAACGGCACCTCCTCCCTGCGTGCAAACATCTGAGGACGTCGTGGTCGCCACTGATACACCTCAGCACCATGCTGCCAAGTACCACCAGCCAACACAGCTTGAAGTCTTTGGAAGATCTGTCGTGCGTAGCACCTGCCGACCAGGCATGACAAAGCGTAGTACCTGTCGGTCAGGCATGACTTGACATCTCCACCGAAGCTCCGTGCAAGATGAAGCCGCACCACCTCCAGCCTCTCTGAACGGGACGGGAGCACCCCGGGAAGACACGGCGAAGAGTTGGGCACCACAATCACCACGAGAGCCGGACCAGCCGACCGCCATGGCGAAACGACACCACTAAAGAGAACCGCCGCCATCAGAAACGCCAAGAACGTGCTGTAGCTGTCCCACCTCCCCGCGGACCCAAAGCGGCGCCTTCAAGAAGGTGACGGAGCCGGGCACCGCCGTCGCCCAACAAAAGTTGTGGGTTTTCACCCGGGTGTAGGGGGAGGACGAGGGGGAGGGAGCTGGATCTTGAAGCCGCCTTTAAGAACGAAACAGCGCCTGGAGCGCCACCGGCGTCGTGGCCGCCACAGCCGGCCAAGAAATTATTCCGATCCAGAGATCGCAACCCCACATCCGCGCAGTCCGCCATCGGATCCGGCCAGATTGACGAAGAGGAAGCAGCAGCACGGGGGCGCCGTCTTCAAATCTGCGAAGGAGAGCAGTAGGGGATCCTTCCACGTGGCGCCCGCATCCACCGCCAACTCGCCGCCCACGCGGCCGAGAAGACGTGGTCCACAACTCCGGCGATGCGCCAGGTGTCTGCCAATTATTCGCCGCTGTTGCCATGTCATTTGCTTGCGTGTTGCATTTTATCATGTCATCATGTGCATTTCATTTTTGCATACGTGTTCACTCATGCATCCGAGCATTTTCCTCGTTGTCCGTTTTGTATTCGGGCACTCCTATGCCCTCCGGCGTTCCCCTTTTGTCTCTTGTTCTGAGTGGGTGTTAAACATTCTCGAAATGGCCCGAGGTTTGCCAAGAGGCCTTGGTATACCACCGGTAGACCGCCTGTCAAGTTTCGTGCCATTTGGAGTTCGTTTGGTACTCCAACGGTTAACCGGATAACCGTAAAGCCCTCTTTGAGTTGCAGCCTAACACCCCTTCCAAAGTGGCCCAAAACCCATCTAACTCCCCTCCATGCTCTCGGTCGTTCGATCACGACCGCGTGGCCGAAAACCGCTCCTCATTTGGACTCTCCTAACTCCCTCTACCTATAAATATATGCCCTCCCCCAAAATTCCCGCAGTCCAAAACCCTAGCCTAACTCCTCCGCGCCGCCGGACATGTCCATCTGCGCCGGACATGTCCGCCGGACACGTCGTTTCGCCCAATCAGGGCGCGACACATCACTTTCCCCGCCGTCGTGCCCAATCCCCCGCCGCCACGTCGCCCGCGCCTGCGTCCGCCTGCGCCGCCACCCGCGCGGGCCCGCCGGGGCCCGAGCGAGGCCCGCCCGGCCAGGCGTGCCGTCGCCGCCAGCCCACGGGGCGCCCGCGCCCGAGCCCCGCGGCTCCGCCGCGGGCGTGGCCCGCCGCCGCGCCGCGCGAGCTCCCCGCCGCCTCTCCTCGCGGTCGCGCCGCCCGGTGCCCGCCTCGCCACCGGCTGGCTCCACCGCCACCGGATCCGGCGCCGCGGCCCGTTCCCGGCCTCGCCGGACCCTTCCCGCCGCCGATCGCCGCCCTCCGACGACCTCGCCGGCGTCGGCCGCCGCCCCGCCTCGGATCCGGTCGGGTGGGATGAGATCCACCCGACCACCGATCCAAACGCGCCGCCCCCGCGCCCTGGATCCCTCCGTCCCGTCCCGGGTTGATTTTTTCGCGGAGGTGATATATCCACTAAGTCCCGAATATTTTAGCATAATCATGCCAAGTTTGACCTACCATATCTCTGCATCTGTAGCTCCGTTTTGTGCGTATAGTATGTCAAATTGTTTGTCTCGACGAGTACATCATTTCATTCAATTGCGTCATATTTATTTGAGGTCATCTTGATGCCCGAATCATCGTTGGAAGATTGCTTCATGATGTTAATCTGCTGAAACTGTTATAACATGCTCATTTGCCATTTTTGCCATGATTGATGTGTGCATCCTATGAGGTTGATGTCTACATGTGTTTTGATCTATGCCATGCCATCTTTCCAGTGGTGCTATCCATGTATTTTTGTGATCAATGTGGTGACTAGCACAAGCATGCAAACTAGGCATCGTGATGTTGCTGATTTTAGTCCTTGTTCTGCTGTTATTTTTATGCCATGTAAACTTGATGCTACAGAGAGATCCATGCTTATTTTGAGATACTTCAGTAAGGGTGTTTTGAACATACGGTTATGCTCTATCCATCCATGCCCCTGGTTGAATTTATAGCTTGCTGTAGCTTATTGTTTTCATGCTCCAAAGTTGCTAAATATTGTTGCTGTCAGCCTGTTAACATTAAGTTCAGTTGCTTCCATGCTTATTGTTAGTGATCCATGCACCCTATGAACTTGCTCTTGCCATGCTTAGCTTCATAAACATGTATTCTTACTGTTGGTTGCCTTGTCATGCCATGTATTGCTCTGTAGTGAGTGGTTCAAGCTCACCAACATGCCTACTTATTGTTGTTCCTGCCATGTATGAATCTGTCATATAACTTGCCATGTTTACATGGATGCCATCATATCTTCTGATCCTTTTTGGCTCTTGGTCAGTAAGGGACTTTTGATCTATGCATTTAGTAGATTCATGCCATGCCTTTGCTTGCCATTATAAGTTCCTGTAATATGTTGTTTGATAGCTCTAAACATTACAACCTGATGTTATTTCTGCTAAAGTCTGAACTATTATTATTTGCAATCTTACCATGCCTGTTTGAGCATGTTCTAGTGATTTCTGGAGATAGCTCAGTGTTCATGTTTTGTTATGCTCTACCTGTACTTCATGCCCATGCCTTTTGTTATTACATTGAGGTGCTGTAGCATGTTGTTTTGATGCTTGCAATATGCCTAGTTGCTGTTTTGGACAGATTGTTGCTATGACTTGTATAGTGTGTATGTGTTGAACCGTTGCTCCGTTTTGAGTGTGCTCTATATGAAACTTGCTTGATTTCGCATGTAGCTTCATATTATCATGTTGCATCCTTGTTTTGAGGTGTTTGCTTGATGTTTGGATGCATTTTGCATCAATATCATGTTTAACTTGTTTTGCTCATATCTTCTAGGCGTAGCTCCGAATCTAATGAACTTTATATGTAACTTGACTAGAATCTCATGTAGATCATCGTGGGGCATCTTAACTTGCTGTTTAACAACTTGAACATATGGTATAATCAGATCTGGACCAATTTCGAAATTTGCATATGAGGACTTACCGGTATTGTTATATGTCACTCCCGGCCTCATTTAAACTTATCTTGATGTGTTGCTTTGGTTTGCATCATCCCTTGCCATGAGTAGCTTCATGTAGCCTTGTCATGCATCATGCTTGTCGTGCATCATGCCTTGTTCATGTGTGGTGTGTTTACCTTGTTGTGTGCTTCTTCTTGTTAGTTCATGTTTCGTTGCGATCATGAGGATTCGTTCGTCTACGCTTGGTTCGTCTTCGTGGCTTCATCTTCTTCATGGACTCGTTCTTCTTCCTTGCGGGATTTCAGGCAAGATGACCGCTACCCTGGATCTCACTACTATCATTGCTATGCTAGTTGCTTCGTTCTATTGCTATGCTGCGCTACCTATCACTTGTTCATCAAGCCTCCCGTATTGCCATGAACCTCTAACCTTTGACACCTTTCCTATGCAAACCACTGTTTGGCTATGTTACCGCTTTTGCTCAACCCCTCTTATAGCGTTGCTAGTTGCAGGTGAAGTTGAAGATTTCTCCATGGTGGACAGGATTTTGGTTGGGATATCACAATATCTCTTATATTATTAATGCATCTATATACTTGGTAAAGGGTGGAAGACTCGGCCTTTTGCCTGGTGTTTTGTTCCACTCTTGCCGCCCTAGTTTCCGTCATACCGGTGTTATGTTCCCGGATTTTGCGTTCCTTACGCGGTCGGGTGATTTATGGGACCCCCTTGACAGTTCGCTTTGAATAAAACTCCTCCAGCAAGGCCCAACCTTGGTTTTACCATTTGCCTCACCACCACCTATACCTTTCCCTTGGGTCGGCCAACCCGAGGGTCATCTTTATTTTAGCCCCCCCGGGCCAGTGCTTGTCTAAGTGTTGGTCCGAACCGAGTAGACTGCGGGGCCCCCTCGGGGAAACTCGAGGTTTGGTTTTACTCGTAGGATGTCTCATCCGGTGTTGCCCTGAGAACGAGATATGTGCAGCTCCTATCGGGATTGTCGGCGCATCGGGCGGCTTTGCTGGTCTTGTTTTACCATTGTCGAAATGTCTTGTAAACTGGGATTCCGAGTCTGATCGGGTCTTCCTGGGAGAAGGTTTATCCTTCGTTGATCGCGAGAGCTTATCATGGGCTAAGTTGGGACACCCCTGCAGGGTATAATCTTTCGAAAGCCGTGCCTGCGGTTATAGGCAGATGGGAATTTGTTAATGTCCGGTTGTAGATAACTTGACACCAGATCCGGATTAAAACGCATCAACCATGTGTGTAGCGGTGATGGTCCCTTTTCGGCGGAGTCCGGGAAGTGAACACGGTTTCTGGGTTATGTTTGACGTAAGTAGGAGTTCAGGATCACTTCTTGATCATTGCTAGTTCACGACCGTTCCGCTTGTTCTCTTCTCGCTCTTATTTGCGTATGTTAGCCACCATATATGCTTAGTCGCTACTGCAACCTCACCACTTTACCCCTTCCTTTCCCTTTAAGCTTTGCTAGTCTTGATACCCATGGTAATGGGATTGCTGAGTCCTCGTGGCTCACAGATTACTACAACAACAGTTGTAGGTACAGGTTTATCTGATGATTATGACGCGAGAGCGATGCTTGCTTGCGTTGAGTACTTCTTCTGCTTCTTCGATCAAGGGATAGGTTCCAGGTCAGCAGCCTGGGCTAGTAGGGTGGATGTCGTTTGAGTTTCTGTTTGTGTTTCATCCATAGACGGATGTTGTTCTCATGTATTGATGTGATGTTGTATTCGTGTGGCATTGTATGCCTCCTGTATGTATCCTCATCTATTATGTAATATTGATGTAATGATATCCACCTTGCTAAAGCGTTCCAATATGCGGGTCTATCCTTGGTGGAACCTTCGAGTTTCTTTTGGATAGGGTCGCATATTGGGCGTGACAGCCCGCCTCCCGGACGACGCCGCCCTCACCGGTAGAGGCCGCCGCCTCAAACCCGAGGCCCGGGCCGGACGGATCTAGCAGATCCGATCCATGCGCCTGCCCAAGCGCGAGAAGCTCCCCGCCGCCATCCTTCTTGGCTGCGCCCTGGGCCTGCCCGGCGCTAGCCTCTGGCAGCGGCGAGGACAGGAGGAACGTGGTGACGATCACGTACTTCCATCTTCTTTCCTATCCGAGTGGACACCCAATCAAGCTAGTTGATGGTGCCCCTCCTCAACTCGCGGTTGTGAATGGGAGAGAGGGGGTGCAGCCCGCGGCGACGGACATCGAAATATCTTGTCGAGGTCGAGGCAGTTGGACCGGAGCATGTCATCGTCGTCACCGGTAGGTAGCATGTCGCCGTCGTCGCCGGGCTGGAGTTGAGCTCTAGGCAGGGGCTGCAACACCCCGTCCCCACCATGGCGTGTGGTGTCGACAAAGGTAGCGCGGCCAAAGTGGTCTTCATCTCCGCGACATGCTCCATTCGTCCTCCTCGCCGGCCCGTCATACATGGCGACCAACGGCGGGAAGTGGTGGGAGGAGACAAGAGGAGGGCGTCCAACGAGGTGCTCGGAGGCTATGGAAGGGAGGGCCGGAGGGGAAGGTGGGTGTAGAGGAGGATCTGGATTAGATCGTGGAGAGTAGGGAGGGGAAAGGAGCGGGGAGGTGGGTCCAGACTCGGGATCAAATCGTAGCGATTTCCTTCGATCGGCAGGGGTGATTTCCTTCTATCGATATCGACCGTAACGAAACCAAACCAAACCAAACGACTACGTAGATTCGCCGGTATCGTTCAGGCGTGCATCTTCAAGAGCGACACGCTGTGCTTCAAAAATTCTGTTTTGTATACGGAATTTTTGATAGATTGATTTGTAGTAATCGTACAAGATCAGATTCCGTCCAAACAATGGAGGAAAGCATGTCCAAGGAAAGATCTGTTTTGAATATAGATTGATAGATTGATTAGATTATAGATAGATACATTAGGAAAGCGTGGGTTTCTTTTTTGTGTTTTTCTCTCTAGTTTTATGCCCACCGGTTTTGCAGGGGAGATAAAAAATCGGTGGGGATGGGATCGATAGGTGGTGGAGGTATCGTTCGAGGGGGGAGGGGTGACGAGACGAAACACAACGGAGTCTTTCATTAGGAGTAGAGATAAAACATGTGTAATCAGCTAGGGCAAAGCTTTTTCTCAACAACATTTGTCTAGCATTGAACCTATTATTGATGAGGAGCCAAATAGAAGATTTTGTGTTTCTTTTGATAGCATGATTCCACATACATTACAAAGCTTGGATACAGTTAGATTGACCAATAATATTATTATACATGTACCAAACTGAATATCCCATACCTTTAGGAGTGCATTGCCACATATCATGATTTTTTGGAAAGCCAAAATCCACATGAATCTGATAAAAAAAGTTGTAGTTCATTGAATGTCTCCACAGATAAAGGCAAATGAAACAGATCAAGTGTATAATCCAGCTGAACAAAATGTTGCACAGTAATGTTCACAGTCATATAAAAGGAGGAAACGTGGGGCCATGCCTGATGCAAGGGAGAGCGAGACCATTATATTTATCTTCCCCGAATAGAATAGAGGACCAACTTAAACTTGGCATGGTGCAACCTCCTTGAATGTGGAAAGAAGCTTAAGACAGTCATTCCACCAAAAGGAACGGTCAACATGCTGGGAAGGTGGAATGCCAATATCCTAATCATGCTTGATGTATATTGATCAACTAGCCTAGTATTGGAACTAGGGTTTGAGTAGAATGGTGGGATCGCAACAATTGCATGGGTATGGTGTATATTCGAGTTATACAAAGACGAGCCTTGTTGTTCAGAAGCTATGGAGGGAGAGGAGAGCTCTCGCGTCCTCGCGCGGGACGGGTGAGCGCGCCCGCGCCGGCGGCGCTACCCCGATCTACCTCCTCCGGCATCCCCTGCTCCCGCCGCGACCGGATCTGGGATCTCCACCGCGTCCTCTCTCCATCGCCCCTCCTTCAAGCTCCTCCACCTCGCTGGCCGATGCAGTCGAGCTCGTGTGCCTCCCGGCCGGCGGCCGCTCCGACCTCGCCGCCTGCTGCCCCAGCTCTCGCCACTCAGCTTGCCGCCGCGGCGCTCACCCTCCGCAGGGCGGGCCCGGCCATCCGAGGCCACCTCCGGAAGCCCGCGACGACGGCGGCCACTCCGGCACCACCGGCGGCCGCTCCGACCTTGCCACCCGCTGCCCCAGCTCCCGCCGCTCTGCTTGCCGCGGCAGCCCTCGCCCCGACCATCCGAGGCCGCCTCCACAAGCCAGCAATGACGGCGGCCACTCCAGCACCATCGGCCACCGGCACCTCCGTCGGCCCTGTTCAGACTAATCTGGCAACTGAAGCTCCGTTGCACCCCTCTTGCGGGCAGGTGCGTGCCTTCATCCAGATGGATGGGGGGTTGGAGGCCGTCGTCACTGCTAGTGCGGGCTCCGACCTGGACCTCAGGATGTTGCTGCCTTCACCGCCGGGTGAGGCCCCTGTAGCCCCTCCTGGCTTCCTCTGGGTTGCAATGTCCACTGATGCCACCGAGGACGACACCGACGAGGAGGAGTTGGCACCGCAGACGCCGCGGGCTGCCTCAGTGGCGTGTGTGGAGCCTGATGCGAGGGTGTGCGGGGACCGACAAAAGGTGGCGCCTCCTGTGCGTCCGGCCTGGGGAGATTGGCGAGGATGTTTCGACCGTGAGGCGACGCCGGCAATTCCTGAGTGTCACGCTCCATGCGGGAATGTGTTGGAGGGCTGGCAGCTCATCTCAAGAAGGTGTCACCCGACTTCTGCCGTTTTCCGCCGCCCTGCTGTCAATATGCGGCGCCCGCCTCCAGCATGGTTGAGAGATAGGTGTTTTCGGTGCCTCTGTCGAGGTCATCGTGCACATTCTTGCAGGGATCCTATCCGATGCATGGACTGTCTTCGATCCGGTCACATTGCCCGCTTCTGCCATGCAAGGAAGCCTGTTTACCAAACTTCGCCGTGTCAATGTCCTACTCCATCGCCTGCACCCACCAGTGAAGTCACCACATCAGATGTACCGTTTCAGCCTGTCTTGAATGTCAAACCCGGATTGGCCGAGGAGACCGAGTTGCTTCTTGACTGCCTTGCGCGAGTTGAGAGTGTTTTTGGGAGAGCGGAGGCCGCCCTTGCCAAACTTGAGGTTGTGCCAGTTGTGTCTCCGCTGCTTGAGCTTCAGACTGGATCTTCAGTTGGGGAAGAAGCAAGCCTCTATGAAAATTTCTCCCCTCGTGCTACTTCATGTCTGTCGTCGAGGCCTGTGTTGTTGTCTGTCTCTGGGAGTGTAGCCATCGACGAGGTTGTGACTCCAGTGCTGCAGATTATGCCCGAGCTGCGGGAGCGTTGTGGCGAGCCCACTTCACCTCTTTCAATGGTGCTTCCGAAGGAGATGGTGCATGTGATGTGTGTAGGTGACGAGGTTGATGAGGTAGGTGCTTTGGCACCTAATTTTGAGGCGCAACTACAGGGTTCACCTCTGCCATGTGGGCAACTGGAGGCGCAAGAGTCCATCGTGTCGGTGGTACCCGTGGCTGATGATGTTCTTATGGCGGTGTCTGCGAGGGACAAGGTCGCGTTTGTTGGTGCCGAGGTTGATGCTGTAGGTGCTTTGGCACCTCATTCTGAGGCGCCGAAGTCCATCCGCCCGCCCGTCTTTGATCGTGAAGATATGCTGGCACGTATTGACGAGGTGGTTTTCAAGAAGAAGCTTGGCGGCTTGCTTGCCTCCTTGGAGGCAGCTAGCCCTGGGTCTGGCAAGACGATTACTTGCCTTCTAGTGGAGGAATCTTCTACGCGCAAAATCAAGAAGGTGAAGAAGGCTCTTAGGAGCATAGGCAAGAAGAGTGACGCCCTTGGTAAGATGTCCATGGCTGCTTAATGGATGATTCTCAGTCTCTTCGACCACCATCTCGAATTGGCTCGTCTCCGTGGATTTGGTGTTGTTCGTTGTCTTCAACCATGGTTTCGTTGGGTGTTTCTTTACGACGTAGAAGTGTGAGGGATTGTGGTTGTTGCGCGTTATGTATGTTTGCCGAGTTGACCGTGGGGTTAGGGGGTTTCTTTGTTAGCGAGTAGTCCGCATGTGGTCTAAATGTATCGGTTTTCGCCAGGTTTTCCGTTAATTAATTGGGCAATTCTCTTCTTCTTAATTAATCGATGAGGCAAATCTTTTGCCTCCGTTTCGTAAAGATGAGCCCTAGCCTTGCCTTATATAGGGAGGACAAGGCTAGGGTTACATGATTCCAGGGTAGGATGCGATCTAGAAAGACCGCCGAGATCCCTGTGAAGGCTTCCTTGTACAACAAGTTGGTAATGCGCCCTGGTGTGGCAATTCACTGGGTTCGCAACGGGAAACAGCTAATTTGCCGTTAGGGGGTGTCTTTGCCGTCAACTTTTCGTCGGGAAGACAACAAAGAAATGGTTTTCGTCGGCTTTCTGTTGTGTGCTTGGGCTATCCCCTGGCCTGATGGTCCAACTTCCGGACTGCTGATACACCCCAAGTTCATTGCATCGTCAATGCCCTGCCAGCTTATATGGTATTGTGGAGGAGTTTGAAAGTGTCCAATTTCAAACATTCGCTGTTGAATTGTCGTAAATGATTCCCAATGCCTCCCAAGCCCATACAACTCATTTAGATAAGACGTGATTGCCACTCCTTGAGTACATATGGATGATACCCATTCATCATCACTAGCGGAACAAGAGCTAATATACTTGGAATGAAACAATATTTATATGCTAGAATTTCTGGTGTGAAGGTACTTCGGTACCTCACTGTAAGGCATTTATCGACTTTTCAGATTGTAGTTGTCTCCAACTTTGGCCCACGTGCTACTTCTCCTCTTGTGAGTTTGATTTGCTATCTTCGCCTTTTATGATGGAATCATATCTTTACTATACACATGCTCACATGTCGTTGATATGATTCTACTCATATTAACCATGGGTACTAAATCCAATAAACCACATATGCCCACTTGTTGTTATTACACTCACATGTTTGTGCTATTATGATGTACACCCAACCCTCAGTTCAGCTGATGCTTTTCTTATGACAATGCATATCATATATTCAATTCCCCACAAGTTTGTTGATTTTCTATAAAAATAAACAATATGATATTTGCTCAAGGTGAACACATCATCTGCATCTATTTTCTTTTTTTGAAAAAAACTAAAAGGAATCTAATTACACATGCAATACTTGTTGTTGAACCATGTGATGTTCACTTATATATAGGGTGATTTCTCCAGCCTATTAGTTTGAGTCATACCCAAATAATCATTATCTTATGTTACCACTGAGAGAGGGGAAAATACATCTACTTGTTTACTAGTTGAGATATATACTAAATTTCATTCTTAGCTTCACTATTTGCATTGATGGAGAGATCATAAAGAGTGATTCCTCACCTGTCTAGCCTTAAACATCAACGACAAAGTTAAGCTTATGTGCTGGGTCAAAGTTCAAACCATTAGGGCGATGGTTAAATAGTCCACAATTAGCTGTCGGTGCTGCTTGGCGGGCACATGCGGACCTGCTGCTAGTTTATCGAAACATGCAGGCACTTGCACTGACTAAGACATTCATATGATTTCAACATGCATAGCTTGTACATATTAATAGCCAAAGCCCAAAGTAGTGTCACCTTCATATATTAAATCCTTAGTAATAATAGCTTGTGCCAATTATAAGTCAAAGTAATAGTAGTACTCATTCGATTTGTTTGCATAACCCCGATTGTTTGCCGCAAAGAGCGGTAAATAGGGTTTCCGGCTCGCCATGCCTGCTGAAAGCCGCGCGACTATATCTCGCATTAAGCATGATATTAGGAACTCTCGCGTGAACTGTGTATGGCTGGCTCACTCATGATATTTTTAAAGAGAAATAGTGTAAAAAAGGGAGAGATACTTGATTAATATTTTTGAAATACTTGTTCAACATTTTTTTCAACTGTACGATTAATATTTTTATATACATGATGAAAAATAATAATGTTTTATTACATGATCAACATTTTCTTTTCACATTTAACACTTTTAAAATAGTTGATTAACATTTTTCAAATACATGTTTAACATTAAATGCTTTATTAAAATGTTTTAAATGCATGATCAGTTTTTTACCACACACTTTTCATACATGTTTTTTATACGTGATAAAAAATTTCTCTATACATATTTAACATTTTTTTAAATGCTTGGTCAACATTTTTCAAAAGGAATTATAGTGTTTTTTGTAATATACTACCTCCGTTCTAAAATATAAGAGGTTTTGGTAGGCTAAACTAGCCTAAAAAAGGTTTCATATTTTGATATGGAGCTATTATATATTTAAAATATTAAAGTATAATAAAAAGTTATAAAATATTCCAAAAAACAAAAACAGGAAATGTAAGAAAGAAAAGAAAAAAAATGGCTGTGGGATCCCGCTCAACTAGGCCGGGCCATTTTGTTCTCCCCCTGCAGGGTTCCATAGGTCTCGCTTAATGTGAGACATAACGCCAGCTGAAAGCGCCTAATCGGCGCTATGAGCGCCACTTCGCGTAACAGTGCCCGTGCTGATGCCATAGACCGCGGAGACAAGGAAAAAAAGATCGGAAGATTCCAGAAGCATCTCAAAACCAGGCCTAGAAAGTTCTGAAAGATTCCTAAAATCGGAAGGAGCATCTGCAAGACCGGTTCGCAGCCCAACACGCTAGGATGGGCTGGCCTATTAACGAATACATGAATGGAGGTGGGTATGCGCCATTGTCTAAAAAAAGATGGGCATGCGCCACGAAAGAATAACAAAGTACTCCCTCCGTTCCATAATGTAAGACGTTTTCTGACACTAGTGTAGTGTCAGAAAACGTCTTACATTATGAGACGGAGGGAGTATTTGCGATGCCTGCAAGCCTGGTACTCGCTCCCCTCTCTCATCTCTGATCTTCTCACTCGATCTAGGATGCTCAATGTTTCTCGACTGGCCCAAGCCAAGCGAGGAGATGCAAGTGTTAACTTGGAGAATAAATGTTAACAAAGAGCATAAGCAAACATTTTTTGAATGATTTCAAGAGGACATAAATATACTTGACAACATGCATGTAGAGTTGAACTTATATTTCACACCCGTCCTCTCGACCGGGTTCTGGATCATATCAAGAGTTGTCAGCGAAACTAAAGTATCCGACATAGCTCCTACTCTTCTCGGCATTCAAAAACTTGTACTGGCAAACTCTCCGGTAAGAATGGCCTAATAAGTAGACACTTCAATATATAACTCGTATATAGTTATGGTTTTCCACTTACAAACAAGAAGACACTTTTCAATCATGTGATGAATAGTACATGAATCCCAGGTGGTGGCCGATACACATTCTTTGTCACGTGTCCTTGCAGGACGCCAAGTAGGACCATCATTGGGGCCAGGTCAAACTGTTGGATGAATAGCAACTAAGCTTTACAGAGGGCCAATGGCCAATACATATACAGATGTGGTAAAGTGCAGAAAAACCCCTTATACAATGGGGATGTACACAAGGAACTATACACATCTAACATCCCCCTTCAAACTCATGGTGGATCAACAACACTGAGTTTGGAGAGGAAAAACCCATGCTGCGCTCGAGTCTGTGCTTTCGTGAAGAAGTCAGCCAACTGTAACTCAGAGGGCACATGGTGAAGAGCGAGAGTCTGATCCTGCACAGCAGCACGCACAAAGTGGGCATCCACACCGATGTGCTTGGTGAGCTCATGCTTCACCGGGTCACGCGCAATACTAATAGCACCGATACTGTCGGACAGTAGAGGAGTTGAGATAATAGCAGACACACCAAAATCCTCAAGTAACCACCGTAACCAGATCACCTCAGCCGTCAACATAGCCATGGCTCGCAACTCAGCCTCTGTACTCAAGCGAGAAACTGCAGTCTGCTTCTTTGTCTTTCAGGCAATAAGAGAGCCACCAAGAAAGACACAGTAAGCAGACAGCGATCGTCGATCAGAGGGATCACTAGCCCAGGTAGCATCAGAGTAGGCCTGGAGCTCAAGAGAGCTGGAGCGGGAAAGAAAAGGCGCTGAGAGATCGTGCCACGAAGATATCATAGAACACGGAGGAGATGACTATAGTGGACAGAGGTGGGGGCGGAAACAAACTAACTCAGGATGTGAACAGGATAGGAGATGTCAGGACGCGTAACAGCAAGATAGACAAGACTGCCAACGAGATGGCGATAGCGAGTGGGATTAGGAAGCGGGTCACCATCAGAGGCATGAAGCTAAACGTTGAGCTCCATAAGAGTCACAACAGTGCGCTCATCACCGAGAGCAGTGCAAGCAAGAAGATCCTAAATATATTTTTCTTGGGAGATGTAGAAGCCATCAGAGGTCAAGAAGATCTCAATCCCAAGAAAATAGCGGAGTGGACCAAGATCAGTCATGAGAAACTGGTCACGAAGGCGAGCCTTAACAAAGGCAATGTACTCAGAGTCGTCACCAGTGATGATCATGTCATCAACATAGAGAAGGAGAAGAGTCTGACCATGAGAAGACGTGTGAACAAACAACGCGGGATCATGATCACTCGGCAAGAAACCAGCGGTAGTCACCACAGAGGCAAAGCGCTCAAACCAGGCGCGAGGGGCCTGTTTAAGACCATAGAGGGAGCGCCGAAGTCTATAGACCATACCATAAGGGGCATAGTACCCTGGTGGTGGCTGCATATAGACCTCCTCACGCAACTCGCCATTGAGAAAGGTGTACTAGACATCAAGTTGAGAGATAGACCAATGACGAACAGAAGCCACAATAAGGAGAGTGCGAACAGTGGTCATGTGGGCCACAGGAGCAAAAGTCTCATCATAATCACGTCCCCACTCCTGTTGAAAACCACGGGCCACAAGATGAGCTTTGTAGCGCTCAAGAGAACCATCAGAGAGAGTCTTAGTCTTGTAGACCCACTTGCAGTTGATGGGACGGACACCCGAAGGGAGAGGAACCAAATCCCATGTGCCGGAGCGCTCAAGGGCAGCAAGCTCTTCGGCCATCGCAAGTTGCCATTCAGGCTGAGTCATGGCAATCCGATAGGAAGTGGGCTCAGCAAGAACAAAGAGGCCGTACCGATCAGGAGAGTAGCGACCAGGCGGGGGGCGAGGCCGAGCACGGAGGTTATGAACCGGGGGAGGCGTGAAAGGAGGGGCACCAGAGATGGAAGGCGCGTCAGGAGAAGCATCCTCAGAATGAGGGCGACGGGTATAGTGGAGAGGAAACGGTGAGAGAGGTTGACGAATGGGAGAGGATGGTGGAGATGTGGAGGTGGAGGATGGGGAAGAGGGTGTCGGTGGTGAAGAAGGAATGAGAGGTGTAGGTGGTGGAAGTGAAACATGAGGCACATAGCGGGGTATATCGGGGAGAAGAAGAAAGGAAATATCGTCCACAAAGAAGCTCGAGGAAGAAGGATGGGGGTAGTAAGAGTGAGACTCATCAAAAGTCACATCACGCGAGATGCGCAAACGACGATCAATAGGATCCCAACAGCGATAGCCCTTGTGCTCATCACTGTTACCAAGGAAAACACACTCAACCGACTGAGCAGTCAGTTTGGTGCGTTCTCGGGGGGCAAGAAGAACATAGCACACGCATCCAAACATACGAAGAGCTGAGTAGTCAGGAGAGCGACCAGTGAGACACTCCATAGGAATGCCACCCTACAGAGCAGTTGATGGCTAAATGTTGATGAGATAGGTGGATGCGGAAACAGCCTCAGCCCAAAAATGGGGTGGAAGGGAAGCAGCAATCATCAGCGCATGAGACATCTCAAGCAAATGACGATGCTTTCATTCTGCAACGCCATTCTGAGCATGAGCACCAGGGCATGAGAACTGGGCAAGAGTACCCTGTTCCGCGAGAAAACCATGCAACAGCTGAGAGATATACTCTCCAGCGGAGTCAGCACGAAAAGTACGAATGGGCATGGCAAACTGGGTGTGAACCATGGCAGCAAAACGTTTGTTTATAGGGAGAACCTCGCTACGAGATTTCATGAAGTAGAGCCAAGTGTAGCGAGAGAAATCATCAATAAACAAAACATAGTAGCGATGACCACCTTTTGAATCAAAGGGAGCAGGACCCCAGACATCAGAATGAACTAAGTCAAAAGGACACTAAGATACAGACTCACTAGTAGGATAAGGTAACTAAGTCTGTTTGCCAAGTCTGCAACCATTACAATGTAAGGAGACATCTCCAGATACAGACCCTAAGAGGCCCTGACGAACTAAAGAAGACAACCAAGAGCCACAAATGTGACCAAAGCGATGATGCCACTGCTGGAAGGACGCAGACGAAGAGGCAGCAAGAGCATGAGAGCTGGCAGAAGTGCTGGCAGCGGAAGGAACACAAAGCCAGTCAACCTCCCAAAGGCCCTCTGACTCACAGCGCCGGGGGCCAGCACCAACCAAAGCCTTGGTGCGACGATCCTGAATGGAGCAAGAGTCGGTATCAAGAATGACATGACAACCAGAATCAGTAAGTTGGGCAGCGGAAAAAAGATTCATGGTGAGGCGAGGAACATGAGAAACATTCGGAACAGAAAAAGATGGAGTGGAAAGAATACCACAACCAGCAACAGGAAGAGATGTGCCATCGGCAGTAAGAACATT
The DNA here is from genome assembly GCA_963921465.1 of Triticum timopheevii. NCBI lineage: Eukaryota > Viridiplantae > Streptophyta > Magnoliopsida > Poales > Poaceae > Triticum > Triticum timopheevii. The sequence goes on from OY997274.1 coordinate 72,202,693, forward strand.
AACAGGCGAATCAAGAGTCGGAGAGAAGACAACGCAGAAGAATCAGAAGACATATGAAAGGAGGCTCCAGAATCCAGAACCCACGAAGATGTACCTGACAGTGTACATGCCGGTGGTGGTGAGAGCGGGAATGCAGTCACAGCAGCAGCCGAAGGAGTCGAAGAGGAGCCTGAGGAAGCAAGAAGATGCTTGAGGCGAACAATGTCCTGATCAGTGAGTGACGGAGTCGAGGAAGACACAGAAGTCCCACCGGAGGAGGAGCGCCTCTGGTCACGCTTCTTCTGACGACAATCAGACTCTGGGTGACCTGACCGGGAGCAATAACCACAGACGGTGTCACGGCACGACGTGCTCTTCTCAGCATATGGAGGACGGCTCACCCCCCTGGAGGAGTAGGTAGGAGCGGCGGAGCAGTGGGGCGAGCAGATGACACAGGAGCTCGGGCGGCCAATACTGACGGAACCAGAAGCAACCCAGCAGAGCGAAGGTGGGTCTCCTCAGCACGAAGCTCGGCAAGGACCTCCGAGATGGGAACACGGCCACGAGCAAGCAAGTGCGCCCGTCGAGGCTCAAACTCGGACCGGAGACGAGATAAGAACTCACGAACCCTCTGAAACTCCAGATCAGACCGAGTAGTCTGACAGCAATGGCAGGTTCCACAAACAACTGCCCGAAGAGAGTCAAGCTGGCGCCAGATGGCAGAGCACTGTGAATAGAACTCATCAACAGAGGAATCACCTTGCTGGAGTGCATGCTCCTGACGCACCACAGAGAGGTAGAGAGCATCACCAGAGGGCTGATAGCGCTGACAGAGGTAAGACCAGATCGCTGCAACTATGGCAAGTCCCATGGACTCCGAAGCAAACTGAGGGAGGACACTCGCAGTGAGAACAACAACAGCTCGAGCATCATCATTGCACCACTGAGTATAAGCAGACCGGTCATCATGGTACACAGAAAGAGCATCTGAGTAAGCGGATACCTGTTGATCATAGGCATCAACTGCAGAATCATCAAGGACCTTGGCCGCATCCCGGTCAGCCTGAGAAGCATCAGTAGCAAGGACCGGCGGCACGGGTGGGATTGGTGCCACTGGCGCAAAAGGACATGGCGGACAGGGGACCTCGCCAGAGAGAACACCCCACAGAACAAGTCCACGCATATGGATGCGCATGAAGCCCATAAACTCAGCATAGTTGGTGCCATCGAAGATCACCGAACAGCGAGGAACAGCCACATAGCCCGAAGACATGGCAAGCTCTCTTTTTTTACAAGGTCAACGGCACAGGGCAAACAGCCCGAGCCCCAGCCAGAGAGTCTGAGCGCTCGCAGCCAGGCCAAGCGAGAGGGGCAGCCAAGCACGGGCCAGATCCAAGATGCGGCAAGGGAGGCAGCCACGCAGCAGGGCCAGGGGTCAACGGCCCGAGCAAGCGAGCGCCCCCATCCTCACTCGAACCAGAGCAAGCAACTGGCGGGAGCGGCAGGGTTGGGGCGGCGGCTGGAGGCAGAGCTCCGGCAGCTCGGCTTGGTCCAGCAAGGCGGGAACGGCCGGATCCGGCCGCTGGAGACCGGTTCCCGGCGAGCCTGGCAGCGAGCGGGCCGGAAAAGCCGGATCCGGGAGGAGCCAGAGCAGGCGCGGCCGACCGTGAAGAGGCGGCCGTGACCGGGCTGGAGGAGCGGGATCCGGATCCGCGACGAGGAGGGCGGAACGGAGCTGCTCGCCGGGACCGCCGGCCAGGCAGGAGGCGACGGATCGAGAGAGGGGCTAGCACGGAGTTGCAGCGTGCGAGAGAGAGGGAAACCTAACATCTGATACCATGTTGGATGAATAGCAACTAAGCTTTACTGAGGGTCAATGGGCAGTACATATACAGATGTGGTAAAGTGCAGAAAAACCCCTTATACAATGGAGATGTACACAAGAAACTATACACATCTAACACAAACAAGTCCTTGCACAGCTTGATCTTCCCAGTCGGCTCATGTGAAGGAGATTGAAAGGACAAATTGACAGAATTGCTCACGTATGCTGCACGGCTGCAGTAGAATAATCCTCGATGCTTCTCAAGCCCACGGCACTCATTTAGATGATCCCTACTTCTTGAACATATGTATGATCTTCATTCACCATCACTAGAGGAACATGACTTAAAGACCTCGAAGTAACTACTCTCATCCCTTAGGAACTGCTGATGTGAAGGTGCTATGGTAGCTCACTGCTATGCATTTATCGCCTTGTGCATAGGTATATCGAATTTCAGTTACCTATCTTCTAGCCAGTTTGGTTTGCCATCTTCTCGCTTCATGGTAGTAGTATGTCTTTACCATGTCATATGCTCACATGCCTTCTATATGATTGTAGCATATCAATCATGCATATATATTACATCTGGGCGAGACTTTGGCATCATACATGTATCATGCTCTGACAGTTAATCGGAGATGCCGTGTTATTATGATATACACCCACCTCCGGGTTCTGGTCCTAGTTTAAATTTGGATGCCTTTCTTACTAAAATATAGATTATGTAGTACCTAAATTCCTCACATTTATTGTTGCCGCCAGAAAAAAAAACATTAATGGAACATTAGCAATAGATCTCCTATATAACTGAAATCAAATATCTCAAATGTATTAGAACTTGCGTAGGATGTAGACAAGATCATCCTTCAATTTACATGTGAATTTTTTCCCTATCAAAAATTATTAAACGGTTGTAAATACAGAAGCAATACTTGTTCTGCAACCATCAATACTTGTTGCACACCTATCTGACGTTGATTTATGTATCGGCAGTCAACTGAGTTGATTTACTATATCCTATTAGTTTGATTCGGAAGAAAAAAATTGCATGGCGTAAATTTTTTCATCTACGCCATGTTACCTCTGAAAGAGGGAAACATACATCCATTTGTTTACAAATTGAGATTTATTATGAACTTCATTCTTGGTAACAATGGTTGGATGGATAGAGAAGAGGTCTCTAAAGCCATATTCTCGTGATGACAAAGCCATGCTCGTGTGCAGTTTACGCCATTCGGGCAATTGGTTCAATCACTCAAATTTGTTCAATATACATGGATAATCAATATGTCGCTCGATCTTAGTATGAGCCATAGCTAGCCGATTCACTACAACAGACTTCGAACTCCGACTCAGATGTTACATCGATCGACCTAGTACGGGATTCGAATTCGCTCAGATCGGTAGCGATTCGGTGCACGGTTCGCCGATCTCAAAACAAACTGAAAAAATGAGATCGTCGGTAATCTGATGTGCTCACGAGTACAGCAACTCGTCCGGGCTAGTGGCTACGCAGCAGTGATGCAGATCCGGTGTCGGGCAGCAGCAACGCAGACGCAGTGGCCGTGTAGCCGGCAACAGCGACTCGTCCAGCGCTGGGATGGTATCCGGTCCACGGGGACTGCGGACCAGAACGTGGAGGCCGGAGAATGGTGACACCTGCGAATATGTGGTGGCCGGCATGACGGCCAAGGCTGCCAAAGACCAGGTGGCCATGGTGACGGCGACGAAGATGTCATATCCGACGAGTCGCTTCCGTCCAGCAGTATGTTATTCTCCCATGCGCGCATCACCTCCCTCCATTCCTAGTCCATTGGCAATCTAGATTTAGCAGTTGTGGAATTTGGAGAAGATGCCGGGATGGATTTGTGGGGAAGACGATGGGTCTGCTTTTTTCCCCCTAAAAGCATCGTTAATAGTATATCCAACTGCCGGCTATATGATGTTGTCATGTCATATACAGTCACCACTTATACTCATTTATATAACAAGGTTTGCTATAAGAGTAATACTATTTTTCACCTTCTCTTTATCACTTTCTAACTATTTATTGTATTTGTCTAGAAATACACATATAGGTAGGTTCTTGCATGAGAGCCCACTCCCATCATTTTTCAGTGTCTCTCTCTTTCACATAGACAAAAATGTTACATGGGCAGGTTATAAGTCCACTATTATACTTGCTCTGACGGGCCCAAGTTAAAAAAATTGGTAGCTTGACGTGTCCAAGTGAAATTCTTGGTGGAAACTTTCCCTCCATTGATGACTTTGGTACTTGTTATGTCATTGATTCAAGTGCTCATTAAGAGGTTCCTGTGCACGAAGAGTAGGCCAATGTAATACTAGCATTTTTCTAGGTACATTTTCTAGTTAAACTATGAAACAGGCAAGAAAGTGTATAAAAAAGGAGCAACCTAACGGTCGAATCGGAGCACTTAATTTTGATCATATCATTTAATTACTACAATCTGAATAGGCATGGACATACTTTCCTTGCAGCTTATGCTTTAGATTTGCTCTACAAGCTTGCTCCACATGTACGCTTTGATCACACATATTAATACAACAGTAAAAAAGATTTTCCCGCCTGCCAGATCTCTCAAAGTAAAGCCATGTCATGGGACCACATACGATATTTCAGATGTCTCTTAATTCCAGCTCATGCATTGTCATGAGGTAGATACCACAAGGGCGATCCATGAAATAACAATAATAATGATCACAATTTGCCCTTAATTTAACACTTAGAAGTTCTTATAGTTAATACAAAAACATGCATCCAAGCCGGAAAGGTGTGGGTTTGTATCATAGGCATCTCCGCTCAACCGAAATGTGGCCAGGTTACTTTGGCGGGCACCTCTAGATAAGAGCTACTCCAAAATAATGTAATGCAGACAACCTGTACCAAGACCATTCGGTGGAAGTACCACACATGGCTCTAGTTCTGATCGGTGTGTCAAAACTTGTATCCCCGACAACTCTCTAGTGGGAATAACCTGAAAACTGAACATTTTAAAAATATTGAGAAACTTTCCAGTGATAGCATGGTACTTGATTTAGTCCATTAATTATCAGGTGGTGGTTGTTCTCCGGTGTGAACACATCCTTTATAATTTCTGGTTGCATGAACCGTTAGGTGTACGGACTGAGACCAGGATGAGTGAACCGTTACGTGTACGGACTGGCGACTGCGCTGGCGACCGCGTGCTTTCGCCGGTGAGGGCCGCGGGCGGGGCTGCCCCGGCAGGGTGGACCTTGGTGAGCCGCGGGGCGGGGTCTTCCCAGGTGCGCTCATCGGTGGCGCGTGCTGGGGCGTCGCCGGCGGGGGCTGGGACCTGCCACAATCGTTTTTGGGCGCTGTCGGCGGAAGCTTCTGAAGATGACGACGACGGGGACGAGCTCGCGGAGCAGATGCGTGCGGTGCCGGCGGGCCCGTCGATTGGGGACTTCGTGGCCTTCGCGGCGGACGCGCGAGGCCTGGGCGCCGAACGCAGGCGGCGTTTTGCGCCGAGAGGGTGCAGCCCCAGGTCCACGGCGTTGCGCATTTGGCAACCCTCGTCGGCTCGGTGCGTGGCCGCCAGCGAGGAGGGGGCGACTGACGCGGCTCGTCACATCAGATCCATGGCGGCGGCGAACTTGGTGGTGGACAAGGCGGTGCCGTCCAGGGAGGACTGGTCGTGCTTGACTGCCCCCTCGTCCCCGGCGGCGGCGGGGGGGGGGGGGGGGGGGGGGGGGGGTCGGGCGAGTCCGCAGTCCCCGCTGATGCCTAGGGTTGGTGCGGGCGGGCCGTGCTCTGTTGGGCCTGGGCCGGTGGGCTCGTCTGGCAGTGGGCCGGGCGTGTGTGCCGGTTCGGGACAGGAGTTTGTCCCAATATCGCTTCCGCATGGGCCCCCAAGGCCCGGTCCGCCGTGGCCTGCCTCGCGCCCAGTCTCTGGCTTTATATGGCTGAGACGCAGCTGACTGGACCCTAATTTAGGGTTTCCAGCCACTGCTAGTGAGGTGCGGCGCCTCGCTCACTCCGCCCGCACACTCCAGATCTCACTCCCTCCTCCCCCTCTCCATAGATCCTTTGCGGCGGTGGTGATGGGTGATCGGCGCGCGAACGAGTGCCCCATGGAGGTCTCAGATCCGGAGGCAGAGCGGCGTCGTGAGCGCGAGCGCCGCGACAAGGCTAAGAGGGCGATGCGGGAGCGGTCGGATGGTCGGGAGGCCAGGGCCGAGCGCGGCGGTTCCCGCGACCAGGGCGGGCGTGAGGGGGATTGGGGTCCTCCTCCCCCGTGGTGGATTCAGCAGCAGGAAAGAAAGAAGAAGAAGAAGGTTAACCAGCGACAGCGCGAGCTTGAGAAGAAGCCGGAGGCGCATCCTTACTGTGGTGGGGGCCATGGTGAGCCGCTAGCTCAGAAGCAGCGGGCGGCTGCAGATCCATTGGCAGTTTCCTTCCCCTCCTCCTCCAAGGGCACGGCGGAGGAACCCATTCCGGTGGAAGAAGTGCCCGATGTGGAGTGCTTCAAGTGCGGCCGCCTCGGGCACTATCAGTCCAAGTGCAAATTCCTTCCCCTCTGTGTGCTGTGTATGGAGGAGGGACATGCGTCTGCGCACTGCCCGGCGAGGGGTCGGCAGCTGCAATTGCAGATCATGGGGAGCGCTGTCGCCGGTGAGGGCTTCTTCTGCTTGGAGTTCGACGAGGAGGGCGAGGGCGAGCTGCCAGTGGACACGCGGATTGAAAATGTGGCCATCCTATCGGCTGAGCCAGGGCGGCTCAACCTCCGCATCCTCAAGCAGGAACTACAACACATGGTGACCAAATCTTGGGATTGGCAAGTGACACAGGTGGGCGACAATGATTTCCTGGTGGTTTTTCCTTCCGCAGATCTGCTTCACATGGCGAAAATGAGTGGGAAACTTTTTCTGTCAATCAATGACATCACGGCATCAGTTCGGGATATGCTTCACGAGGAGGTGCAGCCAATGGCCATGCCAGAGACTTGGGTTCGGTTGCACGGCATCCCAAAGAAACACAGGCGTGAGGATCGCATAAGGGAAGGGTTCCGGATGCTTGGTTGCCCGATTGTGGTGGATGAACTGTCCCTCATCAGGATGGGGCCTGTGAGGATGAAGTTAGCATGCAAGGCTCCGGAGAAACTGAATGGATTTGTGGAAGTGTGGTTCAATCATGAAGGTTCCCAGATCAAGGTGGAGCGCGAGGTTCTGCCCAAGCGTGGGGGAGATCGTGTGATGAATGGTTCTGATCCTCCCAACCCCCCGCCAAAAGACTCTGCGGGTCGCGGTGGAGCTCGGCCATCGGGTAGCGCTCCGCCTAAAGGGGCCGCCCCTGGTAATGAACCTCAGGGAGAGGACCGGGCCCCCGCCAAGGCTTCTGGCGGCGACACCACGTTGCAGGATACGGGCGAAGAAGGGGATGATAGCCAACAGGACTACTCTATTAACATGGAGACTTGGGACAAGCTGGGAGCGGTGTCCACCGATTCGGGGGCCTTGGGTGTGGTGACCCAGGACACGGCGGTGAGTGTGCCCCCCCTGTCTAGATCCCTGACGCTATCCTTTGACGAGTACGGATCCAACATCCCGACACTGGCAAGGGCTTAGACGGAAACTCAAGAGGTGGTTGGGGCCATCGTGGTTGCGGACCCGTTGTCTTCCCTTCCCGTGGCTCCGGGGACCGACAACGACCTGACCCCTGCCAACAAGCGTGGCTCCAACAATGCGGGACGTCAGGCTAAGAAGACGGCTGGGCGGAAGCCGGCCCCCAAGACAGTGGCGACGGTGGCGGTGGCGACGCTGGGTGGCGAGCTGGGGGAGGCGTTGGGCAAGGCAGACGTGGGCAGCAAGGCAAGACGTTCCAAGGCTACTCCGGTGACACCGCGGGCCCCTAGCGCCCGCGCCAAGGCCAAGCTGGGAGAATTAACGTCGTTGGAAAGCGCTAAACTGCGGCTCGCTGACAAGAACCTGGAGGCTACAGGTAATCCCCTACCATCTTACCGTATCTTGAACGCTTTTACGGACGATCGGCTTGCTAGCATTCTGGACGATAGTGGTGTGGCGATTAGTGCCCCTTGTAGCGAGATTATTTCTATGGTTCGTGCACGGGAGGAAGCTCAGGCCATGCTTGCAGCTGCGGCTGCTCGTGGGGACGATCAGAACCAGCGAGTCACTGTTCCGGGTGCGGATGGCAGCGAGGCAGTGCTCGAGGAGGAAACAGAGGCCTCTGTTTTTCCTTCTTCCAGCCGGATGCCGGCCAGGAAGCGCGTGGAGAAAGCGGTGACATCCAGGGGGGTGCGCCTACGCAATCATATCACTTAAATGCGTTATCTTTTTTGGAACATGCGGGGTGGTGGCCACGGGGGGCGGCGTACACAACTCAAGGAGTATATTGCCAGAGAGAGGATTGACGTGGTAGCCCTACAGGAAACGATCAAAGCTGACTTCTCGTTCCGTGATCTTCTGGCTTTCGATCCTTTACAGCGTTTCTCTTGGCACTGGATGCCCTCAGCGGGCCACTCGGGTGGTATCTTAATGGGCTGTAATAATGATATCTGTGATGTACTGCAATGGGATGTTGGTGTATTTTTTCTTTCTGCTACCATTAGACACCGCGTCTCGGGCCTTTCGTGGGTAGTGGTGTGCGTTTATGGGCCGGCAGATCACTCGCGATCGGCTGTTTTCTTACAGGAATTAACTAATTTGGCAGGGGCCAAACGAGCTAACAATTTGCCCCTGGTTGTTGGTGGGGACTTCAATCTTATCCGCTCAGGTGCGGACAAAAGCAACGCCAACATTGACTGGACTCAGGTGTCCATGTTCAATGTGGCCATAGCGGCATCGGCGTTGCGTGAGGCCGCTCGGACCGATGCGAGATATACCTGGACAAACAAGCAGTTGTGCCCGGTCCGGAGCGTGTTGGATAGGGTATTTTTTACCCCCGAATGGGAGATTTTATTTCCCCTATGCAATCTGGTGGCTAAAACTAGAATTGGCTCGGACCATGTACCGTTGATATTTTCTTCTGGGGAAGAATATATCAGGCGAAGCCCCCGATTCTATTTTGAAACGGCTTGGTTTGAGCCCGAGGGGTTTGCCCAGATGGTGTCAGATCGTTGGGATACGATCTGCCACCAGCTTGGTCTGCAGCGGGGACCGGCAGAGCGCTGGAACTTGGCGGCAAGCAAACTCCGGGCTTTCCTGCGTGGTTGGGGGGCTAACCACGGCAGCGAATCCAAGCGAGAGCGGACCCAAATTGTTGAGGCAATTGCCGCGCTAGACTTGGAGGCTGACTGGCGCTCCTTCTCGGAGAGTGAATGGGCCTTTCGTTACGACTTGGAGCGCCAAGTTCTTGCCATACTCCGAGCCGAAGAGGAGTACTGGCGCCGCAGGGGCGGGATCAAGTGGGTCACGAAAGGAGACGCTAATACCGGCTATTTTCATGCTTACGCTAATGATAGAAAATGGAAAAGTACGATTCTTAGATTACAATCCGATCAAGGACTCTTACTTTCCAACGAGCTCATCGTGGCTCACATTTATAAGTTCTTCATCGGGCTGTTGGGAACGGCCGAGGAGAAAACTCTTTGCCTTCGGGACGACCTTTGGGACCCTGCTGATCGGGTCTCATAGGAGGAGAACGATGGGCTCGTCCTCTCTTTCCTTCCGGAGGAAATAGATCATGCCGTTCACGATATGAAAACGGGCACGGCGCCCGGACCGGATGGTGGCCGGTGGAATTTTTCAAGAAATTCTAGTCTAAGCTCAAATATCTTTTCTACGACTTAGTGAACGACTTTGCGCTTGGTACCGTGGACCTATCTCGTCTCAACTACGGGGCTATTAGTCTGATACCTAAGGTTAAAGGGGCCGACGACATCAAGCAGTTTTGGCCTATTACTCTGATTAATGTCCCTTTCAAGATTTGTGCAAAAGCATACGCCTCCCGCTTGGCGCCCGTCGCTCAACGAGTGATTAGCCCTAGCCAATCTGGTTTCCTCAAGAAGCGTAATATTCTTGAAGGGCCGTTAGCGCTTCTCGAAATCGTTCATGAGCTCAAACGTATCAAGTCTAGAGGTGTTCTCCTTAAGTTAGATTTCGAGAAAGCTTACGATCGCGTGAACTGGGAGTTCGTGCGAGAGGTCCTCATCAAAAAGGGTTTTGATGTGGGCTTTGTCCACCGTATCATGCACCTTGTGAGTACTGGACACACGGTTGTGACTATCAATGGTGTAATGGGCAAATTCTTTCGCAACAAATGCGACCTTAGGCAGGGAGATCCTAGCTCTCCCTTGATCTTCAATTTTGTTGCGGACGCTTTGGCGGCTTTGACCAGCAAAGCCAGGGCTGCGGGGCATATCAAAGGGTTGATCTCCCACCTCATCCCCGGCGGCGTGACTCATCTGCAATACGCGGATGACACAATGTTGCTTTTCGAGCCAGACGACCATAGCATTGCAACAACTAAGTTGCTTTTGATTGCTTTTGAGATTCTTTCGGGTCTAAAGATTAATTTCCTCAAAAGCGAAGTGATCACCATAGGGATGGATGATCACGAAGGTCGGAGAGTCGCAAACTTGCTCAATTGTAAGATTGGGAAGTTTCCGATCAAATACTTGGGTCTACCGATAAACCACAAAAACCTGACGATTGTCGACTGGGCGCCACTTTACGGCAAAGTGGTGAACCGGGTTAGTCCGTGGAGAGGTAGGTTCATGTCCTCTGCTGCTAGGTTAATTTTGACCAATTCTAGCTTATCTTCCTTGCCTATCTTTACGATGGGTATGTTCCTCCTAGCAGATGGAGTGCATGCCAAGCTTGACACGCCTCGCGCCCGGTTCTTTTGGGAAGGAACTGGGACAAAGCGCAAATACCATCTGGTTAAGTGGGCCGCGGTCTGTCTCCCTAAGAAGTTCGGTGGTCTGGGGATCACGAATTCGAAGCTGATGAACATTGCACTACTTACCAAATGGTGGTGGCGCCTTTCCCAAAACGAGAGGGGTCTCTGGGCTGATATTCTCCGGGCCAAGTATTTCCCGGATGGCAACCTCTTTAAGGCCAAGTCCAAAGGATCGTCCTTTTGGAATGGCATTCAAGCGGTTAGGCTAGCGTTTGCGGTTGGGGCCCAGTTTGCAGTCAACAACGGCAAGTCCACGCGATTTTGGTTGGATTGCTGGAAGGGTCAGACTCCGCTGTGGCAATCCTACCCGTAGCTGTACCAGCTTGCCACGGACAAACACATTATGGTCGCTGACGCTCTCAGAGTGCACCCCCCGGCGATCTCCTTCTCTAGACCTTTGGAAGCGGGAGAGGCGACGGCTTGGGAGGCACTGGTGGCTGAGCTTGAGGGATGGAGTCTCAGCCACGATCAAGATCAGATTGATTGGAAGCTTACGGCTTCTCGTAAATTCTCGGTCAAATCCTTATACGAGAAGCTTACGGAGGGGAATGGGCTTGATATGGCCAGGGGGTTGTGGAAGGCTGGCACTCCCCTCAAAATCAAGATCTTTTTGTCGCAAATGTTCGGGCAACCGTCTTCCAACCTCGGATAATGTGGGCAAACGCAACGGGCCGGCGAACGGGACATGCGCCATCTGCGGTCTTGGGGAGGACTCTAACCACGTCTTCTTCAAGTGCTGCCTTGCTAGATTTGCGTGGAGCGCTGTTAGGGATACATTTAAGCAGAATTGGAACCCGCAAAATAGCTCGGACCTTCTGTCTTTGTTAACCGCACAGAGGGGTGCGATTGCGCGTGTGGTGTGGCGATGCGTTGGGGCGTTGTTTTGGTCCATTTGGACTGTGAGGAACAAAATTACTATCGAACATAAGTTCCCTGCTCACCCAGCTGAGATTCTTTTCAAATGTCATATTTTCCTACAGGCTTGAGCGCCATTGGGGAAGCAGCGTGACGAGGGGCGCATGAACGAGATCATGGAGCAGATCAAAGCATGCACGGCAAGAGCAAGACTTCAAGATCCGCCAGATTGAGCTTTTACGTCTAGTATCTTTATGGTTATGTGCTTTTAGCGTCCTCGTGAACTTTAGTCTTCTACTTTGCCGGGACTGCGAGCCCGCTGAACTTAAGTGTTATGTTGGTGTGGATTATGCTTGGTTTGGATGCTGCCATGTGGCTTTATTAATTTAAAGCTGGACGCTGCGTTCGTCTACGTTCCAAAAAAAAATCTGTTTGCAAATCAATGGACACCAAGTAACATTGCTATGGGGGCCTAATCAAACAAATTCCCCTATTTTTCGTCGATGATGGTGGATGGTTTTCCTTCTAGGATACATACCATGCCAAGAATCATTAAAGAAACATATTTACATAAATTAAAAAATACATCTCAGCCTTGGGGTGTAGAAGTCTTCTACCTCTTGCATCCACCCGCGACATGATGTGCTCAAAGCGCGATGCCACCTCTAGGCCTCTATCTCAGTGGAGAAAACTTATTGAAACCCTGTAGCTTGTAGAAGGAGATGTCGGGAAGCTGTCAATATCGACCAGAAGACGTCAGCGGCTGCGATCTATCCCCTTGTTAGAGTCCGAAGAAAAATGAAGCAATCTCAGGCCATGTGCCCTCTCAGTCGTCGGATCGTCTTCTCGAGTGCGTCCTGGCCGTCGGATCTCTGGGTGGACCGATCCGGGCCGTCCGATCGAGCCCGCAGCGACCCTGGCCGTCCGCTCGGAGTCGCCATGCCACCGCTTGCAAATTCCGTGCCCCACTGAGGGTATTCTCGTCATTTCACCTCGCAGGAGATGGGGGTCGATAGGACGCCCACAGCGTCGTCCTCTCCTCATCTCCTCACTTCCCCCCGCTCCCCTAACCCTAGCACATTCTCCACGCCGCCGCCGCCTCCCGTCCCTTGGCGCCGCCACCATGCCCACTCGCCGTCGCGCCGTCGCGCCTTCCCCTCCTCCTCGCCCTCTCGCTGCTCAGCAGGAGGAGCACGGCTCGCCGCCGGCCCTCGCGCGCCGCCTCCCTCCTCCGCCCCTCCTCTCGAGCCGCCGATTGGCGCCTTCCTTTGTTGAAAGGCGAGGAGAACGAAAAGAGAGGAGGGACAGATGCGGCTGGGCGAAGGCTGCTCCGGCCGTTGTTGGCGGCGGGGAGGCGTGCTGAACCTGCCGCCTTGACGCAGGAGCAGCAGGCACAGAGGCGCATTCGCTGCGCCCCAACCTCGTGCTCCTCTTCGCCGCCTGGTCATGGTGCCCACGCTGCTTGGCCTCCGCCACCCCATCGGCCAACATCTAGGAAAGGTGAGGCCCCTCCTCCTTTTCATGCATTATCATGGGCCTAGGTGGTGCTGATTGTTGTGTGTCGCTGCTGTTGAGACCATGAGGCAGGACGAGGAGGAAGCAGAGAGAGAGAGATTGCGGGATGAAGAGGAGATCCAGGTTGACTTCAGCGGGACGACGTCACAACTGCTTGCACCCAGTCATTCCTCACGCGGATACTCATTTCACCTTGTTGTAAATAGTTGATATTCGTGTAGTGTACTTTGTTCTCTCTGAATATTTGCAACCAGATAGATGGCAAAATGTATCATGCATGCTTGGTTCCTCAATCTTGCGCGCAGTTGTCAATGTGAGGAATGTCTACAAGCGAGATGACCGCCCTTCCGCCTGGATCACCTCCTAGCCGTTGACCTCTTCGCAACAAGGTCAACAAGCCTTTTTTTGTTCACTTTCAAGTGTATGTGACTGTGAGCTAGATGTTCATGATTTGTGGTTCTTTGGCTGGTGATGCAGGGAGGTGGACGACTATATATCTATCATATGATGCAGAATCCAGATGAGTCCTTAAATACACAAAGATATGCGGGACGAAGGACTGATATGCACAAATTGGTATGCTTTGCCGCCTTTCTTATTCACAAGTAGTGGATCCACATGTCAGTGGCACTCCTGAGACACCATAATTATTGGGAGAGCTTCACGTGTCAGAATGTTACTCGATTTAATAAACATGTTGTCCGGAACAATCTACAGGGTTGTGTTGCTCTTCCTTTCTTATGGTGTTTGTGGCGGCAGGGCTGTTGATCCTGCCAGCGCTTGGAGGTGGATGTCCTTTTGGCAAGAGTGAAGCATGGACCTTCACGCCCCTAGGTATAATAGACCCTCGTCCCTTCCTTCTCTAATTTATTTTCATAGAATAGGATCAACACCCACAGTTAAGTCTGGGTTCATAAGGTGTGCATTTATCTTCAATGCATTTCTCACAATCTGAAAATTCTTGCGTACAGTATGTTATGGTGAAGAAATCTGCTTAGGCTATTGTTTCTTTTTTTATTTTGAGTTCATTTTCCTTTCCCATAGGATGGCTACATAGAAAAAAAAACATACAATGGAAGCACTGAAGATGTCGGTGGCAGCTTCTCAACCTACATGTTCACATCTCTCTCTCTCTCTCTCTACAGTTTCTTTTCACTATGAACCGAATAAAAAATCTGATAGGACTGCACATATATCTTGCATTGAATCTGACCATATGTTTAAGTAAAATAGTTTAGGTTATAAGCCCAACAGGAAATTAAATATAGCTTTTGAATCACTAGCGGCCAAGGTTCGCGAATAGACTATGTTCTTCTGATCCTTCAGCTTATTGGAGTAATATTGTTCCTTTTTCTTTTCTCCTGGCCGAAAAGATATATTGATTTGAAGACCACCCCAATTGTTTGAGATCTGGATTGTCTGTACATATTTTGTTCGTAGTTGGCAGATCGGGCCCATCATAATTTTGTCATGCTACCATGCAGTTCTATCTACCATGCAATATTTTCCTCCATTCCGATATCAAGGTAGCTACTGCTCCTCAGTATCCACTCCCTCCTTTTTTAGAAGATCACTCCCTCCATTTTGTCTTGCCCCTTCTCTTGAAAAAATATTAATGTACTAGATTGTCGTCCAAATTAAATGGTATGTGTATAAATGTTTTATGGACAATTGACGCAATCTGTAGTTACCATATCTTGCAAGGTCACAAACTATGCCCCATCCCTGTGTGTTACGTTAGAATTTAAAACTGCTAGCACTATTTTTCGGAGCACGTTTACAAGACTGTTTAATTTCTTCTCATGTAGGTGTGGATGTGATTTGCTTTCTCTAGATATTTTGAGGTAATTGATTTGGTGAGTGCTTTGAATATGTACACCTAAGGTGCCCGTTCACCCTTTTGTATTATCTAAATCAGTGTGAATGTTTGATTATATCAATTTGTACTATTGCTTCTAATGAATGGTATGAAAGATTTAGGAAATCAGCCTACACTATTGCTTTATGGGAAACAATATGGTGAACACCCAGTTCATTACATAGCTTATGTGTGTGCTTCATCATGATTGTAGTAAAAGTCATATGTCACCCAATGCACTATTTCTAATAAACGGTCATGTTTTTGTATGGTTTTTACTGTTCGGTGGTACCTTTGGATTGTTAGCATTGTCCACCTTCAGATTGTTAGCATTGTCCACTGACTATGTTTGTTTTGTACCCTGTTATTCCATGGTGAACTTTGCTTGGATTTCCGTCTGTCCATCCATGGATGAATAATGCCGGAGTGACATTGTGATGCCAGGTAGTTACAAGGCCCATCTAAGCTCTTCCTTGTGCTGAAGTTAGCCAGTGAGCCTCCTCTACCAACGCTCTATGAAACAGATTGGTTATGCATTATTCATCCATGGGTTAGGATATGAAATCGATGCTCCTGCTATGAATATCATTCCATTTTTTCTTTTCTTTCCCTTTCGCCCTGCCGTTTTATCATTGTGTCAATAGGTCCTGCAATGGGGGCTGAAGGGTAGTTTGATTTGAATCATGCTTGGTTAAATTAATATATAGTGAATGTTAGTTTTGGCCTTGTGAACAACTAGATCAATTCTCTGGATGCCTTCGCATAGGATTGGATTCATGGTTGCAATATGTAATTTCTATTGATCTGCTCTTATTTATTATGAACTAAAGTTTCTTTATTATTTGCAAAAGCAAAAACCCCAAGTTGGGTACCTCTATCAATGTTAGTGAGGCACATAATAACTAATATCCCTTTACTTTGATTCAGTGCATGGTGTACTTAAGATTTGTGCCTAATGCAAATATTGGAGGTGTGTGTGTGTGGTGTGATATCTCTTCTGGGTGCCACATAGGATACTAACATAAAAATATGTCCTTTTACTATTTTATATTCTTTTATGTTGAACTGTTGAAGCAGCTATATAGTATCCATATTACTGAAAATGAGCTGAGATGATGCAAAAAAAAATTGCGGCATGTTATCTTTCTTCGGCTTATGGGCTTATTGTCTGTGAAGAAGGATATGGATTCCAGAGAGCTGTGATACACTTGTGCTCTGTCTGGTTTGTAGAGCTGTGACTTAAACAATCATGGTTAAATACATGAAGCTCTATTTTGCAACTTTTGCATTCGCCATACTGAAAAGTTGATCCTGCAAGTATGGCGTTGTCTTCACAAGCATATGTAATCCTTTGAAATCAATTAGGTGTGACATGCAAAGAGGAATCAGTAATTAATTACCTCTCATATGTTGGGTTAAATTAATGGCTTTGATCTCCACGACCTGGTTATTGTATTTGTTATGTTACGATGGATTGTCTTGGTTTGCTTTTGTACTAAACCTTTTTGTAGTTGCCTGGATCAGCTGTTGTGTACTAAATATGTGTAGTTTGCTTTTGGACTAAAGCCTTTTGTAGTTGCTTGGACCAACTGTTATGTACTAAATATGTATTGCTTGCTTTTGGACTGAAGTCTTTTTTGTTTCCTTGCTACATGCTGAATGTGTATGTATTGATGCAATGCTTGTGATATAAACTTATATTAGATTGATAAACACAACTACATTATGCTATTTTTTTATATTTGCAATGCTTCAACGACAGTTACCGGATTGTATATGACTGTATCCGGCAGCGGTGCTGCCGGGTGCGGCAAGCCGCACTTCCTACCTAGTAGAGTGAATTGCTGCCCTGGATATGAAAATGACAAACAAGGTCTAGAGAAGCCCCCAAATCCAGTCAAATGGAGTTGGGGAGCACATACCTCACACGCTCCCCAACAAAGCCGAGATCAGCCAGCCTTCACCGGCCGAAATTGGAGCCGGAGGAGCCAGATGCAAGGCCACGACGTTCTCTCTATATGATAACCCATCGAGAAGACCTGCAACCCATCGAGACAGACCTGCACACTGAAATCATGTATTGCAAACAACCCTTATCAAGAACTGAGGGTGCCGCCGTACCTTCTTGGAGGGCGTCGGGGGCTACCCTTTCTCTCTCCTCGCCGCGTACCGGGGGGAAACCCTATGCAGCAGCGTCATCGTCGTCGCGTCCCTTCTTGGAGGTGTTGATTGATATCGGTGCTATGGAGTATAGGAGCTTGGTGGAGGATTCCCGATGGGCATGGCGGTGGCGAGGCTTCTTTGGTTTTTTTTTGTTTATCCGCCGTTGTAGACATTTGTTTCTTTTGTTGTTCTCTTTCGTTTCTTTTAGGCGTGCATGTGCTGCTTCTGCCCCAGCACATATCGTTGGTTGTATCGGTGATGGTTACTTTGTAATACAAAGCAGGGGTTATTTGGTAGAACTGTTGATGGAAGTATCACACACGGCTCCAGTTCTAGTCGGTTTGTAAAAGTTCGTAACCAAGGCTTTCGAGTCAGAATAACCTGAAAACTAGACGCTTCAGTGTATAATTACTCGTATATATATTTAAGGTATATGATGTAGTCTAATCACAGGTAGTGGTCGTTGTCTTTGTGGGATATACACTTCCCGTCATTTCTCTTTGCAAATCAATAGACACCGAGCAAGATCATGGGGTTTAGCCGTCCAGATCAAACAAATCCCCATGTCGTCTCGATGTTGATGGATTATTTTCCTTCTAGGATACAACATGCATGTCAACGTCAACTAGTCGGCGGAGGGAAAAAAGCCACGCCAAGAACTGGACGTGAGAGGCGTCCCCATCCATTTCTCACTCAACTGCTACTGCTGCACTCGTGGTTGTAGTTCCATCTCATCTCTTGGCCGCTAAGGAAAATATCATTATCAATGCGGAAGTATGGAGGCTAGCTGTAATAAAAATGCAGAATACTACTAGTACTAATTAGTTATTCATTAATGACTTGGTTTACCCACTAATGGCATCACCAACTGGACTGCAAGCATAGCAGCGCCAGTCAAATATGGCGGTGTACTAAATCAAATCAATGGGACAATTTAGAAATCTTCGGTGCGAAGGAAAACCAAGTACATAATGTTGGATACTTGCAAGTAATATATGTACACTTGGCAGTTAGGTATTGACAAATGTTGGACCGCCCCAGCTCCACTAAATTATCGAAAAAGGCTTTCGCCCTGCTTTATATATAATAAGCAAAGATCAACAGTGCCCGGTACAACCGCACTCACCCACCACAAACGCACACACACCCAAGGCAGGATACGTAGGCGCTGAGCGCAGCAACACACTCCCTAGCACTACAAGAGCCGCTAGGGGCTTCATCCGAAGAAGTGAAGCCGCATATGACGAACCGTGGGCTTCAAGGCGGAGCCTTCAGGAAGGATACGGCACCGGAGCGTCGCCACCGCCCGATCTGAGGATCAGAGTTTTCCCTGGAGCAACACGATGGGCAATGATAGCCGAGGCGACGCCTTCAAGAAGGAAGCGATCTTCGCCGTCGCCAGTCCGTCCGAAGATAGAGCAGGTTTTCACCTCGGCCAACATTCACCGCCACCGAACGCCACACCCGGCTACCACGCCGCCCACACGGCTGTGGCAGCCGGGCAGCGCCGAGTCACGAGCTCTGCCCATGAGCACCGCGCCACCATCACCAGGGGCGCCGTCCCGGAATCCAAGACCTTGACACCAAGTCCCCCGTGCCCCACCACTACCCCCACCACAAAGACGGGCGGAAAGGATCCGCCTTTCGCACCCCTGGCCGGTCCCAATGCCAAGACCCAATAGGCCGGCCACAAGAAGCCTCCATCAAGCCGTCCTGCTACACCGGGCGCGAGACGAGCTCAGTCCTGCCGCCGGGCGTGAGACGGGCCGGTCCTACTGTCGGGCGCTAGACGAGCGCAGTCCTGCTTCCGGGCGCGAGACGGGCCGGTCCTTCTGCCGGGCACGAGACCAGCTCGGTCCTACGGCACCGGGTGCGAGACGGATGATGGACCGCAGCTGGGAGAAGGCCAGCCCTCCGGCGAGAGAAGCGAACGGAGGCCGAGGAGAGGGGTCGAAGGCCGATACAGGCAACCTACAGACGGGCCGACGCCAGGACAATCTGGCCGCCGCCGCAATCAACCTGCCACCACCACAACAGCCGTCGGGCACGCACCCACGCAGCCACCACCACTGCGCCGCCACCCCGACCAGCTGAGGAGGCCTCGGTCAGGGCCGCCGCCCGCAGCCCTAGCCTTCGCGGCCCGCGCCGCCGAGAGGTCAGATCCGAAAGAGCCAACGCGACCGTCGTCTCCAACCTCTGGCCCGCACCACCACCACCAACTGCCGCGTTGCCACCACCACCTGCCGCGGCCACGACAAAGGTGGCCACCTGTAGCCCACGCCGCCCGCAGCCCGCACCGTCTTGAGCCAAATCTGGCCGCGCTGGAGTCGCCGCCGTCTCGGGCACAAGCGCGCCACCCGCCTAGCTGCCTGCCGTGGGGAGGTAGGGACGGCAGAGCGCCGCACCAGCCCGCCGCGCCGCCGTGAAGCCCGGCCGCAGCGCCTGCCCGTGCCAGCACCGCCCGAGCGGGGAGACAAAGGGGCCCCGCCGCCGCCGGCAACAGCAGGGCTTCGCCCGGCCGCGTTCACCCATCTGCATCCAAATGCTATATATGTCCAATAAACCTAGTTACACACACATGGTAGAGGAGATGTACAGCTATATATAAGCTTTTCTGAAGTGTGATGTGATCCTTGCACTAATCAGAGCACTGCTAACAGTGAAGCCGTGGCTAACTTTGCAGGCCTGATTAATTAGTAGTGGAGATCGAGGCTAATTAGTCTCGTTCCTGGCCATACCCAGAGTATGCTCAGACAACCATCGTGGTCATGGGACCATGACTTGTCGATAGGTGGTGGATTTGTTCCAGTCAACCAGAACTGACCACTCACCTAGACTAGGAAGCCCTTGTTCAAAAAGAAAGTCAGGCAGATACTAATTCACAACCAAACAACCTGGGGAGAGAAATAAGAGAGGCTCATGTTTTAACAGCCTTTTCTTATTTACTACTCCCTTCGTTCAGAATTACTTGTCTTAAAAATAAATAAAAATGGATGTATCTATAGCTAAAATACATCTAAATACATTAATTTCTAGAATGAGTAATTCCAAACGGAGGGAGTACAAAGTGAAACGTGCAATTTTCCACGATTCATGTTTGGCTTTGAGGGTTCTATCTCTCTCTAATGTAGCAACTAAATTGTCCCTTTTGAGAGCTCTGCGGGGTTTTCTCTTTGATTTCCGGTGGTTGTCTAGCACAAAATTTTCAAGACAAACAGCAAACACAAGTGTGCCAACGTGTGGGCACATGGAGCTATGTTTTTTTAGAAGCCCATGTAGGTAAGTTAATTACAAAACAGTGTCGTGCCATTAACAAAAACAGTCTTGCCACTAGTACTTTTGTTTTTTTGTGGTGGTGGTGGGGGGGGGGGGGGGGGGGGGTGTGAGACTAAAAATCCGTAGCACATGCTCAAAGACACAAGTGTAGGTGATAAGCTTCCCAGCCTATAAAACACCATCCACGCCAAATCAATTGACACCATGTAAGACTATCAATGGGCAAGATATCAAACAAATCCTCATGTCGCCGTTGACACTGGCAGCTTTTGTTCCTTCTAGGATACAACATTGACTATTCTGTGGAGGAAAAAGGCGACCCGAAGAACTGGACAAGACTGGGATCGCCGTGTTGACGCTCAAAAGTGGCACGATCATGAAGCACTAGTAGAAAAGGGGGCAATGGTCCAGGTCAGGTCAGCCCATTAGTCCCGGTTTAATCCAGAACCGGGACCAATGGGGGCATTGGACCCGGTTCGTGAGCCCCGGGGGCCGGCCGGACCACGTGGGCCATTGGTCCCGGTTCGTCTGGACCTTTTGGTCCCGGTTGGTGGGACGAACCGGGACCAATATGCCTTACTCCTGGCCCACCACCATGGGTCCCGGTTGGTGGCTTGAACCGGGACCAAAGGCTGCCCTTTAGTCCCGGTTCATGCCATGAACCGGGACCAATTAATTGCCTATATATACCCCGCGAGCAGAGCACTCTCACTGCTCTATTTTTCGTGGCCGGCGAGGAGAGAGCTTTGTGGTGCTCTAGCTCACCTCCTATGCACACGAGGTGTTCGATGGAATGCCCGAGCCACACTACTTAAGCTTTCTCCTCTCCAAACTCCACCTCCAAGCTCCATTTTTCTCAATATTTGTCTAGGTTTAGCGGTCAGTCACGTCCCGTCCCCGTCTTCACCGCCGTCGATCGCCCGCACCGATCTCGTCGCCGGCACCACCGTGGTGAGCCTCTTGTTCTTATCTTCTTTTTGAAAGGAAAAAAAACTCTTACTTGTATGTTTATATAGATACTTGTATAATTTTCTTACTTTTATTATTGCATCTTATATAGTGCGATGGTTTTGGTATCCGCCCCCGTCGGCCCTCGTCCTGTCTATGATTCAGATGTGGTATATATTATCTTTTCATAACTATTGGTTCATTTATTGTTTATGACAATTATGCCGACCAACGTGACATACAATTTATTTATCTAGGAGGTTGTTGAACCGGAAATTCCAACCGACCCTATTGTCGAGAGGTTAAATTTAGTTGAAGAAGAAAACAATTTGTTGAAGGAAAAAATTAGAAAAATTGAGGAGGAGAAGATGATATTGGAGTTGCATGTTGCGGATGTCGTCGATGATCACAAGATCAAGATGGATGCAATGCGCTTGAAGATTAGAAAGATTAAAAAATATGCCATTCATACCGAGGCTTGGTATCATTATGCCGTTGGATCAGTTGTTACATTGGTTGCGATTATGATCGCATTTGTTTTCGCATTGAAATGTTTTACATAGTTTCAGTGTATGGTTTAATTAATTTAGATGCTCTGCAGAGCTTTATGTTGTTAGATGAGAACTATGTATGTACTTTGGTTTTAATGTGATGATGAACTTCTATTAATTTGGTCACTTAATTATCTATTCATGATATTCTGTAATGATTTTTGACACACTTAATTATATATAATGCACGCAGATGAACCGGCAATGGATGTACGGTTCAAGACACACCTCCGAGTACATTAAGGGCGTGCATGATTTTCTCAAAGTGGCTGAGGCAAACAAGCAGAATGGTTTTATGTGTTGTCCATGCCCTATATGTGGGAATACTAAGTCTTACTCTGACCGGAAAATCCTCCACACCCACCTACTTTACAAGGGTTTCATGCCACACTATAATGTTTGGACGAGGCACGGAGAAATAGGGGTTATGATGGAAGACGGCGAAGAAGAAGAGTACGATGACAACTATGTGCCCCCTGAATACGGTGATGCTACTGAACATCAAGAGGAACCAGACGATGTGCACAATGATGCTGCAACGGGCGAAGCTGCTGAAGATCAAGAGGAACCAGACGATGTGCCCGATGATGATGATCTCCGCCGGGTCATTGTCGATGCAAGGACGCAATGCGAAAGTCAAAAGGAGAAGCTGAAGTTCGATCGCATGTTAGAGGACCACAAAAAAGGGTTGTACCCCAATTGCGAAGATGGCAACACAAAGCTCGGTACCGTACTGGAATTGCTGCAGTGGAAGGCAGAGAATGCTGTGCCTGACAAAGGATTTGAGAAGCTACTGAAAATATTGAAGAAGAAGCTTCCAAAGGATAACGAATTGCCCGACAGTACATACGCAACAAAGAAGGTCGTATGCCCTCTAGGATTGGAGGTGCAGAAGATACATGCATGCCCTAATGACTGCATCCTCTTCTGCGGTGCGTACAAGGATCTGAACGCATGCCCGGTATGCGGTGCATTACGGTATAAGATCAGACGAGATGACCCTGGTGATGTTGACGACGAGCCCCCCAGGAAGAGGGTTCCTGCGAAGGTGATGTGGTATGCTCCTATAATACCACGGTTGAAACGTCTGTTCAGAAACAAAGAGCATGCCAAGTTGATGCGATGGCACAGTGAGGACCGTAAGAAAGACGGGAAGTTGAGAGCACCCGCTGACGGGTCGCAGTGGAGAAAAATCGAGAGAAAGTAATGGGATGATTTTGCAAGTGAGCCAAGGAACGTATGGTTTCCTTTAAGCGCGGATGGCATTAATCCTTTCGGGGAGCAGAGCAGCAATCACAGCACCTGGCCCGTGACTCTATGTATGTATAACCTTCCTCCTTGGATGTGCATGAAGCGGAAGTTCATTATGATGCCAGTTCTCATCCAAGGCCCTAAGCAACCCGACAACGACATTGATGTGTACCTAAGGCCATTAGTTGAAGAACTTTTACAGCTGTCAAATGGAAACGATGTACGTACGTGGGATGAGCACAAACAGGAGGAATTTAACCTAAAGGCGTTGCTGTTTGTGACCATCAACGATTGGCCCGCTCTCAGTAACCTTTCAGGACAGACAAACAAGGGATACCACGCATGCACGCACTGTTTACTTGACACCGATAGTATATACCTGGCAAGCTGTAGGAAGAATGTGTACCTGGGCCATCGTCGATTTCTTCCGACCAACCATCAGTGTCGAAAGAAAGGCAAGCATTTCAAAGGTGAGGCAGATCACCGGAAGAAGCCCGCCATGCATACCGGTGATCACGTACTTGCTATGGTCAATGATTTACACGTAATCTTTGGAAAGGGTCCCGGCGCACTAGCTGTTCCGAGTGACGCTGGGGGACACGCACCCATGTGGAAGAAGAAATCTATATTTTGGGACCTACCCTACTGGAAAGACCTAGAGGTCCGCTCTTCGATCAACGTGATGCACGTGACGAAGAACCTTTGCGTGAATCTGCTAGGCTTCTTGGGCGTGTATGGGAAGACAAAAGATACAACTGAGGCACGGGAGGACCTACAACGTTTGCACGAAAAATACGTCATGCCTCCAAAGCAGTATGAAGGTCCTGCCAGCTATGCTCTTACCAAAGAAGAGAAGGAAATCTTCTTTGAATGCCTGCTTAGTATGAAGGTCCCGACTGGCTTCTCGTCTAATATAAAAGGAATAATAAATATGGCAGAGAAAAAGTTTCAGAACCTAAAGTCTCATGACTGCCACGTGATTATGACGCAACTGCTTTCGGTTGCATTGAGGGGGCTTCTACCGGAAAACGTCCGATTAGCCATTGTGAAGCTATGTGCATTCCTCAATGCAATCTCTCTGAAGGTGATCGATCCAGAAATCATACCAAGGCTAAGGAGTGATGTGGTGCAATGTCTTGTCAGTTTCGAGCTGGTGTTCCCACCATCCTTCTTCAATATCATGACGCACGTCCTAGTTCATCTAGTTGACGAGATTGTCATTCTGGGCCCCGTATTTCTACAGAATATGTACCCCTTTGAGAGGTTCATGGAGTCCTAAAGAAATATGTCCGTAACCGCGCTAGGCCAGAAGGAAGCATCTCCATGGGCCATCAAACAGAGGATGTCATCGGGTTTTGTGTTGACTTCATTCCTGGCCTTAAGAAGATAGGTCTCCCTAAATCGCGGTATGAGGGGAGACTGACTGGAAAAGGCACGCTTGGAAGGGACTCAATAATATGCAGGGACGGATATTCTTGGTCTCAAGCACACTACACAGTTCTACAGAACTCTACCTTGGTGACCCCGTATGTCGATGAACACAAGAACAGTCTGCGCTCCAAACACCCGGAGCAGTGCGACGACTGGATTACATGTGAACACATCAGGACTTTCAGCAGTTGGTTGGAAGCACGTATCAGAGGTGACAACACTGTTTGTGATGAGCTGTACTTGTTGTCCAGGGGACCATCTTTGACTGTATTGATTTGGAAAGGATACGAGATAAATGGGAATACATTTTACACGATTGAGCAAGATCAAAAGAGCACCAACCAAAACAGCGGTGTCCGCTTTGATGCAACAACTGAGAGGGGAAAGGACACATATTATGGTTACATAGTGGACATATGGGAACTTGACTACGGAGTAGATTTTAAGGTCCCTTTGTTTAAGTGCAAATGGGTCAATCTGTCAGGAGGCGGGGTACAGGTAGACCCACAGTACGGAATGACAACAGTGGATCTAAAAAATCTTGGGTACACTGATGAACCGTTCGTCCTAGCCAATAATGTGGCACAGGTTATCTATGTGAAGGACATGTCTACCAGACCGAGAAAGAGAAAAGATAAGGAAGAGAATACACCATACGATGAGCCAAAGCGCCACATAGTTCTTTCAGGAAAAAGGGACATCGTGGGAGTGGAGGACAAGACAGACATGTCTGAAGATTATGAAAAGTTTCATGAAATTCCTCCCTTCAAAGTCAAGGCTGACCCCAGCATCCTGATAAACGATGAAGATTATCCATGGTTACGGCGCAATAAGCAAATGACACAAGCGAAGAAAAAGTGAAGACTTTCTCCCGCAACTATTATGATGATACCATGCCAACTTTGTAACTGACAAGTATGAACCATTGTCCGTTTTGTACATGCACATGCTATGTGGGTCAATTTATGATACCATGCCAACTTTCAACTTTTTCAGAGTTCATTTGAAATGCTTTAATGTCTTATGGTTCGGCCCTCGTAATAATTAAAAATAGCAACAATAAGTATTTTATTGTAAGTAGAAACAAAATAAAATAAATAAAGCAAGAAAGAAAACAAAAAAACAAAAAAAGTGTTTTCAAATTTGAAAACTAATGGCACTAACAGAAAGTTTATAATTTTCCTAAAACTAAAAGAAAAAACAATTAAAAACTAAAGCAAAAAACAAAAGAAAATAAATAATGCAGAAAACAAAAGAAAAAAACAACAATAAGTATTTTGTTGTAAGTAGAAACAAAATAAAATAAATAAAGGAATAAAGAAAACAAAAAAAAAAAGTGTTTTCAAATTTGAAAACTAATCGCACTAACAAAAAGTTTATAATTTTCCTAAAACTAAAAGCAAAAACAATTAAAAAATAAAGCAAAAAACAAAAGAAAATAAATAATGCAGAAAACAAAAGAAAAAAACAACAATAAGTATTTTGTTAAGTAGAAACAAAATAAAATAAATAAAGCAAGAAAGAAAACAAAAAAACAAAAAAAAGTGTTTTCAAATTTGAAAACTAATGGCACTAACAGAAAGTTTATAATTTTCCTAAAACTAAAAGCAAAAACAATTAAAAAATAAAGCAAAAAACAAAAGAAAATAAATAATGCAGAAAACAAAAGAAAAAAACTGGAAAATAAATAAATATAGCAACAATAGGTAAAGAAAACAAAAAAACAAAAAAAATGCCTCCTACTGGGCCCCCACGGCCTGAATACGACTAGAAACCCTACTATGGGCCAGGATTCAGGCCCGCAGTAGGCCTAGAAGGCCCATCAGGCAAAGCAATAGCAAGTAGGCCCGAAAGCCTGCGGTGGAGAGGAGCTCGAGAGGGGTGTGGCAGTGGGGCTTATAAACCACTGCGCCCCTCTCGACTAGCGAGGTGGGACTAAACTTTGGCCCCGAGGCGGGCAGCACAGAGGCCTTTGGTCCCGGTTGGTGGCACCAACCGGGACTAAAAGGGGGGCATTGGTCCCGGTTGGTGGCACCAACCGGTACCAAAGACCGCCGCTTCCCGCCCTTTGGGCTGCCGAAAAAGAGGCCTTTGGTCCCAGTTGGTGGCACCAACCGGGACTAAAGGGGGCATTAGTCCCGGTTTGTGCCACGAACCGGGACCAATGCTCTTGCTATATATAGAGCACTTAGCAGTTTTCGCCAAAATCCATCTGTTTTTTCTCGCCCCGACGCCTTCTGCTCCTCGTCGCCGTCGCCGCCCCTGCCCCGACCCGGCCCGTCGCCGTCGCCGTCGCCGTCGTCGCCGCGCGCATCGCCCCTGCCCCGACCCCATCGCCGTCCCCGTCGCCGCGCGCGCCGCCCCTGCCCCGACCCCGTCGCCGTCGCCGCGCGCGCCACCCGTTCCCCGACCCCGTCGCCGTCGCCGCCCCTTCCCCAACCCCATCGCCGTCGCCCCGACCACACGTCGTCGCCTTCGGTCCGGCCGCAGGCGCCCTTTCCTCTTATTTCTTTGTGCATTTTATGTATATGTTCTCTGTATATATGTATATGTTCTCTGTGTATATATGTTCATATATGCAAAAGTTAGATTTTAGAAAAACTTTATATATGCAAAAGTTTATATCTGCAAAAATTTATACATATATGTAAGTATATATGTATGTATAGATGTATGTATGTGGACACATGAGGGGGGTCAATATACCCCCTCTCCGATAGCATTTTTGTGCATTTTAATTAGGTTATAGTGTATATATATATGTTGATGTATATATGCAAAAGATAGATTTTTAGAAAAAATACTATTTTTTTCTGTTGATGATATGATGATGTTTTTTTATATATGCATTTTTTCATATATGTATTTTTTTAAGTTGTTATTAGATATCGATTTTAGGTTAGTGCATTCTATCACTGATTTTAGGTTAGTTGATCAATTTAGTGCATTTTATGTTTGTTGCATTTTAGGATAGTGCATTTTATGTTAGTGGAGAGGAAAAAGTAAAATAAGGAAAAGGAAAATAAGTAGAGAAAGAAGGAGAAGAAGAAGGAGAAGACGAGGAGAGGAAGAAGAGAAAGAAGAAGAAAAAAAGAGGAGAAGAAGAAGGAATAGTGGAGCTTCTTCTCCTTTTTTTTCTCCTTTTTTTTCTTCTTCTTCTTAATTTTTATCGGGAACGAGGGTGTCGAGGATCGCCGAGGGGTCGAGGGTCGGGAACTAGGGTAGAGGGTCGAGGGTCGTTAAGGGGTCAAGGGTCGAGGGTTTCAGGGTCGAGGGTTCGAGGTTTCTAGGGTCAAGGGATCGAGAGGGTCGAAGGAAGAAAGAAGAAGAAAAAGAATGAGAGGAAAAAGGAAAATAAGAAGATGAAGAAGAGGAGAGGAAGAAGAGGAGAAATAAATAAGAAGATGAAAAAAGAAGAAAAAGAAGAGGAGAAGAAGAAAGGAATAGAGGAGAAGAAGAAAAAATAGAATTTTTTTTCTATTTTTTCTTCTTCTCCTCTTTTTTTTTCTTCTTCTTCCTTCTTCCTTCTTCCTCTTTTCTTCCTTTTCCTTAATTATTTTCCTTTCTCGTCATTGTCGATATAACCCCCTCGAGATAACTTCGACATGAGGGGCGGTCGATATAAATACCCCTCCCTCGGCCCTCTCGCTCGACCAAAACTCTCGAGGACACCCAAACCCTAGAGAGAAAACGATGTTGGTCTCCTACCCCCTCCCGCCGCGCCCCTACCCGACAAATTAACTCTCTCGAAGCGTTGTTGTGTCGAGGCGACCCCAAACCCTAGAGAAGCAGCGTCGAGGCCACTAACATGATTCCTTATTGTGATTAGCTGGCTAGTTCTATGTTTGCCATCTGTACCATATATAAACATGTTGTAAATATTTGCAGAAACTATGGAGCACTGCCGAGATGAAGAAACAGAAGCGATATTGAGGGACATAATCGCAAATGGAAGGGATGAAGTTGCGTCATTTCTCCTCGACACCGTTGGTCAGTTGGAAGAACGGGGTGAAGAAGAGGGCTATGTTCATGATGGCTTCGGCCCATTAATGCCGGTACAAGAACAAGACTATGTTCATGATGGCTCCGATGACACAATGGAGGAACAAGAAGGAGACCGTGCTGACTGCTCCGATGACCGAACCGAGCCCGGCCAGGTATATATATATATTAGTTAAGCCCGTGGTGACTAGTTAATTGATGCTTCCATTGTTTTGGTATATGTACACATATTAATTGCTCTCGTCTTTCTTCCTTATAATTTCTAGCCCTCCGGATCGAGCACAACTTCGGTAAGGAGACGAGGCCCGAAGAAAGAGTTGAGCTCGGATGAAAAGTTTGAGATCATAGAAATCGTGCCCGACGGCGAACCGATTGAACCCATCCGGACAAGGAAGGCATTTTCTGCTCAGTGCGGGGTGCTTGTTAGGGACAAGATCCCGATCAGCATCCAGCAATGGTATAAGCCTAAGGAGGAAGACCCTGAGGTGTCTTATGTCAATGATATGCAGAAAGAAGATCTTTGGACTCAGTTGAAGGCAAATTTTACCCTACCGCCAAAGGAGGATCCGGAGAAGCCAGTTAAAGAGGAATTAATCAAGTATTGTGCTCTTAAGAAGATGGCAACCCTAATGAGGAGGTGGAGGAAAGAGCTGAACCAGTTTGTCAAAAATAAAAAGACACCAGAATTCGTCGGTAAATATGAGAAGATCAAAGATCACTGGCCCGCATTTGTGGCCCACAAGACATCAGAAAGGAGTAAGAAGATGTCGGAGACAAACAAGAAAAATGCTGCAAAGAAGACGCTTCACCATCGCACGGGGTCAGGTGGCTACCTGCAAGCCCGACCTAAGTGGTCCAAGGCTGAGAATGATCTGCTTGAAAAAGGGATCGAACCAGAGACAATGAGATGGCCAGACCGTTGTCGGACTTGGTTCTTCGGGTCTGGCAGAACCTTGGACCCTGTAACAGGGTTTTGCCAGTGGACGGACGAGCAACTGGATATACCAGTCAAGAACCTTCGACACTATATCGATGCAGCGCAGCGAGGGACGTTCCTTCCAAACAGGGAGAAGGACGAGCTCACAATGGCCCTTGGGAATCCTGAGCACCCTGGACGGACACGAGGCACGCCAGGCTCCATTCCGTGGAAGGTTGGTTTTCCGGACGCAGGGGGTTACAAAACCCACGAGAGGAGGAAGAAACTGGAGCAGGACCAACTGCAGGCGCTGCACGAAAGGGTAATGGGGCTAGAGGATCGAGAAGAGGAACGAGAAGCAGCAGATCGCAGCAAACGACCTGCCGAAGCTTCCCCCGAAGCTACCCCGCCATCTCAGCGGAGAAGCAGCGTGGCTTCCACCAAGCTGCTTCAGCCGGAGCATGTCTTGACGGCTCCTGCCAGCTATCCCGTGGATGGTATCACGGAGTCTCAAAATTGCCACATGATGGAGCGATGGATGACTTTGAAGGTCAAGGCGGCTGTTGGCCAAGTTTATCCTAGTGGACCCGGCACAACTTATCACTGCCAGCTGATTCCAAAAGGATATGCTAAAGTGATGGTGGATGAAATAACGGAGGGATTTGAGGACCTCGTGCTTGACCACCCTACCGGTGAAGGGGAGACTAGGCTGGGTTCTGCTCTGAAGACTCCATGCCTATGGAAGAAGGAGCTCATCAACCTTCTGAACTGGACGCCTCCGCCTCCTCCTCCTGCTCCGGCGAGTCAGGGCACTCTGCCTCCTCCACCGCCTCAACTCCGACGAGTGATGATCAGGGCACGCGTGGCGGCACTCCGCCTCCTTCTCCGGCGCATGGCGGCACTCCGCCTCCTTCTCCGCCTGCGCCGGCGCTCCCGAGCAGCCCGCAGCATCCTCCTTCTCCGCCTCGCCAGCAAGGGTGGAAGAGACCCGCCGCCGCCCCAGCTGCTCCAGCGCGTCGTACTCCTTCTCCTCCACCTCGTAAGCAAGCACGAAAGAAGACAGACGCCGCAGCCGCTCCGTCTGCTCCGGCGTCTAGCAGCGCAACCAGAGGCGGGAGGCAATACAAATACGGTCCATCATCTCTCAAGCCTCTAGAGAAGTTACCGTACGAGAGGTCCGAGGAGGAAAACGATACGATTGTGCGGACCCACGTGAAGGAGTTCTTTGAAGGGGTGAAAGCAAAGAGACATCCACCTCCGGAGGAGAAGGTAGATCCGGTGAAAGCAAAGCGCACTATCGATGCCCTGAGGAAACCACCAAAGTCTCCACCGAGAACCAACTATGAGCGCATTATTGAACAGACATATCTCCAAGCCCAGCGGTCGGGAACTACTGTCAGTGCTAAAAGGTCAAAAGAACGAGCAAAGGGGAAAAAAATTGCCCAGCTCGGCGAACAAGCACAGCAATCGTGCCCCCCGCTCAATGTGTCTAATGCTCTGGGGACAGTGCCCGGTTATGGAAATCTTGACGATTACCTGCCTGACGATGCACTTCCTGATTTCTTGGAGGTGGACGAACATAGATACGAGTACGGGAAGCCTCTCGTCAAAGATGAAAAATCTCTGACAACAATGATGCGAAGATTCCATAATTGGTACATGGAAACCAGTAGAGAGTCTGAGGGTAAGAATGCTTCGTATCTTCATATTAAAGAGGAGCACGATCTCGTTGCAAATGATCTGTTGACTGTTCCAGTTGAGGAGTTCTTCGAGTTCTTCAATCAAAAGGCCCTCGATAAATTAATGGTCTTTTGCTACTGCCTGTGAGTACTATTTCTGTCATTAAGTCTCTATATATAGCTCGGCTCTTTCGTTGCATGTATTTATAATTAATTATCCTCAATATATTATGCAGATTGAAGATCGTCGAGTGCAAAAAACAAGAAATTTATGATATTCGGTTCATTAACACAAATATCATAGATGTATTTTTGGTTGAAAAGAACGTCAAAGAGGCCGAGGACAACTTGCTACGATCATTGATCAAAAATCAAAACAAAGATACCATACTCTTTCCTTACAACGGCCCGTGAGTGTTATTGTCGTGTGCATATTCGGTTTCCCTTATTACTCAAGCGAGGTTATAGTAATGTAATTGATGAGTTATGCATGCGTGCGCAGGTACCACTATATTCTTCTGGAGATAAAGATTGAGCGTGGACTAGTAACCGTCTTAGACTCGAGACGAAAGATCCCAAAACCTACGCGGACATGACTGAAATGCTCAGCAAGTAAGTTCAATCGATCATTATCGCACCATATCGGCAACTTTTTGTTCATTTCCTGATATCTCAAGTAATAATAATTATTTTCTTTGTCTTGTAGGGTTTGGAAAGAGTTCACCGCAGAAGCTCCGGGACTGCCGAAGGAGCTGCGATATACATACCCGAAAGTAAGTACTACTGGCTAGCTAGTTGCGCGCATCTCCCGTTGATTCTATAGCTATACTTTCATCAATGCCATTTATAATGCTTCATTATCAATTTGATTGACCTCTATTTCTCGTAAAGTGCTTGTGGCAGGAGGAAGGGAATAATTTCTGTGGATACTATGTGTGCGAGTTCATCCACACCGCGACTTTGAAAAACAAGCGGGGCTACTCTAAAAGACAATTTGAAGTGCGTAAGCAATAATATTCACAATTTCATTTTATTACACCATCATTTCTGTTGAGTTTCATTCATATATATGTATTAATTAACCCCCTTCTTCAAATTAGACGTGGCAGATGCGGAATGAACTCCTAGAACCAGATCGCATGAAAGCAATTCAAGAGGTTTGTAATTAGACGTGGCAGATGCGGAATGGATTCTTTCTTGACCACGTCATCAGTAAAGCCGGAGAATACCATGTGGAAATTGATTTCAAATGCTAGGGGTTTGTAATTAAGAGATCTTATACATATTGTACATGTATGTAGCCAGTAGCGTCAGATACATGATACGAAAACTTGTTGTTCGACCAATCTCTCGGAGAAGGAGAGGTCGATTGATCACTTCTCTTGGTATGCATGACGAACTTCTGTACTGAATGGTTCTCTCGATCACTTATGTATATATAGTACGTAGCGTCCAAGCACGGACATAAGAGAGGACACTTCTCTCTATTAATTAGCTAGCTAACACAATATATGAAACACCTAAATTAACCCCCCAAAACCCCCAACCTCCCCTCCTTTCAAAAAAAAACAAAAACCCCAGCCACTAGAATGCTGACGCGTGGATGCCTTTTGGTCCCGGTTGGAGCCACCAACCGGGACCAAAGGCCCCCTGACTGGGCTCGGCGCACAGGGCCACGTGGAGGAACATTGGTCCCGGTTCGTGTTTGAACCGGGACTAATGGGTGGAGGTATTAGTAACGACCCATTAGTCCCGGTTCATGAACCGGGACTAAAGGCCCTTATGAACCGGGACTATTAGTTGTTTTTCTACTAGTGAAGAGTAGCTTGAACCTATGTCAAGATTAATTCAAACTTATTATTAAAAGTCACCATGGGATGGCTCTCTTCGAGAAGATCAAGATGGATATGAAGATGGTCTAAAACGGAGGTCGGATGCAAAAGTTATGACAAGTTCAGAGATGCTCCTGTTGACACCAGATTAAAGAATGGCTTGAAACCCAATTAAGATGGCTTCAAATAGAAAAAGTTTCAACACTAAAGTTGTGCATCTCGTCGAAACAGTTGATTTTGATATAAAAACGTCTCAATCGGAGTTCATATGCAAAAGTTACAGCCGAAAATGTGCGGTTGCATCAGGATGGCCGGACACTCCGGGAATGATCATCCGGGTTTTGGATTTCCCCGGGGATGGTCGGACACTCCGGGAATGTTTGTCCCATTTTGTATTTTTCTGCCACAAGTGGCAAACCGAAACATTTTGGAAAGTTGGATTCTGAGTTGGACCCAAAATGGGGTTTTGAACGTGAATTCTAACCTTTCCTTGCCCGGGAAGTCCAAGGGGTGACGGCCGATTGAACAACAACACACAATCGCAAAACTCATCTACTTTTACCCTAGTTTTACATCCCTTCCTTGTTCTTTCTCTCTTGTTCTTCGTGTTAAAGGGCAGCGATCCTCGAGGCTCTAGGGGCGGGCGAACCGACCTAGGGCAGCCCATAGCCGCCACGCATCCAGATGGGGTCCCTCCCGGGCGCGTGGAGTTTTTGGGTGCTCAAAAGCGCCCGCCGGATTGCTCGCGTACCGCGCTTCCCGACAGGTCTCCTTCGACGTGAGCTGTGGTGTATCACCCTCGGCGCTGAAGGTCCACGGTGACGTGTTCATGTGCGAACACACTTTTTGGAGACTCCATTGGGGATGAAAGATGAAGAATCATCATCAACCATGTCTAATCTCCCCAAGCCCTTAGAAGTTGACGCCGATAACATCATTAAGCCCAGTCTTAATGAACTATCGGAGCAACATCACCAAACCTATGAAACGCGCAAGAAGCAGCGTGAAGAGGCTTTTGAAGCGCTCAAGAAGAAGCACGAGGAGGAGGATTTGGAGGTGTTTCTTGCAAGTTTCAAGAAAGGACCATCAAGGCAACATCACTCCGGTTGGAAACGTCAATCTTTCTCCTCTCATTGAGGAACAAGATTTAATCACTATACAATCGGCCATCAATGACAGACGATTGAATTTTGCTGAGATACAAGTTGATAAACAGCCCTTCCCGATAAATACCATGGACTTGGAGGGAAAGAAAATGTTAATTCGGCCTAGCATAGCCGAATATGCTAATAATGATAATGTTGTTATTGGTAAACCCAGGAAAGGCAACGAGGGCGACAAAGTCTTGGGAAGAGAGGTTGTGCTTGATAAACAACCCGATGGCAAGGAAGTATTGAAGATCACCGTAAAAAATCCTGCACTCGGGGGGGGGGGGGGGGGGCAACCACAAGTACAAGAAGATACTCATGTTAAATTTATCAAGCCCAAGAATTCAGAAGTTGGCAAGTGGGAAAAGAGAGAAGCTAAGCGCAAGAGAATCAAGCCAACTTTTGATATGTTGCTATCCAAATATGCAAGTCAAGCGGCCGGTTCTAGCTCTAATCGGCCATCACATTCAAAGCGTTCAAGATCGCCTCCGAAGCAAGAGTTTCGACGCTATGCAAGGCCATATGGGTCATGGACACCGACACCATGGATGTCACAAACCCCATATGCGCCATATTACATGAGATACTTCAATGGAGGATGGGGGCAGCCCCCAATGGCTCCTTATGCTTTTCATATGGGGTGGGCAACACCTAGAAGGCCTACTTGCGAGAGGCTTTATTATCCCACACATGGACGTTTGAGCTATGGTGCTAATCGTCCAACAAAATTTCTCCAAGTAAGGCCAATAAAAAAGTGTGGAAATTTCAGAATGCGACAAGCAAAATGTTGGAAATATGCTCTAGAGGCAATAATAAATTAGTTATTATTATTATATTTCCTTGTTCATGACAATCGTTTATTATCCATGCTATAATTGTATTAATAGGAAACTCAGATACATGTGCGGGTACATAGACAACACCATGTCCCTAGTAAGCCTCTAGTTGATTAGCTCATTGATCAATAGATGGTTACGGTTTCCTGACCATGGACATTGGATGTCATTGATAACGGGATCACATCATTAGGAGAATGATGTGATGGACAAGACCCAATCCTCAGCCTAGCACAAAGATCGTGTAGTTCGTATGCTAAAGCTTTTCTAATGTCAAGTATCATTTCCTTAGACCATGAGATTGTGCAACTCCCGGATACCG
Organism: Triticum timopheevii; assembly: GCA_963921465.1. NCBI lineage: Eukaryota > Viridiplantae > Streptophyta > Magnoliopsida > Poales > Poaceae > Triticum > Triticum timopheevii. The sequence continues at coordinate 72,237,979 of OY997274.1, forward strand.
TAGGAATGCTTTGGGTGTACCAAACGTCACAACGTAACTGGGTGGCTATAAAGGTACACTACGGGTATCTCCGAAAGTGTCTGTTGGGTTGGCACGAATCGAGACTGGGATTTGTCACTCCGTGTGACGGAGAGGTATCTCTAGGCCCACTCGGTAGGACATAATCATAATGTGCACAATGTGACCAAGGGGTTGATCACGGGATGATGTGTTACGGAACGAGTAAAGAGACTTGCCGGTAACGAGATTGAACAAGGTATCGAGATACCGACAATCGAATCTCGGGCAAGTACTATACCGCAAGACAAAGGGAATTGAATACGGGATTGATTGAATCCTCGACATTGTGGTTCATCCGATGAGATCATCGTGGAACATGTGGGAGCCAACATGGGTATCCAGATCCCACTGTTGGTTATTGGCCGGAGAGTTGTCTCGGTCATGTCTACGTGTCTCCCGAACCCGTAGGGTCTACACACTTAAGGTTCGATGACGCTAGGGTTATAGGGAATAGATGTACGTGGTTACCGAATGTTGTTTAGAGTCCTGGATGAGATCCCGGACATCACGAGGAGTTCCGGAATGGTGGGGAGGTAAAGATTTATATATGGGAAGTACCGCTTTGGTCACCGGAAAAGTTTCGGGTGCTATTGGTAACGTACCGGGACCACCGGAGGGTCCCCGGGGTCCACCAGGTTGGGCCACCAGCCCCAGAAGGCTGCGTGGGCCAAGTGTGGGAGGGGACCAGCTCCAGGTGGGCTGGTGCGCCCCCCCCACCAAGGCCCAAGGCGCAGGGAGAGTGGGAGGGGGCAAACCCTAGGTCCAGATGGGCCCTAAGGCCCACCCTAGGTGCGCCCCCCTTCTCTCCCCCCTTGGCCGCCACCCTGATGGGATCTGGGGGCTGCCGCCACCCCTAGGGAGGGAACCCTAGGTGGGGCGCAGCCCCTCCTCTCCCCCTATATATACTTGAGGTTTGGAGGCTGCCCAACACATGATTTGATCTCCCTCTTGGCGCAGCCCTACCCCTCTCCCTTCTTTCCCGCGGTGCTTGGCGAAGCCCTGCAGGATTGCCACGCTCCTCCTTCACCACCACGCCGTCGTGCTGCTGCTGGACGGAGTCTTACCCAACCTCTCCCTCTCTCCTTGCTGGAACAAGGCATGGGAGACGTCACCGGGTTGCATGTGTGTTGAACGCGGAGGTGCCGTCCGTTCGGCGCTAGGATCATCGGTGATTTGGATAACGACAAGTACAACTCCATCAACCCCATTCACTTGAACGCTTCCGCTTAGCGATCTACAAGGGTATGTAGATGCACTCCCCTTTCCCTCGTTGCTAGATTACTCCATAGATTGATCTTGGTGATGCGTAGAAAATTTTGAATTTCTGCTACGTTCCCCAATAGTGGTATCAGAGGTAGGTCTATGCGTAGTTTCTATGCACGAGTAGAACACAAGTTGTTGTGGGCGTTGATTTTGTTCAATATGCTTACCGTTAGTAGTCCAATCTTGTTTCAATGGTATTGTGGGATGAAGCGGCCCAGACCGACCTTACACGTACACTTACGTGAGACAGGGTCCACCGACTGACATGCACTTGTTGCATAAGGTGGCTAGCGGGAGCCAGTCTCTCCCACTTTAGTCGGATCAGATTCGATGAAAAGGGTCCTTATGAAGGGTAAATAGCAATTGACATATCACGTTGTGGCTTTTGCGTAGGTAAGAAACGTTCTTGCTAAAAACCCATAGCAGCCACGTAAAATATGCAAACAACAATTAGAGGACGTCTAACTTGTTTTTGCAGGGTATGCTATGTGATGTGATATGGCCAAAAGAATGTGATGAATGATATGTGATGTATGAGATTGATCATGTTCTTGTAATAGGAATCACGACTTGCATGTCGATGAGTATGACAACCGGCAGGAGCCATAGGAGTTGTCTTAATTTATTGTATGACCTGCGTCTCAATGAACAATGCCATGTAATTACTTTACTTTATTGCTAAACCATTAGCCATAGTAGTAGAAGTAATAGTTGGCGAGACAACTTCATGGAGACACAATGATGGAGATCATGGTGTCATGCCGGTGACGATGATGATCATGGAGCCCCGAAGATGGAGATCAAAAGGAGCAAAATGATATTGGCCATATCATGTCACTTTTTGATTGCATGTGATGTTTATCATGTTTATGCATCTTATTTTCTTAGAACGACGGTAGTAAATAAGATGATCCCTCATTAAAATTTCAAGAAAGTGTTCCCCCTAACTGTGCACCGTTGCGAAAGTTCGTTGTTTCGAAGCACCACGTGATGATCGGGTGTGATAGATTCTAACATTCACATACAACGGGTGTAAGCCAGATTTACACACGCGAAACACTTAGGTTGACTTGAAGAGCCTAGCATGTACAGACATGGCCTCGGAACACAAGAGACCGAAAGGTCGAGCATGAGTCGTATGGTAGATACGATCAACATGAAGATGTTCACCGATGATGACTAGTCCGTCTCACGTGATGATCGTACGCGACCTAGTTGAATCGGATCATGTAATCACTTATATGACTAGAGGGATGTCTATCTGAGTGGGAGTTCATAAGATGAACTTAATTATCCTGAACATAGTCAAAAGATCTTTGCAAATTATGTCGTAAGCTCGCGCTTTAGTACTACTGTTTAGATATGTTCCTAGAGAAAATTCAGTTGAAAGTTGATAGTAGTGATTATGCGGACTAGGTTCATAAACTAAGGATTGTCCTCGTTGCTTCGAAGAAGGCTTATGTCCTTAATGCACCGCTCAGTGTGCTGAACCTCGAACGTCGTCTGTGGATGTTGCGAACATCTGACACACACATTTTGATAACTACGTGATAGTTCAGTAATGTTAAACGGTTTAGAGTTGATGCACCGAAGACGATTTTGAAACGTCGCGAAACATATGAGATGTTTCAAGGGCTGAAATTGGGATTTCAGGCTCGTACACATGTCAAGAGGTATAAGACCTCCGACGAGTTTCTTAGCGTGCAAACTAAGGGAGAAAAGCTCAATCATTGAGCTTGTGCTCAGATTGTCTGAGTACCACAATCACTTGAATCGAGTTGGAGTTAATCTTCCAGATGAGATAGTGATGTTTTTCCAAAGTCATTGCCACCAAGCCGCTAAGAGCTTCGTGATGAACTATAAAGGGATAGATATGATAATCCTTGAAATATTCGCGATGTTTGACACCGCGAAAGTAGAAATCAGGAAGGAGCATCAATTGTTGATGGTTAATGAAACCACTAGTTTCAAGAAGGGCAAGGGCAAGGTTGAACCCAAACCCGAAACTAAGTGCTTCTGTAATAAGGCGAACAGCCACTGGAGCAGAATTACCCTAGATACTTGGTAGATGAGAAGGTTGGCAAGGTCGATAGAAGTATATTGGATATACATTATGTTAATGTGTACTTTACTAGTACTTAGCACCAGGGTATTAGATACCGGTTCGGTTGCTAAGTGTTAGTAACTCGAAATAAAAGGCTACGGAATAAACGGAGACTAGCTAAAGGTGAGCTGACGATATGTGTTGGAAGTGTTTTCCAATCTTGATGTGATCAAGCATCGCACGCTCCCTCTTCCATCAAGATTGGTGTTAAACCTAAATAATTGTTATTTGGTGTTTGCGTTGAGCATAGACATGATTGGATTATGTCTATCACAATACGGTTATTCATTTAAGGAGAATAATGGTTACTCTGTTTATTTGAATAATACCTTCAATGGTCTTGCACCCAAAATGAATGGTTTATTGAATCTCGATTGTAGTGATACATATGTTCATGCCAAAAGATATAAGATAGTAATGATAGTACCACCTACTTGTGGCACTGCCATGTAAGTCATATTGGTATAAAACGCATGAAGAAGCTCCATGTTGATGGATCTTTGGACTCACTCGTCTTTGAAAAGATTGAGACATGTGAACCATGTCTATTGGTATATACGCATGAAGAAACTCCATGCAGATGGACCGTTTGGACTCACTTGATTTTGAATCACTTGGGACATGCAAATCATACCATATGGGCAAGATGACTGAAAGCCTCGGTTTCAGTGAAATGGAACAAGAAAGCAACTTATTGGAAGTAATACATTTTGATGTGTGCAGTTCAATGAGTGCTGATGCACGCAGTGGATGTCGTTATGTTCTTACTTCACAGATGATTTAAGTAGATACTGAGTATATTTACTTGATGAAACACAAGTCTGAATTATTGAATGGTTCAAGTAATTTAAGAGTGAAGTTGAAGATCTTCGTGACAAGAGGATAAAATGTCTATGATATGATCATAGAGATGAATATCTGAGTTACGAGTTTTGGCACACAATTAAGACATTGTGGAAATTGTTTCACAATTAATACCGCCTGGAACACCATAGTGTGATGGTGTGCCCGAACATCATAGTTGCACCCTATTGGATATGGTGTGTACCATGATGTCTCTTATCGAATTACCACTATCGTTCATGGGTTAGGCATTAGAGACAACCACACTCACTTTAAATAGGGCACCACGTAATTCCATTGAGATGACACCGTATGAACTATGGTTTGGAGAAACCTAAGTTGTCGTTTCTTAAAAGTTTGGGGCTGCAACGCTTATGTGAAAAGGTTTCAGGCTGATAATCTCGAACCCAAAACGGATAAATACATCTTCATAGGACACCCAAAACAGTTGGGTATACCTCCTGTCTCAGATCCGGAAGCAAAAGGGATTGTTTCTAGAATCAGGTCCTTTCTCGAGGAAAAGTTTCTCTTGAAAGAATTGAGTGGGAGGATGGTGGAGACTTGATGAGGTTATTGAACCATCACTTTAACTAGTGTGTAGCAGGGCACAGGAAGTTGTTCCTATGGCGCCTACACCAATTGAAGTGGAAGCTGATGATATTGATCATTAAACTTCGGATCAAGTCACTACAAAAACTTGTAGGTCGACAAGGATGCGTACTACTTCAGAGTGGTACTTAATCCTGTCTTGGAGGTCATGTTACTAGATAACAATGAACCTACGAGCTATGGAGAAGCGATGGTGGGCCCGGATTCCAAAATGGCTCGAGGCCATGAAATCCGAGAGGATTCATGTGTAAAAACAAAGTATAGACTTTGGAAGAACTACTTGATGGTCGTAAGGCTGTTGGGTGCAGATGGATTCTAAGAGGGAAGACAGACAATGATGCTAAAGAGTCTGTTGGAATTATATTAGCAGTTACTGCATGATTTATGAAATCTTGCAGGTAGGATGTCAAAACATTGTTTCCTCGATGTTATTCTTGAGGAAAGGTTGTATGTGATACAACCAAAAGGTTTTGTCAATCCTAAAAGATGCTAACAAGTATGCAAAGCTCCAGCAACCCTTCTAAGGACTGGAGTAAGCATCTCAGAGTTGGAATGTACGCTTTGATGAGATGATCAAAGATTTTGGGTTTGTACAAAGTTTATGAGAAACTAGTATCTCCAAAGAAGTGAGTGGGAGCACTATCGAATTTCTGATGAGTATATGTTGTAAACATATTGTTGATCAGAAATGATGTAGAATTTCTGGAAAGCATATAGGGTTGTTTGAAAGGAGTTTTTCAAAGGAAGACCTGGATAAATCTGCTTACATATTGGGCATCAAGATCTATAGAGATAGATCAAGACGCCTGATGATACTTTCGAATGAGCACATACCTTGACATGATCTTGAAGGTGTTCAAGATGGATCAGTCAAAGAAGGAGTTCTTGCCTGAGTTGTAAGGTATGAAGTTAAGACTTAAAGCTCGACCACGGCAGAAGAGAGAGAAAGGACGAAGGTCGTCCCCTATGCTTTAGACATAGGCTCTACAGTATGCTATGCTGAGTACTGCACCTGATGTGTGCCTTGCCACGTGTATGGCAAGGGGGTACAAGAGTGATCCATGAATGGATCATTGGACAGCGGTCAAAATTGACCTTGGAGTAATAGGGACATGTTTCTCGATTATGGAGGTGATAAAGAGTTCGGCGTAAAGGGTTACGTCGATGCAAGCTTTAACACCTATCCGAATGGCTCTGAGTAGCAAACCGGATACGTATAGTGGAGCAACCATTTGGAATAGCTCCAAGTGGAGCGTGGAAGTAGCATTTACAATATGACCTAGAGATTTGCGAAGTACATACGGATCTGAATGTTGCAGACCCGTTGACTAAAACCTCTCTCACAAGCAAAACATGATCAAACCCCAGAACTCATTGAGTCTTAATCACATGATGATGTGAACTAGTTTAGTGACACTAGTAAACTCTTTGGATGTTGGTCACATGGCGATGTGACCTATGAGTGTTAATCACATGGCGATATGAAATAGATTATTGACTCTAGTGCAAGTGGGAGACTGTTGGAAATATGCTCTAGAGGCAATAATAAATTAGTTATTATTATTATATTTCCTTGTTCATGACAATTGTTTATTATCCATGCTATAATTGTATTAATAGGAAACTCAGATACATGTGTGGGTACATAGACAACACCATGTCCCTAGTAAGCCTCTAGTTGACTAGCTCGTTGATCAATAGATGGTTACGGTTTCCTGACCATGGACATTGGATGTCGTTGATAACGGGATCACATCATTAGGAGAATGATGTGATGGACAAGACTCAATCCTAAGCCTAGCACAAAGATCGTGTAGTTCGTATGCTAAAGCTTTTCTAATGTCAAGTATCATTTCCTTAGACCATGAGATTGTGCAACTCCCGGATACCGTAGGAATGCTTTGGGTGTACCAAACGTCACAACGTAACTGGGTGGCTATAAAGGTACACTACGGGTATCTCCGAAAGTGTCTGTTGGGTTGGCACGAATCGAGACTGGGATTTGTCACTCCGTGTGACAGAGAGGTATCTCTAGGCCCACTCGGTAGGACATCATCATAATGTGCACAATGCGACCAAGGGGTTGATCATGGGATGATGTGTTATGGAACAAGTAAAGAGACTTACCGGTAACGAGATTGAACAAGGTATCGGGATACCGACGATCGAATCTCGGGCAAGTACTATACCGCAAGACAAAGGGAATTGAATACGGGATTGATTGAATCCTCGACATCGTGGTTTATCCGATGAGATCATCGTGGAACATGTGGGATCCAACATGGGAATCCAGATCCGGCTGTTGGTTATTGGCCGGAGAGTTGTCTCGGTCATGTCTACGTGTCTCCCGAACCCGTAGGGTCTACACACTTAAGGTTCGATGACGCTAGGGTTATAGGGAATAGATATACGTGGTTACCGAATGTTGTTTGGAGTCCCGGATGAGATCCCAGATGTCACGAAGAGTTCCGGAATGGTCCGGAGGTAAAGATTTATATATGGGAAGTCCTGCTTTGGTCACCGGAAAAGTTTCGGGTGCTATCGGTAACGTACCGGGACCACCAGGTGGGGCCACCGGCCCCAGAAGGCTGTGTGGGCTAAGTGTGGGAGGGGACCAGCTCCAGGTGGGCTGGTGCGCCCCCCACCAAAGCCCAAGGCGCAGGGAGAGTGGGAGGGGGCAAACCCTAGGTCTAGATGGGCCCTAAGGCCCACCCTAGGTGCGCCCCCCCTTCTCTCCCCCCTTGGCCGCCACCCCTAGGGAGGGAACCCTAGGTGGGGGCGCAGCCCCTCCTCTTCCCCTATATATACTTGAGGTTTGGGGGCTGCCCAACACATGATTTGATCTCCCTCTTGGCGCAGGCCTACCCCTCTCCCGCGGTGCTTGGCGAAGCCCTGCAGGATTGCCACGCTCCTCCTTCACCACCATGCCGTCGTGCTGCTGCTGGACGGAGTCTTCCCCAACCTCTCCCTCTCTCCTTGCTGGATCAAGGCATGGGAGACGTCACCGGGCTGCATGTGTGTTGAACGCGGAGGTGTCGTCCGTTTGGCGCTAGGATCATCGGTGATTTGGATCACGACGAGTACGACTCCATCAATCCCGTTCACTTGAACGCTTCCGCTTAGCGATCTACAAGGGTATGTAGATGCACTCCCCTTTCCCTCGTTTATAGATTACTCCATATATTGATCTTGGTGATGCATAGAAAATTTTGAATTTCTGCTACGTTCCCCAACACAAAAGGAGATCAAAAAGCATGTTGTTGGTAATCTGGCTACTTCTAATGGTGATATTGTTCAGCAGGGTCCCATGGTTAATGATCATGAGGCTAGCACAACCAAGGCCAACCCAGGGATCCCAAATATACCCAACCTAAGTAATGTCCTCCCCGTTTAACTAAAGCCATGAAAAGGAGATTACAATGCATGAGGAACCACGAGAATGTAGAGCACAATGAACAGAAGCAAAAGGACGAATTGTTCAATGAAATTCGGCCCATGGCACTCACAAAAGAAGTGTTGAGGCCTAAACAAAAAGAAAACACAGATGCTTCTACGTTTGCTACAGCAACACCTTCACCACCAAAAGAGGATGATGCGCCCCTATTACATCGTCCACACCACCTAAAACATCCCCTTCAATTGAGGAAACTTTAAGCCCAATATACACATTGGGAGATGAAGATGAGACGGTGGATTACGAATCTACGCCGGTTCGGGGAGGTATGGATATTAATATGGTGTATTACTTACCTGCCGAGTTCGTGCTATAGGTGAAGAAGGGGAGGTAGCTCAGCTGGATTTTGGTCCAAATAACGCTCTCTTCGAGAAGCCAAAAGAACCGGTGAAACACTTGAAGCCATTGTACCTCAAAGGTCATATTAACGGATCGCCGGTTGCTAGGATGCTCATTGATGGTGGTGCTATGGTAAATCTTATACCTTATTCGGTCTTCAAGAAGTTGGGATTACATGATGATGCATTGATGAAGACCAATATGGTACTTAACAAATTTGAGGTTAAAGAAAAGACAGAGGCCAAAGGTGTGATGTGCATGGAACTCACTGTGGGAAGCAAAACTTTGGCCACCACATTCTTCATCGCCGAGGTGCAAGGTAACTATAATGTTATATTAGGTCGCGATTGGGTCATGCTAACCAGTGCGTGCCATCTACCATGCACCAATTCTTAATACAATGGGTCGATGATGAAGTAGACGTCATTCACGCTGATAATTCGGCTTGTGTTGCTTTGGCCGTTGCATCAGTGGATTGGAATCATCCCAATGTTACTTGCTTAACAGAATGTGACCTCTCGGAGTTTGATTTCCTTAGTGCTACGAGGAACGGGTTCATTCCCATCTCTTTAAAACCGATTGGTGGTAATTGGTTCCAAGGTATGATGTAAACAAAAAATTAAAATCAAATGCCGATATAGAACTATCGCCCTAAGCATAAGCATGACCGATATATAATTATCGCCCTAAGCACATATAAATGGCCGATGGAGTGTTGACATCGTCCTTAGAACAAACATGGTACGAGTTATTTTTCGGCACGCTAGCTTTGCCAAAAAAACAGGGGGCATGTGTTGACGCTCAAAAGTGGCACGATCATGAAGAGTAGATTCAAGCTATGTCAAGATTAATTCAAACTTATTATTAAAAGTCACCATGGGATGGCTCTCTTCGAGAAGATCAAGATGGACATGAAGATGGTCTAAAACGGAGCTCGGATGCAAAAGTTATTACAAGTTCAGAGATGCTACTGTTGACACCAGATTAAAGAATGGTTTGAAAACAATTAAGATGGCTTCAAATGGAAAAAAAAATCAACATGAAAGTTGTACGCCTCGTCGAAACGGTTGGTTTTGATATAAAAAACGTCTTGATCGGAGTTCGTATGCAAAAGTTACAGACGAAAATATGCGGTTGCATCAGGATGGCCGGACACTCCGGGAATGATCATGGATTTGGATTTCTCCGAGGATGGCCGGACACTCCAGGGATGTTTGTCCGGATTTTGGATTTTTCTGCCGCAAGTTGCAAACCAAACCGTTTTGGAAAGTTGGATTCCGAGTTGGACCCAAACTAGGGTTTTGAACGTGAATTCTAATCTTTCCTTGCCCGGGAAGTCCATTCGCCTCTTATATACCTAAGGGGTGACGGCCGATTGAACAACAACACACAATCGCAAAACTCATCTACTTTTTACCCTAGTTTTACATCCTTCCTTTGTTCTTTCTCTCTCGTTCTTCGTTCGTTCTTTGTGTTGAAGGGCAGCGATCCTCGAGGCTCTAGGGGCGGGCGAACCGACCTAGGGCAGCCATAGCCGCCGCACGTCCAGACGGGGTCCCTCCCGGGCACGTGTGGTTTTCGGGTGCTCAAAAGCGCCCGCCAGATTGCTTGCGTACCGCGCTTCACGACGGGTCTCCTTCGACGTGAGCTGCTGTGCATCACCCTCGGCGTTGAAGGTACACGGTGACGTGTTCGTGTGCGAACACGCCGTTCATTTGTCACTCGACTCCTACTCCATGTAGTTTCATTTCATCTCTTAATTAGCGCCTAAGGGAACTATTACTATCAACTGGAAGCATGAGCTTATAAAAAGGGCAGATCATAAATTACTTGGTTACGTTCATCTTCTCAGCTGGACCGTAAATGTACCGGCGGTTACTTTGGACTTTTTCCTGCTAAATATTGCAATGTAGTAAATCAATTCAAAGGGAATTTACAGTAGGTAGGTGACAATTTATAAATATTCGGTGCAGTGGAAACTAAACCCCATTTTCACATAATGATTTCAAGGTAATTACTTAGATATATAGACTTGGCAGCTGGCCATTGACACATGTGGAGCTCCCGCACCCTATAAATACACCCATCTGCATGCAAAGGCTGTACGTTTTTAGCCGGACTGAACTTCAGTGCCGCACCTGCAGTTGGGCCAATGACATGTGGGCCTAACAGACGGCTGGCCCACATGCCATTGACCCAACTGCAGGTGCAGTTACGGCACCCAAGCAGCGTCCTTTTTACCCCCACCCACCTCCCTCGGCGTATCGGGGAAACCCCAGGTATTGTCCGGGCAGCAGCGTCGTCGCCGTCGCTTCCCCTCCTGAGGGTGTTGCTTGTTTCGCGGCGGTTTGAAGCACTAGGAGCGTGGTGGGACAACTTTGGCGGGTGTAGTAGTTGCGTGTCTTCTTCATCTTGTTGATCCGCCGTTGTCGGCGTTGTTTTCTTTTATGTTTTCTCTCTTTTTTCTTTTGGGCGCGGTTCTGTTGTTGGTGCCCCAGCATTGGCTGTATCGACAGTTGCTCTATTAATATAGCGGGGCGCAGGCCTGTTCCGAGAAAGGCTGTATATGCAATAGCCAGCTATAGCTTCGCTATAGGCCGCTATAGTCTTTTCAGCAGGGTGCCGCTAAATGGTCGCTTTCACAAATAGCCCACTATAGCCTTTTCAGCAGGGTGCCGCTAAATGGTCGCTTTCACAAATAGCCCACTATAGCCCGTTATAGCTGATTTGAAGGCCCGCCGCTATTTTTCATAGCCCGCTATTTAAAACATTAATAACCGACCATCTCTGATGTAACCTTGACCTTTACTGGCCATCGTATTGGAAGTATGTATGTGCATCTGTCCTGCTGACCATAATGGTGTACTAGTGTCTGCTCCAACATACACAGTCGAAACCTGGCTGGAACCACTAAGTTCAGGGCATGGCTAATCTAGTTGTGATGGTCCTGGCGGTGTGCGAGCATCAGGACGAAATTAGAAATTTAGAATCACTAGGCTTATCTTTGTTCTAAGAGGCTTAACTAAAGATATGTGGCACCTGTGATTCTTTGATCATTGCTAAAGAAACTAAATCTGAACCAGCATAGCAAGGTCATATGATGGTCATTTTGTTTTATTATTCTAATTTTTTAATCTAAATTCTATCAGGTATAAGTTAGTTTATCTTAAGCATGTGTAATTGGCATACCAAAACAAAGGTGAAATGCTTAATTCCAACACCAGCCTAGCCTGATGATTTTCTGGAACCTAGCTCTTTTTCTGGAACATGAATGTCCGCTACAGGTGTAGTTACTATCTATTCGACAAATCTCTTTCATCCAAAAGTCTGCATGTACCTCCACACACAAGGCTTTAGGATGTCTAAATCCGACTGACTGGAGCTTGGCCTCCTAATGTCCTTGCTTCCTCCTTACGGGCTGGTGGTCTACGATCATCACCTGTAACTGCCGCTTTGCTCCCTGCAGGTGCTTGATCTCTAGGCCACCACTGTGCCGCCAAAGCTTGGATTGCTGGAGAATTTCTATAGTGGTGAGAAAAAGAAGCGTGCGGTCTGTTTTCCAATATTGCTCGATGATGCAGCCCAAATGCAATAGAATAATCCTCCATGTTTCTCAAGCCTATGCAACTCATTTAGATAAGACATGATCGCTACCTCTGGCATATATGGATGATCTTGATTCATCATCACTAGAGGAGCAAAGTATCTGGAATGCAACTATATTTATCTCTTAGGATTTTCTGATGTGAAGGTGCTCACTACAATGTATTTATCGGCTTGTGCGGCTGTAGGTATCTCCAGTTTCAGCACACGCACTGTTTCTCAACTTTTATGATAGAAGCATATCTTTACCGTGTCATATTCTCACATGGCTTTTATGTGATTGTACCATATGCATCTAGGAGACACGTGATGACAATCTGACATCCTACATATATCATGTTGTGACGAGTTAATTTGAAGTGTAAACCGACCTCTGGGTTCAGTTTCTAGTTTTAATTTCGATGCCTTTTCTTGTTACAACGCAAGCTACATACTTTAATTCATCATATTTATCATTGTTGCTGCTACATAAAACAGTAACAATACATTTTAATGAGGTTTCAGAACTGAAATCAAATATCTCAAGATGTACAGAGGATCATCCCTTAACTTACATGTGCAACTGTTTCCCTTTTGGAAATAACAAGATGGATGTAATTACAGATGCAATACTTGTTGTGCAACCATCTAACATTGCCTTACATATGGGATTCAAATTGAGATGGTTTCTTCAGGCCAAAAAATACATCACTTGTTTACAAGTTGTGAGCTATTCTAACCTTCATTCATAGCATCAATGGATGGATGTAGAGAGAACATAAAGAGGGCTAAGACATCTTTCCAGTCTTAAACGTCGATGGCAAAGTCTCATGCTTCTGCACGTAGACAAACTTAGTTCTTGTAGTGAAGTTAGCTCAACCAACCAACTCGGGAGTTCTGGCTGGTCGAGTGACAATGATTCGAGAGAGGAGAGGTGTTCAATAATCTCAGTTGAGGTGGTCAGATCACTGCAACGTCCGATAGTTAACTTACGGAGGGCAGGGAGGTGGTGAAGCAACCTCCACTGATGCATGGGCACCTTGCTGCTACAAACAGTCAAATCAGTTATTGCAGAAGAGGAGGAAGCAGCACTGTGTGACAAGCTCTCTCCCAATGATAATAGCATATTATCACAATCTACTATCATCAAGACCGATATATCTCTAGGCAGACAAGGTTGTATCCTCAACTTTGCACATCGGTCTACGGTCAATGCCTCAAGCTTAGGGAACATTAACTCATTTGCACCTCCCTCCCCACTAGTATATGCCGTGTTGAACTCTTCCAAGCTCTCCATACCATAGAGACCCAGCTCTAGTAGATTTGGTAGTTGACCGAGTGGTGGTAAGCTCTTGCACTTAGGAAAATCACAAAGATTTATCTTACAAAGATTAGGTAGGTACTGCCTAATGCTCATAAACCAATCAGGAATGCTGACACTCCTGTAACCACTTATAGACAATATCTGTGTACTGCTTGGTGGCACTAGTTTTTCCAACACCTCCTTGTCACCCACAAACCTAACAGCAGGTACAGTCCATTGAAATGCTAGCATTTCAATTTTTTGTTTCTCGATCAGTTTTATACTCTCAGCCTCTTCTGCAGACTTCACATCTTCAAGTCTATCTATCGTCAGCATATCAGGATTTGTAGGCTGAAGCAGGGTGATATTGCTGCTACTTTTATCACTAGAAGGATGCACCACAAAGTGTGGCAACAAGGCAAGATTTAACCAAGAGAGCCCGGATTTAACAAAGTTGTCCACATTTAGAACCTTCAAATTAACTATTTGAAACATACTATCAGGAAGCTTCTCTATGTTGGAGCAGCCTATGAGGTCCAATGTATGAAGTTTCCTGAGGTTGCCAAAACTTTCTGGTATATACTAGAAAGCCCTCGATTCTCAGTTAAGTCCAGATGCTCTAGATTGGAAAGGGTGCTGAGAGAGCCAAGCAATATGTCAACTTGATCTTTTGACTGGGCCATAGCATGCATGCACCCTGATAGATTTAGATACCTGAGTTTGGTTAGATTACCAATAACCTCTGTCAGACCTCTCCTATTTGCTACAATAATAAATTGAACTGATAAATTCAAATATTGAAGCTTTGTAAAGCCGCCAAAAGCTTTTGAGATAGACATATAGCAATGGGATAAATCCAGATGCACCAACTGCTTCAGCTCTGCGAATGATTTTGGGAGTTCACGTATTCCATGGCAACCTGATAGATCAAGATGCATCAGACCTTTCATATCACCAATTGAATCCGGCAGTGCTGAGAGATTATGAGAGCCTCTAAGGTTGAGGTAATTTAATGCTGAGAGCTCGGTGATACAATTGGGAATCATCTGATCTCGGATCCTTGGAGCACAAAGAAACCTCAACAGTTTCAGTTGACCAACAGATTCTGGCAACTTCCGTATAAAGCACTCACTTAAATCCAAGACACGGCATTCACTTAAATCCAAGACACGGAGGCATGTACCTAGTGAAAGAAAATGCATCACCATGGAGTTCCAATTTGCCAGTCTAGAAAATGCAATGCCTTTATATTTGCAGAAGTCGCGGATAACTGCAATGGCTTTCTACAATCTGTGAGAAATGCATAGAGACATCCATTTCCCATAACACTGCCCTTACTGATTACTTGATCGGCCAAGATTGCTCTTGCAAGATCATGCACTAGGTCATGCATCATGAACAGTGTAACATCTTTGTCTCGCCATCTATCACTCTGCAGCAAAGAAGACCTAATGGTGTTAGAATTTTGAATTTATTTTGTTTTGTGGAAGTATATTTATGAATGGAAGTGCTTCCATGAAGTGTAAACAGAGTAGTAATACATAATAACTCACCATAGGTGTCTTTGAATACTGAAGGAAGGACATCCCCAAAAGTTGCATGACATATTTCTCGCAGAGCTGCATAGAGTCAAATATCCTAGACCGCTCAGTGAATCCAAGAGCTATCCATTGGTGAATTAGATCATACTTCACTATATTATGACCTTTTGGAAACACTGCACAATAGGTAAAGCATGACCTCAAGCATTCAGGCATATGACTATAGCTTATCAGCATGGACGCAAGCACTTCATGATCTCTTGACGATGATTCCTCCAAAATAGATACATTCCAGATATAATGGTCTCTTACTGACTCCCACTCATCAGGCGTCTTCCCCTTCAGTGTGTATCCAAGTGATTGAGCCGCTAAGGCCACACCTCCACATTTGGTTGCAATCTCCCTTCCTATATGTTTCAATCGTTTTTTGTCAACTCGATCTTTAAAGGCAGTTTTCTGTTTTATTATTTTCCAGCAGATTTTATCTGTTAAAGTCTCTAGCTCGTATGGTTCAACTGTATGACAAATTTCCCTTGCAACTGCTTCATCTCTTGTGGTTACAATAACTGTCACCATACTGTCCGCACCAACCCTTAACATAGCCATCAGAGATTTTAGTGTATCTGGATTCTTCTCCCACACGTCATCTAAGACAATAAGAAGCTTCTTACCAGCAAGTAGCTCTCTGAGTTTAATATGTATCATCTGCCTTTCAGCTACATGGCTCTCCTCTGATAGCTGTGATATTATAGAGTTGCCAATTTTATTCAGGACAAGATTTTGGGACACGTAGACCCAAACCTTAGAGTAACCTGTAAACTGAGCATCATCGAAAACTAGTTGGGCCAACGTTGTCTTGCCAATACCTCCAAAGCCATATATTGGAAGGACAGTGAACTCAGGTGAGATACTCCCAGATAAAGTAGCCACTATGTTATCTCTTTCTTCAGTCCTCCCGATGATCAGTGATTCTTCCACATCTGATGATGCTTCCTGTATGTCAGTTTCTTGCTGCACATTAGAGCTATCATCACTGTTTTAAATAGCCCGCTATAGCTTCGCTATAGCACGCTATAGCGTTTACAAAAGGTCATGCGCTAAGAGACTTTGGTCCAAACAAATGAACAAACATTTTAAATAGCGCGCTATTTAAAACTATGATCATCGGGCATCAAATTGAAACGCTGGTTTTGATTTGTCATATCATATAGTTCTTCTGTCAACTTCTTTAACTCATTAGCCATTGTATTCTCTGGACCAATTGTGGGACCAGGGGCCACAGCTGCTGACTGCAAGTTGTAAGTACATGGAAAGATCAGAATATATATCATGGTCATAATTTCTTGGAATATAAATTCGAGGGATGCAAAATTGTACATATCTGTAGCCTTAATAAGTTTACATTTATTTCAAATTAAACCAAAGTAGTAGATGATTTTTAGTTAAACTCCTTGAAGAATGTGCAAACCAGCTGGGAAAAGCAGCAAGACAGTAATACGTCAAGATGAATCCTTGGAGAAAATGCAGCACCGGACACAATAAGAAGTTTCATAAGGCATGTATACGTGACCATACCTTTGCTACTGATGAACTACTCACCCCAGTTTCAGTAGCGAACTCATCCGCATTTCTTGTTGCACCAAGCCTATCAATTATATGTTGAGTATCTGGTCACTTCGCCGGGTTAAAGTCAGCGCACTCGATCGCTATCTCAGTGCATACTCGTACTTGTACCAGTTGTTTGTCTTCCTGAGATTTCTCCAACCTACTTCTCCACCTCTCAAGTACCTACGAAATTGCCATCATGGGTTATGATTTGTGTAGAGGAGCAACATACATTTTTATAGAACCTATCTTCTGCATATCTTCATATATATAAAGCAGAGAGGCAAAATAATGATAAAAAAAGGCGTGAAATGTTTGGTAAAGGAGGCATAAAATCATAGCAAAACCTCATGCCACCTAGAAGCAACAGGCCTCCAGCCATTACAAAGACTTGTAATTGCACAGCAAGTAACACACTAACATAATGAGCCTAGATAAAATAAACTACTCAATTTGACAAACGAGAAATATTTTAGACAGGAAACAGTATTATAGCAACCAATATATAACTATAGGGATAGAGTTACGTGTCTACTTGACCCAGTAGGATGTAAGGAAAATTTAACACGCATCGCTATAAACATGTTACACTTATAACACTGCTCATCTAGATTTTAATAGATGGTAACAACATAAGATGCATCGTGGAAACATTTCATTATATTCATACATATATAATTTTACGGTCACCGATACCATGGGAGAAAAAGCTTGATTCTTGCGCAGCTAATTTGTTCTTTGCAGTACTATGTGATACAAAAAAGATATATTATACAAAGCAGTGTAACACAGTAATTTTGAAATCAAGCCTTTATATTAGAACGAACTCATCTTACATTATCAATATCAGCATATCCCCTGTCTCCTGTTAGTATCTCTATGATTATCATACCAAGACTATAAATGTCTAACTTGAATGTGATCTGTCTGCGCGTACAAAATTCAGGTGCCAAATATCCCCTGCATGAATATTTATAAATCTAATCAATTAATGGAAAAAGGGATTGATATTCATTCATACATAACAAAAAAGATGCTATTGCAGGAGTCATAGCAAGCTTACATAGTTCCTATTAGTTTTGATGTAATAGCCTGGCTTTGCTTTTCACCAAAGCACCTCGATAGACCAAAATCAGCAATCTTCGGCAACATGTTATCATCTAGCAGTATATTTGCCGGTTTAAGATCCAAGTGAACGATGTGATTTTGGTGAAGATAATATAAACCATCACAAATTCCATTGATGATTTGATAGCGCTTTCTCCATTCAAGTCCACAAGATACATCTACAAAACGGAGAGCAGAAAGTTGGTTTTGTCGTACATCTCCATTCAATAAACACTACAATTCCATTCAATGCCATTACCGGTAGGATGAGGTCTAATGTTTAGTGTATCACCGGTAGGATGTATCACCGGTAGGATGAGGTCGCATGTATTTGGTTCAAGTCCATTCAATGCCATTAGTATACTACAATTTTAGGAAAACATTAGACAGCGCTACACTTTAGCATGAGACATGTCACAAAACCACTCTCAACATCTCACATTTCGAATGGAACAAATCCACGAGGTTAGACTCGATAAAGTTTCTTATTTTGAACTGCGTGTGAAATAGTTCATAGTCAAATTCATATGGTTCTCAATCCTACAAATCAAAAAAGCTTTATAGGGAAAAAATCCCAAAGAACAGAATCCTCAAAAAATCCATATAATTCCTTTGAAACAAGAAAAGGTTGTTATATGAATACATTTAAAAAAAGCTCACTTCTCAGAATTCCAACGGGATTTATTTGAATCAAAGATGCCACTGTGTGGATGATTGGTCCAAAGCGTCATGAACATGATAAAGAAGCAGCATGTCATCTAACTAAAGATAGCAATCATGCATGCAGGAGAAGATATTTTGCTGGCACAAAAAAAATGGCAATTACCTGAAGAAGCTCAGCTGCAGTCCTGTGAAGCGATTACCTGAAGAAGCTCAGCTACAGTCCTCTGAAGCGATCGTGAATTTCAGATGTTGCCCAGTCCTGTCTAGACGGGGATTTTTACAGCAAAGAGGTGAGATCTAGATCCTGAACACAAATAGGACATAAAAACTGCATCAGAAATATCCGATTACTCCGTGTGCGGGTACCAGCTGGATGACACTGCTAATATGCGGTTGAAAGTTTACTTGCAGGTTGCAAACGCATTGCCTATCTCAACAGAGTTGCTTGTTAACATTGCCAACTAGGTGGGGATTGTACAGCCCGGCTCTCCTGTGAGAGGGAAGTGATAAGTCCGTGGAAAAAATTGTGTGGTGTGTGATTGCCTCAAATGGCTGGTTCAATCTTTCTGCACCACAACATATTCTTCCTCGATGAAAATGAAATTAGGGGGAAATTATGATGAGAGCTACGCATGGGGCTAAGGTTGGATCACCATGTGAATGCTCTAGCCTTGCAGCCCACTAAAGCCAGATTGCCTGCACGTCACTGTTCTTCATTTCATTTTGTTTTTCGATTTGTTTTACAGAATATTTACATAAAATCGTCGTGCAAGAGTCAAGATGGAAGCAAAATCAGTACCTGTAGTCTCCGAATCCCAGTGGAATCAA
The DNA here is from genome assembly GCA_963921465.1 of Triticum timopheevii. Lineage (NCBI taxonomy): Eukaryota > Viridiplantae > Streptophyta > Magnoliopsida > Poales > Poaceae > Triticum > Triticum timopheevii. The sequence continues at coordinate 72,257,280 of OY997274.1, forward strand.
TGATTCTGCACCTCTGCTTCCTCACCCTTTGTTTTAGTCACCAGAACCATATCTTGGCTCATCAGGTCATCTAAGTCGCCAGTGCCACAAGCTTCAGCCAGTGTGTGTGCGGCATCCAGATTCCAAATCGTCGTTATTGAACTGATGTGCTAGCCAAAAATTTTCAAAAGTCTGAACTGATGGAAAGGGATAGGCAACTTACTTTAACAGTCGTCAGCCTCCAGGGGACTGCTGGCGTGGTGTCCACTGGCATCTGCGCAGGTGGGAGATCGTGCTTCTGCGTGGCAGCCGAAAGCAAGTCGCCGTGAATCTGCATTGGTTCGTGAAAAGGGGTTGGCCGATTGTCCTTTAACTTCCAAGGGCGACCCCCCCCCCCCCTCTCCCCTCGCGTCGCCCTCCCCCGGGGCGACCTGAGGGCCCCTAGGGTTTCCCCAGGCGCCGCTCCCTCCACCCCTCCTCCCCTGTCGTCACCCGAGGGAGTCGTCGGGCTTCGCTTGTGCGACTGCCGATGACGGTGGCGGCGGGGCTTCGTCGCTTCGCTCGCTGGCGTTGGACCCCGGAAGCCGGGCGGCGGCCCGGTCGGTGAGGCGGCGCCGTCCTTCGGCTGGCGGCGCGCGCGGGAGGTGTGGGCCAGATATCTCGGCTGCTCAGGCAGCGAGGTCCTGGCAGGCAGTGGTCGCGGCGCGGCGAAGTTCCCCCTCCTTTGCTCAAGATCTGAAGGACATGTACTCCCTCTCTCTGCTCTCCCTCGCTGGATTCGCTTGATTCCGAGCCTCTGGTTGCCGGCTCCGGTGCCGGCAGGGTGCTTCCCGAGCAGGTGGTGCTGGACGAGCCCGGGGGAAATCCCTGTTGGTATTCCCAACACGGCGGCGGCGGCGCCTGAGGGAGTCCTGGATTAGGGGGTCCTCGGACAGCCGGACTATATACTTTGGCCAGACCGTTGGACTATGAAGATATAAGATTGAAGACTTCGTCCCGTGTCCGGGTGGGACTCTCCTTTGCGTGGAAGGCAAGCTTGGCAATTCGTATATGTAGATCTCCTTCTCTGTAACCGAATCTGTGTAACCCTAGCCCCCCTCCGGTGTCTATATAAACCGGAGGGTTTAGTCCGTAGGACGACAACAATCATAATCATAGGCTAGCTTCTAGGGTTTAGCCTCTACAATCTCGTGGTAGATCAACTCTTGTAATACTCATATCATCAAGATCAATCAAGCAGAAAGTAGGGTATTACCTCCATCGAGAGGGCCCGAACCTGGGTCAACATCGTGTCCCCCGCCTCCTGTTACCATTACACTACTAGGGAAAACCTTATACACAGAATCTTACCAACAGCGCGGTTTAAAATAAGGCGCTACTGCTACTTAGCAGTAGCGCGCGTACACAAACCGCGCTACTGATACCCACGTAGTAGTAGCGCGGTATATAAACCCACGCTACTATTAAGTGGTCTCCAGCGTGCTCACCGGGACAAGCAGTAGTAGTAGCGCGGGGTATAAACCCACGCTACTACTAAGTTGATAGTAGTAGCGCAGTGTATAAACCCCACGCTACTACTATGCAACCTTGCACCATTGCGAACTTAGTGGTAGCGCGGTTCACCGGCATGCGCTACAACTAAGTGCACCACACCTCCCTCTCTCCCTTATCCCCTCTCATCACGTTCTTTGTCCCTTCCCTTCCTCCGTCGACTCCGATCCAGATCCAGGGCCATGGTGCGCCCTCTTCCCCATCACCGCCGGCCACCATCCCCACACTTTCTCTCCCTTGTCCCGTGGATCCATCTCTTCCATGGCTGCCTCCCACACCGTCTCCTCCTTCCCCCATCTCATCCTGTTTTTCTTGTTTGGGAGCGACGAGGGGTTGGCGAGGCTGGAGGCGAGCTCGTGGAAGAGCGGGAGCGAGGCCGGCAAGGGGAGGGCGCGGAAGAAGGAGAGCGCCGCCACCAGGGTGGGCGCGGCGCAGATGCCGTGGAGCGCGACCACGGGGTAACTACATGTTTCGGCTGGTCGCGGAAGAAGAGCTCGCTCGCGAGGATGATCTACCGCAACTGGTCCCTGCTCTCCTCCACGGTGTTCATCTGGGGCAGCGTCGGCGCCGCCGGCCTCGCCGGGATCTTCCTCTTCGGCGGCAAGGTAACCAGCCAACCCACCACCCACCGCGCTGCTCCCTCCCCCGACGGCCCCGGTCGTTTTGGCTGGTTGGCCGCTTGGTCCGCGCGTCCGCCCCGGTAGATCAAGTTCGATCCGTTTGCTGCGCGCGCTGGACTGTGATATGGCGGCTCGTTAGCCTCCCTCCCAGTAGGGGTTGGCGTTCCAGCCTACCCCGTTGGTAGTTCTAATAGATTGGTTTCGGCTGTTTAGCCGCCGATTTCTGTGGGTTCCAGCCAAGAGGGCACGAGTTCCTCGTTCAAGCCTGTCACTTTGCTGATTGATTCGGGTGTCCGTACTAATGGTGAGTTCAGTCGCTATTGTTTCGGAAACGATTTTCGCTGTGCCTGCTGGTGCTCAGAATGAGCTGCCTTGCTGCGATCCGTCATGTGGAGCAATCGTTGCTTGCTGTCCGAGGAGTCCTTTGCGTACTGCAAAACTGACATGGTAAGATTAAGCTCTAGCTAGTGCTTTGATGACTTGTGTAAGACATTGCACTACAACATGGTTGAGATTAGGAGGCACTTAAATACGCCGTTAAAAGGCCCAAAAACGCCTTCAAAGATATAACATGGCATTCTAGAAAAATGCTAGAGACAGTCCCAAAGGGAAAAGCTTATATAGGCACTTTGAGAAAATTCCTTTGACGCTCAGACTTTTAAGGGCATTTCTGAAGAATGCTTCTGCCTTCTGAAGATCTTTGAGGGCGTTTCGAAATACGCCTACAAAAATAGAACATTGCCCATCTGGGCAGAGACTTCACTCACACAGTCACACACGCATGCGAGGCGCCAGTCGACTAGCTGCTTTGTTAGATATCTTGTTTGGACATGTCTAGCCAGCACCCGTTGGCTGTCTAGTCGTTTGGAGCACACACCCAAATAAAGTAAGACTATGTCCGTGCTGTCTTAAAAAGGAAAGGATGCCCTTGTCCCATGTGGCCCTTAATAGAGAAGATTTCTGTCTCACACGTGGTTCCATCATGCTACGACTCCTTCCTGCAAATCGGATTGAGCACACAAGTTAGCAAATGCATCAAGTGCATTTAATTCCCTTTCAAAAAAATTCAAAAGGCTACAACTTTTAAACTGAGCGTCGAAATTAAGTTCCGTTTTCACCAATAGGATTCTCACAACGACCTCTTCAAAATAAGATCCCATATGGGTATGTTTTGATGAACATTTTTTTCAAGCAACTTTGATGCTATATGGGGCAACTTTGATGCTACAATAAGCAACTTTGCAATAGATCGCCTATCACGGTTTACATATCTAGCCCAAGCATTCTAAGTCTATTTGAAAAAAAATCGGGTTGAGCACACAAGTTAGGCAATTTCATAATGCTTGCATGCAACTTTTGTTTTTGAAAACAAAATCAACAGTAGGGATAGTTTTCTTTTGTTTTGTTTACTGCTTGGGCAATTTGTACTTGCAGTGTAGGCAAATTTTATGAGTTGAAAACCTATTTATGCAGCCAGCTAATCAGAAAAGGAGAAGGGGAAATCAAAAGAAAGTCTTCATGTAATTAAGGCAATTTGTATATAACTTTCAAGCAACTCCCTTTTTTCTGCAACAGGAAAGCTAATAGCCAGCCACTCGGGAGGTTTGAGGATCCATCAACCCACTCCATCAGCACTTGAAGGTCAGTTTCCAATCCCCCTTCCTGTACCACCTCCCCTGCGCCACCTCTCTCTTTGGACAGCCAAGGGTTGTGCCCTGGTCCCTGCAACAAGGAAACACAAAAGGCCAGCAGTTCTGGGATGTTATGCATGCAACTCCCTCTTATATTAGGTTTATTTTTCAGTCTGATTTGTCTAGAGCAAAAGAAAAATTCAGGCAACTTATTGCAGCATTTTTGAGCAAGTTCAGTAAGTGCAACAGACAAATCTTTGTAATGCACTCTGAATTGCCAGGGTAGAAAAAACCTTGTGTTCCTTTTAACAAAAACTTTTTTTTGATATTGTGCACATTGAAACACACAAGTTAGAGGTTCGTTGTTTGGAAAACATAGAAATAATTTGCCTAAACAAACCTCAAGTAAGTGAGGGGGAAAAGGTTTGTGTGTCAAGTAAATCACACATGCAAAACAGGCAAGACACAATTTGCCTACAACATCAAGCAAGTCACATACTCTCTCTATTCAGAAATATTTATCCGAGAAATGGATAAAAGTGGATGTATCTAGAATAAAATACGTCTAGATACATCTATTGCCGCAACAAATATTTCCGGGCGGAGGGAGTACCTAACACTAGCAAAGTCACGTCCAAATGTCAAGCAAATCCTTCTCATCACTAGCTGCAATGCACTCTGACTTGAAGAACCTCGTGCTCCTTCAGAAAAAATGTGAACATTGAAAAACACAAGTTATAGGTTTGTCGTTTAGAAAAACTTAGAAGTAATTTGCCAATCAAACTAAAAGTAAGGGGGTGGGGGGTTGTGTGTCATGTAAAAACAAGAAGTCACATACTTAACACTAACAAGTCACATTCAAATGTCAAGCAAGTCCTACTCAAAAATGTCAAAAAAAACATGAGGGTGTTTGCAAATGGGACTTGCTTGTCATTTGAATGTGACTTGCCTGTTCTGCATGTGTAATTTGCCTAACATTTGCATGTCACCTACCATTTGTGTTTAACTTGCTTGTTCTGTGTGTCATTTGCTTGGTCAAGTAGTGTGGACTTGCCTAACCCCTGGTTTTTAGTCCAAGTGATTACGTGTGTGTTGTGTTTATGAACTTTGATATATGTGTGAGGTGCCTGAAAATAAAGGATGTTGATGTTTAAACAGGGGGGGAAAGAGCTTACCCACAGCTTGCCATATTCCGCCCTCTGTTTGTTGCTTTTCAATGGAAGGAGATGAATTATGTTCAGGAGATGAATCATGGTCCAGAGCAGCCATAAGTTGTTCGTTCCAATTGCATTTTTTTTGCTTGTCCTAGCCCTTTTTTTCGCTAAAAAACCATCACGTCAAACTCACCATACCTATCATCCTCACCATATCCACACCATAACCTCACCCCCTCCCTACCTCTCAGCTTGTTGCTTGCTACCCACCTCCGCTAGAGGGCGCATTGTGGGGCGTCCGGCCCGGAAAAATCACCAGTACCACCGCGCGACTCTCGCGAAAACCTTCACTACCGACACACGACAAACGGAGAGGACCCCGAAAACCATTGGGCAAGTTGAAAAAGAAAAAGCAAGCAACTACTTATCAATTGTTATCCAAGTTTTGTAAAAAGGGGGGAACCACACTAGTGACAAGCTCAAGAAAACGCAGATCTAGCAACTCATACCACACATTTGGCAAGCCACGCCCACAGATCTGGCAACTCGTAGCCTTTGCCTCGCAACTTCCTACCCACACCCCTCTCAATAACATAATTACCGGTGAGGTGAACTTATATAGCACAACCAATGTGAAACCCCCTGATCAAACACATAAATCAACATGGAACTACTCTCAAATCTCCCATAGATGCTAGGAAAAAATTGTAGGCAACTTTCTGGCATTATTAGGCAAGTAATGTTTGTATGTAGGCAATTTATACTATTGGAAAAAATATCTTTGGGCAACTCATGCCAGCATCTCTAGCAAATAACTATCTTGGTTGGGCAAGTTTTAAACTTTAAAGTTCTGGGCGAAAAAAAAGAACACTCTCAAGAGCAAATCTCTGGGCAACTCGCGCCAACATTTGTAGCAACTAACTATCATGAGTTCGGCAAGTTTTTGAATACTTTATAATCATAGCGCACATAATTCAACAAAAACCAAACCAATGTGAAATCCCCTTGATAGAACAGAACTACTCTGAAAACTCCAATAAATACTAGAAGATCTATTGTAGGCAACTTTCTGGCATTATTAGGCAAGTTAGTGCAAAATTGTTGACTAAAAGAAATGGCTCGATCTTAAATTCGCAAAAAATTATAGCTCACAAGACAAAATCATATGCCCATAATATTGAGAATGCAACGACAAAAACTACATTCAATACATAAAAGGTACTATAATCAACCCTATACTTCCTATAAATCTCCAATTTAAAAATGAAAAATGTTGTTAACTACTACAATATTAATCAAATCAACAACCCTAGGAGGCACGTCATACACATTTGTTATCTATGCCAGTACCTATGATACATATTCAAAGCCCAAATGTTCTCCTAAAACACCAATAACAAAATCAAATTGTTGCTAAAAAATCGGGGCAACTCACATCAGCATCGCTCAATACTACCTATCCTGCGTTCGGCAAGTTTTGGGCGAAACAAAACCCAGAACTCTCGGTGGTGGATCTCTGGCCAACTTGTGCCAGCATATATGGATTATGCGGTACAAAACTTGTTCTCGCGTCGGCCTCTAGCCGGCTTTCGGCAAGTTTTGGACACTTCTAGATCAACATCGAATATCATCATGTCATAAACATCACAGAAACACAATTCATGAGTAATTAGATAGACCATATTCACCTCAACAAGCTCCTGCTTGGCCTCATCCATGCCCTGGACATCATCAAATCCCATCTGCTGCTTCTTGCACTACCACCCGCTGGGTTGTGGAGCAGATCGACAGTCCATGCCCTCCCGCATCAGACCCCGAAGATTGTGGCCACCCCCTCGATCCAATCCACATCCCTGGGAAGGCTGCGTGAGGATTGCGTAGCCAGGGAGTTCAGGACTGCAAAGGGTCCCGAGGGGCGCGCGAGCAGGGACCCCATAGCTGGTCAGAATCCTCGAGGGCCGGCCGCGAGATGCACTAAACCGGCGAGAGGCCGACGCGGCGGGGACCAAGACGATGCTGATAGGGAGAAGCTGGGCCTGGGGCTGCGTCGGTGCCAGTCTGGGGCATGTGGCGCGTCGTCAGAGAAGAAGGCGGAGGGAGGAGGGCAACGGCGCATCAGATCTTGCCGGATCCAACCCATGGCGGTGCTACAGCGTTGAGGGTGGAGGCGGATCGGCGCACCAGGGGAGGTAGAATTCCGGTGGTGGTCGGAGGAAGGGAGGAGAGTTGGCCGAGGTCGGTAGGAAGGCGGGGCAGCATCGGCGCCGGTTTGGGGCATCACGGGAGGTGGCTGTGGCGAGGAAGATACGCACCAGGGGGAGAGGAGTGGGCCGTGGGGCACGGGCGAGAGGGATGCGGTGTGGATACGTTTTTTTCTCCGACCAGACTACACCTAGACACGCGATCGGACGGTGCGCGAGGGGTGTGCTCGGCAGCTCTAACGAGCACTCGACCACTTTTTAGGATTTAGGATCTTGTTTTGATAAGGTGCTTAGTTATATCTGAACTACTGAACTGGGGCTAGCTCAAGCCGGCCGACACACACCCACACGTCAAACTGAATCACACTGCAATATGTTAGAGAATTCTTAAGATGTAATATGCTGCTCTCCTTTTAAAAAGGCCAGAATTTAGCTCGGCAAGCAGTATGGGACTAAATAAATTGCTAAACCGGCCAAAAAGAACCAGATGACTCAAACCAGCGACCTAAGCGAACTAGGCAAACGAACTTGCCAACCAAACACTCACTGTTTCATATTTATTAAAGGAAGTTTTAACATTTTATAGCGTGTTTGTCTGGCCAGATGGGTCCTGCGAGTGGAATTTGCAAAACGCCTTTAAATCTGTAGTGGTGAGTTTGCAAAACGCTCCGTAAGCTATTACATATTACTGCATTTTTCAGAATGCCATTAATTAAGCATGTTTTGAGGTGTTCTTCAAAAGTGCCTGCTAACGGGGGCCTTTGAAGGCGTTTTGCCCAGACGCCTTTAAAGAGAAGTAATCTAAGGCACTTTTTTAATGCCTTCTACAAAATGCCTCTGTTTTTTTAACCGTGTTGTAGTCTTGGTAAATCTTGTCTAGGTTTCAACTTTCAAGGACCGGAGTTGCACATCACAATTAGTCATTCTGTCTATTGGTTTCGGTTGTATCTTATTATTTCAGAGGACAAGACCTGGTTTCCCAATTTATAGCGACAACAAAGTCAGAATATGTTTTTGGGTTCGAGTAGCCAACTATTTTCACGGGATGTAAAAAATCATAGATTGCATGTCAGAACCAACACTATGCTGCACTACATAGCAGCAAAGTAGCAAACATTATTGTAATCAAGCAAAGGGGTCGTCTCTTCATGCTTTGGTGCTATCCGTAAACAGAGTTTTTTGGGAAGCTATGCACATGGTTGTGCAACATATCAGGCTAATGTTGTAACTTACCGGGTCTTGAACCTATAAAATGGGTGATATGTACACTTGTTGTTAACGACATGTGTTTCCTGAACATGTCTAAAGTTTTTATAAGAAATACAGTTCTGAGCTCGGGCAATCGTAGGATGACTAGACACATACTACATATGATTTGAGATGTATATGTATGCAGTTTCACCCATTGCTAAAAAATGTTCTATACAATGTAGACTTTGTGAAGCCACATGAGCTAGGGGTAGCACCATAGGAGCATAGCGTGTACAAGTACTGAACATTGAAGATTGCATTGCAGCTCATCAGTATGTCTTCCTTGCAATCTTTGAAGCCTATTAAATTTGGAAGTGTTATATTTTCTGTACAAGTTTGTATGTGTCAAGTACTTGCTAATTGATGTTTTGCGGGGTGCTCATATACTTACTCGGCAACATGGAAAGTTTTCACATTTGTTCTAGCTGTCTCTATGGGTTAGCGACTTTGCATACATGTTGTAATAAGGTTTCACATTTGCTTCTCTGACAAGTAAGGTCTGTTTTTATTCACAGGTAGAAGATAGAACCAGAGTGCTGCAGGATAATGAGATGTTGAAGCGGCAGACTGAATCCATGACACCGAAGTGCAATTGTGGCAGATTATCTCTATCTTTTCTCTTCATTTTTCTTATTATTGAGTGAGAACAGAATGAGGAACTGTGTGATAGTACATACAACAACTGTAGTAAAAAGAAACTTATGTTTCCAATTGTTAATGACATAGATACTTGCATGTTCTTTGAAGTGGTCATTTGTGAGTAGCAATGCATAATGAGGTTTTTTGGCTGATTTATTTCCTTCGGTTTTCGGTTAACCATGAAATAGGAGCCCAGCACTGCTCGCTATTGTGTTTACTGGGAACTGTATGCATAAAATGGAATTGGTGGATTTTATTTTTTTTAGTTCTTAATTAGTTAGTAGTGGTGTGGGAAAAAACTGTGCGCTACTAGTACTTAGGATACTAGTAGCGTTGGTAGTATGGACACACTACTACTATTTCGTTAGTAGTGGCGCGGGTACCAAATAGCAGTAGCGTGGGTGGCACACGCTACTAGTAACAAAGTTAGTAGTAGCGCGGGTTTAACCCACACTACTACTAACTATTAGCTGTAGCGCGATACTAGTAGCACGGGTACCTGCGCTGCTAGTAGCCATTTTACCCGTGCTGCTAGTAGCCTTTTTCCTAGTAGTGTTAGCCTTAGACGCACAGTTCGGGACCCCCTACCCGAGATCCGCCGGTTTTGACACCGACATTGGTGCTTTCATTGAGAGTTCCACTGTGCCGTCGCGATGAGGCTTGATGGCTCCTTCAATCATCTGCAACGATGCGATCCAGGGTGAGGTTTTTCTCCTCGGACAGATCTTTGTATTCGGCGGCTTCGTACTGTGGGCCAACTCGCATGGCCATCTGGAGCAGATCGATAGCTACGCCCCTGGCCATCAGGTCAGGTTTGGAAGCTTGAACCATACTGCCAACATGCGCAGAGACTTGATCTTTGATGGAGTCGAGCCCATGGCAGGTGCGCCGAACAGTCACGATGAGCATGACTTAGATCTGTCATCGGATGGTATTCAGGAGATCACACCTGCGGTTTCCCTGACTCTTAATCCGGAGCAGATCGTGTCATCCGAGGATGGGTGGATAGACCCTGCCACGGAGGACGCACACTCATCGGCGCTAGAGCCGAACACAGTCTCCACCTCCAAAGAGATCTGTGTCATCGGACCCTCGGACTTGTCTCCGACCATAGGTTCCGAACCGCGTACGTCCGTGCCTATTGAATCTGATTGGGCACCGATCATGGAGTTTACCTCCGTGGATATCTTTCAGCACTCGCCCTTGGGCGACGTGCTAAAATCATTGAGGTCTCTCTCTCTGTCAGGGGGCTCTCAGCCGAACTATGTCCGGTGATACGTCTCCAACGTATCTATAATTTTTTATTGTTCCATGCTATTATATTACCCCTTTTGGATGTTTATGGGCTTTATTTTACACATTTATATCATTTTTGGGACTAACCTACTAACCGGAGGCCCAACCCATATTGCTGTTTTTTTTTGCCTATTTTAGCATTTCGAAGAAAAGGAATATCAAACGGAGTCCAAATGGAATGAAACCTTCAGGAGCGTGATTTTTGGAACAAACGTGATCTAGAGGACTTGGAGTGCAAGCCAAGAAGCTGCCGAGGCTCCCACGAGATAGAAGGGCGCCCCCCCTATAGGGCGCGCTGATACGTCTCCGTCGTATCTATAATTTTTGATTGTTCCATGCCAATATTATTCACTTTCATATACTTTTTGGCAACTTTTTATATTATTTTTGGGACTAACATATTGATCCAGTGCTCAGTGCCAGTTCCTGTCTGTTGCCTGTTTTTAGTTTCGCAGAAACCCAATATCAAACGGAGTCCAAACGGGAAAAAAATGGACAGAGATTTTTTTTGGAATATTTATGATTTTTGGGAAGTAAAATCAACACGAAACGGTATCCGAGGTGGGCATGAGGTAGGGGGCGCGCCCTACCCCCCAGGTGCGCCCCTGGCCCTCGTGGTCCACCCGTAAGGTGGTTGACGCTCTCCTTCTGGCGCAAGAAAGCTAATTTTACAAGGAAGATCTGAGCGAAAGATTCACCCCAATCGGAGTTACGGATCTCCGAATATAAAAGAAACGGTGAAGGGGTAGAATCTCCCAATGCAGAGAGCGCAGAAACAGAGAGATAGATCCAATCTCGGAGGGGCTCTCGCCCCTCCCAAGCCATGGGAGCCAAGGACCAGAGGGGAAACCCTTCTCCAATCTAGGGATAAGGTTAAGGAAGAAGAAGAAGAAGAAGGGGGGCTCTCTCCCCCTTGCTTCCGGTGGCGCTGGAACGCCGCCGGGGGCCATCATCATCACCGCGATCTTCACCAACACCTCCGCCAGCTTCACCAACACCTCCATCACCTTCCCCCTTCTATCTACAGCGGTCCACTCTCCCGCATCCCATTGTACCCTCTACTTGAACATGGTGCTTTATGCTTCATATTATTTTCCAATGATGTGTTGCCATCCTATGATATTTGAGTAGATTTTCGTTGTCCTATCGGTGATTGATGAATTGCTATGATTGGTTTGAGTTGCATGTTTTATTGGTGATGTCCTATTGTGCCCTCCGTGTCATGCAAGCATGAGGGATTCCCGCTGTAGGGTGTTGCAATACGTTCATGATTCGCTTATAGTGGGTTGGTGAGTGACTGAAACACAAACCCAAGTAAGAGTGATTGTTGTGTATGGGATAAAGGGGACTTGATGCTTTAATGCTATGGTTGGTTTTACCTTAATGAATCTTTAGTAGTTGCGGATGCTTGCTAGAGTTCCAATCATAAGTGCATATGATCCAAGTAGAGAAAGTATGTTAGCTTATGCCTCTCCCTCAAATAGAATTGCCATAACGATTACCGGTCTAGTAACGTAGTCAATTGCCTAGGGACAATTTCACAACTCCTACCACCACGTTTCCACACTCGCTATACTTACTTTAGTTGTGTCTTTATCTAAATATCCCCTAGTCTTTATTTACATGTTCTTTACTTTCTTGCAAGCTTACTCGAAAACACCTACAAAGTACTTCTAGTTTCATACTTGTTCTAGGTAAAGCGAACGTCAAGCGTGCGTAGAGTCGTATTAGTGGCCGATAGGACTTGAGAGAATATTTGTTCTACCTTTAGCTCCTCGTTGGGTTCGACACTCTTACTTATCGAAAGAGGCTACAACTATCCCCTATACTTGTGGGTTATCAAGACCTTTTTCTGGCGCCGTTGCCGGGGAGCAATAGCGTGGGGTGAATATTCTCGTGTGTGCTTGTTTGCTTTATCACTAAGTAATTTTTATTTGTTGTTCTTAGTTGTTCTCTATCTTTAGTTATGGATATGGAACACAAAATACCAAAAAAAATAGGAGTACTTGCTACTCATGAGGATGGGGTAACTCCTAAAACCCTCGATTCTCATCATGAGAAAAATATTTTGTACTACTTTGATAATCCTGAGAAAACCCCATTACTTTATAATGGGAGTAACGTTGGATCAACGTGAATACTTTAGGGAGTATCGCTCGACACAAAAAGGGAAACTATTATGGGATCAAATTAATATGTTGAAGTGGTATGCTTGGAAACTATGCGTGGAATATGATTATACTTGTTGCTCTAGGATGAATTCTCCGCACCTTCCCTTTTCATGCAAATTTAATGATAATAAACCTTAGCTTCTTATGCTAATGGCATATATGATTACTATGATGTGGAACAAATAGAAGAATTTGTTTCTTTTATGGGTGCTTATGAAATTGAAGCTATGTGTAAAGAGTTTGAGGATTTTGATGATGATGTTTATAGATCTGAAAATTTAGCTATCCTCAAATATTGCTATGAGAATTATAAATACAATTATGAAATTAATGCACTTATTAAGAAAGTTTCCGCTGTCTAAGAAGAGACTAATATTTTGTAGGAATCTATGGAAGAAGAAATTGATGAAACTATGAGCTCATTAGATGAAAGAGATGAGGAGGAGAGCGAAGAACAAAAGGAGGAAGAGCGGATTGATCACCCGTGCCCACCTTCAAATGAGAGTAACTCTTCAACTCATACATTGTTTAATTCCCCTTCGTGTTTACCGAAGGATGATTGCTATGATGACTGTTATGATCCCTATGATTCTTTTGAAATATCCCTTTTTGATGATACTTGCTATGCTTGTGGCCAAGATGCCAACATGAATGATGCTTATGGCGATGAACTTGCTATAGTTCCTTATGTTATGAATGAAATTGTTGCTATTGCACCCATGCATGATAGTCCTATTATCTTTTTGAATTCTCCCGACTACACTATATCGGAGAAGCTTGCACTTATTAAGGATTGTATTGATGGGTTGCCTTTTACCGTTGCACATGATGATTTTGATAAATGTAATATGCATGTGCTTTCTGCTCCTACTTGCAATTATTATGAGAGAGGAACTATTTCTCCACCTCTCTATGTTTCCCATACTATGAAATTGCAAGAAACTGCTTATACTATGCATTGGCCTTTACTATGTGTGCATGAATTGTTCTTTTATGACATGCCGATGCATAGGAAGAGAATTAAACTTCGTTGTTGCATGATATATGTTACTTTGTGCTCACTACTAAATTACAAATCATTGTTAATTAAAATTGGCTTTGATATACCTTGGGATCCGGGTGGATTCACTACTTGAGCACTATATGCCTAGCTTAATGGCTTTAAAGAAAGCGCTGCCAGGGAGACAGCCCTGAAGTTTTGGAGAGTCATTTATTTATGTTGAGTGCTTTCATTTAGTTCAAAAACAACAAAAATAAAGAGGGGAACCCAAAAAATTTTCAAAAAAGGAAAGTGAAAGTGAGAAAGACAAGCATAGTTGAAGTGGGATAGCTCCTTGAACTTTGTTCATGCTCACGGAAACTTTGTGAATATTGATTACAGAAACTTTTCATCAAAAATAATTATCCCCTTGTACAATTCCATTGTATTATAAAAATAATGTGCCAAGGCTTGCCTTTAGGATGTTTACAATGCTTGTTGGTTTGTACGGTGCAGGACAGAAACTTTGGCTGTAATGCGCGATTTTACATTTTTAACTGGAACATCAATTGGTTCTAATTCCTTTTGCACTGTCTTGATATACAACTTGTTTATTTTTCCTAATTTTGGTAGAATTTGTGGGGTACCAGAAGTATGGTGGATATTCAGATTGCTACTGACTGTTCTGTTTTAGACAGATTCTGTTTTTGATTGCATAGTTTGCTTGTTTTGATGAATCTATCAATTTATATCAGTGGATTAAGCCATGGAAAAGTTATATTACAGTAGGAGCAATGCAAAAACAAAATATGAATTGGTTTGATACAGTACTTAGAGTGGTGATTTGCTTTATTATACTAACGGATCTTACTGAGTTTTCTGTTGAAGTTTTGTGTGGATGTAGTGTCTAATCGAGGATGTCTTGATGTGAGAAGAAGGAAGAGAGGCAAGAGCTCAAGCTTGGGGATGCCCGAGGCACCCCAAGTAAATATTCAAGGAGACTCAAGCGTCTAAGCTTGGGGATGCTAGGGAGGCATCCCCTCTTTCTTCAACAAGTATCGGTATGTTTCGGATTCGTTTCATTCATGCATTATGTGCAAGTCTTGGAGTGTCTTTTGCAATTAGGGTTTTTTTCTTTTATGCACCATGCTGGTATGAGATAGTCCTTGGTTGATTTATGGAATGCTCATTGCACTTCACTTAAATCTTTTGAGTGTGGATTTATAGAATGCTTCATGTGCTTCACTTATATCATTTGAAGTTGGATTGCCTGTTTCTCTTTACATAGAAAACCGTCATTTGTAGAATGCTCTTTTGCTTCACTTATATTGGTTAGAGCGTGGGCATATGTTTTGTAGAAAGAATTAAACTCTCTTGCTTCACTTATATCTATTTAGAGAGATGACAGGAATTGGTCATTCACATGGTTAGTCATAAAATCCTACATAAACTTGTAGATCGCTGAATATGATATGTTTGATTCCTTGCAATAGTTTTGCGATATAAATATGGTGATATTAGAGTTATGCTAGTGGGTGGTTGTGGATTATAGAGACACTTGTGTTGAGGTTTTCAAGTCCCGTAGCATGCACGTATGGTAACTGTTGTGTGACAAATTTGAAACGTGGGGTGTTCCTTTGATTGTCTTCCTTATGAGTGGCGGTCGGGGACGAGCGATGGTCTTTTCCTACCAATCTATCCCCTTAGGGGCATGCGTAGTAGTACTTTTCTTCGAGGGCTAATAAACTTTTGCAATAAGTATATGAGTTCTTTATGACTAATGTGAGTCCATGGATTATACGCACTCTCACCCTTCCATCATTGCTAGCCTCTTCGGTACCGTGCATTGCCCTTTCTCACCTCGAGAGTTGGTGCAAACTTCTCCGGTGCATCCAAACCCCGTGACACGATACGCTCTATCACACATAAGCCTCATTATATCTTCCTCAAAGCGGCCACCATACCTACCTATCATGGCATTTCCATAGCCATTCCGAGATATATTGCCATGCAACTTCCATCATCATCATATTCATGACTTGAGCATTCATTGTCATATTGCTTTGCATGATCGTAAGATAGCTAGCATGATGTTTTCATGGCTTGTCTGTTTATGATGTCATTGCTGCGCTAGATCATTGCACATCCCGGTACACCACCGGAAGCATTCATATAGAGTCATATCTTTGTTCCAGTATCGACTTGTAATATCGAGTTGTAAGTAAATAAAAGTGTGATGATCATCATTATAGAACATTGCCCCATAAAAAAAAGAAAAAAAAGGAAAGGCCAAAGAAGCCTAAATAAAAAAAAGGGGGCCAAAGAAGCCCACCAAAAAAAAGAGAGAGAAAAGGGGCAATGTTACTATCTCTTTTTCCACACTTGTGCTTCAAAGTAGCACCATGTTCTTCATGTAGTGAGTCTCATATCTTGTGCTTCAAAGTAGCACCATGTTCTTCATATATATTGTCTCCTATGTTGTCACTTTCATATACTAGTGGGAATTTTCATTATAGAACTTGGCTTGTATATTCCAACGATGGGCTTCCTCAAATGCCCTAGGTCTTCATGAGCAAGCAAGTTGGATGCACACCCACTTAGTTTCTTTTGTTGAGCTTTCATACACTTATAGTTCTTAGTGCATGCGTTGCATGGCAATCCCTACTCCTCGCATTGACATCAATTGATGGGCATCTCCATAGCCCGTTGATTAGCCGCGTCGATGTGAGACTTTCTCCTTTTTTATCTTCTCCACATAACCTCCATCATTATATTCTATTCCACCTATAGTGCTATATCCATAGCTTGCGCTCATGTATTGCGTGAGGGTTGAAAAAGCTGAAGCGCGTTAAAAGGTATGAACCAATTGCTCAGCTTGTCATCGGGGTTGTGCATGATGGGGGCATTTTGTGTGACGAAAATGAAGCATGGCCAAACTGTATGATTTTGTAGGGATAAGCTTGCTTTGGCCTTGTCGTTTTGAAAAGACATGATTGCTTTATTGGTATGCTCGAAGTATTATTGCTTTTATGTCAAATGATAGACTATTGCTTTGAATCACTCGTGTCTTAATATTCATGCCATGATTAGACAGATGATCAAGATTATGTTAGGTAGCATTCCACATCAAAAATTATTCTTTTTTATCACTTACCTACTCGAGGACGAGCAGGAATTAAGCTTGGGGATGCTGATACGTCTCCGCCGTATCTATAATTTTTGATTGTTCCATGCCAATATTATTCACTTTCATATACTTTTTGGCAACTTTTTATATTATTTTTGGGACTAACATATTGATCCAGTGCCCAGTGCCAGTTTCTGTCTGTAGCATGTTTTTTGTTTCGCAGAAACCCAATATCAAACGGAGTCCAAACGGGAAAAAAAACAGACGGAGATTTTTTTTGGAATATTTATGATTTTTGGGAAGTAAAATCAACGCGAAACGGTATCCGAGGTGGGCACGAGGTAGGGGGGCGCGCCCTACCCCCCCGGGCGCGCCCCTGACCCTCATTGTCCACCCGTAAGGCGGTTGACGCTCTCCTTTTGGCGCAATAAAGCTAATTTTAGAAGGAAGATTCGAGCGAAAGATTCACCCCAATCGGAGTTACGGATCTCCGGATATAAAAGAAACAGTGAAGGGGTAGAATCTCCCAACGCAAAGAATGCAAAAACAGAGAGATAGATCCAATCTCGGAGGGGCTCTTGCCCCTTCCAAGCCATCGGAGCCAAGGACCAGAGGGGAAACCCTTCTCCCATCTAGGGAGAAGGTCAAGGAAGAAGAAGAAGAAGGGGGGCTCTCTCCCCCTTGCTTCCGGTGGCGCCGGAACGCCGCCGGGGGCCATCATCATCACCGCGATCTTCACCAACACCTCCGCCATCTTCACCAACACCTCCATCACCTTCCCCCTTCTATCTACAGCGGTCCACTCTCCCGCATCCCATTGTACCCTCTACTTGAACATGGTGCTTTATGCTTCATATTATTTTCCAATGATGTGTTGCCATCCTATGATGTCTGAGTAGATTTTCGTTGTCCTATCGGTGATTGATGAATTGCTATGGTTGGTTTGAGTTGCATGTTTTATTGGTGATGTCCTATTGTGCCCTCTGTGTCGCGCAAGCATGAGGGATTCCCGCTGTAGGGTGTTGCAATACGTTCATGATTAGCTTATAGTGGGTTGGTGAGTGACTGAAACACAAACCCGAGTTAGAGGGATTGTTGCGTATGGGATAAAGGGGACTTGATGCTTTAATGCTATGGTTCGGTTTTACCTTAATGAATCTTTAGTAGTTGCGAATGCTTGCTAGAGTTCCAATCATAAGTGCATATGATCCAAGTAGAGAAAGTATGTTAGCTTATGCCTCTCCCTCAAATAGAATTGCAATAACGATTACCGGTCTAGTAACGTAGTCAATTGCCTAGGGACAATTTCACAACTCCTACCACCACGTTTCCACACTCGCTATACTTACTTAGTTGTGTCTTTATCTAAATATCCCCTAGTTTTATTTACATGTTCTTTACTTTCTTGCAAGCTTACCCGAAAACACCTACAAAGTACTTCTAGTTTCATACTTGTTCTAGGTAAAGCGAACGTCAAGCGTGCGTAGAGTCGTATCAGTGGCCGATAGGACTTGAGAGAATATTTGTTCTACCTTTAGCTCCTCGTTGGGTTTGACACTCTTACTTATCGAAAGAGGCTACAACTATCCCCTATACTTGTGGGTTATCACGCGCTCCCCTGTCTCGTGGGCCCCTCGGGCGGCCACCGACGTACTTCTTCCTCCTATATATACCTACGTACCCCGAAAACATCCAGGAGAAGGACGAAACACAATTTCCACCAGCGTAACCTTCTGTATCCCCGAGATCTCATCTTGGAGCCTTCGCCGGCACTCTGCTGGAGGGGGAATCGACCATGGAGGTCTTCTACATCAACATCATTGCCCCTCCGATGAGTTGTGAGTAGTTTACCATAGACCTACGGGTCCATAGTTATTAGCTAGACGGATTCTTCTCTCTTTTTGGATCTCAATACAATGTTCTCCCCCTCTCTTGTGGAGATCTATTCGATGTAAACTCTTTTTGCGGTGTGTTTGTCGAGATCCAATGAATTGTGGGTTTATCATCAAGTTTATCTATGAATAATATTTGAATCTTCTCTGAATTCTTTTATGTATGATTGAGTTATCTTTGCAAGTCTCTTCGAATTATCAGTTTGGTTTGGCCTACTAGATTGATCTTTCTTGCCATGGGAGAAGTGCTTAGCTTTGGGTTCAATCTTGCGGTGTCCTTACCCAGTGACAGAAAGGGTTGCAAGGCACGTATTGTATTGTTGCCATCGAGGATAACAAGATGGGGTTTATATCATATTGTTTGAGTTTATCCCTCTACATCATGTCATCTTGCTTAATGCGTTACTCTGTTCTTATGAACTTAATACTCTAGATGCAAGCAGGAGTCGGTCGATGTGTGGAGTAATAGTAGTAGATGGAGGCAGGAGTCGTTCTACTTGTTATGGATGTGATGCCTATATACATGATCATGCCTAGATAATCTCATAACTATGCGCTTTTCTATCAATTGCTCGACAGTAATTTGTTCACCCACCGTAATACTTATGCTATCTTGAGAGAAGCCTCTAGTGAAACCTATGGCCCCTAGGTCTATCTCTTATCATATTTGCTTTCAATCTACTTTTACTTGCATCTTTACTTTTTGCATCTATATTATAAAATACCAAAAATATATTTATCTTATCATACTATCTTTATTAGATCTCACTTTCGCAAGTGGCTGTGAAGGGATTGACAACCCCTTTATTGTGTTGGTTGCGAGTTCTTTGTTTGTTTGTGTAGGTGCGTGGGACTTTTGAGGAGCCTCCTACTGGATTGATACCTTGGTTCTCAAAAACTGAGGGAAATACTTACGCTACTATTGCTGCATCACCCTCTCCTCTTCGAGGAAAACCGATGCAAGCTCAAGACGTAGCAAGAAGGATTTCTGGCGCCGTTGCCGGGGAGGTCTTTGCTCAAGTCAAGACATACCAATTACCCATCACAAACCCATCTCCCTCGCATTTACATTATTTGCCATTTGCCTCTCATTTTCCTCTCCCCAACTTCCCCCTTGCCGTTTTATTCGCCCTCTCTTTCCCAATGTCCTCCTCTCTTTTTCGCTTGCCTTTTCCTGTTTGCTTGTGTATTGGATTACTTGTTTCCATGGCGCAAGATAATACCAAATTGTGTGATTTCTCGAATACCAATAATAATGATTTCCTTAGTACTCCGATTGCTCCTCTTAATGATGTTGAGTCTTGTGAAATCAATACCGCTTTGCTAAATCTTGTTATGAAAGATCAATTCGCCGGCCTTCCAAGTGAAGATGCCGCTACTCATCTAAATTTTTTTGTTGATTTGTGTGATATGCAAAAGAAGAAAGATACGGATAACAATATTGTCAAATTGAAGTTATTTCCATTTTCACTTAGAGATCGTGCTAAAGTTTGGTTTTCGTCTTTGCCTAAAAATAGTATTGATTCTTGGAACAAGTGCAAAGATGCTTTTATCTCTAAGTATTTTCCTCCCTCTAAGATTATTACTCTTAGGAACGATATTATGAATTTTAAACAACTTGATCATGAGCATGTTGGACAATCTTGGGAAAGAATGAAATTGATGCTTCGCAGTTGCCCTACTTATGGTTTGAATTTATGGATGATCATATAATTTTTTTATGCCGGTTTGAACTTTGCTTCTAGAAATCTCTTACATTCGGCCGCGGGAGGCACATTTATGGAAATCACGTTAGGAGATGCTACAAAACTTCTTGATAATATTATGGCTAATTATTCTCAATGGCACACCGAAAGATCTTCTAGTAAAAAAGTGCATGCTATAGAAGAAATCAATGTTTTGAGTGGAAAGATGGATGAACTTATGAAGATGTTTGCTACTAAAAATACCCCTCTTGATCCCAATGATATGCCTTTGTCTTCTTTGATTGAGAATAATAATGAATCTATGTATGTGAATTTTGTTGGTAGGAATGGTTTTGGAAACAATGCTTATAGAGGAAACTTTAATGCTAGACCATTCCCTAGCAATTCCTCTAATAATTATGGAAATTCCTACAATAATTCTTATGGTAATTTTAATAAGATGCCCTCTGATTTTGAGAATAGTGTGAAAGAATTTATGATTTCTCAAAAGAATTTTAATGCTTTGCTTGAAGAAAAATTGCTCAAAGTTGATGATTTGGCTAGGAACGTTGATAGACTTTTGCTTGATGTTGATTCTCTTAAACTTAGATCTTCAACTCCTAAGCATGATATCAATGAGTCCCTCAAAGTAATGAGAATTTCCATTGATGAGTGTAAGGAAAGAACCGCTAGATTGCGTGCTAAGAAAGATAGCTTTATAAAAGCGTGTTCTTCTAGTTTC
Source organism: Triticum timopheevii (assembly GCA_963921465.1). Lineage (NCBI taxonomy): Eukaryota > Viridiplantae > Streptophyta > Magnoliopsida > Poales > Poaceae > Triticum > Triticum timopheevii. The sequence continues at coordinate 72,278,198 of OY997274.1, forward strand.
CATGAAAATAATGATGAGGATCTTAAAGTTATTGATGTGTCTCCTATTAGATCTATGTTTCTCAATATGAATTTTGATGATTATGGGACTAATGATGAATCAACTTTTCCTAGAAGGCGTGCCAAGAATTCGGAGTCTTTAGGTCTTGATGCTAAAATTGGTAAAAGTGAGATTGGAGAGTCCTCAACTTCTAATAACATTGAACCTACTATCTCGGGTTTCAAGGAATTTGATTATGATAATTGTTCTTTAAAAGGTTGTATTTCCTTACTGCAATCCTTTGTTAATTCTCCTAATGCTTATAGTCAAAATAAAGCTTTAACCAAACATATCGTTGATGCCTTGATGCAATCTTATGATGAAAAACTTAATTTGGAACTTTCTATACCTAGAAAACTTAATGATGAGTGGCAACCTACTATAAAGATTAGAATTAAATATTATGAGTGTTTTGCTTTGTATGATTTGGGTGCTAGTGTTTCCACGATTCCGAAAACTTTATGTGATATTCTAGGTTTCCATGATCTTGATGATTGCTCTTTAAATTTGCACCTTGTGGATTCCACCATTAAAAAGCCAATGGGAAGGATCAATGATGTTCTCATAGTTTCAAATAGAAATTTGGTGCCCGTAGATTTTATCGTTCTTGATATAGATTGCGATCTTTCTTGTCCTATTATTCTTCGTAGACCTTTCCTTAGAACGATTGGTGCGATTGTTGATATGAAGGATGGGAATATTAGATTCCAATTTCCATTAAAGAAAGGCATGGAGCACTTTCCAAGAAATAAATTCAAACTACCTTATGAATCTATCATGCGGGCTACTTATGAATTTAGTGCCAAAGATGGCACTCGTTAGATCTATCTTTGCTTTTATGCCTAGCTAGGGGCGTTAAACGATAGCGCTAGTTGGGAGGCAACCGAATTTTCTTTATTTTTTTGTTTTTGCTCCTGTTTAGTAATAAATCTTGCATCTACCTTCTTTTTAGATGTGTTTTTATCTTTTAATTAGTGTTTGTGCCAAGTAGAACCTATAGGATAACCTATGATGATAGTTGATTTGATTCTGCTGAAAAACAGAAACTTTGCGCGCACGAATAAAATTTTGTTAAATCACAGGAACATGCTTATGCGTTGATTCTTTTCGCTGCTGTTCAATAAACAAATTGTCCAGGACTTCCTATTTTGGTAGGATTTTTAGAGTTCCAGAAGTTTGCATTAGTTACAGATTTCTACAGACTGTTCTGTTTTTGACAGATTCTGTTTTTCGTGTGTTGTTTGCTTATTTTGATGCATCTATGGCTAGTAAAATAGTTTATGAACCATAGAGAAGTTGGAATACAGTATGTTTAACACCAAAATAAATAAAGAATGAGTTCATTACAGTACCTTATGTGGTGGTTTTGTTTTCTTTCACTAACGGAGCTTATAAGATTTCCTGTTGAGTTTTGTGTTGTGAAGTTTTCAAGTTTTGGGTAAAGCTTTTATGGACTATGGGCTAAAGGGTGGCAAGAGCCTAAGCTTGGGGATGCCCAAGGCACCCCAAGATATTCAAGAATAGCCAAAAGCCTAAGTTTGGGGATGCCCCGGGAAGGCATCCCCTCTTTCGTCTTCGTTCAATGGTAACTTTACTTGGAGCTATATTTTTATTCGCCACATGATATGTGTTTTGCTTGGAGCGTCGTGTATTATATGAGTCTTTGCTTTTTAGTTTACCACAATCATACTTGCTGTACACACCTTTTGGGAGAAGCCTATTTGATTAGAATTTGCTAGAATACTCTATGTGCTTCACTTATATCTTTTGAGCTTGATAGTTTTTGCTCTAGTGCTTCACTTATATCTTTTAGAGCACGGTGGTGTCCTAATTTTGAAGAAATTACTAGTATCTCATGCTTCACATATATTATTTTGAGAGTCTTTTAGATCAGCATGGTATTTTCTATGGTTATAAAATTGGTCCTAGAATGGTAGGCATCCAAGTTGGGTATAATAAAAACTATCATAGGAAGTGAATTGGATGCTATGATCAATTTGATACTTGATAATTGTTTTTAGATATGGAGGTAGTAATATTAAAGTCATGCGAGTTGGGTGATTATGAATTTAAAGAATACTTGTGTTGAAGTTAGCAAGTCCCGTAGCATGCACGTATAGTTAAAGTTGTGTAACAAATTTGAAACATGAAGTGTACCTGGCTTGTGCATCCTTATGAGTGGCGGTCGGGGATGAGCGATGGTCTTTTCCTACCAATCTATTCCCCTAGGAGCATGCGCGTAGTACTTGATTTTTCATGACTTCTAATTTTTTGCAATAAGTATATGAGTTCTTTTGACTAATGTTGAGTCCATGGATTATACGCACTTTTATCTTTCCGCCTTTGCTAGCCTCTTCGGTACCGTGCATTGCCCTTTCTCACCTTGAGAGTTGGTGCAAACTTCGCCGGTGCATCCAAACCCCCTGATACGATACGCTCTATCACACATAAACCTCCCTATATCTTCCTCAAAACAGCCACCATACCTACCTATTATGGCATTTCCATAGCCATTCCGTGATATATTGCCATGCAACTTTCCACCGTGCCGTTCATCATCATCATGAAATACTTTACTTTTGTCATATTTCCATTGCATGATCATGTAGTTGACATTGTATTTGTGGCAAAGCCACCATGCATTATTTTTCATACATGTCTCTCTTGATTCATTGCACCATCCCGGTACACCGCCGGAGGCATTCATATAGAGTCATATCTTGTTCTAGTTTCGAGTTTTAATTCTTTTGTCGTAATCAATAGAAGTGTGATGATCTCATTATTAGAACATTGCCCAAAGAAAAAAAAGAAAAAAAAGAAGAAAGGCCAAAAAGAAAAAAAGAGAGGCCCAAAAAAAAGAGAAAAAAAGGAAAATAAATAAAAAGGGCAATGTTACTATCTCTTTTTCCAGACTTGTGCTTCAAAGTAGCACCTTGTTCTTCATATAGTGAGTCTCATATATTGTGCTTCAAAGTAGCACCTTGTTCTTCATATAGTGAGTCTCATAAGTTGTCTTTTTCATACTAGTGGGAATCTTTCATGATAGAACTTGGCTTGTATATTCCTACGATGGGCTTCCTCAAATGCCCTAGGTCTTCGTGAGCAAGCAAGTTGGATGCACACCCATTAGCTTTCTTTTGTTGAGCACTCATTTATAGCTCTAGTGCATTCGTTGCATGACAATCCCTACTCCTCATGTTGACATCAATTGATGGGCATCTCCATAGCCCGTTGATTATCCTCGTCAATATGAGACTTTCTCCTTTTTTGTGTTCTCCACACAATCCCCATCATCATATTCTACTCCACTTATAGTGCTATATCCATGGCTCACGCTCATGTATTACGTGAAGGTTGAAAAAGTTTGAGATTATTTAAGTATGAAACAATTGCTTGGCTTGTCATCGGGGGTATAGATGTTGGGAACATCTTTGTGTGACGAAAATGAAGCATGGCCTACCTATATGATTTTGTAGGGATGAACTTTCTTTTGCCATGCTATTTTGGGAAGACATGATTACTTTGATTAGTATTCTTGAAGTGTTACTATTTCTTTTATCAATATGAACTTTTATTTTGAATCATTTGGATCTGAACATTCATGCCACAATAAAGAAAATTACATTATGAATTATGCTAGGTAGCATTCCACATCAAAAATTCTCTTTTTATCATTTACCTACTCGAGGACGAGCAGGAATTAAGCTTGGGGATGCTTGATACATCTGCAATGTATCTATAATTTTTTATTGTTCCATGCTATTATATTACCCCTTTTGGATGTTTATGGGCTTTATTTTACACATTTATATCATTTTTCGGACAAACCTACTAACCGGAGGCCTAGCCCATATTGCTGTTTTTTTGCCTATTTTAGTATTTCGAAGAAAAGGAATATCAAACAGAGTCCAAACGGAATGAAACCTTCGGGAGCGTGATTTTTGGAACAAACGTGATCCAGAGGACTTGGAGTGCAAGCCAAGAAGCTGCCGAGGCTCCCACGAGATAGGAGGGCGCCCCCCTGTAGGGCGCGCCCCTTGTCTCGTGGGCCCCTTGGGCGGCCACCGACTTACTTATTCCTCCTATATATAGCTACGTACCCCGAAAACATCCAGGAGAAGGACGAAACACAATTTCCACCACCGTAACCTTCTGTATCCCCGAGATCTCATCTTGGAGCCTTCGCCGGCACTCTGCCGGAGGGGGAATCGACCATGGAGGGCTTCTACATCAACATCCTTGCCCCTCCGATGAGTTGTGAGTAGTTTACCATAGACCTACGAGTCCATAGTTATTAGCTAGATGGCTTCTTCTCTCCTTTTGGATCTCAATACAATGTTCTCCCCCTCTCTTGTGGAGCTCTATTCGATGTAAACTCTTTTTGCGGTGTGTTTGTCAAGATCCGATGAATTGTGGGTTTATGGCCAAGTTTATCTATGAATAATATTTGAATCTTCTTTGAATTCTTTTATGTATGATTGAGTTATCTTTGCAAGTCTCTTCGAATTATCAGTTTGGTTTGGCCTACTAGATTGATCTTTCTTGCCATGGGAGAAGTGTTTAGCTTTGGGTTCAATCTTGTGGTGTCCTTACCCAGTGACAGAAAGGGTTGCAAGGCACGTATTGTATTGTTGCCTTCGAGGATAACAAGATGGGGTTTATATCATATTGCTTGAGTTTATCCCTCTACATCATGTCATCTTGCTTAATGCGTTACTCTGTTCTTATGAACTTAATACTCTAGATGCAGGCAGGAGTCGGTCGATGTGTGGAGTAATAGTAGTAGATGCAGGTAGGAGTCGGTCTACTTGTTATGGACGTGATGCCTATATACATGATCATGCCTAGATAATCTCATAACTATGCGCTTTTCTATCAATTGCTCGACAGTAATTTGTTCACCCACCGTAATACTTATGCTATCTTGAGAGAAGCCTCTAGTGAAACCTATGGCCCCCGGGTCTATCTCTTATCATATTTGCTTTCAATCTACTTTTATTTGCATCTTTACTTTTTGCATCTATATTATAAAATACCAAAAATATATTTATCTTATCATACTATCTATATTAGATCTCATTTTCGCAAGTGGCCGTGAAGGGATTGACAACCCCTTTATTGCGTTGGTTGCGAGTTCTTTGCTTGTTTGTGTAGGTGCGTGGGACTTTTGAGGAGCCTCCTACTGGATTGATACCTTGGTTCTCAAAGACTGAGGGAAATACTTACGCTACTATTGCTGCATCACCCTCTCCTCTTCGAGGAAAACCAACGCAAGCTCAAGACGTAGCATCCGGCTAGAGTGGGAAGCGGACGACGAAGAAATTCGTTCCCCACCCACCACCCACTTAATAGCCATTGTCGATGACTTAACTGACATACTTGACTTCGACTCCGAAGACATCGAAGGTATGGACGACGATGTAGGAGAAGAACAGGAACCACCGCCCACAAGGAGCTGGACAGCCACCTCATCATATATATATGGTGATATTAGAGTTATGCTAGTGGGTGGTTGTGGATTATAGAGACACTTGTGTTGAGGTTTTCAAGTCCCGTAGCATGCACGTATGGTAACCGTTGTGTGACAAATTTGAAACGTGGGGTGTTTCTTTGATTGTCTTCCTTATGAGTGGCGGTCGGGGATGAGCGATGGTCTTTTCCTACCAATCTATCCCCTTAGGGGCATGCGTAGTAGTACTTTTCTTCGAGGGCTAATAAACTTTTGCAATAAGTATATGAGTTCTTTATGACTAATGTGAGTCCATGGATTATACGCACTCTCACCCTTCCATCATTGCTAGCCTCTTCGGTACCGTGCATTGCCCTTTCTCACCTCGAGAGTTGGTGCAAACTTCTCCGGTGCATCCAAACCCCGTGACACGATACGCTCTATCACACATAAGCCTCATTATATCTTCCTCAAAGCGGCCACCATACCTACCTATCATGGCATTTCCATAGCCATTCCGAGATATATTGCCATGCAACTTCCATCATCATCATATTCATGACTTGAGCATTCATTGTCATATTGCTTTGCATGATCGTAAGATAGCTAGCATGATGTTTTCATGGCTTGTCTGTTTATGATGTCATTGCTGCGCTAGATCATTGCACATCCCGGTACACCACCGGAAGCATTCATATAGAGTCATATCTTTGTTCCAGTATCGACTTGTAATATTGAGTTGTAAGTAAATAAAAGTGTGATGATCATCATTATAGAACATTGCCCCATAAAAAAAAGAAAAAAAGGAAAGGCCAAAGAAGCCTAAATAAAAAAAAGGGGGCCAAAGAAGCCCACCAAAAAAAAGAGAGAGAAAAGGGGCAATGTTACTATCTCTTTTTCCACACTTGTGCTTCAAAGTAGCACCATGTTCTTCATGTAGTGAGTCTCATATCTTGTGCTTCAAAGTAGCACCATGTTCTTCATATATATTGTCTCCTATGTTGTCACTTTCATATACTAGTGGGAATTTTCATTATAGAACTTGGCTTGTATATTCCAACGATGGGCTTCCTCAAATGCCCTAGGTCTTCATGAGCAAGCAAGTTGGATGCACACCCACTTAGTTTCTTTTGTTGAGCTTTCATACACTTATAGTTCTTAGTGCATGCGTTGCATGGCAATCCCTACTCCTCGCATTGACATCAATTGATGGGCATCTCCATAGCCCGTTGATTAGCCGCGTCGATGCGAGACTTTCTCCTTTTTTATCTTCTCCACATAACCTCCATCATTATATTCTATTCCACCTATAGTGCTATATCCATGGCTTGCGCTCATGTATTGCGTGAGGGTTGAAAAAGCTGAAGCGCGTTAAAAGTTATGAACCAATTGCTCGGCTTGTCATCGGGGTTGTGCATGATGGGGGCATTTTGTGTGACGAAAATGAAGCATGGCCAAACTGTATGATTTTGTAGGGATAAGCTTGCTTTGGCCTTGTCGTTTTGAAAAGACATGATTGCTTTATTGGTATGCTCGAAGTATTATTGCTTTTATGTCAAATGATAGACTATTGCTTTGAATCACTCGTGTCTTAATATTCATGCCATGATTAGACAGATGATCAAGATTATGCTAGGTAGCATTCCACATCAAAAATTATTCTTTTTTATCACTTACCTACTCGAGGACGAGCAGGAATTAAGCTTGGGGATGCTGATACGTCTCCGCCGTATCTATAATTTTTGATTGTTCATGCCAATATTATTCACTTTCATATACTTTTTGGCAACTTTTTATATTATTTTTGGGACTAACATATTGATCCAGTGCCCAGTGCCAGTTTCTGTCTGTAGCATGTTTTTTGTTTCGCAGAAACCCAATATCAAACGGAGTCCAAACGGGAAAAAAAACAGACGGAGATTTTTTTTGGAATATTTATGATTTTTGGGAAGTAAAATCAACGCGAAACGGTATCCGAGGTGGGCACGAGGTAGGGGGGCGCGCCCTACCCCCCCGGGCGCGCCCCTGACCCTCATTGTCCACCCGTAAGGCGGTTGACGCTCTCCTTTTGGCGCAATAAAGCTAATTTTACAAGGAAGATTCGAGCGAAAGATTCACCCCAATCGGAGTTACGGATCTCCGGATATAAAAGAAACAGTGAAGGGGTAGAATCTCCCAACGCAAAGAATGCAAAAACAGAGAGATAGATCCAATCTCGGAGGGGCTCTTGCCCCTCCCAAGCCATCGGAGCCAAGGACCAGAGGGGAAACCCTTCTCCCATCTAGGGAGAAGGTCAAGGAAGAAGAAGAAGAAGGGGGGCTCTCTCCCCCTTGCTTCCGGTGGCGCCGGAACGCCGCCGGGGGCCATCATCATCACCGCGATCTTCACCAACACCTCCGCCATCTTCACCAACACCTCCATCACCTTCCCCCTTCTATCTACAGCGGTCCACTCTCCCGCATCCCATTGTACCCTCTACTTGAACATGGTGCTTTATGCTTCATATTATTTTCCAATGATGTGTTGCCATCCTATGATGTCTGAGTAGATTTTCGTTGTCCTATCGGTGATTGATGAATTGCTATGGTTGGTTTGAGTTGCATGTTTTATTGGTGATGTCCTATTGTGCCCTCCGTGTCGCGCAAGCATGAGGGATTCCCGCTGTAGGGTGTTGCAATACGTTCATGATTAGCTTATAGTGGGTTGGTGAGTGACTGAAACACAAACCCGAGTTAGAGGGATTGTTGCGTATGGGATAAAGGGGACTTGATGCTTTAATGCTATGGTTCGGTTTTACCTTAATGAATCTTTAGTAGTTGCGAATGCTTGCTAGAGTTCCAATCATAAGTGCATATGATCCAAGTAGAGAAAGTATGTTAGCTTATGCCTCTCCCTCAAATAGAATTGCAATAACGATTACCGGTCTAGTAACGTAGTCAATTGCCTAGGGACAATTTCACAACTCCTACCACCACGTTTCCACACTCGCTATACTTACTTAGTTGTGTCTTTATCTAAATATCCCCTAGTTTTATTTACATGTTCTTTACTTTCTTGCAAGCTTACCCGAAAACACCTACAAAGTACTTCTAGTTTCATACTTGTTCTAGGTAAAGCGAACGTCAAGCGTGCGTAGAGTCGTATCAGTGGCCGATAGGACTTGAGAGAATATTTGTTCTACCTTTAGCTCCTCGTTGGGTTTGACACTCTTACTTATCGAAAGAGGCTACAACTATCCCCTATACTTGTGGGTTATCACGCGCTCCCCTGTCTCGTGGGCCCCTCGGGCGGCCACCGACGTACTTCTTCCTCCTATATATACCTACGTACCCCGAAAACATCCAGGAGAAGGACGAAACACAATTTCCACCAGCGTAACCTTCTGTATCCCCGAGATCTCATCTTGGAGCCTTCGCCGGCACTCTGCTGGAGGGGGAATCGACCATGGAGGTCTTCTACATCAACATCATTGCCCCTCCGATGAGTTGTGAGTAGTTTACCATAGACCTACGGGTCCATAGTTATTAGCTAGACGGATTCTTCTCTCTTTTTGGATCTCAATACAATGTTCTCCCCCTCTCTTGTGGAGATCTATTCGATGTAAACTCTTTTTGCGGTGTGTTTGTCGAGATCCAATGAATTGTGGGTTTATCATCAAGTTTATCTATGAATAATATTTGAATCTTCTCTGAATTCTTTTATGTATGATTGAGTTATCTTTGCAAGTCTCTTCGAATTATCAGTTTGGTTTGGCCTACTAGATTGATCTTTCTTGCCATGGGAGAAGTGCTTAGCTTTGGGTTCAATCTTGCGGTGTCCTTACCCAGTGACAGAAAGGGTTGCAAGGCACGTATTGTATTGTTGCCATCGAGGATAACAAGATGGGGTTTATATCATATTGTTTGAGTTTATCCCTCTACATCATGTCATCTTGCTTAATGCGTTACTCTGTTCTTATGAACTTAATACTCTAGATGCAAGCAGGAGTCGGTCGATGTGTGGAGTAATAGTAGTAGATGGAGGCAGGAGTCGTTCTACTTGTTATGGATGTGATGCCTATATACATGATCATGCCTAGATAATCTCATAATTATGCGCTTTTCTATCAATTGCTCGACAGTAATTTGTTCACCCACCGTAATACTTATGCTATCTTGAGAGAAGCCTCTAGTGAAACCTATGGCCCCTAGGTCTATCTCTTATCATATTTGCTTTCAATCTACTTTTACTTGCATCTTTACTTTTTGCATCTATATTAGAAAATACCAAAAATATATTTATCTTATCATACTATCTTTATTAGATCTCACTTTCGCAAGTGGCTGTGAAGGGATTGACAACCCCTTTATTGTGTTGGTTGCGAGTTCTTTGTTTGTTTGTGTAGGTGCGTGGGACTTTTGAGGAGCCTCCTACTGGATTGATACCTTGGTTCTCAAAAACTGAGGGAAATACTTACGCTACTATTGCTGCATCACCCTCTCCTCTTCGAGGAAAACCGATGCAAGCTCAAGACGTAGCAAGAAGGATTTCTGGCGCCGTTGCCGGGGAGGTCTTTGCTCAAGTCAAGACATACCAATTACCCATCACAAACCCATCTCCCTCGCATTTACATTATTTGCCATTTGCCTCTCGTTTTCCTCTCCCCAACTTCCCCCTTGCCGTTTTATTCGCCCTCTCTTTCCCAATGTCCTCCTCTCTTTTTCGCTTGCCTTTTCCTGTTTGCTTGTGTATTGGATTACTTGTTTCCATGGCGCAAGATAATACCAAATTGTGTGATTTCTCGAATACCAATAATAATGATTTCCTTAGTACTCCGATTGCTCCTCTTAATGATGTTGAGTCTTGTGAAATCAATACCGCTTTGCTAAATCTTGTTATGAAAGATCAATTCGCCGGCCTTCCAAGTGAAGATGCCGCTACTCATCTAAATTTTTTTGTTGATTTGTGTGATATGCAAAATAAGAAAGATACGGATAACAATATTGTCAAATTGAAGTTATTTCCATTTTCACTTAGAGATCGTGCTAAAGTTTGGTTTTCGTCTTTGCCTAAAAATAGTATTGATTCTTGGAACAAGTGCAAAGATGCTTTTATCTCTAAGTATTTTCCTCCCTCTAAGATTATTACTCTTAGGAACGATATTATGAATTTTAAACAACTTGATCATGAGCATGTTGGACAATCTTGGGAAAGAATGAAATTGATGCTTCGCAGTTGCCCTACTTATGGTTTGAATTTATGGATGATCATATAATTTTTTTATGCCGGTTTGAACTTTGCTTCTAGAAATCTCTTACATTCGGCCGCGGGAGGCACATTTATGGAAATCACGTTAGGAGATGCTACAAAACTTCTTGATAATATTATGGCTAATTATTCTCAATGGCACACCGAAAGATCTTCTAGTAAAAAAGTGCATGCTATAGAAGAAATCAATGTTTTGAGTGGAAAGATGGATGAACTTATGAAGATGTTTGCTACTAAAAATACCCCTCTTGATCCCAATGATATGCCTTTGTCTTCTTTGATTGAGAATAATAATGAATCTATGTATGTGAATTTTGTTGGTAGGAATGGTTTTGGAAACAATGCTTATAGAGGAAACTTTAATGCTAGACCATTCCCTAGCAATTCCTCTAATAATTATGGAAATTCCTACAATAATTCTTATGGTAATTTTAATAAGATGCCCTCTGATTTTGAGAATAGTGTGAAAGAATTTATGATTTCTCAAAAGAATTTTAATGCTTTGCTTGAAGAAAAATTGCTCAAAGTTGATGATTTGGCTAGGAACGTTGATAGACTTTTGCTTGATGTTGATTCTCTTAAACTTAGATCTTCAACTCCTAAGCATGATATCAATGAGTCCCTCAAAGTAATGAGAATTTCCATTGATGAGTGTAAGGAAAGAACCGCTAGATTGCGTGCTAAGAAAGATAGCTTTATAAAAGCGTGTTCTTCTAGTTTCCATGAAAATAATGATGAGGATCTTAAAGTTATTGATGTGTCTCCTATTAGATCTATGTTTCTCAATATGAATTTTGATGATTATGGGACTAATGATGAATCAACTTTTCCTAGAAGGCGTGCCAAGAATTCGGAGTCTTTAGGTCTTGATGCTAAAATTGGTAAAAGTGAGATTGGAGAGTCCTCAACTTCTAATAACATTGAACCTACTATCTCGGGTTTCAAGGAATTTGATTATGATAATTGTTCTTTAAAAGGTTGTATTTCCTTACTGCAATCCTTTGTTAATTCTCCTAATGCTTATAGTCAAAATAAAGCTTTAACCAAACATATCGTTGATGCCTTGATGCAATCTTATGATGAAAAACTTAATTTGGAACTTTCTATACCTAGAAAACTTAATGATGAGTGGCAACCTACTATAAAGATTAGAATTAAATATTATGAGTGTTTTGCTTTGTATGATTTGGGTGCTAGTGTTTCCACGATTCCGAAAACTTTATGTGATATTCTAGGTTTCCATGATCTTGATGATTGCTCTTTAAATTTGCACCTTGTGGATTCCACCATTAAAAAGCCAATGGGAAGGATCAATGATGTTCTCATTGTTGCAAATAGAAATTTGGTGCCCGTAGATTTTATCGTTCTTGATATAGATTGCGATCTTTCTTGTCCTATTATTCTTCGTAGACCTTTCCTTAGAACGATTGGTGCGATTGTTGATATGAAGGATGGGAATATTAGATTCCAATTTCCATTAAAGAAAGGCATGGAGCACTTTACAAGAAATAAATTCAAACTACCTTATGAATCTATCATGCGGGCTACTTATGAATTTAGTGCCAAAGATGGCACTCGTTAGATCTATCTTTGCTTTTATGCCTAGCTAGGGGCGTTAAACGATAGCGCTAGTTGGGAGGCAACCGAATTTTCTTTATTTTTTTGTTTTTGCTCCTGTTTAGTAATAAATCTTGCATCTACCTTCTTTTTAGATGTGTTTTTATCTTTTAATTAGTGTTTGTGCCAAGTAGAACCTATAGGATAACCTATGATGATAGTTGATTTGATTCTGCTGAAAAACAGAAACTTTGCGCGCACGAATAAAATTTTGTTAAATCACAGGAACATGCTTATGCGTTGATTATTTTTGCTGCTGTTCAATAAACAAATTGTCCAGGACTTCCTATTTTGGTAGGATTTTTAGAGTTCCAGAAGTTTGCATTAGTTACAGATTTCTACAGACTGTTCTGTTTTTGACAGATTCTGTTTTTCGTGTGTTGTTTGCTTATTTTGATGCATCTATGGCTAGTAAAATAGTTTATGAACCATAGAGAAGTTGGAATACAGTATGTTTAACACCAAAATAAATAAAGAATGAGTTCATTACAGTACCTTATGTGGTGGTTTTGTTTTCTTTCACTAACGGAGCTTATAAGATTTCCTGTTGAGTTTTGTGTTGTGAAGTTTTCAAGTTTTGGGTAAAGCTTTTATGGACTATGGGCTAAAGGGTGGCAAGAGCCTAAGCTTGGGGATGCCCAAGGCACCCCAAGATATTCAAGAATAGCCAAAAGCCTAAGTTTGGGGATGCCCCGGGAAGGCATCCCCTCTTTCGTCTTCGTTCAATGGTAACTTTACTTGGAGCTATATTTTTATTCGCCACATGATATGTGTTTTGCTTGGAGCGTCGTGTATTATATGAGTCTTTGCTTTTTAGTTTACCACAATCATACTTGCTGTACACACCTTTTGGGAGAAGCCTATTTGATTAGAATTTGCTAGAATACTCTATGTGCTTCACTTATATCTTTTGAGCTTGATAGTTTTTGCTCTAGTGCTTCACTTATATCTTTTAGAGCACGGTGGTGTCCTAATTTTGAAGAAATTACTAGTATCTCATGCTTCACATATATTATTTTGAGAGTCTTTTAGATCAGCATGGTATTTTCTATGGTTATAAAATTGGTCCTAGAATGGTAGGCATCCAAGTTGGGTATAATAAAAACTATCATAGGAAGTGAATTGGATGCTATGATCAATTTGATACTTGATAATTGTTTTTAGATATGGAGGTAGTAATATTAAAGTCATGCGAGTTGGGTGATTATGAATTTAAAGAATACTTGTGTTGAAGTTAGCAAGTCCCGTAGCATGCACGTATAGTTAAAGTTGTGTAACAAATTTGAAACATGAAGTGTACCTGGCTTGTGCATCCTTATGAGTGGCGGTCGGGGATGAGCGATGGTCTTTTCCTACCAATCTATTCCCCTAGGAGCATGCGCGTAGTACTTGATTTTTCATGACTTCTAATTTTTTGCAATAAGTATATGAGTTCTTTTGACTAATGTTGAGTCCATGGATTATACGCACTTTTATCTTTCCGCCTTTGCTAGCCTCTTCGGTACCGTGCATTGCCCTTTCTCACCTTGAGAGTTGGTGCAAACTTCGCCGGTGCATCCAAACCCCCTGATACGATACGCTCTATCACACATAAACCTCCCTATATCTTCCTCAAAACAGCCACCATACCTACCTATTATGGCATTTCCATAGCCATTCCGTGATATATTGCCATGCAACTTTCCACCGTGCCGTTCATCATCATCATGAAATACTTTACTTTTGTCATATTTCCATTGCATGATCATGTAGTTGACATTGTATTTGTGGCAAAGCCACCATGCATTATTTTTCATACATGTCTCTCTTGATTCATTGCACCATCCCGGTACACCGCCGGAGGCATTCATATAGAGTCATATCTTGTTCTAGTTTCGAGTTTTAATTCTTTTGTCGTAATCAATAGAAGTGTGATGATCTCATTATTAGAACATTGCCCAAAGAAAAAAAAGAAAAAAAAGAAGAAAGGCCAAAAAGAAAAAAAGAGAGGCCCAAAAAAAAGAGAAAAAAAGGAAAATAAATAAAAAGGGCAATGTTACTATCTCTTTTTCCAGACTTGTGCTTCAAAGTAGCACCTTGTTCTTCATATAGTGAGTCTCATATATTGTGCTTCAAAGTAGCACCTTGTTCTTCATATAGTGAGTCTCATAAGTTGTCTTTTTCATACTAGTGGGAATCTTTCATGATAGAACTTGGCTTGTATATTCCTACGATGGGCTTCCTCAAATGCCCTAGGTCTTCGTGAGCAAGCAAGTTGGATGCACACCCATTAGCTTTCTTTTGTTGAGCACTCATTTATAGCTCTAGTGCATTCGTTGCATGACAATCCCTACTCCTCATGTTGACATCAATTGATGGGCATCTCCATAGCCCGTTGATTATCCTCGTCAATATGAGACTTTCTCCTTTTTTGTGTTCTCCACACAATCCCCATCATCATATTCTACTCCACTTATAGTGCTATATCCATGGCTCACGCTCATGTATTACGTGAAGGTTGAAAAAGTTTGAGATTATTTAAGTATGAAACAATTGCTTGGCTTGTCATCGGGGGTATAGATGTTGGGAACATCTTTGTGTGACGAAAATGAAGCATGGCCTACCTATATGATTTTGTAGGGATGAACTTTCTTTTGCCATGCTATTTTGGGAAGACATGATTACTTTGATTAGTATTCTTGAAGTGTTACTATTTCTTTTATCAATATGAACTTTTATTTTGAATCATTTGGATCTGAACATTCATGCCACAATAAAGAAAATTACAATATGAATTATGCTAGGTAGCATTCCACATCAAAAATTCTCTTTTTATCATTTACCTACTCGAGGACGAGCAGGAATTAAGCTTGGGGATGCTTGATACATCTGCAATGTATCTATAATTTTTTATTGTTCCATGCTATTATATTACCCCTTTTGGATGTTTATGGGCTTTATTTTACACATTTATATCATTTTTCGGACAAACCTACTAACCGGAGGCCTAGCCCATATTGCTGTTTTTTTGCCTATTTTAGTATTTCGAAGAAAAGGAATATCAAACAGAGTCCAAACGGAATGAAACCTTCGGGAGCGTGATTTTTGGAACAAACGTGATCCAGAGGACTTGGAGTGCAAGCCAAGAAGCTGCCGAGGCTCCCACGAGATAGGAGGGCGCCCCCCTGTAGGGCGCGCCCCTTGTCTCGTGGGCCCCTCGGGCGGCCACCGACTTACTTATTCCTCCTATATATAGCTACGTACCCCGAAAACATCCAGGAGAAGGACGAAACACAATTTCCACCACCGTAACCTTCTGTATCCCCGAGATCTCATCTTGGAGCCTTCGCCGGCACTCTGCCGGAGGGGGAATCGACCATGGAGGGCTTCTACATCAACATCCTTGCCCCTCCGATGAGTTGTGAGTAGTTTACCATAGACCTACGAGTCCATAGTTATTAGCTAGATGGCTTCTTCTCTCCTTTTGGATCTCAATACAATGTTCTCCCCCTCTCTTGTGGAGCTCTATTCGATGTAAACTCTTTTTGCGGTGTGTTTGTCAAGATCCGATGAATTGTGGGTTTATGGCCAAGTTTATCTATGAATAATATTTGAATCTTCTTTGAATTCTTTTATGTATGATTGAGTTATCTTTGCAAGTCTCTTCGAATTATCAGTTTGGTTTGGCCTACTAGATTGATCTTTCTTGCCATGGGAGAAGTGTTTAGCTTTGGGTTCAATCTTGTGGTGTCCTTACCCAGTGACAGAAAGGGTTGCAAGGCACGTATTGTATTGTTGCCTTCGAGGATAACAAGATGGGGTTTATATCATATTGCTTGAGTTTATCCCTCTACATCATGTCATCTTGCTTAATGCGTTACTCTGTTCTTATGAACTTAATACTCTAGATGCAGGCAGGAGTCGGTCGATGTGTGGAGTAATAGTAGTAGATGCAGGTAGGAGTCGGTCTACTTGTTATGGACGTGATGCCTATATACATGATCATGCCTAGATAATCTCATAACTATGCGCTTTTCTATCAATTGCTCGACAGTAATTTGTTCACCCACCGTAATACTTATGCTATCTTGAGAGAAGCCTCTAGTGAAACCTATGGCCCCCGGGTCTATCTCTTATCATATTTGCTTTCAATCTACTTTTATTTGCATCTTTACTTTTTGCATCTATATTATAAAATACCAAAAATATATTTATCTTATCATACTATCTATATTAGATCTCATTTTCGCAAGTGGCCGTGAAGGGATTGACAACCCCTTTATTGCGTTGGTTGCGAGTTCTTTGCTTGTTTGTGTAGGTGCGTGGGACTTTTGAGGAGCCTCCTACTGGATTGATACCTTGGTTCTCAAAGACTGAGGGAAATACTTACGCTACTATTGCTGCATCACCCTCTCCTCTTCGAGGAAAACCAACGCAAGCTCAAGACGTAGCATCCGGCTAGAGTGGGAAGCGGACGACGAAGAAATTCGTTCCCCACCCACCACCCACTTAATAGCCATTGTCGATGACTTAACTGACATACTTGACTTCGACTCCGAAGACATCGAAGGTATGGACGACGATGTAGGAGAAGAACAGGAACCACCGCCCACAAGGAGCTGGACAGCCACCTCATCATATATATATGGTGATATTAGAGTTATGCTAGTGGGTGGTTGTGGATTATAGAGACACTTGTGTTGAGGTTTTCAAGTCCCGTAGCATGCACGTATGGTAACCGTTGTGTGACAAATTTGAAACGTGGGGTGTTTCTTTGATTGTCTTCCTTATGAGTGGCGGTCGGGGACGAGCGATGGTCTTTTCCTACCAATCTATACCCTTAGGGGCATGCGTAGTAGTACTTTTCTTCGAGGGCTAATAAACTTTTGCAATAAGTATATGAGTTCTTTATGACTAATGTGAGTCCATGGATTATACGCACTCTCACCCTTCCATCATTGCTAGCCTCTTCGGTACCGTGCATTGCCCTTTCTCACCTCGAGAGTTGGTGCAAACTTCTCCGGTGCATCCAAACCCCGTGACACGATACGCTCTATCACACATAAGCCTCATTATATCTTCCTCAAAGCGGCCACCATACCTACCTATCATGGCATTTCCATAGCCATTCCGAGATATATTGCCATGCAACTTCCATCATCATCATATTCATGACTTGAGCATTCATTATCATATTGCTTTGCATGATCGTAAGATAGCTAGCATGATGTTTTCATGGCTTGTCTGTTTATGATGTCATTGCTGCGCTAGATCATTGCACATCCCGGTACACCACCGGAAGCATTCATATAGAGTCATATCTTTGTTCCAGTATCGACTTGTAATATCGAGTTGTAAGTAAATAAAAGTGTGATGATCATCATTATAGAACATTGCCCCATAAAAAAAAGAAAAAAAGGAAAGGCCAAAGAAGCCTAAATAAAAAAAAGGGGGCCAAAGAAGCCCACCAAAAAAAAGAGAGAGAAAAGGGGCAATGTTACTATCTCTTTTTCCACACTTGTGCTTCAAAGTAGCACCATGTTCTTCATGTAGTGAGTCTCATATCTTGTGCTTCAAAGTAGCACCATGTTCTTCATATATATTGTCTCCTATGTTGTCACTTCCATATACTAGTGGGAATTTTCATTATAGAACTTGGCTTGTATATTCCAACGATGGGCTTCCTCAAATGCCCTAGGTCTTCATGAGCAAGCAAGTTGGATGCACACCCACTTAGTTTCTTTTGTTGAGCTTTCATACACTTATAGTTCTTAGTGCATGCGTTGCATGGCAATCCCTACTCCTCGCATTGACATCAATTGATGGGCATCTCCATAGCCCGTTGATTAGCCGCGTCGATGTGAGACTTTCTCCTTTTTTATCTTCTCCACATAACCTCCATCATTATATTCTATTCCACCTATAGTGCTATATCCATGGCTTGCGCTCATGTATTGCGTGAGGGTTGAAAAAGCTGAAGCGCGTTAAAAGGTATGAACCAATTGCTCGGCTTGTCATCGGGGTTGTGCATGATGGGGGCATTTTGTGTGACGAAAATGAAGCATGGCCAAACTGTATGATTTTGTAGGGATAAGCTTGCTTTGGCCTTGTCGTTTTGAAAAGACATGATTGCTTTATTGGTATGCTCGAAGTATTATTGCTTTTATGTCAAATGATAGACTATTGCTTTGAATCACTCGTGTCTTAATATTCATGCCATGATTAGACAGATGATCAAGATTATGCTAGGTAGCATTCCACATCAAAAATTATTCTTTTTTATCACTTACCTACTCGAGGACGAGCAGGAATTAAGCTTGGGGATGCTGATACGTCTCCGCCGTATCTATAATTTTTGATTGTTCCATGCCAATATTATTCACTTTCATATACTTTTTGGCAACTTTTTATATTATTTTTGGGACTAACATATTGATCCAGTGCCCAGTGCCAGTTTCTGTCTGTAGCATGTTTTTTGTTTCGCAGAAACCCAATATCAAACGGAGTCCAAACGGGAAAAAAAACAGACGGAGATTTTTTTTTGGAATATTTATGATTTTTGGGAAGTAAAATCAACGCGAAACGGTATCCGAGGTGGGCACGAGGTAGGGGGGCGCGCCCTACCCCCCCGGGCGCGCCCCTGACCCTCATTGTCCACCCGTAAGGCGGTTGACGCTCTCCTTTTGGCGCAATAAAGCTAATTTTACAAGGAAGATTCGAGCGAAAGATTCACCCCAATCGGAGTTACGGATCTCCGGATATAAAAGAAACAGTGAAGGGGTAGAATCTCCCAACGCAAAGAATGCAAAAACAGAGAGATAGATCCAATCTCGGAGGGGCTCTTGCCCCTCCCAAGCCATCGGAGCCAAGGACCAGAGGGGAAACCCTTCTCCCATCTAGGGAGAAGGTCAAGGAAGAAGAAGAAGAAGGGGGGCTCTCTCCCCCTTGCTTCCGGTGGCGCCGGAACGCCGCCGGGGGCCATCATCATCACCGCGATCTTCACCAACACCTCCGCCATCTTCACCAACACCTCCATCACCTTCCCCCTTCTATCTACAGCGGTCCACTCTCCCGCATCCCATTGTACCCTCTACTTGAACATGGTGCTTTATGCTTCATATTATTTTCCAATGATGTGTTGCCATCCTATGATATCTGAGTAGATTTTCGTTGTCCTATCGGTGATTGATGAATTGCTATGGTTGGTTTGAGTTGCATGTTTTATTGGTGATGTCCTATTGTGCCCTCCGTGTCGCGCAAGCATGAGGGATTCCCGCTGTAGGGTGTTGCAATACGTTCATGATTAGCTTATAGTGGGTTGGTGAGTGACTGAAACACAAACCCGAGTTAGAGGGATTGTTGCGTATGGGATAAAGGGGACTTGATGCTTTAATGCTATGGTTCGGTTTTACCTTAATGAATCTTTAGTAGTTGCGAATGCTTGCTAGAGTTCCAATCATAAGTGCATATGATCCAAGTAGAGAAAGTATGTTAGCTTATGCCTCTCCCTCAAATAGAATTGCAATAACGATTACCGGTCTAGTAACGTAGTCAATTGCCTAGGGACAATTTCACAACTCCTACCACCACGTTTCCACACTCGCTATACTTACTTAGTTGTGTCTTTATCTAAATATCCCCTAGTTTTATTTACATGTTCTTTACTTTCTTGCAAGCTTACCCGAAAACACCTACAAAGTACTTCTAGTTTCATACTTGTTCTAGGTAAAGCGAACGTCAAGCGTGCGTAGAGTCGTATCAGTGGCCGATAGGACTTGAGAGAATATTTGTTCTACCTTTAGCTCCTCATTGGGTTTGACACTCTTACTTATCGAAAGAGGCT
Source organism: Triticum timopheevii (assembly GCA_963921465.1). Taxonomy (NCBI): domain Eukaryota; kingdom Viridiplantae; phylum Streptophyta; class Magnoliopsida; order Poales; family Poaceae; genus Triticum; species Triticum timopheevii. Next base: position 72,298,372 of record OY997274.1, read on the forward strand.
ACAACTATCCCCTATACTTGTGGGTTATCACGCGCTCCCCTGTCTCGTGGGCCCCTCGGGCGGCCACCGACGTACTTCTTCCTCCTATATATACCTACGTACCCCGAAAACATCTAGGAGAAGGACGAAACACAATTTCCACCAGCGTAACCTTCTGTATCCCCGAGATCTCATCTTGGAGCCTTCGCCGGCACTCTGCTGGAGGGGGAATCGACCATGGAGGTCTTCTACATCAACATCATTGCCCCTCCGATGAGTTGTGAGTAGTTTACCACAGACCTACGGGTCCATAGTTATTAGCTAGACGGATTCTTCTCTCTTTTTGGATCTCAATACAATGTTCTCCCCCTCTCTTGTGGAGATCTATTCGATGTAAACTCTTTTTGCGGTGTGTTTGTCGAGATCCAATGAATTGTGGGTTTATCATCAAGTTTATCTATGAATAATATTTGAATCTTCTCTGAATTCTTTTATGTATGATTGAGTTATCTTTGCAAGTCTCTTCGAATTATCAGTTTGGTTTGGCCTACTTGATTGATCTTTCTTGCCATGGGAGAAGTGCTTAGCTTTGGGTTCAATCTTGCGGTGTCCTTACCCAGTGACAGAAAGGGTTGCAAGGCACGTATTGTATTGTTGCCATCGAGGATAACAAGATGGGGTTTATATCATATTGTTTGAGTTTATCCCTCTACATCATGTCATCTTGCTTAATGCGTTACTCTGTTCTTATGAACTTAATACTCTAGATGCAGGCAGGAGTCGGTCGATGTGTGGAGTAATAGTAGTAGATGGAGGCAGGAGTCGTTCTACTTGTTATGGATGTGATGCCTATATACATGATCATGCCTAGATAATCTCATAACTATGCGCTTTTCTATCAATTGCTCGACAGTAATTTGTTCACCCACCGTAATACTTATGCTATCTTGAGAGAAGCCTCTAGTGAAACCTATGGCCCCTAGGTCTATCTCTTATCATATTTGCTTTCAATCTACTTTTACTTGCATCTTTACTTTTTGCATCTATATTATAAAATACCAAAAATATATTTATCTTATCATACTATCTTTATTAGATCTCACTTTCGCAAGTGGCTGTGAAGGGATTGACAACCCCTTTATTGTGTTGGTTGCGAGTTCTTTGTTTGTTTGTGTAGGTGCGTGGGACTTTTGAGGAGCCTCCTACTGGATTGATACCTTGGTTCTCAAAAACTGAGGGAAATACTTACGCTACTATTGCTGCATCACCCTCTCCTCTTCGAGGAAAACCGATGCAAGCTCAAGACGTAGCAAGAAGGATTTCTGGCGCCGTTGCCGGGGAGGTCTTTGCTCAAGTCAAGACATACCAATTACCCATCACAAACCCATCTCCCTCGCATTTACATTATTTGCCATTTGCCTCTCGTTTTCCTCTCCCCAACTTCCCCCTTGCCGTTTTATTCGCCCTCTCTTTCCCAATGTCCTCCTCTCTTTTTCGCTTGCCTTTTCCTGTTTGCTTGTGTATTGGATTACTTGTTTCCATGGCGCAAGATAATACCAAATTGTGTGATTTCTCGAATACCAATAATAATGATTTCCTTAGTACTCCGATTGCTCCTCTTAATGATGTTGAGTCTTGTGAAATCAATACCGCTTTGCTAAATCTTGTTATGAAAGATCAATTCGCCGGCCTTCCAAGTGAAGATGCCGCTACTCATCTAAATTTTTTTGTTGATTTGTGTGATATGCAAAAGAAGAAAGATACGGATAACAATATTGTCAAATTGAAGTTATTTCCATTTTCACTTAGAGATCGTGCTAAAGTTTGGTTTTCGTCTTTGCCTAAAAATAGTATTGATTCTTGGAACAAGTGCAAAGATGCTTTTATCTCTAAGTATTTTCCTCCCTCTAAGATTATTACTCTTAGGAACGATATTATGAATTTTAAACAACTTGATCATGAGCATGTTGGACAATCTTGGGAAAGAATGAAATTGATGCTTCGCAGTTGCCCTACTTATGGTTTGAATTTATGGATGATCATATAATTTTTTTATGCCGGTTTGAACTTTGCTTCTAGAAATCTCTTACATTCGGCCGCGGGAGGCACATTTATGGAAATCACGTTAGGAGATGCTACAAAACTTCTTGATAATATTATGGCTAATTATTCTCAATGGCACACCGAAAGATCTTCTAGTAAAAAAGTGCATGCTATAGAAGAAATCAATGTTTTGAGTGGAAAGATGGATGAACTTATGAAGATGTTTGCTACTAAAAATACCCCTCTTGATCCCAATGATATGCCTTTGTCTTCTTTGATTGAGAATAATAATGAATCTATGTATGTGAATTTTGTTGGTAGGAATGGTTTTGGAAACAATGCTTATAGAGGAAACTTTAATGCTAGACCATTCCCTAGCAATTCCTCTAATAATTATGGAAATTCCTACAATAATTCTTATGGTAATTTTAATAAGATGCCCTCTGATTTTGAGAATAGTGTGAAAGAATTTATGATTTCTCAAAAGAATTTTAATGCTTTGCTTGAAGAAAAATTGCTCAAAGTTGATGATTTGGCTAGGAACGTTGATAGACTTTTGCTTGATGTTGATTCTCTTAAACTTAGATCTTCAACTCCTAAGCATGATATCAATGAGTCCCTCAAAGTAATGAGAATTTCCATTGATGAGTGTAAGGAAAGAACCGCTAGATTGCGTGCTAAGAAAGATAGCTTTATAAAAGCGTGTTCTTCTAGTTTCCATGAAAATAATGATGAGGATCTTAAAGTTATTGATGTGTCTCCTATTAGATCTATGTTTCTCAATATGAATTTTGATGATTATGGGACTAATGATGAATCAACTTTTCCTAGAAGGCGTGCCAAGAATTCGGAGTCTTTAGGTCTTGATGCTAAAATTGGTAAAAGTGAGATTGGAGAGTCCTCAACTTCTAATAACATTGAACCTACTATCTCGGGTTTCAAGGAATTTGATTATGATAATTGTTCTTTAAAAGGTTGTATTTCCTTACTGCAATCCTTTGTTAATTCTCCTAATGCTTATAGTCAAAATAAAGCTTTAACCAAACATATCGTTGATGCCTTGATGCAATCTTATGATGAAAAACTTAATTTGGAACTTTCTATACCTAGAAAACTTAATGATGAGTGGCAACCTACTATAAAGATTAGAATTAAATATTATGAGTGTTTTGCTTTGTATGATTTGGGTGCTAGTGTTTCCACGATTCCGAAAACTTTATGTGATATTCTAGGTTTCCATGATCTTGATGATTGCTCTTTAAATTTGCACCTTGTGGATTCCACCATTAAAAAGCCAATGGGAAGGATCAATGATGTTCTCATTGTTGCAAATAGAAATTTGGTGCCCGTAGATTTTATCGTTCTTGATATAGATTGCGATCTTTCTTGTCCTATTATTCTTCGTAGACCTTTCCTTAGAACGATTGGTGCGATTGTTGATATGAAGGATGGGAATATTAGATTCCAATTTCCATTAAAGAAAGGCATGGAGCACTTTACAAGAAATAAATTCAAACTACCTTATGAATCTATCATGCGGGCTACTTATGAATTTAGTGCCAAAGATGGCACTCGTTAGATCTATCTTTGCTTTTATGCCTAGCTAGGGGCGTTAAACGATAGCGCTAGTTGGGAGGCAACCGAATTTTCTTTATTTTTTGTTTTTGCTCCTGTTTAGTAATAAATCTTGCATCTACCTTCTTTTTAGATGTGTTTTTATCTTTTAATTAGTGTTTGTGCCAAGTAGAACCTATAGGATAACCTATGATGATAGTTGATTTGATTCTGCTGAAAAACAGAAACTTTGCGCGCACGAATAAAATTTTGTTAAATCACAGGAACATGCTTATGCGTTGATTCTTTTTGCTGCTGTTCAATAAACAAATTGTCCAGGACTTCCTATTTTGGTAGGATTTTTAGAGTTCCAGAAGTTTGCATTAGTTACAGATTTCTACAGACTGTTCTGTTTTTGACAGATTCTGTTTTTCGTGTGTTGTTTGCTTATTTTGATGCATCTATGGCTAGTAAAATAGTTTATGAACCATAGAGAAGTTGGAATACAGTATGTTTAACACCAAAATAAATAAAGAATGAGTTCATTACAGTACCTTATGTGGTGGTTTTGTTTTCTTTCACTAACGGAGCTTATAAGATTTCCTGTTGAGTTTTGTGTTGTGAAGTTTTCAAGTTTTGGGTAAAGCTTTTATGGACTATGGGCTAAAGGGTGGCAAGAGCCTAAGCTTGGGGATGCCCAAGGCACCCCAAGATATTCAAGAATAGCCAAAAGCCTAAGTTTGGGGATGCCCCGGGAAGGCATCCCCTCTTTCGTCTTCGTTCAATGGTAACTTTACTTGGAGCTATATTTTTATTCGCCACATGATATGTGTTTTGCTTGGAGCGTCGTGTATTATATGAGTCTTTGCTTTTTAGTTTACCACAATCATACTTGCTGTACACACCTTTTGGGAGAAGCCTATTTGATTAGAATTTGCTAGAATACTCTATGTGCTTCACTTATATCTTTTGAGCTTGATAGTTTTTGCTCTAGTGCTTCACTTATATCTTTTAGAGCACGGTGGTGTCCTAATTTTGAAGAAATTACTAGTATCTCATGCTTCACATATATTATTTTGAGAGTCTTTTAGATCAGCATGGTATTTTCTATGGTTATAAAATTGGTCCTAGAATGGTAGGCATCCAAGTTGGGTATAATAAAAACTATCATAGGAAGTGAATTGGATGCTATGATCAATTTGATACTTGATAATTGTTTTTAGATATGGAGGTAGTAATATTAAAGTCATGCGAGTTGGGTGATTATGAATTTAAAGAATACTTGTGTTGAAGTTAGCAAGTCCCGTAGCATGCACGTATAGTTAAAGTTGTGTAACAAATTTGAAACATGAAGTGTACCTGGCTTGTGCATCCTTATGAGTGGCGGTCGGGGATGAGCGATGGTCTTTTCCTACCAATCTATTCCCCTAGGAGCATGCGCGTAGTACTTGATTTTTCATGACTTCTAATTTTTTGCAATAAGTATATGAGTTCTTTTGACTAATGTTGAGTCCATGGATTATACGCACTTTTATCTTTCCGCCTTTGCTAGCCTCTTCGGTACCGTGCATTGCCCTTTCTCACCTTGAGAGTTGGTGCAAACTTCGCCGGTGCATCCAAACCCCCTGATACGATACGCTCTATCACACATAAACCTCCCTATATCTTCCTCAAAACAGCCACCATACCTACCTATTATGGCATTTCCATAGCCATTCCGTGATATATTGCCATGCAACTTTCCACCGTGCCGTTCATCATCATCATGAAATACTTTACTTTTGTCATATTTCCATTGCATGATCATGTAGTTGACATTGTATTTGTGGCAAAGCCACCATGCATTATTTTTCATACATGTCTCTCTTGATTCATTGCACCATCCCGGTACACCGCCGGAGGCATTCATATAGAGTCATATCTTGTTCTAGTTTCGAGTTTTAATTCTTTTGTCGTAATCAATAGAAGTGTGATGATCTCATTATTAGAACATTGCCCAAAGAAAAAAAAGAAAAAAAAGAAGAAAGGCCAAAAAGAAAAAAAGAGAGGCCCAAAAAAAAGAGAAAAAAAGGAAAATAAATAAAAAGGGCAATGTTACTATCTCTTTTTCCAGACTTGTGCTTCAAAGTAGCACCTTGTTCTTCATATAGTGAGTCTCATATATTGTGCTTCAAAGTAGCACCTTGTTCTTCATATAGTGAGTCTCACAAGTTGTCTTTTTCATACTAGTGGGAATCTTTCATGATAAAACTTGGCTTGTATATTCCTACGATGGGCTTCCTCAAATGCCCTAGGTCTTCGTGAGCAAGCAAGTTGGATGCACACCCATTAGCTTTCTTTTGTTGAGCACTCATTTATAGCTCTAGTGCATTCATTGCATGACAATCCCTACTCCTCATGTTGACATCAATTGATGGGCATCTCCATAGCCCGTTGATTATCCTCGTCAATATGAGACTTTCTCCTTTTTTGTGTTCTCCACACAATCCCCATCATCATATTCTACTCCACTTATAGTGCTATATCCATGGCTCACGCTCATGTATTACGTGAAGGTTGAAAAAGTTTGAGATTATTTAAGTATGAAACAATTGCTTGGCTTGTCATCGGGGGTATAGATGTTGGGAACATCTTTGTGTGACGAAAATGAAGCATGGCCTACCTATATGATTTTGTAGGGATGAACTTTCTTTTGCCATGCTATTTTGGGAAGACATGATTACTTTGATTAGTATTCTTGAAGTGTTACTATTTCTTTTATCAATATGAACTTTTATTTTGAATCATTTGGATCTGAACATTCATGCCACAATAAAGAAAATTACATTATGAATTATGCTAGGTAGCATTCCACATCAAAAATTCTCTTTTTATCATTTACCTACTCGAGGACGAGCAGGAATTAAGCTTGGGGATGCTTGATACATCTCCAATGTATCTATAATTTTTTATTGTTCCATGCTATTATATTACCCCTTTTGGATGTTTATGGGCTTTATTTTACACATTTATATCATTTTTCGGACAAACCTACTAACCGGAGGCCTAGCCCATATTGCTGTTTTTTTGCCTATTTTAGTATTTCGAAGAAAAGGAATATCAAACAGAGTCCAAACGGAATGAAACCTTCGGGAGCGTGATTTTTGGAACAAATGTGATCCAGAGGACTTGGAGTGCAAGCCAAGAAGCTGCCGAGGCTCCCACGAGATAGGAGGGCGCCCCCCTGTAGGGCGCGCCCCTTGTCTCGTGGGCCCCTCGGGCGGCCACCGACTTACTTATTCCTCCTATATATAGCTACGTACCCCGAAAACATCCAGGAGAAGGACGAAACACAATTTCCACCACCGTAACCTTCTGTATCCCCGAGATCTCATCTTGGAGCCTTCGCCGGCACTCTGCCGGAGGGGGAATCGACCATGGAGGGCTTCTACATCAACATCCTTGCCCCTCCGATGAGTTGTGAGTAGTTTACCATAGACCTACGAGTCCATAGTTATTAGCTAGATGGCTTCTTCTCTCCTTTTGGATCTCAATACAATGTTCTCCCCCTCTCTTGTGGAGATCTATTCGATGTAAACTCTTTTTGCGGTGTGTTTGTCAAGATCCGATGAATTGTGGGTTTATGACCAAGTTTATCTATGAATAATATTTGAATCTTCTTTGAATTCTTTTATGTATGATTGAGTTATCTTTGCAAGTCTCTTCGAATTATCAGTTTGGTTTGGCCTACTAGATTGATCTTTCTTGCCATGGGAGAAGTGTTTAGCTTTGGGTTCAATCTTGTGGTGTCCTTACCCAGTGACAGAAAGGGTTGCAAGGCACGTATTGTATTGTTGCCTTCGAGGATAACAAGATGGGGTTTATATCATATTGCTTGAGTTTATCCCTCTACATCATGTCATCTTGCTTAATGCGTTACTCTGTTCTTATGAACTTAATACTCTAGATGCAGGCAGGAGTCGGTCGATGTGTGGAGTAATAGTAGTAGATGCAGGTAGGAGTCGGTCTACTTGTTATGGACGTGATGCCTATATACATGATCATGCCTAGATAATCTCATAACTATGCGCTTTTCTATCAATTGCTCGATAGTAATTTGTTCACCCACCGTAATACTTATGCTATCTTGAGAGAAGCCTCTAGTGAAACCTATGGCCCCCGGGTCTATCTCTTATCATATTTGCTTTCAATCTACTTTTATTTGCATCTTTACTTTTTGCATCTATATTATAAAATACCAAAAATATATTTATCTTATCATACTATCTATATTAGATCTCATTTTCGCAAGTGGCCGTGAAGGGATTGACAACCCCTTTATTGCGTTGGTTGCGAGTTCTTTGTTTGTTTGTGTAGGTGCGTGGGACTTTTGAGGAGCCTCCTACTGGATTGATACCTTGGTTCTCAAAGACTGAGGGAAATACTTACGCTACTATTGCTGCATCACCCTCTCCTCTTCGAGGAAAACCAACGCAAGCTCAAGACGTAGCATCCGGCTAGAGTGGGAAGCGGACGACGAAGAAATTCGTTCCCCACCCACCACCCACTTAATAGCCATTGTCGATGACTTAACTGACATACTTGACTTCGACTCCGAAGACATCGAAGGTATGGACGACGATGTAGGAGAAGAACAGGAACCACCGCCCACAAGGAGCTGGACAGCCACCTCATCATATATATATATATATATATATATATATATATATAGATATATATATATATATATGGTGGACACGCCCAAAGAAGGTGATGGCGATGACGCAATGTAGGATAATCCCCTTGATAAGCAATCTAAGCACCGGCGTCATAGGCGCCGCTCTAAGCCCCGCCATAGCAAAAATAGCGATACCAGCACAAGAGATGATAGCAATCCGGATGGTGCCGAGGACGAAAACAATCCCGCCCAGCCAGGCTTCGAGCAGGCCGAAAGGGAGGATGGGCAAGCTAGCCCTCAGGAACAGACAATGGATGGAAAATTAGAGGATGACAATTACATGCCCCTCTTCGAAGACGAGGTGAGCCTCGACGACAAAGAATTCATCGTGCCTGAGGATCTCGTCGAGCAAGAGCGCTTCAAGCGCCGGCTTATAGCCACTGCAAAAAGCCTGAAGAAAAAGCACCAGCAGCTTCAAGCTGATCAAGATCTGCTAACTGATAGATGGACTGAGGTCCTGGCAACCGAGAAATACGGACTCGAGGGCCCAACCAAAAGTTACCCAAAGCGCATGTTGCTACCTCAACTCGAGGAAGAGGCATTAAAGCCTACACTATCAGCGCATGATGCGGCTGACAGGCCACCTCGTGGCCGAGACAAAGCGGTGTATCAGCCCGAACACCAGCCCGCACCCCGTCGCCAATCAAACAAAAACACGAAGGCCTGGGGCTACACTCATGACCAGCGAGATAAATTGGAAAATAAAGCAGGTCAATCAAGATCGATCTACGGATAAAGGGGGGCGCCCCAACGCGCGACGATGACCGGCACGTAGGCTATACTAAAAACAAATCCGACCGGGCCGAACACAGCATACCAGACTCATTTGAACTGCGTCGTGATGTAGCCCGACATAGAGGCGCCACACACCCACTATGCTTCACTGATGAAGTAATGGATCATGAATTCCTAGAAGGGTTTAAACCCGTGAACATTGAATCATATGATGGTACAACAGACCCCACGGTATGGATTGAGGATTTCCTCCTCCACATTCACATGGCCCGCGGTGATGATCTACATGCCATCAAGTACCTCCCACTAAAACTCAAAGGACCGGCTCGGCATTGGCTGAATAGCCTGCCGGCAAACTCCATTGACAGTTGGGAGAACTTGGAAGATGCATTCCTTGACAACTTCCAGGGCACTTATGTGCGACCACCGGATGCTGATGACTTAATTAAGTCACATAACCCAACGGCCTTGAGAGTCAGCCATGAAATTTTGGATTCGGTTCCTAACTAAAAAGAACCAAATTGTCGACTATCCGAATGTCGAAGCCTTAGTGGCCTTTAAGACAAAATCATATGCCCATAATATTGAGAATGCAACGACAAAAACTACATTCAATACATAAAAGGTACTATAATCAACCCTATACTTCCTATAAATCTCCAATTTAAAAATGAAAAATGTTGTTAACTACTACAATATTAATCAAATCAACAACCCTAGGAGGCACGTCATACACATTTGTTATCTATGCCAGTACCTATGATACATATTCAAAGCCCAAATGTTCTCCTAAAACACCAATAACAAAATCAAATTGTTGCTAAAAAATCGGGGCAACTCACATCAGCATCGCTCAATACTACCTATCCTGCGTTCGGCAAGTTTTGGGCGAAACAAAACCCAGAACTCTCGGTGGTGGATCTCTGGCCAACTTGTGCCAGCATATATGGATTATGCGGTACAAAACTTGTTCTCGCGTCGGCCTCTAGCCGGCTTTCGGCAAGTTTTGGACACTTCTAGATCAACATCGAATATCATCATGTCATAAACATCACAGAAACACAATTCATGAGTAATTAGATAGACCATATTCACCTCAACAAGCTCCTGCTTGGCCTCATCCATGCCCTGGACATCATCAAATCCCATCTGCTGCTTCTTGCACTACCACCCGCTGGGTTGTGGAGCAGATCGACAGTCCATGCCCTCCCGCATCAGACCCCGAAGATTGTGGCCACCCCCTCGATCCAATCCACATCCCTGGGAAGGCTGCGTGAGGATTGCGTAGCCAGGGAGTTCAGGACTGCAAAGGGTCCCGAGGGGCGCGCGAGCAGGGACCCCATAGCTGGTCAGAATCCTCGAGGGCCGGCCGCGAGATGCACTAAACCGGCGAGAGGCCGACGCGGCGGGGACCAAGACGATGCTGATAGGGAGAAGCTGGGCCTGGGGCTGCGTCGGTGCCAGTCTGGGGCATGTGGCGCGTCGTCAGAGAAGAAGGCGGAGGGAGGAGGGCAACGGCGCATCAGATCTTGCCGGATCCAACCCATGGCGGTGCTACAGCATTGAGGGTGGAGGCGGATCGGCGCACCAGGGGAGGTAGAATTCCGGTGGTGGTCGGAGGAAGGGAGGAGAGTTGGCCGAGGTCCGTAGGAAGGCGGGGCAGCATCGGCGCCGGTTTGGGGCATCACGGGAGGTGGCTGTGGCGAGGAAGATACGCACCAGGGGGAGAGGAGTGGGCCGTGGGGCACGGGCGAGAGGGATGCGGTGTGGATACGTTTTTTTCTCCAACCAGACTACACCTAGACACGCGATCGGACGGTGCGCGAGGGGTGTGCTCGGCAGCTCTAACGAGCACTCGACCACTTTTTAGGATTTAGGATCTTGTTTTGATAAGGTGCTTAGTTATATCTGAACTACTGAACTGGGGCTAGCTCAAGCCGGCCGACACACACCCACACGTCAAACTGAATCACACTGCAATATGTTAGAGAATTCTTAAGATGTAATATGCTGCTCTCCTTTTAAAAAGGCCAGAATTTAGCTCGGCAAGCAGTATGGGACTAAATAAATTGCTAAACCGGCCAAAAAGAACCAGATGACTCAAACCAGCGACCTAAGCGAACTAGGCAAACGAACTTGCCAACCAAACACTCACTGTTTCATATTTATTAAAGGAAGTTTTAACATTTTATAGCGTGTTTGTCTGGCCAGATGGGTCCTGCGAGTGGAATTTGCAAAACGCCTTTAAATCTGTAGTGGTGAGTTTGCAAAACGCTCCGTAAGCTATTACATATTACTGCATTTTTCAGAATGCCATTAATTAAGCATGTTTTGAGGCGTTCTTCAAAAGTGCCTGCTAACGGGGGCCTTTGAAGGCGTTTTGCCCAGACGCCTTTAAAGAGAAGTAATCTAAGGCACTTTTTTAATGCCTTCTACAAAATGCCTCTGTTTTTTTAACCGTGTTGTAGTCTTGGTAAATCTTGTCTAGGTTTCAACTTTCAAGGACCGGAGTTGCACATCACAATTAGTCATTCTGTCTATTGGTTTCGGTTGTATCTTATTATTTCAGAGGACAAGACCTGGTTTCCCAATTTATAGCGACAACAAAGTCAGAATATGTTTTTGGGTTCGAGTAGCCAACTATTTTCACGGGATGTAAAAAATCATAGATTGCATGTCAGAACCAACACTATGCTGCACTACATAGCAGCAAAGTAGCAAACGTTATTGTAATCAAGCAAAGGGGTCGTCTCTTCATGCTTTGGTGCTATCCGTAAACAGAGTTTTTTGGGAAGCTATGCACATGGTTGTGCAACATATCAGGCTAATGTTGTAACTTACCGGGTCTTGAACCTATAAAATGGGTGATATGTACACTTGTTGTTAACTACATGTGTTTCCTGAACATGTCTAAAGTTTTTATAAGAAATACAGTTCTGAGCTCGGGCAATCGTAGGATGACTAGACACATACTACATATGATTTGAGATGTATATGTATGCAGTTTCACCCATTGCTAAAAAATGTTCTATACAATGTAGACTTTGTGAAGCCACATGAGCTAGGGGTAGCACCATAGGAGCATAGCGTGTACAAGTACTGAACATTGAAGATTGCATTGCAGCTCATCAGTATGTCTTCCTTGCAATCTTTGAAGCCTATTAAATTTGGAAGTGTTATATTTTCTGTACAAGTTTGTATGTGTCAAGTACTTGCTAATTGATGTTTTGCGGGGTGCTCATATACTTACTCGGCAACATGGAAAGTTTTCACATTTGTTCTAGCTGTCTCTATGGGTTAGCGACTTTGCATACATGTTGTAATAAGGTTTCACATTTGCTTCTCTGACAAGTAAGGTCTGTTTTTATTCACAGGTAGAAGATAGAACCAGAGTGCTGCAGGATAATGAGATGTTGAAGCGGCAGACTGAATCCATGACACCGAAGTGCAATTGTGGCAGATTATCTCTATCTTTTCTCTTCATTTTTCTTATTATTGAGTGAGAACAGAATGAGGAACTGTGTGATAGTACATACAACAACTGTAGTAAAAAGAAACTTATGTTTCCAATTGTTAATGACATAGATACTTGCATGTTCTTTGAAGTGGTCATTTGTGAGTAGCAATGCATAATGAGGTTTTTTGGCTGATTTATTTCCTTCGGTTTTCGGTTAACCATGAAATAGGAGCCCAGCACTGCTCGCTATTGTGTTTACTGGGAACTGTATGCATAAAATGGAATTGGTGGATTTTATTTTTTTTAGTTCTTAATTAGTTAGTAGTGGTGTGGGAAAAAACTGTGCGCTACTAGTATTTAGGATACTAGTAGCGTTGGTAGTATGGACACACTACTACTATTTCGTTAGTAGTGGCGCGGGTACCAAATAGCAGTAGCGTGGGTGGCACACGCTACTAGTAACAAAGTTAGTAGTAGCGCGGGTTTAACCCACACTACTACTAACTATTAGCTGTAGCGCGATACTAGTAGCACGGGTACCTGCGCTGCTAGTAGCCATTTTACCCGCGCTGCTAGTAGCCTTTTTCCTAGTAGTGTTAGCCTTAGACGCACAGTTCGGGACCCCCTACCCGAGATCCGCCGGTTTTGACACCGACATTGGTGCTTTCATTGAGAGTTCCACTGTGCCGTCGCGATGAGGCTTGATGGCTCCTTCAATCATCTGCAACGATGCGATCCAGGGTGAGGTTTTTCTCCTCGGACAGATCTTTGTATTCGGCGGCTTCGTACTGTGGGCCAACTCGCATGGCCATCTGGAGCAGATCGATAGCTACGCCCCTGGCCATCAGGTCAGGTTTGGAAGCTTGAACCATACTGCCAACATGCGCAGAGACTTGATCTTTGATGGAGTCGAGCCCATGGCAGGTGCGCCGAACAGTCACGATGAGCATGAATTAGATCTGTCATCGGATGGTATTCAGGAGATCACACCTGCGGTTGCCCTGACTCTTAATCCGGAGTAGATCGTGTCATCCGAGGATGGGTGGATAGACCCTGCCACGGAGGACGCACACTCATCGGCGCTAGAGCCGAACACAGTCTCCACCTCCAAAGAGATCTGTGTCATCGGACCCTCGGACTTGTCTCCGACCATAGGTTCCGAACCGCGTACGTCCGTGCCTATTGAATCTGATTGGGCACCGATCATGGAGTTTACCTCCGTGGATATCTTTCAGCACTCGCCCTTGGGCGACGTGCTAAAATCATTGAGGTCTCTCTCTCTGTCAGGGGGCTCTCAGCCGAACTATGTCCGGTGATACGTCTCCAACGTATCTATAATTTTTTATTGTTCCATGCTATTATATTACCCCTTTTGGATGTTTATGGGCTTTATTTTACACATTTATATCATTTTTGGGACTAACCTACTAACCGGAGGCCCAACCCATATTGCTGTTTTTTTTGCCTATTTTAGCATTTCGAAGAAAAGGAATATCAAACGGAGTCCAAATGGAATGAAACCTTCAGGAGCGTGATTTTTGGAACAAACGTGATCTAGAGGACTTGGAGTGCAAGCCAAGAAGCTGCCGAGGCTCCCACGAGATAGAAGGGCGCCCCCCCTATAGGGCGCGCTGATACGTCTCCGTCGTATCTATAATTTTTGATTGTTCCATGCCAATATTATTCACTTTCATATACTTTTTGGCAACTTTTTATATTATTTTTGGGACTAACATATTGATCCAGTGCTCAGTGCCAGTTCCTGTCTGTTGCCTATTTTTAGTTTCGCAGAAACCCAATATCAAACGGAGTCCAAACGGGAAAAAAATGGACAGAGATTTTTTTTGGAATATTTATGATTTTTGGGAAGTAAAATCAACACGAAACGGTATCCGAGGTGGGCATGAGGTAGGGGGCGCGCCCTACCCCCCAGGTGCGCCCCTGGCCCTCGTGGTCCACCCGTAAGGTGGTTGACGCTCTCCTTCTGGCGCAAGAAAGCTAATTTTACAAGGAAGATCTGAGCGAAAGATTCACCCCAATCGGAGTTACGGATCTCCGAATATAAAAGAAACGGTGAAGGGGTAGAATCTCCCAATGCAGAGAGCGCAGAAACAGAGAGATAGATCCAATCTCGGAGGGGCTCTCGCCCCTCCCAAGCCATGGGAGCCAAGGACCAGAGGGGAAACCCTTCTCCAATCTAGGGATAAGGTTAAGGAAGAAGAAGAAGAAGAAGGGGGGCTCTCTCCCCCTTGCTTCCGGTGGCGCTGGAACGCCGCCGGGGGCCATCATCATCACCGCGATCTTCACCAACACCTCCGCCAGCTTCACCAACACCTCCATCACCTTCCCCCTTCTATCTACAGCGGTCCACTCTCCCGCATCCCATTGTACCCTCTACTTGAACATGGTGCTTTATGCTTCATATTATTTTCCAATGATGTGTTGCCATCCTATGATATTTGAGTAGATTTTCGTTGTCCTATCGGTGATTGATGAATTGCTATGATTGGTTTGAGTTGCATGTTTTATTGGTGATGTCCTATTGTGCCCTCCGTGTCATGCAAGCATGAGGGATTCCCGCTGTAGGGTGTTGCAATACGTTCATGATTCGCTTATAGTGGGTTGGTGAGTGACTGAAACACAAACCCAAGTAAGAGTGATTGTTGTGTATGGGATAAAGGGGACTTGATGCTTTAATGCTATGGTTGGTTTTACCTTAATGAATCTTTAGTAGTTGCAGATGCTTGCTAGAGTTCCAATCATAAGTGCATATGATCCAAGTAGAGAAAGTATGTTAGCTTATGCCTCTCCCTCAAATAGAATTGCAATAACGATTACCGGTCTAGTAACGTAGTCAATTGCCTAGGGACAATTTCACAACTCCTACCACCACGTTTCCACACTCGCTATACTTACTTTAGTTGTGTCTTTATCTAAATATCCCCTAGTCTTTATTTACATGTTCTTTACTTTCTTGCAAGCTTACTCGAAAACACCTACAAAGTACTTCTAGTTTCATACTTGTTCTAGGTAAAGCGAACGTCAAGCGTGCGTAGAGTCGTATCAGTGGCCGATAGGACTTGAGAGAATATTTGTTCTACCTTTAGCTCCTCGTTGGGTTCGACACTCTTACTTATCGAAAGAGGCTACAACTATCCCCTATACTTGTGGGTTATCAAGACCTTTTTCTGGCGCCGTTGCCGGGGAGCAATAGCGTGGGGTGAATATTCTCGTGTGTGCTTGTTTGCTTTATCACTAAGTAATTTTTATTTGTTGTTCTTAGTTGTTCTCTATCTTTAGTTATGGATATGGAACACAAAATACCAAAAAAAATAGGAGTACTTGCTACTCATGAGGATGGGGTAACTCCTAAAACCCTCGATTCTCATCATGAGAAAAATATTTTGTACTACTTTGATAATCCTGAGAAAACCCCATTACTTTATAATGGGAGTAACGTTGGATCAACGTGAATACTTTAGGGAGTATCGCTCGACACAAAAAGGGAAACTATTATGGGATCAAATTAATATGTTGAAGTGGTATGCTTGGAAACTATGCGTGGAATATGATTATACTTGTTGCTCTAGGATGAATTCTCCGCACCTTCCCTTTTCATGCAAATTTAATGATAATAAACCTTAGCTTCTTATGCTAATGGTATATATGATTACTATGATGTGGAACAAATAGAAGAATTTGTTTCTTTTATGGGTGCTTATGAAATTGAAGCTATGTGTAAAGAGTTTGAGGATTTTGATGATGATGTTTATAGATCTGAAAATTTAGCTATCCTCAAATATTGCTATGAGAATTATAAATACAATTATGAAATTAATGCACTTATTAAGAAAGTTTCCGCTGTCTAAGAAGAGACTAATATTTTGTAGGAATCTATGGAAGAAGAAATTGATGAAACTATGAGCTCATTAGATGAAAGAGATGAGGAGGAGAGCGAAGAACAAAAGGAGGAAGAGCGGATTGATCACCCGTGCCCACCTTCAAATGAGAGTAACTCTTCAACTCATACATTGTTTAATTCCCCTTCGTGTTTACCGAAGGATGATTGCTATGATGACTGTTATGATCCCTATGATTCTTTTGAAATATCCCTTTTTGATGATACTTGCTATGCTTGTGGCCAAGATGCCAACATGAATGATGCTTATGGCGATGAACTTGCTATAGTTCCTTATGTTATGAATGAAATTGTTGCTATTGCACCCATGCATGATAGTCCTATTATCTTTTTGAATTCTCCCGACTACACTATATCGGAGAAGCTTGCACTTATTAAGGATTGTATTGATGGGTTGCCTTTTACCGTTGCACATGATGATTTTGATAAATGTAATATGCATGTGCTTTCTGCTCCTACTTGCAATTATTATGAGAGAGGAACTATTTCTCCACCTCTCTATGTTTCCCATACTATGAAATTGCAAGAAACTGCTTATACTATGCATTGGCCTTTACTATGTGTGCATGAATTGTTCTTTTATGACATGCCGATGCATAGGAAGAGAATTAAACTTCGTTGTTGCATGATATATGTTACTTTGTGCTCACTACTAAATTACAAATCATTGTTAATTAAAATTGGCTTTGATATGCCTTGGGATCCGGGTGGATTCACTACTTGAGCACTATATGCCTAGCTTAATGGCTTTAAAGAAAGCGCTGCCAGGGAGACAGCCCTGAAGTTTTGGAGAGTCATTTATTTATGTTGAGTGCTTTCATTTAGTTCAAAAACAACAAAAATAAAGAGGGGAACCCAAAAAATTTTCAAAAAAGGAAAGTGAAAGTGAGAAAGACAAGCATAGTTGAAGTGGGATAGCTCCTTGAACTTTGTTCATGCTCACGGAAACTTTGTGAATATTGATTACAGAAACTTTTCATCAAAAATAATTATCCCCTTGTACAATTCCATTGTATTATAAAAATAATGTGCCAAGGCTTGCCTTTAGGATGTTTACAATGCTTGTTGGTTTGTACGGTGCAGGACAGAAACTTTGGCTGTAATGCGCGATTTTACATTTTTAACTGGAACATCAATTGGTTCTAATTCCTTTTGCACTGTCTTGATATACAACTTGTTTATTTTTCCTAATTTTGGTAGAATTTGTGGGGTACCAGAAGTATGGTGGATATTCAGATTGCTACTGACTGTTCTGTTTTAGACAGATTCTGTTTTTGATTGCATAGTTTGCTTGTTTTGATGAATCTATCAATTTATATCAGTGGATTAAGCCATGGAAAAGTTATATTACAGTAGGAGCAATGCAAAAACAAAATATGAATTGGTTTGATACAGTACTTAGAGTGGTGATTTGCTTTATTATACTAACGGATCTTACTGAGTTTTCTGTTGAAGTTTTGTGTGGATGTAGTGTCTAATCGAGGATGTCTTGATGTGAGAAGAAGGAAGAGAGGCAAGAGCTCAAGCTTGGGGATGCCCGAGGCACCCCAAGTAAATATTCAAGGAGACTCAAGCGTCTAAGCTTGGGGATGCTAGGGAGGCATCCCCTCTTTCTTCAACAAGTATCGGTATGTTTCGGATTCGTTTCATTCATGCATTATGTGCAAGTCTTGGAGTGTCTTTTGCAATTAGGGTTTTTTTCTTTTATGCACCATGCTGGTATGAGATAGTCCTTGGTTGATTTATGGAATGCTCATTGCACTTCACTTAAATCTTTTGAGTGTGGATTTATAGAATGCTTCATGTGCTTCACTTATATCATTTGAAGTTGGATTGCCTGTTTCTCTTTACATAGAAAACCGTCATTTGTAGAATGCTCTTTTGCTTCACTTATATTGGTTAGAGCGTGGGCATATGTTTTGTAGAAAGAATTAAACTCTCTTGCTTCACTTATATCTATTTAGAGAGATGACAGGAATTGGTCATTCACATGGTTAGTCATAAAATCCTACATAAACTTGTAGATCGCTGAATATGATATGTTTGATTCCTTGCAATAGTTTTGCGATATAAATATGGTGATATTAGAGTTATGCTAGTGGGTGGTTGTGGATTATAGAGACACTTGTGTTGAGGTTTTCAAGTCCCGTAGCATGCACGTATGGTAACCGTTGTGTGACAAATTTGAAACGTGGGGTGTTCCTTTGATTGTCTTCCTTATGAGTGGCGGTCGGGGACGAGCGATGGTCTTTTCCTACCAATCTATCCCCTTAGGGGCATGCGTAGTAGTACTTTTCTTCGAGGGCTAATAAACTTTTGCAATAAGTATATGAGTTCTTTATGACTAATGTGAGTCCATGGATTATACGCACTCTCACCCTTCCATCATTGCTAGCCTCTTCGGTACCGTGCATTGCCCTTTCTCACCTCGAGAGTTGGTGCAAACTTCTCCGGTGCATCCAAACCCCGTGACACGATACGCTCTATCACACATAAGCCTCATTATATCTTCCTCAAAGCGGCCACCATACCTACCTATCATGGCATTTCCATAGCCATTCCGAGATATATTGCCATGCAACTTCCATCATCATCATATTCATGACTTGAGCATTCATTGTCATATTGCTTTGCATGATCGTAAGATAGCTAGCATGATGTTTTCATGGCTTGTCTGTTTATGATGTCATTGCTGCGCTAGATCATTGCACATCCCGGTACACCACCGGAAGCATTCATATAGAGTCATATCTTTGTTCCAGTATCGACTTGTAATATCGAGTTGTAAGTAAATAAAAGTGTGATGATCATCATTATAGAACATTGCCCCATAAAAAAAAGAAAAAAAAGGAAAGGCCAAAGAAGCCTAAATAAAAAAAGGGGGCCAAAGAAGCCCACCAAAAAAAGAGAGAGAAAAGGGGCAATGTTACTATCTCTTTTTCCACACTTGTGCTTCAAAGTAGCACCATGTTCTTCATGTAGTGAGTCTCATATCTTGTGCTTCAAAGTAGCACCATGTTCTTCATATATATTGTCTCCTATGTTGTCACTTTCATATACTAGTGGGAATTTTCATTATAGAACTTGGCTTGTATATTCCAACGATGGGCTTCCTCAAATGCCCTAGGTCTTCATGAGCAAGCAAGTTGGATGCACACCCACTTAGTTTCTTTTGTTGAGCTTTCATACACTTATAGTTCTTAGTGCATGCGTTGCATGGCAATCCCTACTCCTCGCATTGACATCAATTGATGGGCATCTCCATAGCCCGTTGATTAGCCGCGTCGATGTGAGACTTTCTCCTTTTTTATCTTCTCCACATAACCTCCATCATTATATTCTATTCCACCTATAGTGCTATATCCATGGCTTGCGCTCATGTATTGCGTGAGGGTTGAAAAAGCTGAAGCGCGTTAAAAGGTATGAACCAATTGCTCGGCTTGTCATCGGGGTTGTGCATGATGGGGGCATTTTGTGTGATGAAAATGAAGCATGGCCAAACTGTATGATTTTGTAGGGATAAGCTTGCTTTGGCCTTGTCGTTTTGAAAAGACATGATTGCTTTATTGGTATGCTCGAAGTATTATTGCTTTTATGTCAAATGATAGACTATTGCTTTGAATCACTCGTGTCTTAATATTCATGCCATGATTAGACAGATGATCAAGATTATGTTAGGTAGCATTCCACATCAAAAATTATTCTTTTTTATCACTTACCTACTCGAGGACGAGCAGGAATTAAGCTTGGGGATGCTGATACGTCTCCGCCGTATCTATAATTTTTGATTGTTCCATGCCAATATTATTCACTTTCATATACTTTTTGGCAACTTTTTATATTATTTTTGGGACTAACATATTGATCCAGTGCCCAGTGCCAGTTTCTGTCTGTAGCATGTTTTTTGTTTCGCAGAAACCCAATATCAAACGGAGTCCAAACGGGAAAAAAAACAGACGGAGATTTTTTTTTTGGAATATTTATGATTTTTGGGAAGTAAAATCAACGCGAAACGGTATCCGAGGTGGGCACGAGGTAGGGGGGCGCGCCCTACCCCCCCGGGCGCGCCCCTGACCCTCATTGTCCACCCGTAAGGCGGTTGACGCTCTCCTTTTGGCGCAATAAAGCTAATTTTACAAGGAAGATTCGAGCGAAAGATTCACCCCAATCGGAGTTACGGATCTCCGGATATAAAAGAAACAGTGAAGGGGTAGAATCTCCCAACGCAAAGAATGCAAAAACAGAGAGATAGATCCAATCTCGGAGGGGCTCTTGCCCCTCCCAAGCCATCGGAGCCAAGGACCAGAGGGGAAACCCTTCTCCCATCTAGGGAGAAGGTCAAGGAAGAAGAAGAAGAAGGGGGGCTCTCTCCCCCTTGCTTCCGGTGGCGCCGGAACGCCGCCGGGGGCCATCATCATCTCCGCGATCTTCACCAACACCTCCGCCATCTTCACCAACACCTCCATCACCTTCCCCCTTCTATCTACAGCGGTCCACTCTCCCGCATCCCATTGTACCCTCTACTTGAACATGGTGCTTTATGCTTCATATTATTTTCCAATGATGTGTTGCCATCCTATGATGTCTGAGTAGATTTTCGTTGTCCTATCGGTGATTGATGAATTGCTATGGTTGGTTTGAGTTGCATGTTTTATTGGTGATGTCCTATTGTGCCCTCTGTGTCGCGCAAGCATGAGGGATTCCCGCTGTAGGGTGTTGCAATACGTTCATGATTAGCTTATAGTGGGTTGGTGAGTGACTGAAACACAAACCCGAGTTAGAGGGATTGTTGCGTATGGGATAAAGGGGACTTGATGCTTTAATGCTATGGTTCGGTTTTACCTTAATGAATCTTTAGTAGTTGCGAATGCTTGCTAGAGTTCCAATCATAAGTGCATATGATCCAAGTAGAGAAAGTATGTTAGCTTATGCCTCTCCCTCAAATAGAATTGCAATAACGATTACCGGTCTAGTAACGTAGTCAATTGCCTAGGGACAATTTCACAACTCCTACCACCACGTTTCCACACTCGCTATACTTACTTAGTTGTGTCTTTATCTAAATATCCCCTAGTTTTATTTACATGTTCTTTAATTTCTTGCAAGCTTACCCGAAAACACCTACAAAGTACTTCTAGTTTCATACTTGTTCTAGGTAAAGCGAACGTCAAGCGTGCGTAGAGTCGTATCAGTGGCCGATAGGACTTGAGAGAATATTTGTTCTACCTTTAGCTCCTCGTTGGGTTTGACACTCTTACTTATCGAAAGAGGCTACAACTATCCCCTATACTTGTGGGTTATCACGCGCTCCCCTGTCTCGTGGGCCCCTCGGGCGGCCACCGACGTACTTCTTCCTCCTATATATACCTACGTACCCCGAAAACATCCAGGAGAAGGACGAAACACAATTTCCACCAGCGTAACCTTCTGTATCCCCGAGATCTCATCTTGGAGCCTTCGCCGGCACTCTGCTGGAGGGGGAATCGACCATGGAGGTCTTCTACATCAACATCATTGCCCCTCCGATGAGTTGTGAGTAGTTTACCATAGACCTACGGGTCCATAGTTATTAGCTAGACGGATTCTTCTCTCTTTTTGGATCTCAATACAATGTTCTCCCCCTCTCTTGTGGAGATCTATTCGATGTAAACTCTTTTTGCGGTGTGTTTGTCGAGATCCAATGAATTGTGGGTTTATCATCAAGTTTATCTATGAATAATATTTGAATCTTCTCTGAATTCTTTTATGTATGATTGAGTTATCTTTGCAAGTCTCTTCGAATTATCAGTTTGGTTTGGCCTACTAGATTGATCTTTCTTGTCATGGGAGAAGTGCTTAGCTTTGGGTTCAATCTTGCGGTGTCCTTACCCAGTGACAGAAAGGGTTGCAAGGCACGTATTGTATTGTTGCCATCGAGGATAACAAGATGGGGTTTATATCATATTGTTTGAGTTTATCCCTCTACATCATGTCATCTTGCTTAATGCGTTACTCTGTTCTTATGAACTTAATACTCTAGATGCAGGCAGGAGTCGGTCGATGTGTGGAGTAATAGTAGTAGATGGAGGCAGGAGTCGTTCTACTTGTTATGGATGTGATGCCTATATACATGATCATGCCTAGATAATCTCATAACTATGCGCTTTTCTATCAATTGCTCGACAGTAATTTGTTCACCCACCGTAATACTTATGCTATCTTGAGAGAAGCCTCTAGTGAAACCTATGGCCCCTAGGTCTATCTCTTATCATATTTGCTTTCAATCTACTTTTACTTGCATCTTTACTTTTTGCATCTATATTATAAAATACCAAAAATATATTTATCTTATCATACTATCTTTATTAGATCTCACTTTCGCAAGTGGCTGTGAAGGGATTGACAACCCCTTTATTGTGTTGGTTGCGAGTTCTTTGTTTGTTTGTGTAGGTGCGTGGGACTTTTGAGGAGCCTCCTACTGGATTGATACCTTGGTTCTCAAAAACTGAGGGAAATACTTACGCTACTATTGCTGCATCACCCTCTCCTCTTCGAGGAAAACCGATGCAAGCTCAAGACGTAGCAAGAAGGATTTCTGGCGCCGTTGCCGGGGAGGTCTTTGCTCAAGTCAAGACATACCAATTACCCATCACAAACCCATCTCCCTCGCATTTACATTATTTGCCATTTGCCTCTCGTTTTCCTCTCCCCAACTTCCCCCTTGCCGTTTTATTCGCCCTCTCTTTCCCAATGTCCTCCTCTCTTTTTCGCTTGCCTTTTCCTGTTTGCTTGTGTATTGGATTACTTGTTTCCATGGCGCAAGATAATACCAAATTGTGTGATTTCTCGAATACCAATAATAATGATTTCCTTAGTACTCCGATTGCTCCTCTTAATGATGTTGAGTCTTGTGAAATCAATACCGCTTTGCTAAATCTTGTTATGAAAGATCAATTCGCCGGCCTTCCAAGTGAAGATGCCGCTACTCATCTAAATTTTTTTGTTGATTTGTGTGATATGCAAAAGAAGAAAGATACGGATAACAATATTGTCAAATTGAAGTTATTTCCATTTTCACTTAGAGATCGTGCTAAAGTTTGGTTTTCGTCTTTGCCTAAAAATAGTATTGATTCTTGGAACAAGTGCAAAGATGCTTTTATCTCTAAGTATTTTCCTCCCTCTAAGATTATTACTCTTAGGAACGATATTATGAATTTTAAACAACTTGATCATGAGCATGTTGGACAATCTTGGGAAAGAATGAAATTGATGCTTCGCAGTTGCCCTACTTATGGTTTGAATTTATGGATGATCATATAATTTTTTTATGCCGGTTTGAACTTTGCTTCTAGAAATCTCTTACATTCGGCCGCGGGAGGCACATTTATGGAAATCACGTTAGGAGATGCTACAAAACTTCTTGATAATATTATGGCTAATTATTCTCAATGGCACACCGAAAGATCTTCTAGTAAAAAAGTGCATGCTATAGAAGAAATCAATGTTTTGAGTGGAAAGATGGATGAACTTATGAAGATGTTTGCTACTAAAAATACCCCTCTTGATCCCAATGATATGCCTTTGTCTTCTTTGATTGAGAATAATAATGAATCTATGTATGTGAATTTTGTTGGTAGGAATGGTTTTGGAAACAATGCTTATAGAGGAAACTTTAATGCTAGACCATTCCCTAGCAATTCCTCTAATAATTATGGAAATTCCTACAATAATTCTTATGGTAATTTTAATAAGATGCCCTCTGATTTTGAGAATAGTGTGAAAGAATTTATGATTTCTCAAAAGAATTTTAATGCTTTGCTTGAAGAAAAATTGCTCAAAGTTGATGATTTGGCTAGGAACGTTGATAGACTTTTGCTTGATGTTGATTCTCTTAAACTTAGATCTTCAACTCCTAAGCATGATATCAATGAGTCCCTCAAAGTAATGAGAATTTCCATTGATGAGTGTAAGGAAAGAACCGCTAGATTGCGTGCTAAGAAAGATAGCTTTATAAAAGCGTGTTCTTCTAGTTTCCATGAAAATAATGATGAGGATCTTAAAGTTATTGATGTGTCTCCTATTAGATCTATGTTTCTCAATATGAATTTTGATGATTATGGGACTAATGATGAATCAACTTTTCCTAGAAGGCGTGCCAAGAATTCGGAGTCTTTAGGTCTTGATGCTAAAATTGGTAAAAGTGAGATTGGAGAGTCCTCAACTTCTAATAACATTGAACCTACTATCTCGGGTTTCAAGGAATTTGATTATGATAATTGTTCTTTAAAAGGTTGTATTTCCTTACTGCAATCCTTTGTTAATTCTCCTAATGCTTATAGTCAAAATAAAGCTTTAACCAAACATATCGTTGATGCCTTGATGCAATCTTATGATGAAAAACTTAATTTGGAACTTTCTATACCTAGAAAACTTAATGATGAGTGGCAACCTACTATAAAGATTAGAATTAAATATTATGAGTGTTTTGCTTTGTATGATTTGGGTGCTAGTGTTTCCACGATTCCGAAAACTTTATGTGATATTCTAGGTTTCCATGATCTTGATGATTGCTCTTTAAATTTGCACCTTGTGGATTCCACCATTAAAAAGCCAATGGGAAGGATCAATGATGTTCTCATTGTTGCAAATAGAAATTTGGTGCCCATAGATTTTATCGTTCTTGATATAGATTGCGATCTTTCTTGTCCTATTATTCTTCGTAGACCTTTCCTTAGAACGATTGGTGCGATTGTTGATATGAAGGATGGGAATATTAGATTCCAATTTCCATTAAAGAAAGGCATGGAGCACTTTCCAAGAAATAAATTCAAACTACCTTATGAATCTATCATGCGGGCTACTTATGAATTTAGTGCCAAAGATGGCACTCGTTAGATCTATCTTTGCTTTTATGCCTAGCTAGGGGCGTTAAACGATAGCGCTAGTTGGGAGGCAACCGAATTTTCTTTATTTTTTTGTTTTTGCTCCTATTTAGTAATAAATCTTGCATCTACCTTCTTTTTAGATGTGTTTTTATCTTTTAATTAGTGTTTGTGCCAAGTAGAACCTATAGGATAACCTATGATGATAGTTGATTTGATTCTGCTGAAAAACAGAAACTTTGCGCGCACGAATAAAATTTTGTTAAATCACAGGAACATGCTTATGCGTTGATTCTTTTTGCTGCTGTTCAATAAACAAATTGTCCAGGACTTCCTATTTTGGTAGGATTTTTAGAGTTCCAGAAGTTTGCATTAGTTACAGATTTCTACAGACTGTTCTGTTTTTGACAGATTCTGTTTTTCGTGTGTTGTTTGCTTATTTTGATGCATCTATGGCTAGTAAAATAGTTTATGAACCATAGAGAAGTTGGAATACAGTATGTTTAACACCAAAATAAATAAAGAATGAGTTCATTACAGTACCTTATGTGGTGGTTTTGTTTTCTTTCACTAACGGAGCTTATAAGATTTCCTGTTGAGTTTTGTGTTGTGAAGTTTTCAAGTTTTGGGTAAAGCTTTTATGGACTATGGGCTAAAGGGTGGCAAGAGCCTAAGCTTGGGGATGCCCAAGGCACCCCAAGATATTCAAGAATAGCCAAAAGCCTAAGTTTGGGGATGCCCCGGGAAGGCATCCCCTCTTTCGTCTTCGTTCAATGGTAACTTTACTTGGAGCTATATTTTTATTCGCCACATGATATGTGTTTTGCTTGGAGCGTCGTGTATTATATGAGTCTTTGCTTTTTAGTTTACCACAATCATACTTGCTGTACACACCTTTTGGGAGAAGCCTATTTGATTAGAATTTGCTAGAATACTCTATGTGCTTCACTTATATCTTTTGAGCTTGATAGTTTTTGCTCTAGTGCTTCACTTATATCTTTTAGAGCACGGTGGTGTCCTAATTTTGAAGAAATTACTAGTATCTCATGCTTCACATATATTATTTTGAGAGTCTTTTAGATCAGCATGGTATTTTCTATGGTTATAAAATTGGTCCTAGAATGGTAGGCATCCAAGTTGGGTATAATAAAAACTATCATAGGAAGTGAATTGGATGCTATGATCAATTTGATACTTGATAATTGTTTTTAGATATGGAGGTAGTAATATTAAAGTCATGCAAGTTGGGTGATTATGAATTTAAAGAATACTTGTGTTGAAGTTAGCAAGTCCCGTAGCATGCACGTATAGTTAAAGTTGTGTAACAAATTTGAAACATGAAGTGTACCTGGCTTGTGCATCCTTATGAGTGGCGGTCGGGGATGAGCGATGGTCTTTTCCTACCAATCTATTCCCCTAGGAGCATGCGCGTAGTACTTGATTTTTCATGACTTCTAATTTTTTGCAATAAGTATATGAGTTCTTTTGACTAATGTTGAGTCCATGGATTATACGCACTTTTATCTTTCCGCCTTTGCTAGCCTCTTCGGTACCGTGCATTGCCCTTTCTCACCTTGAGAGTTGGTGCAAACTTCGCCGGTGCATCCAAACCCCCTGATACGATACGCTCTATCACACATAAACCTCCCTATATCTTCCTCAAAACAGCCACCATACCTACCTATTATGGCATTTCCATAGCCATTCCGTGATATATTGCCATGCAACTTTCCACCGTGCCGTTCATCATCATCATGAAATACTTTACTTTTGTCATATTTCCATTGCATGATCATGTAGTTGACATTGTATTTGTGGCAAAGCCACCATGCATTATTTTTCATACATGTCTCTCTTGATTCATTGCACCATCCCGGTACACCGCCGGAGGCATTCATATAGAGTCATATCTTGTTCTAGTTTCGAGTTTTAATTCTTTTGTCGTAATCAATAGAAGTGTGATGATCTCATTATTAGAACATTGCCCAAAGAAAAAAAAAAGAAGAAAGGCCAAAAAGAAAAAAAGAGAGGCCCAAAAAAAAGAGAAAAAAAGGAAAATAAATAAAAAGGGCAATGTTACTATCTCTTTTTCCAGACTTGTGCTTCAAAGTAGCACCTTGTTCTTCATATAGTGAGTCTCATATATTGTGCTTCAAAGTAGCACCTTGTTCTTCATATAGTGAGTCTCATAAGTTGTCTTTTTCATACTAGTGGGAATCTTTCATGATAGAACTTGGCTTGTATATTCCTACGATGGGCTTCCTCAAATGCCCTAGGTCTTCGTGAGCAAGCAAGTTGGATGCACACCCATTAGCTTTCTTTTGTTGAGCACTCATTTATAGCTCTAGTGCATTCGTTGCATGACAATCCCTACTCCTCATGTTGACATCAATTGATGGGCATCTCCATAGCCCGTTGATTATCCTCGTCAATATGAGACTTTCTCCTTTTTTGTGTTCTCCACACAATCCCCATCATCATATTCTACTCCACTTATAGTGCTATATCCATGGCTCACGCTCATGTATTACGTGAAGGTTGAAAAAGTTTGAGATTATTTAAGTATGAAACAATTGCTTGGCTTGTCATCGGGGGTATAGATGTTGGGAACATCTTTGTGTGATGAAAATGAAGCATGGCCTACCTATATGATTTTGTAGGGATGAACTTTCTTTTGCCATGCTATTTTGGGAAGACATGATTACTTTGATTAGTATTCTTGAAGTGTTACTATTTCTTTTATCAATATGAACTTTTATTTTGAATCATTTGGATCTGAACATTCATGCCACAATAAAGAAAATTACATTATGAATTATGCTAGGTAGCATTCCACATCAAAAATTCTCTTTTTATCATTTACCTACTCGAGGACGAGCAGGAATTAAGCTTGGGGATGCTTGATACATCTCCAATGTATCTATAATTTTTTATTGTTCCATGCTATTATATTACCCCTTTTGGATGTTTATGGGCTTTATTTTACACATTTATATCATTTTTCGGACAAACCTACTAACCGGAGGCCTAGCCCATATTGCTGTTTTTTTGCCTATTTTAGTATTTCGAAGAAAAGGAATATCAAACAGAGTCCAAACGGAATGAAACCTTCGGGAGCGTGATTTTTGGAACAAACGTGATCCAGAGGACTTGGAGTGCAAGCCAAGAAGCTGCCGAGGCTCCCACGAGATAGGAGGGCGCCCCCCTGTAGGGCGCGCCCCTTGTCTCGTGGGCCCCTCGGTCGGCCACCGACTTACTTATTCCTCCTATATATAGCTACGTACCCCGAAAACATCCAGGAGAAGGACGAAACACAATTTCCACCACCGTAACCTTCTGTATCCCCGAGATCTCATCTTGGAGCCTTCGCCGGCACTCTGCCGGAGGGGGAATCGACCATGGAGGGCTTCTACATCAACATCCTTGCCCCTCCGATGAGTTGTGAGTAGTTTACCATAGACCTACGAGTCCATAGTTATTAGCTAGATGGCTTCTTCTCTCCTTTTGGATCTCAATACAATGTTCTCCCCCTCTCTTGTGGAGATCTATTCGATGTAAACTCTTTTTGCGGTGTGTTTGTCAAGATCCGATGAATTGTGGGTTTATGACCAAGTTTATCTATGAATAATATTTGAATCTTCTTTGAATTCTTTTATGTATGATTGAGTTATCTTTGCAAGTCTCTTCGAATTATCAGTTTGGTTTGGCCTACTAGATTGATCTTTCTTGCCATGGGAGAAGTGTTTAGCTTTGGGTTCAATCTTGTGGTGTCCTTACCCAGTGACAGAAAGGGTTGCAAGGCACGTATTGTATTGTTGCCTTCGAGGATAACAAGATGGGGTTTATATCATATTGCTTGAGTTTATCCCTCTACATCATGTCATCTTGCTTAATGCGTTACTCTGTTCTTATGAACTTAATACTCTAGATGCAGGCAGGAGTCGGTCGATGTGTGGAGTAATAGTAGTAGATGCAGGTAGGAGTCGGTCTACTTGTTATGGACGTGATGCCTATATACATGATCATGCCTAGATAATCTCATAACTATGCGCTTTTCTATCAATTGCTCGACAGTAATTTGTTCACCCACCGTAATACTTATGCTATCTTGAGAGAAGCCTCTAGTGAAACCTATGGCCCCCGGGTCTATCTCTTATCATATTTGCTTTCAATCTACTTTTATTTGCATCTTTAATTTTTGCATCTATATTATAAAATACCAAAAATATATTTATCTTATCATACTATCTATATTAGATCTCATTTTCGCAAGTGGCCGTGAAGGGATTGACAACCCCTTTATTGCGTTGGTTGCGAGTTCTTTGTTTGTTTGTGTAGGTGCGTGGGACTTTTGAGGAGCCTCCTACTGGATTGATACCTTGGTTCTCAAAGAGTGAGGGAAATACTTACGCTACTATTGCTGCATCACCCTCTCCTCTTCGAGGAAAACCAACGCAAGCTCAAGACGTAGCATCCGGCTAGAGTGGGAAGCGGACGACGAAGAAATTCGTTCCCCACCCACCACCCACTTAATAGCCATTGTCGATGACTTAACTGACATACTTGACTTCGACTCCGAAGACATCGAAGGTATGGACGACGATGTAGGAGAAGAACAGGAACCACCGCCCACAAGGAGCTGGACAGCCACCTCATCATATATATATGGTGATATTAGAGTTATGCTAGTGGGTGGTTGTGGATTATAGAGACACTTGTGTTGAGGTTTTCAAGTCCCGTAGCATGCACGTATGGTAACCGTTGTGTGACAAATTTGAAACGTGGGGTGTTTCTTTGATTGTCTTCCTTATGAGTGGCGGTCGGGGACGAGCGATGGTCTTTTCCTACCAATCTATCCCCTTAGGGGCATGCGTAGTAGTACTTTTCTTCGAGGGCTAATAAACTTTTGCAATAAGTATATGAGTTCTTTATGACTAATGTGAGTCCATGGATTATACGCACTCTCACCCTTCCATCATTGCTAGCCTCTTCGGTACCGTGCATTGCCCTTTCTCACCTCGAGAGTTGGTGCAAACTTCTCCGGTGCATCCAAACCCCGTGACACGATACGCTCTATCACACATAAGCCTCATTATATCTTCCTCAAAGCGGCCACCATACCTACCTATCATGGCATTTCCATAGCCATTCCGAGATATATTGCCATGCAACTTCCATCATCATCATATTCATGACTTGAGCATTCATTATCATATTGCTTTGCATGATCGTAAGATAGCTAGCATGATGTTTTCATGGCTTGTCTGTTTATGATGTCATTGCTGCGCTAGATCATTGCACATCCCGGTACACCACCGGAAGCATTCATATAGAGTCATATCTTTGTTCCAGTATCGACTTGTAATATCGAGTTGTAAGTAAATAAAAGTGTGATGATCATCATTATAGAACATTGCCCCATAAAAAAAAGAAAAAAAGGAAAGGCCAAAGAAGCCTAAATAAAAAAAGGGGGCCAAAGAAGCCCACCAAAAAAAAGAGAGAGAAAAGGGGCAATGTTACTATCTCTTTTTCCACACTTGTGCTTCAAAGTAGCACCATGTTCTTCATGTAGTGAGTCTCATATCTTGTGCTTCAAAGTAGCACCATGTTCTTCATATATATTGTCTCCTATGTTGTCACTTCCATATACTAGTGGGAATTTTCATTATAGAACTTGGCTTGTATATTCCAACGATGGGCTTCCTCAAATGCCCTAGGTCTTCATGAGCAAGCAAGTTGGATGCACACCCACTTAGTTTCTTTTGTTGAGCTTTCATACACTTATAGTTCTTAGTGCATGCGTTGCATGGCAATCCCTACTCCTCGCATTGACATCAATTGATGGGCATCTCCATAGCCCGTTGATTAGCCGCGTCGATGTGAGACTTTCTCCTTTTTTTATCTTCTCCACATAACCTCCATCATTATATTCTATTCCACCTATAGTGCTATATCCATGGCTTGCGCTCATGTATTGCGTGAGGGTTGAAAAAGCTGAAGCGCGTTAAAAGGTATGAACCAATTGCTCGGCTTGTCATCGGGGTTGTGCATGATGGGGGCATTTTGTGTGACGAAAATGAAGCATGGCCAAACTGTATGATTTTGTAGGGATAAGCTTGCTTTGGCCTTGTCGTTTTGAAAAGACATGATTGCTTTATTGGTATGCTCGAAGTATTATTGCTTTTATGTCAAATGATAGACTATTGCTTTGAATCACTCGTGTCTTAATATTCATGCCATGATTAGACAGATGATCAAGATTATGCTAGGTAGCATTCCACATCAAAAATTATTCTTTTTTATCACTTACCTACTCGAGGACGAGCAGGAATTAAGCTTGGGGATGCTGATACGTCTCCGCCGTATCTATAATTTTTGATTGTTCCATGCCAATATTATTCACTTTCATATACTTTTTGGCAACTTTTTATATTATTTTTGGGACTAACATATTGATCCAGTGCCCAGTGCCAGTTTCTGTCTGTAGCATGTTTTTTGTTTCGCAGAAACCCAATATCAAACGGAGTCCAAATGGGAAAAAAAACAGACGGAGATTTTTTTTTGGAATATTTATGATTTTTGGGAAGTAAAATCAACGCGAAACGGTATCCGAGGTGGGCACGAGGTAGGGGGGCGCGCCCTACCCCCCCGGGCGCGCCCCTGACCCTCATTGTCCACCCGTAAGGCGGTTGACGCTCTCCTTTTGGCGCAATAAAGCTAATTTTACAAGGAAGATTCGAGCGAAAGATTCACCCCAATCGGAGTTACGGATCTCCGGATATAAAAGAAACAGTGAAGGGGTAGAATCTCCCAACGCAAAGAATGCAAAAACAGAGAGATAGATCCAATCTCGGAGGGGCTCTTGCCCCTCCCAAGCCATCGGAGCCAAGGACCAGAGGGGAAACCCTTCTCCCATCTAGGGAGAAGGTCAAGGAAGAAGAAGAAGAAGGGGGGCTCTCTCCCCCTTGCTTCCGGTGGCGCCGGAACGCCGCCGGGGGCCATCATCATCACCGCGATCTTCACCAACACCTCCGCCATCTTCACCAACACCTCCATCACCTTCCCCCTTCTATCTACAGCGGTCCACTCTCCCGCATCCCATTGTACCCTCTACTTGAACATGGTGCTTTATGCTTCATATTATTTTCCAATGATGTGTTGCCATCCTATGATATCTGAGTAGATTTTCGTTGTCCTATCGGTGATTGATGAATTGCTATGGTTGGTTTGAGTTGCATGTTTTATTGGTGATGTCCTATTGTGCCCTCCGTGTCGCGCAAGCATGAGGGATTCCCGCTGTAGGGTGTTGCAATACGTTCATGATTAGCTTATAGTGGGTTGGTGAGTGACTGAAACACAAACCCGAGTTAGAGGGATTGTTGCGTATGGGATAAAGGGGACTTGATGCTTTAATGCTATGGTTCGGTTTTACCTTAATGAATCTTTAGTAGTTGCGAATGCTTGCTAGAGTTCCAATCATAAGTGCATATGATCCAAGTAGAGAAAGTATGTTAGCTTATGCCTCTCCCTCAAATAGAATTGCAATAACGATTACCGGTCTAGTAACGTAGTCAATTGCCTAGGGACAATTTCACAACTCCTACCACCACGTTTCCACACTCGCTATACTTACTTAGTTGTGTCTTTATCTAAATATCCCCTAGTTTTATTTACATGTTCTTTACTTTCTTGCAAGCTTACCCGAAAACACCTACAAAGTACTTCTAGTTTCATACTTGTTCTAGGTAAAGCGAACGTCAAGCGTGCGTAGAGTCGTATCAGTGGCCGATAGGACTTGAGAGAATATTTGTTCTACCTTTAGCTCCTCGTTGGGTTTGACACTCTTACTTATCGAAAGAGGCTACAACTATCCCCTATACTTGTGGGTTATCACGCGCTCCCCTGTCTCGTGGGCCCCTCGGGCGGCCACCGACGTACTTCTTCCTCCTATATATACCTACGTACCCCGAAAACATCTAGGAGAAGGACGAAACACAATTTCCACCAGCGTAACCTTCTGTATCCCCGAGATCTCATCTTGGAGCCTTCGCCGGCACTCTGCTGGAGGGGGAATCGACCATGGAGGTCTTCTACATCAACATCATTGCCCCTCCGATGAGTTGTGAGTAGTTTACCACAGACCTACGGGTCCATAGTTATTAGCTAGACGGATTCTTCTCTCTTTTTGGATCTCAATACAATGTTCTCCCCCTCTCTTGTGGAGATCTATTCGATGTAAACTCTTTTTGCGGTGTGTTTGTCGAGATCCAATGAATTGTGGGTTTATCATCAAGTTTATCTATGAATAATATTTGAATCTTCTCTGAATTCTTTTATGTATGATTGAGTTATCTTTGCAAGTCTCTTCGAATTATCAGTTTGGTTTGGCCTACTTGATTGATCTTTCTTGCCATGGGAGAAGTGCTTAGCTTTGGGTTCAATCTTGCGGTGTCCTTACCCAGTGACAGAAAGGGTTGCAAGGCACGTATTGTATTGTTGCCATCGAGGATAACAAGATGGGGTTTATATCATATTGTTTGAGTTTATCCCTCTACATCATGTCATCTTGCTTAATGCGTTACTCTGTTCTTATGAACTTAATACTCTAGATGCAGGCAGGAGTCGGTCGATGTGTGGAGTAATAGTAGTAGATGGAGGCAGGAGTCGTTCTACTTGTTATGGATGTGATGCCTATATACATGATCATGCCTAGATAATCTCATAACTATGCGCTTTTCTATCAATTGCTCGACAGTAATTTGTTCACCCACCGTAATACTTATGCTATCTTGAGAGAAGCCTCTAGTGAAACCTATGGCCCCTAGGTCTATCTCTTATCATATTTGCTTTCAATCTACTTTTACTTGCATCTTTACTTTTTGCATCTATATTATAAAATACCAAAAATATATTTATCTTATCATACTATCTTTATTAGATCTCACTTTCGCAAGTGGCTGTGAAGGGATTGACAACCCCTTTATTGTGTTGGTTGCGAGTTCTTTGTTTGTTTGTGTAGGTGCGTGGGACTTTTGAGGAGCCTCCTACTGGATTGATACCTTGGTTCTCAAAAACTGAGGGAAATACTTACGCTACTATTGCTGCATCACCCTCTCCTCTTCGAGGAAAACCGATGCAAGCTCAAGACGTAGCAAGAAGGATTTCTGGCGCCGTTGCCGGGGAGGTCTTTGCTCAAGTCAAGACATACCAATTACCCATCACAAACCCATCTCCCTCGCATTTACATTATTTGCCATTTGCCTCTCGTTTTCCTCTCCCCAACTTCCCCCTTGCCGTTTTATTCGCCCTCTCTTTCCCAATGTCCTCCTCTCTTTTTCGCTTGCCTTTTCCTGTTTGCTTGTGTATTGGATTACTTGTTTCCATGGCGCAAGATAATACCAAATTGTGTGATTTCTCGAATACCAATAATAATGATTTCCTTAGTACTCCGATTGCTCCTCTTAATGATGTTGAGTCTTGTGAAATCAATACCGCTTTGCTAAATCTTGTTATGAAAGATCAATTCGCCGGCCTTCCAAGTGAAGATGCCGCTACTCATCTAAATTTTTTTGTTGATTTGTGTGATATGCAAAAGAAGAAAGATACGGATAACAATATTGTCAAATTGAAGTTATTTCCATTTTCACTTAGAGATCGTGCTAAAGTTTGGTTTTCGTCTTTGCCTAAAAATAGTATTGATTCTTGGAACAAGTGCAAAGATGCTTTTATCTCTAAGTATTTTCCTCCCTCTAAGATTATTACTCTTAGGAACGATATTATGAATTTTAAACAACTTGATCATGAGCATGTTGGACAATCTTGGGAAAGAATGAAATTGATGCTTCGCAGTTGCCCTACTTATGGTTTGAATTTATGGATGATCATATAATTTTTTTATGCCGGTTTGAACTTTGCTTCTAGAAATCTCTTACATTCGGCCGCGGGAGGCACATTTATGGAAATCACGTTAGGAGATGCTACAAAACTTCTTGATAATATTATGGCTAATTATTCTCAATGGCACACCGAAAGATCTTCTAGTAAAAAAGTGCATGCTATAGAAGAAATCAATGTTTTGAGTGGAAAGATGGATGAACTTATGAAGATGTTTGCTACTAAAAATACCCCTCTTGATCCCAATGATATGCCTTTGTCTTCTTTGATTGAGAATAATAATGAATCTATGTATGTGAATTTTGTTGGTAGGAATGGTTTTGGAAACAATGCTTATAGAGGAAACTTTAATGCTAGACCATTCCCTAGCAATTCCTCTAATAATTATGGAAATTCCTACAATAATTCTTATGGTAATTTTAATAAGATGCCCTCTGATTTTGAGAATAGTGTGAAAGAATTTATGATTTCTCAAAAGAATTTTAATGCTTTGCTTGAAGAAAAATTGCTCAAAGTTGATGATTTGGCTAGGAACGTTGATAGACTTTTGCTTGATGTTGATTCTCTTAAACTTAGATCTTCAACTCCTAAGCATGATATCAATGAGTCCCTCAAAGTAATGAGAATTTCCATTGATGAGTGTAAGGAAAGAACCGCTAGATTGCGTGCTAAGAAAGATAGCTTTATAAAAGCGTGTTCTTCTAGTTTCCATGAAAATAATGATGAGGATCTTAAAGTTATTGATGTGTCTCCTATTAGATCTATGTTTCTCAATATGAATTTTGATGATTATGGGACTAATGATGAATCAACTTTTCCTAGAAGGCGTGCCAAGAATTCGGAGTCTTTAGGTCTTGATGCTAAAATTGGTAAAAGTGAGATTGGAGAGTCCTCAACTTCTAATAACATTGAACCTACTATCTCGGGTTTCAAGGAATTTGATTATGATAATTGTTCTTTAAAAGGTTGTATTTCCTTACTGCAATCCTTTGTTAATTCTCCTAATGCTTATAGTCAAAATAAAGCTTTAACCAAACATATCGTTGATGCCTTGATGCAATCTTATGATGAAAAACTTAATTTGGAACTTTCTATACCTAGAAAACTTAATGATGAGTGGCAACCTACTATAAAGATTAGAATTAAATATTATGAGTGTTTTGCTTTGTATGATTTGGGTGCTAGTGTTTCCACGATTCCGAAAACTTTATGTGATATTCTAGGTTTCCATGATCTTGATGATTGCTCTTTAAATTTGCACCTTGTGGATTCCACCATTAAAAAGCCAATGGGAAGGATCAATGATGTTCTCATTGTTGCAAATAGAAATTTGGTGCCCGTAGATTTTATCGTTCTTGATATAGATTGCGATCTTTCTTGTCCTATTATTCTTCGTAGACCTTTCCTTAGAACGATTGGTGCGATTGTTGATATGAAGGATGGGAATATTAGATTCCAATTTCCATTAAAGAAAGGCATGGAGCACTTTACAAGAAATAAATTCAAACTACCTTATGAATCTATCATGCGGGCTACTTATGAATTTAGTGCCAAAGATGGCACTCGTTAGATCTATCTTTGCTTTTATGCCTAGCTAGGGGCGTTAAACGATAGCGCTAGTTGGGAGGCAACCGAATTTTCTTTATTTTTTGTTTTTGCTCCTGTTTAGTAATAAATCTTGCATCTACCTTCTTTTTAGAAGTGTTTTTATCTTTTAATTAGTGTTTGTGCCAAGTAGAACCTATAGGATAACCTATGATGATAGTTGATTTGATTCTGCTGAAAAACAGAAACTTTGCGCGCACGAATAAAATTTTGTTAAATCACAGGAACATGCTTATGCGTTGATTCTTTTTGCTGCTGTTCAATAAACAAATTGTCCAGGACTTCCTATTTTGGTAGGATTTTTAGAGTTCCAGAAGTTTGCATTAGTTACAGATTTCTACAGACTGTTCTGTTTTTGACAGATTCTGTTTTTCGTGTGTTGTTTGCTTATTTTGATGCATCTATGGCTAGTAAAATAGTTTATGAACCATAGAGAAGTTGGAATACAGTATGTTTAACACCAAAATAAATAAAGAATGAGTTCATTACAGTACCTTATGTGGTGGTTTTGTTTTCTTTCACTAACGGAGCTTATAAGATTTCCTGTTGAGTTTTGTGTTGTGAAGTTTTCAAGTTTTGGGTAAAGCTTTTATGGACTATGGGCTAAAGGGTGGCAAGAGCCTAAGCTTGGGGATGCCCAAGGCACCCCAAGATATTCAAGAATAGCCAAAAGCCTAAGTTTGGGGATGCCCCGGGAAGGCATCCCCTCTTTCGTCTTCGTTCAATGGTAACTTTACTTGGAGCTATATTTTTATTCGCCACATGATATGTGTTTTGCTTGGAGCGTCGTGTATTATATGAGTCTTTGCTTTTTAGTTTACCACAATCATACTTGCTGTACACACCTTTTGGGAGAAGCCTATTTGATTAGAATTTGCTAGAATACTCTATGTGCTTCACTTATATCTTTTGAGCTTGATAGTTTTTGCTCTAGTGCTTCACTTATATCTTTTAGAGCACGGTGGTGTCCTAATTTTGAAGAAATTACTAGTATCTCATGCTTCACATATATTATTTTGAGAGTCTTTTAGATCAGCATGGTATTTTCTATGGTTATAAAATTGGTCCTAGAATGGTAGGCATCCAAGTTGGGTATAATAAAAACTATCATAGGAAGTGAATTGGATGCTATGATCAATTTGATACTTGATAATTGTTTTTAGATATGGAGGTAGTAATATTAAAGTCATGCAAGTTGGGTGATTATGAATTTAAAGAATACTTGTGTTGAAGTTAGCAAGTCCCGTAGCATGCACGTATAGTTAAAGTTGTGTAACAAATTTGAAACATGAAGTGTACCTGGCTTGTGCATCCTTATGAGTGGCGGTCGGGGATGAGCGATGGTCTTTTCCTACCAATCTATTCCCCTAGGAGCATGCGCGTAGTACTTGATTTTTCATGACTTCTAATTTTTTGCAATAAGTATATGAGTTCTTTTGACTAATGTTGAGTCCATGGATTATACGCACTTTTATCTTTCCGCCTTTGCTAGCCTCTTCGGTACCGTGCATTGCCCTTTCTCACCTTGAGAGTTGGTGCAAACTTCGCCGGTGCATCCAAACCCCCTGATACGATACGCTCTATCACACATAAACCTCCCTATATCTTCCTCAAAACAGCCACCATACCTACCTATTATGGCATTTCCATAGCCATTCCGTGATATATTGCCATGCAACTTTCCACCGTGCCGTTCATCATCATCATGAAATACTTTACTTTTGTCATATTTCCATTGCATGATCATGTAGTTGACATTGTATTTGTGGCAAAGCCACCATGCATTATTTTTCATACATGTCTCTCTTGATTCATTGCACCATCCCGGTACACCGCCGGAGGCATTCATATAGAGTCATATCTTGTTCTAGTTTCGAGTTTTAATTCTTTTGTCGTAATCAATAGAAGTGTGATGATCTCATTATTAGAACATTGCCCAAAGAAAAAAAAGAAAAAAAAGAAGAAAGGCCAAAAAGAAAAAAAGAGAGGCCCAAAAAAAAGAGAAAAAAAGGAAAATAAATAAAAAGGGCAATGTTACTATCTCTTTTTCCAGACTTGTGCTTCAAAGTAGCACCTTGTTCTTCATATAGTGAGTCTCATATATTGTGCTTCAAAGTAGCACCTTGTTCTTCATATAGTGAGTCTCATAAGTTGTCTTTTTCATACTAGTGGGAATCTTTCATGATAGAACTTGGCTTGTATATTCCTACGATGGGCTTCCTCAAATGCCCTAGGTCTTCGTGAGCAAGCAAGTTGGATGCACACCCATTAGCTTTCTTTTGTTGAGCACTCATTTATAGCTCTAGTGCATTCGTTGCATGACAATCCCTACTCCTCATGTTGACATCAATTGATGGGCATCTCCATAGCCCGTTGATTATCCTCGTCAATATGAGACTTTCTCCTTTTTTGTGTTCTCCACACAATCCCCATCATCATATTCTACTCCACTTATAGTGCTACATCCATGGCTCACGCTCATGTATTACGTGAAGGTTGAAAAAGTTTGAGATTATTTAAGTATGAAACAATTGCTTGGCTTGTCATCGGGGGTATAGATGTTGGGAACATCTTTGTGTGACGAAAATGAAGCATGGCCTACCTATATGATTTTGTAGGGATGAACTTTCTTTTGCCATGCTATTTTGGGAAGACATGATTACTTTGATTAGTATTCTTGAAGTGTTACTATTTCTTTTATCAATATGAACTTTTATTTTGAATCATTTGGATCTGAACATTCATGCCACAATAAAGAAAATTACATTATGAATTATGCTAGGTAGCATTCCACATCAAAAATTCTCTTTTTATCATTTACCTACTCGAGGACGAGCAGGAATTAAGCTTGGGGATGCTTGATACATCTCCAATGTATCTATAATTTTTTATTGTTCCATGCTATTATATTACCCCTTTTGGATGTTTATGGGCTTTATTTTACACATTTATATCATTTTTCGGACAAACCTACTAACCGGAGGCCTAGCCCATATTGCTGTTTTTTTGCCTATTTTAGTATTTCAAAGAAAAGGAATATCAAACAGAGTCCAAACGGAATGAAACCTTCGGGAGCGTGATTTTTGGAACAAACGTGATCCAGAGGACTTGGAGTGCAAGCCAAGAAGCTGCCGAGGCTCCCACGAGATAGGAGGGCGCCCCCCTGTAGGGCGCGCCCCTTGTCTCGTGGGCCCCTCGGGCGGCCACCGACTTACTTATTCCTCCTATATATAGCTACGTACCCCGAAAACATCCAGGAGAAGGACGAAACACAATTTCCACCACCGTAACCTTCTGTATCCCCGAGATCTCATCTTGGAGCCTTCGCCGGCACTCTGCCGGAGGGGGAATCGACCATGGAGGGCTTCTACATCAACATCCTTGCCCCTCCGATGAGTTGTGAGTAGTTTACCATAGACCTACGAGTCCATAGTTATTAGCTAGATGGCTTCTTCTCTCCTTTTGGATCTCAATACAATGTTCTCCCCCTCTCTTGTGGAGATCTATTCGATGTAAACTCTTTTTGCGGTGTGTTTGTCAAGATCCGATGAATTGTGGGTTTATGACCAAGTTTATCTATGAATAATATTTGAATCTTCTTTGAATTCTTTTATGTATGATTGAGTTATCTTTGCAAGTCTCTTCGAATTATCAGTTTGGTTTGGCCTACTAGATTGATCTTTCTTGCCATGGGAGAAGTGTTTAGCTTTGGGTTCAATCTTGTGGTGTCCTTACCCAGTGACAGAAAGGGTTGCAAGGCACGTATTGTATTGTTGCCTTCGAGGATAACAAGATGGGGTTTATATCATATTGCTTGAGTTTATCCCTCTACATCATGTCATCTTGCTTAATGCGTTACTCTGTTCTTATGAACTTAATACTCTAGATGCAGGCAGGAGTCGGTCGATGTGTGGAGTAATAGTAGTAGATGCAGGTAGGAGTCGGTCTACTTGTTATGGACGTGATGCCTATATACATGATCATGCCTAGATAATCTCATAACTATGCGCTTTTCTATCAATTGCTCGATAGTAATTTGTTCACCCACCGTAATACTTATTCTATCTTGAGAGAAGCCTCTAGTGAAACCTATGGCCCCCGGGTCTATCTCTTATCATATTTGCTTTCAATCTACTTTTATTTGCATCTTTACTTTTTGCATCTATATTATAAAATACCAAAAATATATTTATCTTATCATACTATCTATATTAGATCTCATTTTCGCAAGTGGCCGTGAAGGGATTGACAACCCCTTTATTGCGTTGGTTGCGAGTTCTTTGTTTGTTTGTGTAGGTGCGTGGGACTTTTGAGGAGCCTCCTACTGGATTGATACCTTGGTTCTCAAAGACTGAGGGAAATACTTACGCTACTATTGCTGCATCACCCTCTCCTCTTCGAGGAAAACCAACGCAAGCTCAAGACGTAGCATCCGGCTAGAGTGGGAAGCGGACGA
Organism: Triticum timopheevii; assembly: GCA_963921465.1. Taxonomy (NCBI): domain Eukaryota; kingdom Viridiplantae; phylum Streptophyta; class Magnoliopsida; order Poales; family Poaceae; genus Triticum; species Triticum timopheevii. The sequence goes on from OY997274.1 coordinate 72,339,592, forward strand.
CGAAGAAATTCGTTCCCCACCCACCACCCACTTAATAGCCATTGTCGATGACTTAACTGACATACTTGACTTCGACTCCGAAGACATCGAAGGTATGGACGACGATGTAGGAGAAGAACAGGAACCACCGCCCACAAGGAGCTGGACAGCCACCTCATCATATATATATATATATATATATATATATATATATATATATATATATATATATATATATATATATATATATAGATATATATATATATATATGGTGGACACGCCCAAAGAAGGTGATGGCGATGACGCAATGTAGGATAATCCCCTTGATAAGCAATCTAAGCACCGGCGTCATAGGCGCCGCTCTAAGCCCCGCCATAGCAAAAATAGCGATACCAGCACAAGAGATGATAGCAATCCGGATGGTGCCGAGGACGAAAACAATCCCGCCCAGCCAGGCTTCGAGCAGGCCGAAAGGGAGGATGGGCAAGCTAGCCCTCAGGAACAGACAATGGATGGAAAATTAGAGGATGACAATTACATGCCCCTCTTCGAAGACGAGGTGAGCCTCGACGACAAAGAATTCATCGTGCCTGAGGATCTCGTCGAGCAAGAGCGCTTCAAGCGCCGGCTTATAGCCACTGCAAAAAGCCTGAAGAAAAAGCACCAGCAGCTTCAAGCTGATCAAGATCTGCTAACTGATAGATGGACTGAGGTCCTGGCAACCGAGAAATACGGACTCGAGGGCCCAACCAAAAGTTACCCAAAGTGCATGTTGCTACCTCAACTCGAGGAAGAGGCATTAAAGCCTACACTATCAGCGCATGATGCGGCTGACAGGCCACCTCGTGGCCGAGACAAAGCGGTGTATCAGCCCGAACACCAGCCCGCACCCCGTCGCCAATCAAACAAAAACACGAAGGCCTGGGGCTACACTCATGACCAGCGAGATAAATTGGAAAATAAAGCAGGTCAATCAAGATCGATCTACGGATAAAGGGGGGCGCCCCAACGCGCGACGATGACCGGCACGCAGGCTATACTAAAAACAAATCCGACCGGGCCGAACACAGCATACCAGACTCATTTGAACTGCGTCGTGATGTAGCCCGACATAGAGGCGCCACACACCCACTATGCTTCACTGATGAAGTAATGGATCATGAATTCCTAGAAGGGTTTAAACCCGTGAACATTGAATCATATGATGGTACAACAGACCCCACGGTATGGATTGAGGATTTCCTCCTCCACATTCACATGGCCCGCGGTGATGATCTACATGCCATCAAGTACCTCCCACTAAAACTCAAAGGACCGGCTCGGCATTGGCTGAATAGCCTGCCGGCAAACTCCATTGACAGTTGGGAGAACTTGGAAGATGCATTCCTTGACAACTTCCAGGGCACTTATGTGCGACCACCGGATGCTGATGACTTAATTAAGTCACATAACCCAACGGCCTTGAGAGTCAGCCATGAAATTTTGGATTCGGTTCCTAACTAAAAAGAACCAAATTGTCGACTATCCGAATGTCGAAGCCTTAGTGGCCTTTAAGACAAAATCATATGCCCATAATATTGAGAATGCAACGACAAAAACTACATTCAATACATAAAAGGTACTATAATCAACCCTATACTTCCTATAAATCTCCAATTTAAAAATGAAAAATGTTGTTAACTACTACAATATTAATCAAATCAACAACCCTAGGAGGCACGTCATACACATTTGTTATCTATGCCAGTACCTATGATACATATTCAAAGCCCAAATGTTCTCCTAAAACACCAATAACAAAATCAAATTGTTGCTAAAAAAATCGGGGCAACTCACATCAGCATCGCTCAATACTACCTATCCTGCGTTCGGCAAGTTTTGGGCGAAACAAAACCCAGAACTCTCGGTGGTGGATCTCTGGCCAACTTGTGCCAGCATATATGGATTATGCGGTACAAAACTTGTTCTCGCGTCGGCCTCTAGCCGGCTTTCGGCAAGTTTTGGACACTTCTAGATCAACATCGAATATCATCATGTCATAAACATCATAGAAACACAATTCATGAGTAATTAGATAGACCATATTCACCTCAACAAGCTCCTGCTTGGCCTCATCCATGCCCTGGACATCATCAAATCCCATCTGCTGCTTCTTGCACTACCACCCGCTGGGTTGTGGAGCAGATCGACAGTCCATGCCCTCCCGCATCAGACCCCGAAGATTGTGGCCACCCCCTCGATCCAATCCACATCCCTGGGAAGGCTGCGTGAGGATTGCGTAGCCAGGGAGTTCAGGACTGCAAAGGGTCCCGAGGGGCGCGCGAGCAGGGACCCCATAGCTGGTCAGAATCCTCGAGGGCCGGCCGCGAGATGCACTAAACCGGCGAGAGGCCGACGCGGCGGGGACCAAGACGATGCTGATAGGGAGAAGCTGGGCCTGGGGCTGCGTCGGTGCCAGTCTGGGGCATGTGGCGCGTCGTCAGAGAAGAAGGCGGAGGGAGGAGGGCAACGGCGCATCAGATCTTGCCGGATCCAACCCATGGCGGTGCTACAGCATTGAGGGTGGAGGCGGATCGGCGCACCAGGGGAGGTAGAATTCCGGTGGTGGTCGGAGGAAGGGAGGAGAGTTGGCCGAGGTCGGTAGGAAGGCGGGGCAGCATCGGCGCCGGTTTGGGGCATCACGGGAGGTGGCTGTGGCGAGGAAGATACGCACCAGGGGGAGAGGAGTGGGCCGTGGGGCACGGGCGAGAGGGATGCGGTGTGGATACGTTTTTTTCTCCGACCAGACTACACCTAGACACGCGATCGGACGGTGCGCGAGGGGTGTGCTCGGCAGCTCTAACGAGCACTCGACCACTTTTTAGGATTTAGGATCTTGTTTTGATAAGGTGCTTAGTTATATCTGAACTACTGAACTGGGGCTAGCTCAAGCCGGCCGACACACACCCACACGTCAAACTGAATCACACTGCAATATGTTAGAGAATTCTTAAGATGTAATATGCTGCTCTCCTTTTAAAAAGGCCAGAATTTAGCTCGGCAAGCAGTATGGGACTAAATAAATTGCTAAACCGGCCAAAAAGAACCAGATGACTCAAACCAGCGACCTAAGCGAACTAGGCAAACGAACTTGCCAACCAAACACTCACTGTTTCATATTTATTAAAGGAAGTTTTAACATTTTATAGCGTGTTTGTCTGGCCAGATGGGTCCTGCGAGTGGAATTTGCAAAACGCCTTTAAATCTGTAGTGGTGAGTTTGCAAAACGCTCCGTAAGCTATTACATATTACTGCATTTTTCAGAATGCCATTAATTAAGCATGTTTTGAGGTGTTCTTCAAAAGTGCCTGCTAACGGGGGCCTTTGAAGGCGTTTTGCCCAGACGCCTTTAAAGAGAAGTAATCTAAGGCACTTTTTTAATGCCTTCTACAAAATGCCTCTGTTTTTTTAACCGTGTTGTAGTCTTGGTAAATCTTGTCTAGGTTTCAACTTTCAAGGACCGGAGTTGCACATCACAATTAGTCATTCTGTCTATTGGTTTCGGTTGTATCTTATTATTTCAGAGGACAAGACCTGGTTTCCCAATTTATAGCGACAACAAAGTCAGAATATGTTTTTGGGTTCGAGTAGCCAACTATTTTCACGGGATGTAAAAAATCATAGATTGCATGTCAGAACCAACACTATGCTGCACTACATAGCAGCAAAGTAGCAAACATTATTGTAATCAAGCAAAGGGGTCGTCTCTTCATGCTTTGGTGCTATCCGTAAACAGAGTTTTTTGGGAAGCTATGCACATGGTTGTGCAACATATCAGGCTAATGTTGTAACTTACCGGGTCTTGAACCTATAAAATGGGTGATATGTACACTTGTTGTTAACTACATGTGTTTCCTGAACATGTCTAAAGTTTTTATAAGAAATACAGTTCTGAGCTCGGGCAATCGTAGGATGACTAGACACATACTACATATGATTTGAGATGTATATGTATGCAGTTTCACCCATTGCTAAAACATGTTCTATACAATGTAGACTTTGTGAAGCCACATGAGCTAGGGGTAGCACCATAGGAGCATAGCGTGTACAAGTACTGAACATTGAAGATTGCATTGCAGCTCATCAGTATGTCTTCCTTGCAATCTTTGAAGCCTATTAAATTTGGAAGTGTTATATTTTCTGTACAAGTTTGTATGTGTCAAGTACTTGCTAATTGATGTTTTGCGGGGTGCTCATATACTTACTCGGCAACATGGAAAGTTTTCACATTTGTTCTAGCTGTCTCTATGGGTTAGCGACTTTGCATACATGTTGTAATAAGGTTTCACATTTGCTTCTCTGACAAGTAAGGTCTGTTTTTATTCACAGGTAGAAGATAGAACCAGAGTGCTGCATGATAATGAGATGTTGAAGCGGCAGACTGAATCCATGACACCGAAGTGCAATTGTGGCAGATTATCTCTATCTTTTCTCTTCATTTTTCTTATTATTGAGTGAGAACAGAATGAGGAACTGTGTGATAGTACATACAACAACTGTAGTAAAAAGAAACTTATGTTTCCAATTGTTAATGACATAGATACTTGCATGTTCTTTGAAGTGGTCATTTGTGAGTAGCAATGCATAATGAGGTTTTTTGGCTGATTTATTTCCTTCGGTTTTCGGTTAACCATGAAATAGGAGCCCAGCACTGCTCGCTATTGTGTTTACTGGGAACTGTATGCATAAAATGGAATTGGTGGATTTTATTTTTTTTAGTTCTTAATTAGTTAGTAGTGGTGTGGGAAAAAACTGTGCGCTACTAGTATTTAGGATACTAGTAGCGTTGGTAGTATGGACACACTACTACTATTTCGTTAGTAGTGGCGCGGGTACCAAATAGCAGTAGCGTGGGTGGCACACGCTACTAGTAACAAAGTTAGTAGTAGCGCGGGTTTAACCCACACTACTACTAACTATTAGCTGTAGCGCGATACTAGTAGCACGGGTACCTGCGCTGCTAGTAGCCATTTTACCCGCGCTGCTAGTAGCCTTTTTCCTAGTAGTGTTAGCCTTAGACGCACAGTTCGGGACCCCCTACCCGAGATCCGCCGGTTTTGACACCGACATTGGTGCTTTCATTGAGAGTTCCACTGTGCCGTCGCGATGAGGCTTGATGGCTCCTTCAATCATCTGCAACGATGCGATCCAGGGTGAGGTTTTTCTCCTCGGACAGATCTTTGTATTCGGCGGCTTCGTACTGTGGGCCAACTCGCATGGCCATCTGGAGCAGATCGATAGCTACGCCCCTGGCCATCAGGTCAGGTTTGGAAGCTTGAACCATACTGCCAACATGCGCAGAGACTTGATCTTTGATGGAGTCGAGCCCATGGCAGGTGCGCCGAACAGTCACGATGAGCATGACTTAGATCTGTCATCGGATGGTATTCAGGAGATCACACCTGCGGTTGCCCTGACTCTTAATCCGGAGCAGATCGTGTCATCCGAGGATGGGTGGATAGACCCTGCCACGGAGGACGCACACTCATCGGCGCTAGAGCCGAACACAGTCTCCACCTCCAAAGAGATCTGTGTCATCGGACCCTCGGACTTGTCTCCGACCATAGGTTCCGAACCGCGTACGTCCGTGCCTATTGAATCTGATTGGGCACCGATCATGGAGTTTACCTCCGTGGATATCTTTCAGCACTCGCCCTTGGGCGACGTGCTAAAATCATTGAGGTCTCTCTCTCTGTCAGGGGGCTCTCAGCCGAACTATGTCCGGTGATACGTCTCCAACGTATCTATAATTTTTTATTGTTCCATGCTATTATATTACCCCTTTTGGATGTTTATGGGCTTTATTTTACACATTTATATCATTTTTGGGACTAACCTACTAACCGGAGGCCCAACCCATATTGCTGTTTTTTTTGCCTATTTTAGCATTTCGAAGAAAAGGAATATCAAACGGAGTCCAAATGGAATGAAACCTTCAGGAGCGTGATTTTTGGAACAAACGTGATCTAGAGGACTTGGAGTGCAAGCCAAGAAGCTGCCGAGGCTCCCACGAGATAGAAGGGCGCCCCCCCTATAGGGCGCGCTGATACGTCTCCGTCGTATCTATAATTTTTGATTGTTCCATGCCAATATTATTCACTTTCATATACTTTTTGGCAACTTTTTATATTATTTTTGGGACTAACATATTGATCCAGTGCTCAGTGCCAGTTCCTGTCTGTTGCCTGTTTTTAGTTTCGCAGAAACCCAATATCAAACGGAGTCCAAACGGGAAAAAAATGGACAGAGATTTTTTTTGGAATATTTATGATTTTTGGGAAGTAAAATCAACACGAAACGGTATCCGAGGTGGGCATGAGGTAGGGGGCGCGCCCTACCCCCCAGTTGCGCCCCTGGCCCTCGTGGTCCACCCGTAAGGTGGTTGACGCTCTCCTTCTGGCGCAAGAAAGCTAATTTTACAAGGAAGATCTGAGCGAAAGATTCACCCCAATCGGAGTTACGGATCTCCGAATATAAAAGAAACGGTGAAGGGGTAGAATCTCCCAATGCAGAGAGCGCAGAAACAGAGAGATAGATCCAATCTCGGAGGGGCTCTCGCCCCTCCCAAGCCATGGGAGCCAAGGACCAGAGGGGAAACCCTTCTCCAATCTAGGGATAAGGTTAAGGAAGAAGAAGAAGAAGAAGGGGGGCTCTCTCCCCCTTGCTTCCGGTGGCGCTGGAACGCCGCCGGGGGCCATCATCATCACCGCGATCTTCACCAACACCTCCGCCAGCTTCACCAACACCTCCATCACCTTCCCCCTTCTATCTACAGCGGTCCACTCTCCTGCATCCCATTGTACCCTCTACTTGAACATGGTGCTTTATGCTTCATATTATTTTCCAATGATGTGTTGCCATCCTATGATATTTGAGTAGATTTTCGTTGTCCTATCGGTGATTGATGAATTGCTATGATTGGTTTGAGTTGCATGTTTTATTGGTGATGTCCTATTGTGCCCTCCGTGTCATGCAAGCATGAGGGATTCCCGCTGTAGGGTGTTGCAATACGTTCATGATTCGCTTATAGTGGGTTGGTGAGTGACTGAAACACAAACCCAAGTAAGAGTGATTGTTGTGTATGGGATAAAGGGGACTTGATGCTTTAATGCTATGGTTGGTTTTACCTTAATGAATCTTTAGTAGTTGCGGATGCTTGCTAGAGTTCCAATCATAAGTGCATATGATCCAAGTAGAGAAAGTATGTTAGCTTATGCCTCTCCCTCAAATAGAATTGCAATAACGATTACCGGTCTAGTAACGTAGTCAATTGCCTAGGGACAATTTCACAACTCCTACCACCACGTTTCCACACTCGCTATACTTACTTTAGTTGTGTCTTTATCTAAATATCCCCTAGTCTTTATTTACATGTTCTTTACTTTCTTGCAAGCTTACTCGAAAACACCTACAAAGTACTTCTAGTTTCATACTTGTTCTAGGTAAAGCGAACGTCAAGCGTGCGTAGAGTCGTATCAGTGGCCGATAGGACTTGAGAGAATATTTGTTCTACCTTTAGCTCCTCGTTGGGTTCGACACTCTTACTTATCGAAAGAGGCTACAACTATCCCCTATACTTGTGGGTTATCAAGACCTTTTTCTGGCGCCGTTGCCGGGGAGCAATAGCGTGGGGTGAATATTCTCGTGTGTGCTTGTTTGCTTTATCACTAAGTAATTTTTATTTGTTGTTCTTAGTTGTTCTCTATCTTTAGTTATGGATATGGAACACAAAATACCAAAAAAAATAGGAGTACTTGCTACTCATGAGGATGGGGTAACTCCTAAAACCCTCGATTCTCATCATGAGAAAAATATTTTGTACTACTTTGATAATCCTGAGAAAACCCCATTACTTTATAATGGGAGTAACGTTGGATCAACGTGAATACTTTAGGGAGTATCGCTCGACACAAAAAGGGAAACTATTATGGGATCAAATTAATATGTTGAAGTGGTATGCTTGGAAACTATGCGTGGAATATGATTATACTTGTTGCTCTAGGATGAATTCTCCGCACCTTCCCTTTTCATGCAAATTAATGATAATAAACCTTAGCTTCTTATGCTAATGGTATATATGATTACTATGATGTGGAACAAATAGAAGAATTTGTTTCTTTTATGGGTGCTTATGAAATTGAAGCTATGTGTAAAGAGTTTGAGGATTTTGGTGATGATGTTTATAGATCTGAAAATTTAGCTATCCTCAAATATTGCTATGAGAATTATAAATACAATTATGAAATTAATGCACTTATTAAGAAAGTTTCCGCTGTCTAAGAAGAGACTAATATTTTGTAGGAATCTATGGAAGAAGAAATTGATGAAACTATGAGCTCATTAGATGAAAGAGATGAGGAGGAGAGCGAAGAACAAAAGGAGGAAGAGCGGATTGATCACCCGTGCCCACCTTCAAATGAGAGTAACTCTTCAACTCATACATTGTTTAATTCCCCTTCGTGTTTACCGAAGGATGATTGCTATGATGACTGTTATGATCCCTATGATTCTTTTGAAATATCCCTTTTTGATGATACTTGCTATGCTTGTGGCCAAGATGCCAACATGAATGATGCTTATGGCGATGAACTTGCTATAGTTCCTTATGTTATGAATGAAATTGTTGCTATTGCACCCATGCATGATAGTCCTATTATCTTTTTGAATTCTCCCGACTACACTATATCGGAGAAGCTTGCACTTATTAAGGATTGTATTGATGGGTTGCCTTTTACCGTTGCACATGATGATTTTGATAAATGTAATATGCATGTGCTTTCTGCTCCTACTTGCAATTATTATGAGAGAGGAACTATTTCTCCACCTCTCTATGTTTCCCATACTATGAAATTGCAAGAAACTGCTTATACTATGCATTGGCCTTTACTATGTGTGCATGAATTGTTCTTTTATGACATGCCGATGCATAGGAAGAGAATTAAACTTCGTTGTTGCATGATATATGTTACTTTGTGCTCACTACTAAATTACAAATCATTGTTAATTAAAATTGGCTTTGATATACCTTGGGATCCGGGTGGATTCACTACTTGAGCACTATATGCCTAGCTTAATGGCTTTAAAGAAAGCGCTGCCAGGGAGACAGCCCTGAAGTTTTGGAGAGTCATTTATTTATGTTGAGTGCTTTCATTTAGTTCAAAAACAACAAAAATAAAGAGGGGAACCCAAAAAATTTTCAAAAAAGGAAAGTGAAAGTGAGAAAGACAAGCATAGTTGAAGTGGGATAGCTCCTTGAACTTTGTTCATGCTCACGGAAACTTTGTGAATATTGATTACAGAAACTTTTCATCAAAAATAATTATCCCCTTGTACAATTCCATTGTATTATAAAAATAATGTGCCAAGGCTTGCCTTTAGGATGTTTACAATGCTTGTTGGTTTGTACGGTGCAGGACAGAAACTTTGGCTGTAATGCGCGATTTTACATTTTTAACTGGAACATCAATTGGTTCTAATTCCTTTTGCACTGTCTTGATATACAACTTGTTTATTTTTCCTAATTTTGGTAGAATTTGTGGGGTACCAGAAGTATGGTGGATATTCAGATTGCTACTGACTGTTCTGTTTTAGACAGATTCTGTTTTTGATTGCATAGTTTGCTTGTTTTGATGAATCTATCAATTTATATCAGTGGATTAAGCCATGGAAAAGTTATATTACAGTAGGAGCAATGCAAAAACAAAATATGAATTGGTTTGATACAGTACTTAGAGTGGTGATTTGCTTATTATACTAACGGATCTTACTGAGTTTTCTGTTGAAGTTTTGTGTGGATGTAGTGTCTAATCGAGGATGTCTTGATGTGAGAAGAAGGAAGAGAGGCAAGAGCTCAAGCTTGGGGATGCCCGAGGCACCCCAAGTAAATATTCAAGGAGACTCAAGCGTCTAAGCTTGGGGATGCTAGGGAGGCATCCCCTCTTTCTTCAACAAGTATCGGTATGTTTCGGATTCGTTTCATTCATGCATTATGTGCAAGTCTTGGAGTGTCTTTTGCAATTAGGGTTTTTTTCTTTTATGCACCATGCTGGTATGAGATAGTCCTTGGTTGATTTATGGAATGCTCATTGCACTTCACTTAAATCTTTTGAGTGTGGATTTATAGAATGCTTCATGTGCTTCACTTATATCATTTGAAGTTGGATTGCCTGTTTCTCTTTACATAGAAAACCGTCATTTGTAGAATGCTCTTTTGCTTCACTTATATTGGTTAGAGCGTGGGCATATGTTTTGTAGAAAGAATTAAACTCTCTTGCTTCACTTATATCTATTTAGAGAGATGACAGGAATTGGTCATTCACATGGTTAGTCATAAAATCCTACATAAACTTGTAGATCGCTGAATATGATATGTTTGATTCCTTGCAATAGTTTTGCGATATAAATATGGTGATATTAGAGTTATGCTAGTGGGTGGTTGTGGATTATAGAGACACTTGTGTTGAGGTTTTCAAGTCCCGTAGCATGCACGTATGGTAACCGTTGTGTGACAAATTTGAAACGTGGGGTGTTCCTTTGATTGTCTTCCTTATGAGTGGCGGTCGGGGACGAGCGATGGTCTTTTCCTACCAATCTATCCCCTTAGGGGCATGCGTAGTAGTACTTTTCTTCGAGGGCTAATAAACTTTTGCAATAAGTATATGAGTTCTTTATGACTAATGTGAGTCCATGGATTATACGCACTCTCACCCTTCCATCATTGCTAGCCTCTTCGGTACCGTGCATTGCCCTTTCTCACCTCGAGAGTTGGTGCAAACTTCTCCGGTGCATCCAAACCCCGTGACACGATACGCTCTATCACACATAAGCCTCATTATATCTTCCTCAAAGCGGCCACCATACCTACCTATCATGGCATTTCCATAGCCATTCCGAGATATATTGCCATGCAACTTCCATCATCATCATATTCATGACTTGAGCATTCATTGTCATATTGCTTTGCATGATCGTAAGATAGCTAGCATGATGTTTTCATGGCTTGTCTGTTTATGATGTCATTGCTGCGCTAGATCATTGCACATCCCGGTACACCACCGGAAGCATTCATATAGAGTCATATCTTTGTTCCAGTATCGACTTGTAATATCGAGTTGTAAGTAAATAAAAGTGTGATGATCATCATTATAGAACATTGCCCCATAAAAAAAAGAAAAAAAAGGAAAGGCCAAAGAAGCCTAAATAAAAAAAAGGGGGCCAAAGAAGCCCACCAAAAAAAAGAGAGAGAAAAGGGGCAATGTTACTATCTCTTTTTCCACACTTGTGCTTCAAAGTAGCACCATGTTCTTCATGTAGTGAGTCTCATATCTTGTGCTTCAAAGTAGCACCATGTTCTTCATATATATTGTCTCCTATGTTGTCACTTTCATATACTAGTGGGAATTTTCATTATAGAACTTGACTTGTATATTCCAACGATGGGCTTCCTCAAATGCCCTAGGTCTTCATGAGCAAGCAAGTTGGATGCACACCCACTTAGTTTCTTTTGTTGAGCTTTCATACACTTATAGTTCTTAGTGCATGCGTTGCATGGCAATCCCTACTCCTCGCATTGACATCAATTGATGGGCATCTCCATAGCCCGTTGATTAGCCGCGTCGATGTGAGACTTTCTCCTTTTTTATCTTCTCCACATAACCTCCATCATTATATTCTATTCCACCTATAGTGCTATATCCATGGCTTGCGCTCATGTATTGCGTGAGGGTTGAAAAAGCTGAAGCGCGTTAAAAGGTATGAACCAATTGCTCGGCTTGTCATCGGGGTTGTGCATGATGGGGGCATTTTGTGTGACGAAAATGAAGCATGGCCAAACTGTATGATTTTGTAGGGATAAGCTTGCTTTGGCCTTGTCGTTTTGAAAAGACATGATTGCTTTATTGGTATGCTCGAAGTATTATTGCTTTTATGTCAAATGATAGACTATTGCTTTGAATCACTCGTGTCTTAATATTCATGCCATGATTAGACAGATGATCAAGATTATGTTAGGTAGCATTCCACATCAAAAATTATTCTTTTTTATCACTTACCTACTCGAGGACGAGCAGGAATTAAGCTTGGGGATGCTGATACGTCTCCGCCGTATCTATAATTTTTGATTGTTCCATGCCAATATTATTCACTTTCATATACTTTTTGGCAACTTTTTATATTATTTTTGGGACTAACATATTGATCCAGTGCCCAGTGCCAGTTTCTGTCTGTAGCATGTTTTTTGTTTCGCAGAAACCCAATATCAAACGGAGTCCAAACGGGAAAAAAAACAGACGGAGATTTTTTTTTTGGAATATTTATGATTTTTGGGAAGTAAAATCAACGCGAAACGGTATCCGAGGTGGGCACGAGGTAGGGGGGCGCGCCCTACCCCCCCGGGCGCGCCCCTGACCCTCATTGTCCACCCGTAAGGCGGTTGACGCTCTCCTTTTGGCGCAATAAAGCTAATTTTACAAGGAAGATTCGAGCGAAAGATTCACCCCAATCGGAGTTACGGATCTCCGGATATAAAAGAAACAGTGAAGGGGTAGAATCTCCCAACGCAAAGAATGCAAAAACAGAGAGATAGATCCAATCTCGGAGGGGCTCTTGCCCCTCCCAAGCCATCGGAGCCAAGGACCAGAGGGGAAACCCTTCTCCCATCTAGGGAGAAGGTCAAGGAAGAAGAAGAAGAAGGGGGGCTCTCTCCCCCTTGCTTCCGGTGGCGCCGGAACGCCGCCGGGGGCCATCATCATCACCGCGATCTTCACCAACACCTCCGCCATCTTCACCAACACCTCCATCACCTTCCCCCTTCTATCTACAGCGGTCCACTCTCCCGCATCCCATTGTACCCTCTACTTGAACATGGTGCTTTATGCTTCATATTATTTTCCAATGATGTGTTGCCATCCTATGATGTCTGAGTAGATTTTCGTTGTCCTATCGGTGATTGATGAATTGCTATGGTTGGTTTGAGTTGCATGTTTTATTGGTGATGTCCTATTGTGCCCTCTGTGTCGCGCAAGCATGAGGGATTCCCGCTGTAGGGTGTTGCAATACGTTCATGATTAGCTTATAGTGGGTTGGTGAGTGACTGAAACACAAACCCGAGTTAGAGGGATTGTTGCGTATGGGATAAAGGGGACTTGATGCTTTAATGCTATGGTTCGGTTTTACCTTAATGAATCTTTAGTAGTTGCGAATGCTTGCTAGAGTTCCAATCATAAGTGCATATGATCCAAGTAGAGAAAGTATGTTAGCTTATGCCTCTCCCTCAAATAGAATTGCAATAACGATTACCGGTCTAGTAACGTAGTCAATTGCCTAGGGACAATTTCACAACTCCTACCACCACGTTTCCACACTCGCTATACTTACTTAGTTGTGTCTTTATCTAAATATCCCCTAGTTTTATTTACATGTTCTTTACTTTCTTGCAAGCTTACCCGAAAACACCTACAAAGTACTTCTAGTTTCATACTTGTTCTAGGTAAAGCGAACGTCAAGCGTGCGTAGAGTCGTATCAGTGGCCGATAGGACTTGAGAGAATATTTGTTCTACCTTTAGCTCCTCGTTGGGTTTGACACTCTTACTTATCGAAAGAGGCTACAACTATCCCCTATACTTGTGGGTTATCACGCGCTCCCCTGTCTCGTGGGCCCCTCGGGCGGCCACCGACGTACTTCTTCCTCCTATATATACCTACGTACCCCGAAAACATCCAGGAGAAGGACGAAACACAATTTCCACCAGCGTAACCTTCTGTATCCCCGAGATCTCATCTTGGAGCCTTCGCCGGCACTCTGCTGGAGGGGGAATCGACCATGGAGGTCTTCTACATCAACATCATTGCCCCTCCGATGAGTTGTGAGTAGTTTACCATAGACCTACGGGTCCATAGTTATTAGCTAGACGGATTCTTCTCTCTTTTTGGATCTCAATACAATGTTCTCCCCCTCTCTTGTGGAGATCTATTCGATGTAAACTCTTTTTGCGGTGTGTTTGTCGAGATCCAATGAATTGTGGGTTTATCATCAAGTTTATCTATGAATAATATTTGAATCTTCTCTGAATTCTTTTATGTATGATTGAGTTATCTTTGCAAGTCTCTTCGAATTATCAGTTTGGTTTGGCCTACTAGATTGATCTTTCTTGCCATGGGAGAAGTGCTTAGCTTTGGGTTCAATCTTGCGGTGTCCTTACCCAGTGACAGAAAGGGTTGCAAGGCACGTATTGTATTGTTGCCATCGAGGATAACAAGATGGGGTTTATATCATATTGTTTGAGTTTATCCCTCTACATCATGTCATCTTGCTTAATGCGTTACTCTGTTCTTATGAACTTAATACTCTAGATGCAAGCAGGAGTCGGTCGATGTGTGGAGTAATAGTAGTAGATGGAGGCAGGAGTCGTTCTACTTGTTATGGATGTGATGCCTATATACATGATCATGCCTAGATAATCTCATAACTATGCGCTTTTCTATCAATTGCTCGACAGTAATTTGTTCACCCACCGTAATACTTATGCTATCTTGAGAGAAGCCTCTAGTGAAACCTATGGCCCCTAGGTCTATCTCTTATCATATTTGCTTTCAATCTACTTTCACTTGCATCTTTACTTTTTGCATCTATATTATAAAATACCAAAAATATATTTATCTTATCATACTATCTTTATTAGATCTCACTTTCGCAAGTGGCTGTGAAGGGATTGACAACCCCTTTATTGTGTTGGTTGCGAGTTCTTTGTTTGTTTGTGTAGGTGCGTGGGACTTTTGAGGAGCCTCCTACTGGATTGATACCTTGGTTCTCAAAAACTGAGGGAAATACTTACGCTACTATTGCTGCATCACCCTCTCCTCTTCGAGGAAAACCGATGCAAGCTCAAGACGTAGCAAGAAGGATTTCTGGCGCCGTTGCCGGGGAGGTCTTTGCTCAAGTCAAGACATACCAATTACCCATCACAAACCCATCTCCCTCGCATTTACATTATTTGCCATTTGCCTCTCATTTTCCTCTCCCCAACTTCCCCCTTGCCGTTTTATTCGCCCTCTCTTTCCCAATGTCCTCCTCTCTTTTTCGCTTGCCTTTTCCTGTTTGCTTGTGTATTGGATTACTTGTTTCCATGGCGCAAGATAATACCAAATTGTGTGATTTCTCGAATACCAATAATAATGATTTCCTTAGTACTCCGATTGCTCCTCTTAATGATGTTGAGTCTTGTGAAATCAATACCGCTTTGCTAAATCTTGTTATGAAAGATCAATTCGCCGGCCTTCCAAGTGAAGATGCCGCTACTCATCTAAATTTTTTTTTTGATTTGTGTGATATGCAAAAGAAGAAAGATACGGATAACAATATTGTCAAATTGAAGTTATTTCCATTTTCACTTAGAGATCGTGCTAAAGTTTGGTTTTCGTCTTTGCCTAAAAATAGTATTGATTCTTGGAACAAGTGCAAAGATGCTTTTATCTCTAAGTATTTTCCTCCCTCTAAGATTATTACTCTTAGGAACGATATTATGAATTTTAAACAACTTGATCATGAGCATGTTGGACAATCTTGGGAAAGAATGAAATTGATGCTTCGCAGTTGCCCTACTTATGGTTTGAATTTATGGATGATCATATAATTTTTTTATGCCGGTTTGAACTTTGCTTCTAGAAATCTCTTACATTCGGCCGCGGGAGGCACATTTATGGAAATCACGTTAGGAGATGCTACAAAACTTCTTGATAATATTATGGCTAATTATTCTCAATGGCACACCGAAAGATCTTCTAGTAAAAAAGTGCATGCTATAGAAGAAATCAATGTTTTGAGTGGAAAGATGGATGAACTTATGAAGATGTTTGCTACTAAAAATACCCCTCTTGATCCCAATGATATGCCTTTGTCTTCTTTGATTGAGAATAATAATGAATCTATGTATGTGAATTTTGTTGGTAGGAATGGTTTTGGAAACAATGCTTATAGAGGAAACTTTAATGCTAGACCATTCCCTAGCAATTCCTCTAATAATTATGGAAATTCCTACAATAATTCTTATGGTAATTTTAATAAGATGCCCTCTGATTTTGAGAATAGTGTGAAAGAATTTATGATTTCTCAAAAGAATTTTAATGCTTTGCTTGAAGAAAAATTGCTCAAAGTTGATGATTTGGCTAGGAACGTTGATAGACTTTTGCTTGATGTTGATTCTCTTAAACTTAGATCTTCAACTCCTAAGCATGATATCAATGAGTCCCTCAAAGTAATGAGAATTTCCATTGATGAGTGTAAGGAAAGAACCGCTAGATTGCGTGCTAAGAAAGATAGCTTTATAAAAGCGTGTTCTTCTAGTTTCCATGAAAATAATGATGAGGATCTTAAAGTTATTGATGTGTCTCCTATTAGATCTATTTTTCTCAATATGAATTTTGATGATTATGGGACTAATGATGAATCAACTTTTCCTAGAAGGCGTGCCAAGAATTCGGAGTCTTTAGGTCTTGATGCTAAAATTGGTAAGAGTGAGATTGGAGAGTCCTCAACTTCTAATAACATTGAACCTACTATCTCGGGTTTCAAGGAATTTGATTATGATAATTGTTCTTTAAAAGGTTGTATTTCCTTACTGCAATCCTTTGTTAATTCTCCTAATGCTTATAGTCAAAATAAATCTTTAACCAAACATATCGTTGATGCCTTGATGCAATCTTATGATGAAAAACTTAATTTGGAACTTTCTATACCTAGAAAACTTAATGATGAGTGGCAACCTACTATAAAGATTAGAATTAAATATTATGAGTGTTTTGCTTTGTATGATTTGGGTGCTAGTGTTTCCACGATTCCGAAAACTTTATGTGATATTCTAGGTTTCCATGATCTTGATGATTGCTCTTTAAATTTGCACCTTGTGGATTCCACCATTAAAAAGCCAATGGGAAGGATCAATGATGTTCTCATAGTTGCAAATAGAAATTTGGTGCCCGTAGATTTTATCGTTCTTGATATAGATTGCGATCTTTCTTGTCCTATTATTCTTCGTAGACCTTTCCTTAGAACGATTGGTACGATTGTTGATATGAAGGATGGGAATATTAGATTCCAATTTCCATTAAAGAAAGGCATGGAGCACTTTCCAAGAAATAAATTCAAACTACCTTATGAATCTATCATGCGGGCTACTTATGAATTTAGTGCCAAAGATGGCACTCGTTAGATCTATCTTTGCTTTTATGCCTAGCTAGGGGCGTTAAACGATAGCGCTAGTTGGGAGGCAACCGAATTTTCTTTATTTTTTTGTTTTTGCTCCTGTTTAGTAATAAATCTTGCATCTACCTTCTTTTTAGATGTGTTTTTATCTTTTAATTAGTGTTTGTGCCAAGTAGAACCTATAGGATAACCTATGATGATAGTTGATTTGATTCTGCTGAAAAACAGAAACTTTGCGTGCACGAATAAAATTTTGTTAAATCACAGGAACATGCTTATGCGTTGATTCTTTTTGCTGCTGTTCAATAAACAAATTGTCCAGGACTTCCTATTTTGGTAGGATTTTTAGAGTTCCAGAAGTTTGCATTAGTTACAGATTTCTACAGACTGTTCTGTTTTTGACAGATTCTGTTTTTCGTGTGTTGTTTGCTTATTTTGATGCATCTATGGCTAGTAAAATAGTTTATGAACCATAGAGAAGTTGGAATACAGTATGTTTAACACCAAAATAAATAAAGAATGAGTTCATTACAGTACCTTATGTGGTGGTTTTGTTTTCTTTCACTAACGGAGCTTATAAGATTTCCTGTTGAGTTTTGTGTTGTGAAGTTTTCAAGTTTTGGGTAAAGCTTTTATGGACTATGGGCTAAAGGGTGGCAAGAGCCTAAGCTTGGGGATGCCCAAGGCACCCCAAGATATTCAAGAATAGCCAAAAGCCTAAGTTTGGGGATGCCCCGGGAAGGCATCCCCTCTTTCGTCTTCGTTCAATGGTAACTTTACTTGGAGCTATATTTTTATTCGCCACATGATATGTGTTTTGCTTGGAGCGTCGTGTATTATATGAGTCTTTGCTTTTTAGTTTACCACAATCATACTTGCTGTACACACCTTTTGGGAGAAGCCTATTTGATTAGAATTTGCTAGAATACTCTATGTGCTTCACTTATATCTTTTGAGCTTGATAGTTTTTGCTCTAGTGCTTCACTTATATCTTTTAGAGCACGGTGGTGTCCTAATTTTGAAGAAATTACTAGTATCTCATGCTTCACATATATTATTTTGAGAGTCTTTTAGATCAGCATGGTATTTTCTATGGTTATAAAATTGGTCCTAGAATGGTAGGCATCCAAGTTGGGTATAATAAAAACTATCATAGGAAGTGAATTGGATGCTATGATCAATTTGATACTTGATAATTGTTTTTAGATATGGAGGTAGTAATATTAAAGTCATGCGAGTTGGGTGATTATGAATTTAAAGAATACTTGTGTTGAAGTTAGCAAGTCCCGTAGCATGCACGTATAGTTAAAGTTGTGTAACAAATTTGAAACATGAAGTGTACCTGGCTTGTGCATCCTTATGAGTGGCGGTCGGGGATGAGCGATGGTCTTTTCCTACCAATCTATTCCCCTAGGAGCATGCGCGTAGTACTTGATTTTTCATGACTTCTAATTTTTTGCAATAAGTATATGAGTTCTTTTGACTAATGTTGAGTCCATGGATTATACGCACTTTTATCTTTCCGCCTTTGCTAGCCTCTTCGGTACCGTGCATTGCCCTTTCTCACCTTGAGAGTTGATGCAAACTTCGCCGGTGCATCCAAACCCCCTGATACGATACGCTCTATCACACATAAACCTCCCTATATCTTCCTCAAAACAGCCACCATACCTACCTATTATGGCATTTCCATAGCCATTCCGTGATATATTGCCATGCAACTTTCCACCGTGCCGTTCATCATCATCATGAAATACTTTACTTTTGTCATATTTCCATTGCATGATCATGTAGTTGACATTGTATTTGTGGCAAAGCCACCATGCATTATTTTTCATACATGTCTCTCTTGATTCATTGCACCATCCCGGTACACCGCCGGAGGCATTCATATAGAGTCATATCTTGTTCTAGTTTCGAGTTTTAATTCTTTTGTCGTAATCAATAGAAGTGTGATGATCTCATTATTAGAACATTGCCCAAAGAAAAAAAATAAAAAAAAGAAGAAAGGCCAAAAAGAAAAAAAGAGAGGCCCAAAAAAAAGAGAAAAAAAGGAAAATAAATAAAAAGGGCAATGTTACTATCTCTTTTTCCAGACTTGTGCTTCAAAGTAGCACCTTGTTCTTCATATAGTGAGTCTCATATATTGTTCTTCAAAGTAGCACCTTGTTCTTCATATAGTGAGTCTCATAAGTTGTCTTTTTCATACTAGTGGGAATCTTTCATGATAGAACTTGGCTTGTATATTCCTACGATGGGCTTCCTCAAATGCCCTAGGTCTTCGTGAGCAAGCAAGTTGGATGCACACCCATTAGCTTTCTTTTGTTGAGCACTCATTTATAGCTCTAGTGCATTCGTTGCATGACAATCCCTACTCCTCATGTTGACATCAATTGATGGGCATCTCCATAGCCCGTTGATTATCCTCGTCAATATGAGACTTTCTCCTTTTTTGTGTTCTCCACACAATCCCCATCATCATATTCTACTCCACTTATAGTGCTATATCCATGGCTCACGCTCATGTATTACGTGAAGGTTGAAAAAGTTTGAGATTATTTAAGTATGAAACAATTGCTTGGCTTGTCATCGGGGGTATAGATGTTGGGAACATCTTTGTGTGACGAAAATGAAGTATGGCCTACCTATATGATTTTGCAGGGATGAACTTTCTTTTGCCATGCTATTTTGGGAAGACATGATTACTTTGATTAGTATTCTTGAAGTGTTACTATTTCTTTTATCAATATGAACTTTTATTTTGAATCATTTGGATCTGAACATTCATGCCACAATAAAGAAAATTACATTATGAATTATGCTAGGTAGCATTCCACATCAAAAATTCTCTTTTTATCATTTACCTACTCGAGGACGAGCAGGAATTAAGCTTGGGGATGCTTGATACATCTCCAATGTATCTATAATTTTTTATTGTTCCATGCTATTATATTACCCCTTTTGGATGTTTATGGGCTTTATTTTACACATTTATATCATTTTTCGGACAAACCTACTAACCGGAGGCCTAGCCCATATTGCTGTTTTTTTGCCTATTTTAGTATTTCGAAGAAAAGGAATATCAAACAGAGTCCAAACGGAATGAAACCTTCGGGAGCGTGATTTTTGGAACAAACGTGATCCAGAGGACTTGGAGTGCAAGCCAAGAAGCTGCCGAGGCTCCCACGAGATAGGAGGGCGCCCCCCTGTAGGGCGCGCCCCTTGTCTCGTGGGCCCTTGGGCGGCCACCGACTTACTTATTCCTCCTATATATAGCTACGTACCCCAAAAACATCCAGGAGAAGGACGAAACACAATTTCCACCACCGTAACCTTCTGTATCCCCGAGATCTCATCTTGGAGCCTTCGTCGGCACTCTGCCGGAGGGGGAATCGACCATGGAGGGCTTCTACATCAACATCCTTGCCCCTCCGATGAGTTGTGACTAGTTTACCATAGACCTACGAGTCCATAGTTATTAGCTAGATGGCTTCTTCTCTCCTTTTGGATCTCAATACAATGTTCTCCCCCTCTCTTGTGGAGCTCTATTCGATGTAAACTCTTTTTGCGGTGTGTTTGTCAAGATCCGATGAATTGTGGGTTTATGACCAAGTTTATCTATGAATAATATTTGAATCTTCTTTGAATTCTTTTATGTATGATTGAGTTATCTTTGCAAGTCTCTTCGAATTATCAGTTTGGTTTGGCCTACTAGATTGATCTTTCTTGCCATGGGAGAAGTGTTTAGCTTTGGGTTCAATCTTGTGGTGTCCTTACCCAGTGACAGAAAGGGTTGCAAGGCACGTATTGTATTGTTGCCTTCGAGGATAACAAGATGGGGTTTATATCATATTGCTTGAGTTTATCCCTCTACATCATGTCATCTTGCTTAATGCGTTACTCTGTTCTTATGAACTTAATACTCTAGATGCAGGCAGGAGTCGGTCGATGTGTGGAGTAATAGTAGTAGATGCAGGTAGGAGTCGGTCTACTTGTTATGGACGTGATGCCTATATACATGATCATGCCTAGATAATCTCATAACTATGCGCTTTTCTATCAATTGCTCGACAGTAATTTGTTCACTCACCGTAATACTTATGCTATCTTGAGAGAAGCCTCTAGTGAAACCTATGGCCCCCGGGTCTATCTCTTATCATATTTGCTTTCAATCTACTTTTATTTGCATCTTTACTTTTTGCATCTATATTATAAAATACCAAAAATATATTTATCTTATCATACTATCTATATTAGATCTCATTTTCGCAAGTGGCCGTGAAGGGATTGACAACCCCTTTATTGCGTTGGTTGCGAGTTCTTTGTTTGTTTGTGTAGGTGCGTGGGACTTTTGAGGAGCCTCCTACTGGATTGATACCTTGGTTCTCAAAGACTGAGGGAAATACTTACGCTACTATTGCTGCATCACCCTCTCCTCTTCGAGGAAAACCAACGCAAGCTCAAGACGTAGCATCCGGCTAGAGTGGGAAGCGGACGACGAAGAAATTCGTTCCCCACCCACCACCCACTTAATAGCCATTGTCGATGACTTAACTGACATACTTGACTTCGACTCCGAAGACATCGAAGGTATGGACGACGATGTAGGAGAAGAACAGGAACCACCGCCCACAAGGAGCTGGACAGCCACCTCATCATATATATATGGTGATATTAGAGTTATGCTAGTGGGTGGTTGTGGATTATAGAGACACTTGTGTTGAGGTTTTCAAGTCCCGTAGCATGCACGTATGGTAACCGTTGTGTGACAAATTTGAAACGTGGGGTGTTTCTTTGATTGTCTTCCTTATGAGTGGCGGTCGGGGATGAGCGATGGTCTTTTCCTACCAATCTATCCCCTTAGGGGCATGCGTAGTAGTACTTTTCTTCGAGGGCTAATAAACTTTTGCAATAAGTATATGAGTTCTTTATGACTAATGTGAGTCCATGGATTATACGCACTCTCACCCTTCCATCATTGCTAGCCTCTTCGGTACCGTGCATTGCCCTTTCTCACCTCGAGAGTTGGTGCAAACTTCTCCGGTGCATCCAAACCCCGTGACACGATACGCTCTATCACACATAAGCCTCATTATATCTTCCTCAAAGCGGCCACCATACCTACCTATCATGGCATTTCCATAGCCATTCCGAGATATATTGCCATGCAACTTCCATCATCATCATATTCATGACTTGAGCATTCATTGTCATATTGCTTTGCATGATCGTAAGATAGCTAGCATGATGTTTTCATGGCTTGTCTGTTTATGATGTCATTGCTGCGCTAGATCATTGCACATCCCGGTACACCACCGGAAGCATTCATATAGAGTCATATCTTTGTTCCAGTATCGACTTGTAATATTGAGTTGTAAGTAAATAAAAGTGTGATGATCATCATTATAGAACATTGCCCCATAAAAAAAAGAAAAAAAAGGAAAGGCCAAAGAAGCCTAAATAAAAAAAAGGGGGCCAAAGAAGCCCACCAAAAAAAAGAGAGAGAAAAGGGGCAATGTTACTATCTCTTTTTCCACACTTGTGCTTCAAAGTAGCACCATGTTCTTCATGTAGTGAGTCTCATATCTTGTGCTTCAAAGTAGCACCATGTTCTTCATATATATTGTCTCCTATGTTGTCACTTTCATATACTAGTGGGAATTTTCATTATAGAACTTGGCTTGTATATTCCAACGATGGGCTTCCTCAAATGCCCTAGGTCTTCATGAGCAAGCAAGTTGGATGCACACCCACTTAGTTTCTTTTGTTGAGATTTCATACACTTATAGTTCTTAGTGCATGCGTTGCATGGCAATCCCTACTCCTCGCATTGACATCATTTGATGGGCATCTCCATAGCCCGTTGATTAGCCGCGTCGATGTGAGACTTTCTCCTTTTTTATCTTCTCCACATAACCTCCATCATTATATTCTATTCCACCTATAGTGCTATATCCATGGCTTGCGCTCATGTATTGCGTGAGGGTTGAAAAAGCTGAAGCGCGTTAAAAGGTATGAACCAATTGCTCGGCTTGTCATCGGGGTTGTGCATGATGGGGGCATTTTGTGTGACGAAAATGAAGCATGGCCAAACTGTATGATTTTGTAGGGATAAGCTTGCTTTGGCCTTGTCGTTTTGAAAAGACATGATTGCTTTATTGGTATGCTCGAAGTATTATTGCTTTTATGTCAAATGATAGACTATTGCTTTGAATCACTCGTGTCTTAATATTCATGCCATGATTAGACAGATGATCAAGATTATGCTAGGTAGCATTCCACATCAAAAATTATTCTTTTTTATCACTTACCTACTCGAGGACGAGCAGGAATTAAGCTTGGGGATGCTGATACGTCTCCGCCGTATCTATAATTTTTGATTGTTCATGCCAATATTATTCACTTTCATATACTTTTTGGCAACTTTTTATATTATTTTTGGGACTAACATATTGATCCAGTGCCCAGTGCCAGTTTCTGTCTGTAGCATGTTTTTTGTTTCGCAGAAACCCAATATCAAACGGAGTCCAAACGGGAAAAAAAACAGACGGAGATTTTTTTTTGGAATATTTATGATTTTTGGGAAGTAAAATCAACGCGAAACAGTATCCGAGGTGGGCACGAGGTAGGGGGGCGCGCCCTACCCCCCCGGGCGCGCCCCTGACCCTCATTGTCCACCCGTAAGGCGGTTGACGCTCTCCTTTTGGCGCAATAAAGCTAATTTTACAAGGAAGATTCGAGCGAAAGATTCACCCCAATCGGAGTTACGGATCTCCGGATATAAAAGAAACAGTGAAGGGGTAGAATCTCCCAACGCAAAGAATGCAAAAACAGAGAGATAGATCCAATCTCGGAGGGGCTCTTGCCCCTCCCAAGCCATCGGAGCCAAGGACCAGAGGGGAAACCCTTCTCCCATCTAGGGAGAAGGTCAAGGAAGAAGAAGAAGAAGGGGGGCTCTCTCCCCCTTGCTTCCGGTGGCGCCGGAACGCCGCCGGGGGCCATCATCATCACCGCGATCTTCACCAACACCTCCGCCATCTTCACCAACACCTCCATCACCTTCCCCCTTCTATCTACAGCGGTCCACTCTCCCGCATCCCATTGTACCCTCTACTTGAACATGGTGCTTTATGCTTCATATTATTTTCCAATGATGTGTTGCCATCCTATGATATCTGAGTAGATTTTCGTTGTCCTATCGGTGATTGATGAATTGCTATGGTTGGTTTGAGTTGCATGTTTTATTGGTGATGTCCTATTGTGCCCTCCGTGTCGCGCAAGCATGAGGGATTCCCGCTGTAGGGTGTTGCAATACGTTCATGATTAGCTTATAGTGGGTTGGTGAGTGACTGAAACACAAACCCGAGTTAGAGGGATTGTTGCGTATGGGATAAAGGGGACTTGATGCTTTAATGCTATGGTTCGGTTTTACCTTAATGAATCTTTAGTAGTTGCGAATGCTTGCTAGAGTTCCAATCATAAGTGCATATGATCCAAGTAGAGAAAGTATGTTAGCTTATGCCTCTCCCTCAAATAGAATTGCAATAACGATTACCGGTCTAGTAACGTAGTCAATTGCCTAGGGACAATTTCACAACTCCTACCACCACGTTTCCACACTCGCTATACTTACTTAGTTGTGTCTTTATCTAAATATCCCCTAGTTTTATTTACATGTTCTTTACTTTCTTGCAAGCTTACCCGAAAACACCTACAAAGTACTTCTAGTTTCATACTTGTTCTAGGTAAAGCGAACGTCAAGCGTGCGTAGAGTCGTATCAGTGGCCGATAGGACTTGAGAGAATATTTGTTCTACCTTTAGCTCCTCGTTGGGTTTGACACTCTTACTTATCGAAAGAGGCTACAACTATCCCCTATACTTGTGGGTTATCACGCGCTCCCCTGTCTCGTGGGCCCCTCGGGCGGCCACCGACGTACTTCTTCCTCCTATATATACCTACGTACCCCGAAAACATCTAGGAGAAGGACGAAACACAATTTCCACCAGCGTAACCTTCTGTATCCCCGAGATCTCATCTTGGAGCCTTCGCCGGCACTCTGCTGGAGGGGGAATCGACCATGGAGGTCTTCTACATCAACATCATTGCCCCTCCGATGAGTTGTGAGTAGTTTACCACAGACCTACGGGTCCATAGTTATTAGCTAGATGGATTCTTCTCTCTTTTTGGATCTCAATACAATGTTCTCCCCCTCTCTTGTGGAGATCTATTCGATGTAAACTCTTTTTGCGGTGTGTTTGTCGAGATCCAATGAATTGTGGGTTTATCATCAAGTTTATTTATGAATAATATTTGAATCTTCTCTGAATTCTTTTATGTATGATTGAGTTATCTTTGCAAGTCTCTTCGAATTATCAGTTTGGTTTGGCCTACTAGATTGATCTTTCTTGCCATGGGAGAAGTGCTTAGCTTTGGGTTCAATCTTGCGGTGTCCTTACCCAGTGACAGAAAGGGTTGCAAGGCACGTATTGTATTGTTGCCATCGAGGATAACAAGATGGGGTTTATATCATATTGTTTGAGTTTATCCCTCTACATCATGTCATCTTGCTTAATGCGTTACTCTGTTCTTATGAACTTAATACTCTAGATGCAGGCAGGAGTCGGTCGATGTGTGGAGTAATAGTAGTAGATGGAGGCAGGAGTCGTTCTACTTGTTATGGATGTGATGCCTATATACATGATCATGCCTAGATAATCTCATAACTATGCGCTTTTCTATCAATTGCTCGACAGTAATTTGTTCACCCACCGTAATACTTATGCTATCTTGAGAGAAGCCTCTAGTGAAACCTATGGCCCCTAGGTCTATCTCTTATCATATTTGCTTTCAATCTACTTTTACTTGCATCTTTACTTTTTGCATCTATATTATAAAATACCAAAAATATATTTATCTTATCATACTATCTTTATTAGATCTCACTTTCGCAAGTGGCTGTGAAGGGATTGACAACCCCTTTATTGTGTTGGTTGCGAGTTCTTTGTTTGTTTGTGTAGGTGCGTGGGACTTTTGAGGAGCCTCCTACTGGATTGATACCTTGGTTCTCAAAAACTGAGGGAAATACTTACGCTACTATTGCTGCATCACCCTCTCCTCTTCGAGGAAAACCGATGCAAGCTCAAGACGTAGCAAGAAGGATTTCTGGCGCCGTTGCCGGGGAGGTCTTTGCTCAAGTCAAGACATACCAATTACCCATCACAAACCCATCTCCCTCGCATTTACATTATTTGCCATTTGCCTCTCGTTTTCCTCTCCCCAACTTCCCCCTTGCCGTTTTATTCGCCCTCTCTTTCCCAATGTCCTCCTCTCTTTTTCGCTTGCCTTTTCCTGTTTGCTTGTGTATTGGATTACTTGTTTCCATGGCGCAAGATAATACCAAATTGTGTGATTTCTCGAATACCAATAATAATGATTTCCTTAGTACTCCGATTGCTCCTCTTAATGATGTTGAGTCTTGTGAAATCAATACCGCTTTGCTAAATCTTGTTATGAAAGATCAATTCGCCGGCCTTCCAAGTGAAGATGCCGCTACTCATCTAAATTTTTTTGTTGATTTGTGTGATATGCAAAAGAAGAAAGATACGGATAACAATATTGTCAAATTGAAGTTATTTCCATTTTCACTTAGAGATCGTGCTAAAGTTTGGTTTTCGTCTTTGCCTAAAAATAGTATTGATTCTTGGAACAAGTGCAAAGATGCTTTTATCTCTAAGTATTTTCCTCCCTCTAAGATTATTACTCTTAGGAACGATATTATGAATTTTAAACAACTTGATCATGAGCATGTTGGACAATCTTGGGAAAGAATGAAATTGATGCTTCGCAGTTGCCCTACTTATGGTTTGAATTTATGGATGATCATATAATTTTTTTATGCCGGTTTGAACTTTGCTTCTAGAAATCTCTTACATTCGGCCGCGGGAGGCACATTTATGGAAATCACGTTAGGAGATGCTACAAAACTTCTTGATAATATTATGGCTAATTATTCTCAATGGCACACCGAAAGATCTTCTAGTAAAAAAGTGCATGCTATAGAAGAAATCAATGTTTTGAGTGGAAAGATGGATGAACTTATGAAGATGTTTGCTACTAAAAATACCCCTCTTGATCCCAATGATATGCCTTTGTCTTCTTTGATTGAGAATAATAATGAATCTATGTATGTGAATTTTGTTGGTAGGAATGGTTTTGGAAACAATGCTTATAGAGGAAACTTTAATGCTAGACCATTCCCTAGCAATTCCTCTAATAATTATGGAAATTCCTACAATAATTCTTATGGTAATTTTAATAAGATGCCCTCTGATTTTGAGAATAGTGTGAAAGAATTTATGATTTCTCAAAAGAATTTTAATGCTTTGCTTGAAGAAAAATTGCTCAAAGTTGATGATTTGGCTAGGAACGTTGATAGACTTTTGCTTGATGTTGATTCTCTTAAACTTAGATCTTCAACTCCTAAGCATGATATCAATGAGTCCCTCAAAGTAATGAGAATTTCCATTGATGAGTGTAAGGAAAGAACCGCTAGATTGCGTGCTAAGAAAGATAGCTTTATAAAAGCGTGTTCTTCTAGTTTCCATGAAAATAATGATGAGGATCTTAAAGTTATTGATGTGTCTCCTATTAGATCTATGTTTCTCAATATGAATTTTGATGATTATGGGACTAATGATGAATCAACTTTTCCTAGAAGGCGTGCCAAGAATTCGGAGTCTTTAGGTCTTGATGCTAAAATTGGTAAAAGTGAGATTGGAGAGTCCTCAACTTCTAATAACATTGAACCTACTATCTCGGGTTTCAAGGAATTTGATTATGATAATTGTTCTTTAAAAGGTTGTATTTCCTTACTGCAATCCTTTGTTAATTCTCCTAATGCTTATAGTCAAAATAAAGCTTTAACCAAACATATCGTTGATGCCTTGATGCAATCTTATGATGAAAAACTTAATTTGGAACTTTCTATACCTAGAAAACTTAATGATGAGTGGCAACCTACTATAAAGATTAGAATTAAATATTATGAGTGTTTTGCTTTGTATAATTTGGGTGCTAGTGTTTCCACGATTCCGAAAACTTTATGTGATATTCTAGGTTTCCATGATCTTGATGATTGCTCTTTAAATTTGCACCTTGTGGATTCCACCATTAAAAAGCCAATGGGAAGGATCAATGATGTTCTCATTGTTGCAAATAGAAATTTGGTGCCCGTAGATTTTATCGTTCTTGATATAGATTGCGATCTTTCTTGTCCTATTATTCTTCGTAGACCTTTCCTTAGAACGATTGGTGCGATTGTTGATATGAAGGATGGGAATATTAGATTCCAATTTCCATTAAAGAAAGGCATGGAGCACTTTCCAAGAAATAAATTCAAACTACCTTATGAATCTATCATGCGGGCTACTTATGAATTTAGTGCCAAAGATGGCACTCGTTAGATCTATCTTTGCTTTTATGCCTAGCTAGGGGCGTTAAACGATAGCGCTAGTTGGGAGGCAACCGAATTTTCTTTATTTTTTTGTTTTTGCTCCTGTTTAGTAATAAATCTTGCATCTACCTTCTTTTTAGATGTGTTTTTATCTTTTAATTAGTGTTTGTGCCAAGTAGAACCTATAGGATAACCTATGATGATAGTTGATTTGATTCTGCTGAAAAACAGAAACTTTGCGCGCACGAATAAAATTTTGTTAAATCACAGGAACATGCTTATGCGTTGATTCTTTTTGCTGCTGTTCAATAAACAAATTGTCCAGGACTTCCTATTTTGGTAGGATTTTTAGAGTTCCAGAAGTTTGCATTAGTTACAGATTTCTACAGACTGTTCTGTTTTTGACAGATTCTGTTTTTCGTGTGTTGTTTGCTTATTTTGATGCATCTATGGCTAGTAAAATAGTTTATGAACCATAGAGAAGTTGGAATACAGTATGTTTAACACCAAAATAAATAAAGAATGAGTTCATTACAGTACCTTATGTGGTGGTTTTGTTTTCTTTCACTAACGGAGCTTATAAGATTTCCTGTTGAGTTTTGTGTTGTGAAGTTTTCAAGTTTTGGGTAAAGCTTTTATGGACTATGGGCTAAAGGGTGGCAAGAGCCTAAGCTTGGGGATGCCCAAGGCACCCCAAGATATTCAAGAATAGCCAAAAGCCTAAGTTTGGGGATGCCCCGGGAAGGCATCCCCTCTTTCGTCTTCGTTCAATGGTAACTTTACTTGGAGCTATATTTTTATTCGCCACATGATATGTGTTTTGCTTGGAGCGTCGTGTATTATATGAGTCTTTGCTTTTTAGTTTACCACAATCATACTTGCTGTACACACCTTTTGGGAGAAGCCTATTTGATTAGAATTTGCTAGAATACTCTATGTGCTTCACT
Source organism: Triticum timopheevii (assembly GCA_963921465.1). Classification (NCBI taxonomy): domain Eukaryota; kingdom Viridiplantae; phylum Streptophyta; class Magnoliopsida; order Poales; family Poaceae; genus Triticum; species Triticum timopheevii. Next base: position 72,369,209 of record OY997274.1, read on the forward strand.
TATATCTTTTGAGCTTGATAGTTTTTGCTCTAGTGCTTCACTTATATCTTTTAGAGCACGGTGGTGTCCTAATTTTGAAGAAATTACTAGTATCTCATGCTTCACATATATTATTTTGAGAGTCTTTTAGATCAGCATGGTATTTTCTATGGTTATAAAATTGGTCCTAGAATGGTAGGCATCCAAGTTGGGTATAATAAAAACTATCATAGGAAGTGAATTGGATGCTATGATCAATTTGATACTTGATAATTGTTTTTAGATATGGAGGTAGTAATATTAAAGTCATGCGAGTTGGGTGATTATGAATTTAAAGAATACTTGTGTTGAAGTTAGCAAGTCCCGTAGCATGCACGTATAGTTAAAGTTGTGTAACAAATTTGAAACATGAAGTGTACCTGGCTTGTGCATCCTTATGAGTGGCGGTCGGGGATGAGCGATGGTCTTTTCCTACCAATCTATTCCCCTAGGAGCATGCGCGTAGTACTTGATTTTTCATGACTTCTAATTTTTTGCAATAAGTATATGAGTTCTTTTGACTAATGTTGAGTCCATGGATTATACGCACTTTTATCTTTCCGCCTTTGCTAGCCTCTTCGGTACCGTGCATTGCCCTTTCTCACCTTGAGAGTTGGTGCAAACTTCGCCGGTGCATCCAAACCCCCTGATACGATACGCTCTATCACACATAAACCTCCCTATATCTTCCTCAAAACAGCCACCATACCTACCTATTATGTCATTTCCATAGCCATTCCGTGATATATTGCCATGCAACTTTCCACCGTGCCGTTCATCATCATCATGAAATACTTTACTTTTGTCATATTTCCATTGCATGATCATGTAGTTGACATTGTATTTGTGGCAAAGCCACCATGCATTATTTTTCATACATGTCTCTCTTGATTCATTGCACCATCCCGGTACACCGCCGGAGGCATTCATATAGAGTCATATCTTGTTCTAGTTTCGACTTTTAATTCTTTTGTCGTAATCAATAGAAGTGTGATGATCTCATTATTAGAACATTGCCCAAAGAAAAAAAAGAAAAAAAAGAAGAAAGGCCAAAAAGAAAAAAAGAGAGGCCCAAAAAAAAGAGAAAAAAAGGAAAATAAATAAAAAGGGCAATGTTACTATCTCTTTTTCCAGACTTGTGCTTCAAAGTAGCACCTTGTTCTTCATATAGTGAGTCTCATATATTGTGCTTCAAAGTAGCACCTTGTTCTTCATATAGTGAGTCTCATAAGTTGTCTTTTTCATACTAGTGGGAATCTTTCATGATAGAACTTGGCTTGTATATTCCTACGATGGGCTTCCTCAAATGCCCTAGGTCTTCGTGAGCAAGCAAGTTGGATGCACACCCATTAGCTTTCTTTTGTTGAGCACTCATTTATAGCTCTAGTGCATTCGTTGCATGACAATCCCTACTCCTCATGTTGACATCAATTGATGGGCATCTCCATAGCCCGTTGATTATCCTCGTCAATATGAGACTTTCTCCTTTTTTGTGTTCTCCACACAATCCCCATCATCATATTCTACTCCACTTATAGTGCTATATCCATGGCTCACGCTCATGTATTACGTGAAGGTTGAAAAAGTTTGAGATTATTTAAGTATGAAACAATTGCTTGGCTTGTCATCGGGGGTATAGATGTTGGGAACATCTTTGTGTGACGAAAATGAAGCATGGCCTACCTATATGATTTTGTAGGGATGAACTTTCTTTTGCCATGCTATTTTGGGAAGACATGATTACTTTGATTAGTATTCTTGAAGTGTTACTATTTCTTTTATCAATATGAACTTTTATTTTGAATCATTTGGATCTGAACATTCATGCCACAATAAAGAAAATTACATTATGAATTATGCTAGGTAGCATTCCACATCAAAAATTCTCTTTTTATCATTTACCTACTCGAGGACGAGCAGGAATTAAGCTTGGGGATGCTTGATACATCTCCAATGTATCTATAATTTTTTATTGTTCCATGCTATTATATTACCCCTTTTGGATGTTTATGGGCTTTATTTTACACATTTATATCATTTTTCGGACAAACCTACTAACCGGAGGCCTAGCCCATATTGCTGTTTTTTTGCCTATTTTAGTATTTCGAAGAAAAGGAATATCAAACAGAGTCCAAACGGAATGAAACCTTCGGGAGCGTGATTTTTGGAACAAACGTGATCCAGAGGACTTGGAGTGCAAGCCAAGAAGCTGCCGAGGCTCCCACGAGATAGGAGGGCGCCCCCCTGTAGGGCGCGCCCCTTGTCTCGTGGGCCCCTCGGGCGGCCACCGACTTACTTATTCCTCCTATATATAGCTACGTACCCCGAAAACATCCAGGAGAAGGACGAAACACAATTTCCACCACCGTAACCTTCTGTATCCCCGAGATCTCATCTTGGAGCCTTCGCCGGCACTCTGCCGGAGGGGGAATCGACCATGGAGGGCTTCTACATCAACATCCTTGCCCCTCCGATGAGTTGTGAGTAGTTTACCATAGACCTACGAGTCCATAGTTATTAGCTAGATGGCTTCTTCTCTCCTTTTGGATCTCAATACAATGTTCTCCCCCTCTCTTGTGGAGATCTATTCGATGTAAACTCTTTTTGCGGTGTGTTTGTCAAGATCCGATGAATTGTGGGTTTATGACCAAGTTTATCTATGAATAATATTTGAATCTTCTTTGAATTCTTTTATGTATGATTGAGTTATCTTTGCAAGTCTCTTCGAATTATCAGTTTGGTTTGGCCTACTAGATTGATCTTTCTTGCCATGGGAGAAGTGTTTAGCTTTGGGTTCAATCTTGTGGTGTCCTTACCCAGTGACAGAAAGGGTTGCAAGGCACGTATTGTATTGTTGCCTTCGAGGATAACAAGATGGGGTTTATATCATATTGCTTGAGTTTATCCCTCTACATCATGTCATCTTGCTTAATGCGTTACTCTGTTCTTATGAACTTAATACTCTAGATGCAGGCAGGAGTCGGTCGATGTGTGGAGTAATAGTAGTAGATGCAGGTAGGATTCGGTCTACTTGTTATGGACGTGATGCCTATATACATGATCATGCCTAGATAATCTCATAACTATGCGCTTTTCTATCAATTGCTCGAGAGTAATTTGTTCACCCACCGTAATACTTATGCTATCTTGAGAGAAGCCTCTAGTGAAACCTATGGCCCCCGGGTCTATCTCTTATCATATTTGCTTTCAATCTACTTTTATTTGCATCTTTACTTTTTGCATCTATATTATAAAATACCAAAAATATATTTATCTTATCATACTATCTATATTAGATCGCATTTTCGCAAGTGGCCGTGAAGGGATTGACAACCCCTTTATTGCGTTGGTTGCGAGTTCTTTGTTTGTTTGTGTAGGTGCGTGGGACTTTTGAGGAGCCTCCTACTGGATTGATACCTTGGTTCTCAAAGACTGAGGGAAATACTTACGCTACTATTGCTGCATCACCCTCTCCTCTTCGAGGAAAACCAACGCAAGCTCAAGACGTAGCATCCGGCTAGAGTGGGAAGCGGACGACGAAGAAATTCGTTCCCCACCCACCACCCACTTAATAGCCATTGTCGATGACTTAACTGACATACTTGACTTCGACTCCGAAGACATCGAAGGTATGGACGACGATGTAGGAGAAGAACAGGAACCACCGCCCACAAGGAGCTGGACAGCCACCTCATCATATATATATATATATATATATATATATATATATATATATATATATAGATATATATATATATATGGTGGACACGCCCAAAGAAGGTGATGGCGATGACGCAATGTAGGATAATCACCTTGATAAGCAATCTAAGCACCGGCGTCATAGGCGCCGCTCTAAGCCCCGCCATAGCAAAAATAGCGATACCAGCACAAGAGATGATAGCAATCCGGATGGTGCCGAGGACGAAAACAATCCCGCCCAGCCAGGCTTCGAGCAGGCCGAAAGGGAGGATGGGCAAGCTAGCCCTCAGGAACAGACAATGGATGGAAAATTAGAGGATGACAATTACATGCCCCTCTTCGAAGACGAGGTGAGCCTCGACGACAAAGAATTCATCGTGCCTGAGGATCTCGTCGAGCAAGAGCGCTTCAAGCGCCGGCTTATAGCCACTGCAAAAAGCCTGAAGAAAAAGCACCAGCAGCTTCAAGCTGATCAAGATCTGCTAACTGATAGATGGACTGAGGTCCTGGCAACCGAGAAATACGGACTCGAGGGCCCAACCAAAAGTTACCCAAAGCGCATGTTGCTACCTCAACTCGAGGAAGAGGCATTAAAGCCTACACTATCAGCGCATGATGCGGCTGACAGGCCACCTCGTGGCCGAGACAAAGCGGTGTATCAGCCCGAACACCAGCCCGCACCCCGTCGCCAATCAAACAAAAACACGAAGGCCTGGGGCTACACTCATGACCAGCGAGATAAATTGGAAAATAAAGCAGGTCAATCAAGATCGATCTACGGATAAAGGGGGGCGCCCCAACGCGCGACGATGACCGGCACGCAGGCTATACTAAAAACAAATCCGACCGGGCCGAACACAGCATACCAGACTCATTTGAACTGCGTCGTGATGTAGCCCGACATAGAGGCGCCACACACCCACTATGCTTCACTGATGAAGTAATGGATCATGAATTCCTAGAAGGGTTTAAACCCGTGAACATTGAATCATATGATGGTACAACAGACCCCACGGTATGGATTGAGGATTTCCTCCTCCACATTCACATGGCCCGCGGTGATGATCTACATGCCATCAAGTACCTCCCACTAAAACTCAAAGGACCGGCTCGGCATTGGTTGAATAGCCTGCCGGCAAACTCCATTGACAGTTGGGAGAACTTGGAAGATGCATTCCTTGACAACTTCCAGGGCACTTATGTGCGACCACCGGATGCTGATGACTTAATTAAGTCACATAACCCAACGGCCTTGAGAGTCAGCCATGAAATTTTGGATTCGGTTCCTAACTAAAAAGAACCAAATTGTCGACTATCCGAATGTCGAAGCCTTAGTGGCCTTTAAGCATAACATCCGCGACGAATGGCTCGCCTGACACCTCGGCCAAGAGAAGCCGAAATCCATGGCAGCCCTCACGACACTCAGGACCCGCTTTTGTGTGGGTGAGGACAGCTGGCTAGCTCGTAGCAACAACACAACAAGAAATCCTGGCAATACAGATGCCAGAGATAGCAACGGCAAGCCACGACGCAAGAGACACAAGCGTCGCAACAATGGCGAGAACGCCGAAGACACGACAATCAATGTCGAATTCAGTGGCTCTAAGTCCGGTTAGTGAAAAAAGCCATTCAAAAGAAACAATCCGGGCCTGTCCAGTCTAGACCGCATACTCGACCACTCGTGCCAAATTCACGGCACCCTCGATAAACCAGCCGACCACACCAACAGAGAATGTTGGGTGTTCAAACAGGCCGGCAAGTTGAATGCCAAAAATAAGGAAAAGGGGCTGCATAGGGATGACGATGGGGAGCCCCGGCCACCGAACACAGGAGGACAGAAGAAATTTCCTCCCCAGGCGAAAATGGTGAACATGATATACGCAACCCATATTCCCAAGCGGGAACAGAAGCGTGCACTAAGGGACGTCTATGGGATGGAGCCAGTCGCCCTAAAATTCAACCCATGGTCTTCTTGTCCGATCACTTTCGATCGCAGGGACCATCCTACCAGTATCCGTCATGGCGGTTCGGCCGCATTGGTCCTCGACCCCATCATTGACGGATTCCATCTCACACGATTCCTTATGGACGGTGGCAGCAGCCTGAATCTGCTCTATCAGGATACAGTGCACAAAATGGGCATCAACCCCTCAAGGATCAAACCCACAAAAACCACCTTTAAATGTGTCATACCAGGTGTAGAGGCATGTTGCACGGGCTCAATCACACTGGAAGTGGTCTTCGGATCTCCGGACAATTTCCGAAGCGGGGAGTTAATCTTCGATACCGTCCCCTTCTGCAACGGCTATCACACACTGCTAGGACGAACCGCATTTTCCAGATTCAATGCGGTACCACATTATGCATACCTCAAGCTCAAAATGCCAGGACCTCGCAGGGTTATAACAGTTAATGGAAACACAGAGCGCTCGCTCCGTACGGAGGAGCACACTACGGCCTTCGCAGCAGAAGTACAAAGCAGCCTTTTAGGCAGACCGCTAATTCGGTGATAAAGCCCACGGACACCGTCAAGCGAGTCCGGAGTACCCTGCAATAGGATCGTCCAGCACGTCTAGAGCTCGCCTAGCAATTCGGCCTCCGTCCTAGTCCCAATCAAGCGGCGAAATTTGTGCCGCGCGTACATAATTACGCACTCAAAATACCATGGGCATAGGTAGAGGCACGGCTACGACACGGTCCACAATGCGGCTCAACCGCCCCAGGATCCGTATATCTTCACACCTTTTCTTTTCAGGTCCCTATTTTCAGGACGCAGCTCGCTCTTGGTTAATGACATGTCAAATGGTCCTATTTTGCTTATCGCACCACCTGTACACATACGCCTTGACGTATTATTCAAATAACAATGGAACATAATATACAGCGTCAGCTTACTATTACATTTCTTTATCATTTTCCTTTACTGCTTATTTATTACAAATTTCACCCGTACATTTTGGTACGTCCAGTTCGCGAGGGGCTTCAGTGTACCCCATAACACGGCAAGAAAAGTCTGAACACTTTCGACAGTGCGGCACCCCAAACTTATAGCATTATATGCATCAGCTCCGAATCATGTCTTGGGTTAATAGTTGGGTTTGCCCGGCTCCCATGTTTTGGTGCCTTACGTTCCGCTATATCGGCTAAGGTAGCACAGGGAGATCTACTTCGATTGTGTCCCGGTTCTTCCGGACTAGCACCTCAGGAGAGAAAGCCGAGAACTGACTGTCATGATGCATCAAAAGCTGGTCGCTGTTCGAGAGGTCTCAAATCGGGCGAGGAATCGGCCTTGTCTGATTTAGGCATGTATAGCGCCCCGAGTTCGGCCTTCCGAATACTAGGGGCTTCGCCAAAATTTAAAATTGTAGACTTCTATGGCCAAGTGAGAGTGATAAAGCTGTATAGTCCGATTGCCTTGTTTACTGCGCTAAACACCTCCTTAAAAGGACCAAAAATTTGGATAAAGAGTGTTTATATTTATCTCGAACACCCTAGTACTAGTTACATGGGGCAGAAGTCGACGACTGGCCAACTCTCAGATTTTATAAACGGCCGCACAAAAGGTAATATTTTAAATCAACAAGCGTTATATAGAGCACATGAACTCGTTTTCATATTACGGGATCACATGAGTACATTCATTCAAATATTATATCCTTAGCACATTCCTCCGCCACAAGGCGGACACCCTTCAGCACACCGTCATAACACTTTTCGGGGTGGCGATGCTCCTTGCCCTCCGGCGGCCCCTCCGTCACCAGCTTCTCGGCATCCATCTTCGCCCAGTGAATTTCGCGCGGGCGAAGGCCCTGCGCGCACCTTCAATGCAGACGGACCGCTTAATGACTTCAAGCCGCAGACAGGCACTTACCAGCCGCTTTACAAGGCCGAAGTAGCTGCTGGGCAGGGGATCGCCAGGCCATAGCCGGACTATGAGGTCCTTGTTGGGGAACGTTGCAGAAAACAAAAAATTTTCCTACGGTTTCACCAAGATCCATCTATGAGTTCATCTAGCAACGAGTGATTAGATGCATCTACATACCTTGTAGATCGCGAGCGGAAGCGTTCAAAGAACGGGGTTGAGGTAGTCGAACACGACGTGATCCAAATCACCGGAGATCCTAGCACCGAACGAATGGCACCTCCGCGTTCAACACACGTACGGTCAGCGTAACGTCTCCTTCTTCTTGATCCAGCAAGAGGGAAGGAGAGGTTGAAGAAGATGGCTCCAGCAGCAGCACGACGGCGTGGTGATGGTGAAGCTGCAGTACTCCGTCAGGGCTTCGCCAAGCACTATGGAGGAGGAGGAGGTGTTGGAGAGGGAGAAGGAGGCAACCAAAGGCGTGGTATGAAAGCCCTCCTTCCCCCACTATATATAGGAGGGCCAAGGGGGGGCGCCGGCCCTAGGAGATCCAATCTCCTAGGGGGGGCGGCGGCCAAGGGGGGTTTCCCTCCCCCCCAAGGCACCTAGGAGGTGCCTTCCCCTCCTAGGACTCTTTCCCCTTGTAACCCTAGGCGCATGGGCCTCTTTGGGGCTGGTGCCCTTGGCCCATGTAGGCCAAGGCGCACCCCCTACAGCCCATGTGGCCCCCCGGGACAGGTGGCCCCACCCGGTGGACCCCCGGGACCCTTCCGGTGGTCCCGTTACAATACCGATAACCCCGAAACTTGTCCCGATGCCCGAAACAGGACTTCCCATATATAAATCTTTACCTCCGGACCATTTCGGAACTCCTCGTGACGTTCGGGATCTCATCTGGGACTCCGAACAACATTCGGGTTATTGCATATACATATCCCTACAACCCTAGCGTCACCGAACCTTAAGTGTGTAGACCCTACGGGTTCGGGAGACATGTAGACATGACCGAGATCGCTCTCCGGTCAATAACCAACAGCGGGATCTGGATACCCATGTTGGCTCCCACATTCTCCTCGATGATCTCATCGGATGAACCACGATGTCGAGGATTCAAGCAACCCCGTATACAAATCCCTTTGTCAATTGATATGTTACTTGCCCGAGATTCGATCGTCGGTATCCCAATACCTCGTTCAATCTCGTTATCGGCAATTCACTTTACTCGTACCGTAATGCATGATCCTGTGACCAGACACTTGGTCACTTTGAGCTCATTATGATGATGCATTACCGAGTGCGCCCAGTGATACCTCTCCGTCATACGGAGTGACAAATCCCAGTCTTGATCCATGTCAACCCAACAGACACTTTTGGAGATACCCGTAGTATACCTTTATAGTCACCTAGTTACGTTGTGACGTTTGAAACACCCAAAGCACTCCTACGGTATCCGGGAGTTACACGATCTCATGGTCTAAGGAAAAGATACTTTGACATTGGAAAACTCTAGCAAACGAACTATGCGATCTTGTGCTATGTTTAGGATTGGGTCTTGTCCATCACATCATTCTCCTAATGATGTGATCTCGTCATCAATGACATCCAATGTCCATAGTCAGGAAACCATGACTATCTGTTGATCAACGAGCTAGTCAACTAGAGGCTTACTAGGGACATGTTGGTGTCTATTATTCACACATGTATTACGATTTCCGGATAATACAATTATAGCATGAATAAAGACAATTATCATGAACAAGGAAATATAATAATAATGCTTTTATTATTGCCTCTAGGGCATATTTCCAACAGTCTCCCACTTGCACTAGAGTCAATAATCTAGTTACACTGTGATGAATCGAACACCCATGGAATTCTGGTGTTGATCATGTTTTGCTCTAGGGAGAGGTTTAGTCAACGGATCTGCTACATTCAGGTCCGTATGTACTTTACAAATCTCTATGTCTCCATCTTGAACATTTTCACGAATGGAGTTGAAGCGATGCTTGATGTGCCTTGTGTTCTTGTGAAACCTGGGCTCCTTTGCAAGAGCAATAGCTCCAGTGTTGTCACAGAAGAGCTTGATCGGCCCCGACGCATTGGGTATGACTCCTAGGTCGGTGATGAACTCCTTCACCCATATTGCTTCATGTGCTGCCTCCGAGGCTGCCATGTACTCCGCTTCACATGTAGATCCCTCCATGATGCTCTGCTTGCAACTGCACCAGCTTACTGCCCACCATTCAAAATATACACGTATCCGTTCTGTGACTTAGAGTCATCCAGATCTGTGTCGAAGCTAGCGTCGACGTAACCCTTTACGACGAGCTCTTCGTCACCTCCATAAACGAGAAACATTTCCTTAGTCCTTTTCAGGTACTTCAGGATATTCTTGACCGTTGTCCAGTGTTCCTTGCTGGGATTACTTTGGTACCTTCCTACCAAACTGACGGCAAGGTTTACATCAGGTCTGGTACACAGCATGGCATACATAATAGAACCTATGGCTGAGGCATAGGGGATGACACTCATCTCTTCTATATCTTCTGCCGTGGTCGGACATTGAGCTGAGCTCAATTTCACACCTTGTAACACAGGCAAGAACCCCTTCTTAGATTGATCCATATTGAACTTCTTCAATATCTTATCAAGGTATGTGCTTTGTGAAAGACCTATGAGGCGTCTTGATCTATCTCTATAGATCTTGATGCCTAATATATAAACAGCTTCTCCAAGGTCCTTCATTGAAAAACTCTTATTCAAATAGGCCTTGATGCTGTCCAAGAGTTCTATATCATTTCCCATCAAAAGTATGTCATCTACATATAGTATGAGAAATGCTACAGAGCTCCCACTCACTTTCTTGTAAACGCAGGCTTCTCCATAAGTCTGTGTAAATCCAAACGCTTTGATCATCTCATCAAAGCGAATGTTCCAACTCCGAGATGCTTGCACCAGCCCATAAATCGAGCGTTGGAGCTTGCACACCTTGTTAGCATTCTTAGGATCGACAAAACCTTCCGGCTGCATCATATACAATTCTTCCTTAAGGAAACCATTAAGGAATGCCGTTTTGACGTCCATTTGCCATATTTCATAATCGTAGTCAACCCCTTGAACTTGTCGATAAACCTTAGCGACAAGCCGAGCTTTATAGATGGTCACATTACCATCCGCGTCTGTCTTCCTCTTAAAGATCCATTTATTTTCTATGGCTCGCCGCTCAACGGGCAAGTTAGTCAAAGTCCATACTTCGTTTTCGTACATGGATCCTATCTCGGATTTCATGGCTTCTAGCCATTTATCGGAATCCGGGCCCGCCATCGCTTCTTCATAGTTCGAAGGTTCACCGTTGTCTAACAACATGATTTCCAAGACAAGGTTACCGTACCACTCTGGTGCGGAACGTGTCCTTGTGGACCTTCGAATTTCAGTAGGAGCTTGATCAGAAGTATCTTGATCATCATCAATAACTTCCTCTCTAGTAGGTGCAGGCACCTCAGGAACATTTTCTTGAGTTGTGCCATTTTCCGGTTCAAGAGGTAACACTTCATCAAGTTCTACTTTCCTCCCACTTACTTCTTTCGAGAGAAACTCTTTCTCTAGAAAGAATCCATTCTTGGCAACAAAGATCTTGCCTTCGGATCTGAGGTAGAAGGTATACCAAACAATTTCTTTAGGGTATCCTATGAAGACGCATTTTTCCGACTTGGGTTCGAGCTTTTCAGGTTGAAGTTTCTTGACATAAGCATCGCATCCCCAAACTTTTAGAAACGACAACTTATGTTTCTTACCAAACCATAATGAAACGGTGTCGTCTCAACGGATTTCGACGGAGCCCTATTTAAAGTGAATGCGGCAGTCTCTAAAGCATAGCCCCAAAAAGATAGCGGTAAATCGGTAAGAGACATCATAGTTCGCACCATATCTAATAGAGTGCGATTACGACGTTCGGACACACCATTACGCTGAGGTGTTCCAGGCGGCGTGAGTTGTGAAACTATTCCACATTTTCTTAAGTGTGTGCCAAATTCGTGACTCAAGTATTCTCCTCCACGATCTGATCGTAGAAACTTGATTTTCCTGTCATGTTGATTCTCAACCTCACTCTGAAATTCCTTGAACTTTTCAAAGGTTTCAGACTTGTGTTTCATTAGGTAGATATACCCATATCTACTCAAATCATCAGTGAGGGTGAGAACATAATGATAGCCACCACGAGCCTCAACACTCATTGGACCGCACACATCAGTATGTATGATTTCCAATAAGTTGGTTGCTCGCTCCATTGTTCCTGAGAACGGAGTCTTGGTCATCTTACCCATGAGGCATGGTTCGCACGTGTCAAATGATTCGTAATCAAGAGACTCTAAAAGTCCATCTGCATGGAGCTTCTTCATGCGTTTGACACCTATGTGACCAAGGCGGCAGTGCCACAAGTATGTGGGACTATCATTATCAACTTTACATCTTTTGGTACTCACACTATGAATATGTGTAGCATTACGCTCGAGATTCATTAAGAATAAACCATTCACCATAGGAGCATGACCATAAAACATATCTCTCATATAAATAGAACAACCATTATTCTCGGATTTAAATGAGTAGCCATCTCGAATTAAACGAGATCCCGATACAATGTTCATGCTCAAAGCTGGCACTAAATAACAATTATTAAGGTTTAAAACTAATCCCGAAGGTAAACATAGAGGTAGCGTGCCGACGGCGATCACATTGACCTTGGAACCATTCCCGACGCGCATCGTCACCTCGTCCTTTGCCAGTCTCCGCTTATTCCGCAGCCCCTGTTTTGAGTTACAAATGTGAGCAACTGCACCGGTATCAAATACCCAGGAGCTACTATGGGTACTAGTAAGGTACACATCAATTACATGTATATCATATATACCTTTTGTTTTGCCGGCCTTCTTGTCCGCTAAGTATTTGGGGCAGTTCCGCTTCCAGTGACCACTTCCCTTACAATAAAAGCACTCGGTCTCGGGCTTGGGTCCATTCTTTGGCTTCTTCCCGGTAGCTTGCTTGCCGGGCGCGGCAACTCCCTTGTCGTCCTTCTTGAAGTTCTGTTTACCCTTGCCCTTCTTGAACTTAGTGGTTTTATTGACCATCAACACTTGATGTTCCTTCTTGACTTCTACCTCTGCTGATTTCAGCATTGCAAATAGGTCTTTTCCATTCCCTGCATATTGAAGTTCATCACAAAGCTCTTGTAGCTCGGTGGAAGCGACTGGAGGATTCTGTCAATGACCGCATCATCCGGGATATTAACTCCCAGCTGAGTCAAGCGGTTATGTAACCCAGACATAGTGAGTATGTGCTCACTGACAGAACTATTTTCCTCCATCTTATAGCTGAAGAATTTGTCGGAGACTTCATATCTCTCGACCCGGGCATGAGCTTGGAAAACCATTTTCAGCTCTTCGAACATCTCATATGCTCCATGTCTCTCAAAACGCTTTTGGAGCCCCGGCTCTAGGCTGTAAAGCATGCCGCACTGAACGAGGGAGTAGTCATCGGTACGTGCCTACCAAGCGTTCATAACGTCTTGTTCTGCAGGGAGAACAGGTGTGTCACCCAGCGGTGCTTGTAGGACATAATCTTTCTTGGCAGCTATGAGGATGATCCTCAGGTTCCGGACCCAGTCTGTATAGTTGCTGCCATCGTCTTTTAGCTTAGTTTTCTCTAGGAACGCGTTGAAGTTGAGGACTACATTGGCCATTTGATCTACAAGACATATTGTAAAGATTTTAGACTAAGTTCATGATAATTAAGTTCATCTAATCAAATTATTTAATGAACTCCCACTTAGATAGACATCCCTCTTCTAGTCATCTAAGTATAACATGATCCGAGTCAACTAGGCCGTGTCCGATCATCACGTGAGACGAACTAGTCAACGTCGGTGAACATCTTCATGTTGATCGTATCTTCTATACGACTCATGCTCGACCTTTCGGTCTTCTGTGTTCCGAGGCCATGTCTATACACATGCTAGGCTCGTCAAGTCAACCTAAGTGTTTGCATGTGTAAATCTGTCTTACACCCGTTGTATGTGAACGTTTTGAATCAAACACCCGATCATCACGTGGTGCATTGAAACAACAAACTGTCGCAACGGTGCACAGTTAGGGGAAACACTTTCTTGAAATTATTATGAGGGATCATCTTATTTACTACCGTCGTTCTAAGTAAACAAGATGCAAAACATGATAAACATCAAATGCAATCAAATAATAATAGTGACATGATATGGCCAATATCACATAGCTCCTTTGATCTCCATCTTGGGGCTCCATGATCATCTTGTCACCGGCTTGACACCATGATCTTCATCATCATGATCCCCATCATCGTGTCTCCATGAAGTTGCTCGCCAACTATTACTTCTACTACTATGGCTAACGCATTTAGCAATAAAGTAAAGTAATTTACATGGCGTTTCTCAATGACACGCAGGTCATACAAAAAAATAAAGACAACTCCTATGGCTCCTGCCGGTTGTCATACTCATCGACATGCAAGTCGTGATTCCTATTACAATAGCATGAACATCTCATACATCACATATAGATCATTCATCATTCATCACAACTTTGGCCATATCATATCACAAAGCACTTGCTGCAAAAACAAGTTAGACGTCCTCTAATTGTTGTTGCATGTTTTACGTGGCTGAAGTAGGGTTCTAGCAAGAACGTTTTCTTACCTACGTGAAACCACAACGTGATTTGTCAACTTCTATTTACCCTTAATAAGGACCCTTTTCATCGAATCCGCTCCAACTAAAGTAGGAGAGACAGACACCCGCCAGCCACCTTATGCAACTAGTGCATGTTAGTCGGTGGAACCGGTCTCACGTAAGCGTACGTGTAAGGTTGGTCCGGGCCGCTTCATCCCACAATACCGTTGAAGCAAGATAAGACTAGTAGCGGCAAGAAATTTGACAACATCTACGCCCACAACAAATTGTGTTCTACTCGCGCAAGAAGAACTATGCATAGACCTAGCTCATGATGCCACTGTTGGGGAACGTTGCAGAAAACAAAAAAAATTCCTACGGTTTCACCAAGATCCATCTATGAGTTAATCTAGCAACGAGTGATTAGATGCATCTACGTACCTTGTAGATCGCGAGCGGAAGCGTTCAAAGAACGGGGTTGAGGCAGTCGAACACGACGTGATCCAAATCACCGGAGATCCTAGCACCGAACGGACGACACCTCCGCGTTCAACACACGTACGGTCAGCATAACGTCTCCTTCTTCTTGATCCAGCAAGAGGGAAGGAGAGGTTGAAGAAGATGGCTCCAGCAGTAGCACGACGGCGTGGTGATGGTGAAGCTGCAGTACTCCGTCAGGGCTTCGCCAAGCACTATGGAGGAGGAGGAGGTGTTGGAGAGGGAGAAGGAGGCAACCAAAGGCGTGGTATGAAAGCCCTCCTTCCCCCACTATATATAGGAGGGCCAAGGGGAGGGGGGCGCCGGCCCTAGGAGATCCAATCTCCTAGGGGGGGCGGCGGCCAAGGGAGGTTTCCCTCCCCCCCAAGGCACCTAGGAGGTGGCTTCCCATCCTAGGACTCTTTCCCCTTGTAACCCTAGGCGCATGGACCTCTTTGGGGCTGGTGCCCTTGGCCCATGTAGGCCAAGGCGCACCCCCTACAGCCCATGTGGCCCCCCGGGACAGGTGGCCCCCCGGGACAGGTGGCCCCACCCGGTGGACCCCCGGGACCCTTCCGGTGGTCCCGGTACAATACCGATAACCCCGAAACTTGTCCCGATGCCCGAAATAGGACTTCCCATATATAAATCTTTACCTCCGGACCATTCCGAAACTCCTCGTGACTTCCGGGATCTCATCCGGGACTCCGAACAACATTCAGGTTACTGCATATACATATCCCTACAACCCTAGCGTCACCGAACCTTAAGTGTGTAGACCCTACGGGTTCGGGAGACATGTAGACATGACCGAGATCGCTCTCCGGTCAATAACCAACAGCGGGATCTGGATACCCATGTTGGCTCCCACATGCTCCTCGATGATCTCATCGGATGAACCACGATGTCGAGGATTCAAGCAACCCCGTATACAAATCCCTTTGTCAATTGATATGTTACTTGCCCGAGATTCGATCGTCGGTATCCCAATACCTCGTTCAATCTCGTTATCGGCAATTCACTTTACTCGTACCGTAATGCATGATCCTGTGACCAGACACTTGGTCACTTTGAGCTCATTATGATGATGCATTACCGAGTGGGCCCAGTGATACCTCTCCGTCATACGGAGTGACAAATCCCAGTCTTGATCCATGTCAACCCAACAGACACTTTTGGAGATACCCGTAGTATACCTTTATAGTCACCTAGTTACGTTGTGACGTTTGAAACACCCAAAGCACTCCTACGGTATCCGGGAGTTACACGATCTCATGGTCTAAGGAAAAGATACTTTGACATTGGAAAACTCTAGCAAACGAACTATACGATCTTGTGCTATGTTTAGGATTGGGTCTTGTCCATCACATCATTCTCCTAATGATGTGATCTCGTCATCAATGACATCCAATGTCCATAGTCAGGAAACCATGACTATCTGTTGATCAACGAGCTAGTCAACTAGAGGCTTACAGGGACATGTTGGTGTCTATTATTCACACATGTATTACGATTTCCGGATAATACAATTATAGCATGAATAAAGACAATTATCATGAACAAGGAAATATAATAATAATGCTTTTATTATTGCCTCTAGGGCATATTTTCCAACAGTCCTTCATGGCCAATTCGGTCGCCTTGTGCAGTTTGACCAGTTCCTTCAGCTGGTCGCTCAAGGGCATCGGATGTTCGGTCCCAGTATATTGAGACCAGAACAACTTCTCCGTCGAGCTCCCTTCTTCAGTACGGTAGAACTGCACGGCATCCGATATGCTGCGCGGCAGATATGTGAACGCTCCTGGAGAGCTCCGAATTCGGGTAAGTAAAAGGAAAGTCTCCTTCACATGCTTGCTTTGCATAATGAATGCCTTACCCGCTGCTATCTTCTTGGCCGCCTGAATCTCTTCGGCCTTGGCTTCTTGTGCGCTCTGGAGGGCCTTCGCAAGCTCGAACTCTTGCGTCTTAGAGTCACGCTCCAAGGACTCGAATTTTTTGACGAAGTCCTGGAGCTCTTGCTGGACCTCATCAACCTGAGCCTCTTGTTTCTCGTGCTCGGTGCGCTCCTTGGCCACCTTGTCTTCGGCCTCGGACAACGCCTTCTTAAGGGACGCCACTTCGGTCGTGGCCCCTATTAAAATTCATGACGCTTATATTAGCATCAACAACTTTTCCTTTATAAGACATACAGACGAGGCATTGTGTACCTTTGTTTTCCTCGAGCTGCCTCTTCATGAGGCCGAGCTCTTCCTCGTTATGCTCCAGGTCCCGCTTCAGTCCAGCGACCTCCGCAGTACAAGCAGTAGCGGCCAGTAGCGAC
Organism: Triticum timopheevii; assembly: GCA_963921465.1. Lineage (NCBI taxonomy): Eukaryota > Viridiplantae > Streptophyta > Magnoliopsida > Poales > Poaceae > Triticum > Triticum timopheevii. The sequence continues at coordinate 72,386,285 of OY997274.1, forward strand.
GCCTGCTTATTCACATAGACATATTCTATTTAGACTCATGTGATTGTGATTTGATCCTCTGTTCGGCCTTTCTTTCCGAACACCAAACAGAGCATCAGGGGCTACTGTCTATGCGGTGATATTTTCTCAAAATCTGATTACTTACCTCAAAGCCTGTTAAGAGGCTGGCGCAGGCTTCGGTCAATCCTCTTTTCATAGACCAAACCTTCTCAATCACCGTACTCATAAGAGTATGGTGTTCTTCATCAATGGAAGCGCCCTGAAGCGCTTCCAGCAAGTTGTCTGATGCCTCTAGATCGACAAAGGTCAACGACACAGGCGGCTCGCCCCCCTTAGTGAGGCGCTGCCTGCCTGAATCCGTAACCACTGGAGGTTCTGGTGCAGTATCCGGCTAGGGGCGAAACTTGCTGCGGCCCACAGAATCCATGGGGGTCCTCCCTCCATGTGCCCGGCATTGGGGATTTCGCCTTGAGGCGTCTCCAGAACTGTCTCCCCCTAGTCCGGTATCCTCTAAGACAACACTTCGGTCGTCCGTGGGCCGGGGGGTGGTGGCCGTTGGGAGTGAATCGCTGTTCATCGCCGGCTGGCCCAAAGACCCATCCGAAGAGGATACGTCGATGTGGGGTTTGGACGGACTGCACGATCATGTCTGACATGATAAGAAGCAATAAAACAAAACATACCAGAAGTGTTATAGTATCCGGATACTTACTACTTGGCCAAGGGCTTGTCCTTGTGCAACCACTCCTCGTCGCTGTAGGCGGCGTTTGTGGAGTGGTCTGGGGGGAGGGTCTTTCCCTTCTTGGACCCTTCGGCCCCCCCCCACACGGGGCGGCCTTCCTTTTCTTCTCCCCCCCAGTTGGAGGGGGAAGACTTTCCTCTTCCTCCTCCTCATTTTCGTTGGAGGAGCGCGCCTCGTTGTCTCCGGATGATGAGTCCGATACAACCTTGCGCCGGAGACCTTTCCTGGTCCCGCGGCCTTTTTCTTGGCCTTCTTCTCCAGCACCTCATAGGGAGCCGGAAACAGCATCTTGGTCAAGATGGGCAATGCTGGATCATTGGGTAACGGAGCCGGACAGTCAATCCGCTCCGCTAACGCTACCCAGTCTTGTTAAATTGGCATGGAGGCTTAGATTTCTCCCGCGAACATGTCGGGGAAAGCCCAATCTTGGAAAATATAAAAACTTACTGGATTAGCGGGGCGCTTTGTGCCAAGTCCATGATCCTTTTTTATGGGCGGAGGTACCTCGGTGGCCTTGAACAGCACCCTCCAGACATCTTCGTGCGTCGTATGGAAGGGCTCTCGCAGCGTCTCATGTTCGGCCAGGTCGAAATCCCACATATTGAAAGTCCGTCTTTGACACGGAAGGATTCGGCGGAAGAGCATGACCTGGACCACGTTGACGAGCTTGATTTTCTTGCTTATCATGTTTTTGATATAGGTCTAGAGTCAATTCAGCTCCGACGTTGAACCCCAGGCTAAGTCCTTCTCTTTCTAGGAGGTGAGCCGCATGGGGATGCCGGATCGAAATTCGGGGCCCACCGCCCAGTTGGCGTCGCGCGGCTCGGTGATATAGAACCACCCTGATTGCCACCCCTTCACGGTCTCCACATAGGAGCCTTCGAGCTAGCTGACGTTGGGCATCTTGCCCACCATGGCGCCTCCGCACTCCGCTTGCTGGCTGACCACCACCTTCGGCTTCACGTTGAAGGTCTTCGGCCACAAGCCAAAGTGGGCTTGATGCGGAGGAAGGCCTCGCACATGACGATAAATGCCGAGATGTTGAGGATGAAATTGGGGGCCAGATCATGGAAGTCCAGCCTGTAGTAGAACATGAGCCCGCGGACAAATGGGTGGAGGAGGAATCCCAGTCCGCGGATGAAGTGGGCAAGGAATACGACCCTCTCATGGGGTTCTGGAGTAGGGACGATCTGCCCTGCGGAGCTTCGAAATGTCATCCTCCGTAATGGAGGAGACCATCCACTTGCCTCCCGCTCCGGACATGTTTGGAGTGGCTTTGCGGAGAAGGTGAGAACTTGGGCGCTGGAGCTCGAGCGTGGAGAATGGATGGGCAGGGGAAGAAGAAGGCGTGGGTGAAAAAGTGGAATCCTTATCCCTTTATAAAGGCGGTAGAAACTGTGCGCCTCCCCACTTGCCCCGTAAAATCGCTTATTCCCCAAGCGCCGCGATTGATGGCGTGGCTGGGTTACCCACACCCGTATTGATGAGAATCCCGTGATAAGGGGACACGATCTCTGCTTCGACAAGACGTGCCAAGGAAACCGCCTCGCAATATGTGCAGTAGCTAGTTGGGAAAAACGGTTCGGATAATGATCGGGTCGTGGCGTGATGTCACGCTATGAAAAGTTGTTAGTAGATTAGATTTGTGGAATATTGTACTCTCTACGGTGGTATGTGGAATTTGTTTTGCAGAGCCGGACACGATCCTTCTGTTCAAAATCTTCTATGGAGTATTCGGAGAAGGAACCCGCCTTGCAATGCCGAAGACAATCTGCGCGCCGGACTCATCGTCATTGAAGCCTGGTTCAGGGGCTACTGAGGGAGTCCTGGATTAGGGGGTCCTCGGACCGCCGGACTATATACTTTGGCCGGACTGTTGGACTATGAAGATACAAGATTGAAGACTTCGTCCCGTGTCCGGGTGGGACTTTCCTGTGCGTGGAAGGCAAGCTTGGCAATTCGGATATGTAGATCTCCTTCTCTGTAACCGACTCTGTGTAACCCTAGCCCCTTCCGGTGTCTATATAAATCGAAGGGTTTATTCTGTAGGACGACAACAATCATAATCATAGGCTAGCTTCTAGAGTTTAGCCTCTACGATCTCGTGGTAGATCAACTCTTGTAATACTCATATCATCAAGATCAATCAAGCAGGAAATACGGTATTACCTCCATCAAGAGGGCCCGAACCTGGGTAAACATAGTGTCCCCCGCCTCCTGTTACCATTAGCCTTAGACGCATAGTTCGGGACCCCCTACCCGAGATCCGCTGGTTCTGCTCGTTGGAGTCGCAGCTGTGGGCTCTCCTCCACACCCCGGCCATGCCTCCCGGGCGAAAGCTCAAATCCCGGCGTGTGATGGCGGCGGCGGCGCCTGGTGCGTTGTGTCCTCCTTGGAGGCGCCGTCTTGGGAAGGTTGGTGCTTTGGAGGCGTGTAGCAGTTACAGGTGGGCACCTGGTGTCTGTGAAGTCGATGGTGTATCTTCTGTGCAGGTTTCAGATCCAACCACAAGCTCAGCGGTGATGTTTGGCAATGCCCCGGCGGGTCGGCGCCCTCTAGACTGGGCGGGAGGGGATCGGGTTCCCCTTCCCGGCAGCAGCAGCGCGGTTGATGCCGATTCGGCTGGTTTTGGAGTGCCTCAGTCCTAATCCTCGCCATGTGGCTTGGCAGCTTCTTCCTTTCGGCGACTCTCCCGGCGGCTTATCCTCTTCCATCAGTACCCTTCGGCGCCTGCGTTGCAGCTAGCGTGTGTGTGCTCCGGCATGATGTTGGTTGTGATCCATGGCAGGCCCAGACTTGAGCCCAACCTAGCTTTAGCTCTCGGGTGAGCGTCTCTACACTTCGGCGGTTCGGCGCCTTCGAGCCTAGGCGAGGGGAAGGGTTCCCCTTCGGTGTTAGAGAAGGCATGTGTTGTGCCATCTCCAGTTCCTGGTTTTCAGTCATGTGTCCGACCTATTTTGGTGGCTGCAGATCCTTGTGGCTTCTTCCGTAGTCGTTTCAGGGCCTTTCTGTAGTGGGCTTATCCTCAATTGGCTGCACTTCAATGTAATTTTCTGTTCGCTGGTTGTAGGTGTAGCATTGTAAGCTGTTATTCTTTCTCCCTTGTATCCTTTAGCCGTTGCTTTTGTTCGTGGTCTGCTCTTGTAATCCTGGCCAGTTGATGGCTTTGTTAATTCAAAGTTGGGCTCATCTGGAGCCTCCGTTCCGAAAAAAGGGGTTGGCCGTGGGAAACTAGCCGCCGTGAATCTGCAGTTGGGCATGAGTAGCAACTGCCAACGCTTTGGCTACCGAATCCCAACAAAATTTCGAGGGTGGGCGAGAAACGCGGGTACCGCGGTTACCGCAAAATTCCGAGGAAAAACCGCTCGAATTTTTGAAACATAATTTGAATTCAAAATTTTCTGAGAAAGGAATATATTAGTTAGGAGCTCAAGAAGTTCACAAAGTCGGTGTTGGTGCAGTGGCAGCTTCCCCACGTCCGTCTTCAACGTGTGTGAGGTCGCGGGTTCTATTCTCCTACTGGTACCGGGTGTTGAACTAGCGACCTACCGGTGTGTCCGAGGAAGGGACCTCCATACTTACCACCAGACCACAGACAACTTCTTGATTTTCAGGAGTTTCTGCCATACTTGACCTCACTGTAGCAGTTTAAATTCAAAAAATTCGAATTTTTTTGCTCGGTACGCAGCTTTCTCGTGTGGTAGCGAGAAACCCGGGTACCAGGCGGTATCTGAATTATCCGCCCGGTACCCAAAACCATGGCAACTGCAGGTTCCGGCATGGATTGTATTAAGAAGAAACACGAGAAGCCTAACCTTCAACCCAATCCAAGAGATGCCTCGTTCACGCTTGCCTCGATCCGGGAGCGTGCGGTGTCGCCGATGTTCCGCCTCCCTCCCTGGTCTGCGCCGAACAAGATGGGCCTCCAAAGCGTGCTGACAGGGTGACAGCTCTACCGCGTCAGCGAATGACCGGCCCGTGTGTTACTGCCAACATTGCAAACCAGCCACAAGTCGACTAAAAGCGGCGAGACAAGGGGAAAAAGGGGTTGGAAGATTCCAGAAGCATCTGAAAATCAGGCCCAGAAGCTTCTGGAAGCTTCCCAAAATAGGGAGGAGCTTCAGCAAGATCGGTTGGCAGCCCGGCACGCTAGGATGGGCCTGCCTGTTGACGAATACATTAGTGGGGGGGGGGGGGGTATTCTCCATTTGTCTCTAAAAAGAGGAGGGTATGCGCCACGAACGAATAACGAAGTATTCAACGCGTTAAGCTCCAAATAGGATTAGCGATGCCTGCCAGCCTGGTCCTCGCTCCCCTCTCTCATCTCTGATCTTCTCCCTCGATCTAGGTCGCTCAATGTTTCTAGACTAACTTGGAGAATAAACCGCTTGGGTACAACACCCCTCACAAAACATATAAAGGGCAATATCGACCTTTCACGGTTGTATTCACTTTCATACGTATAATGGGTAATCACGGTAGCGGCTGGGCCAGCCCAAGTCACGTCCAGTATTTGTGTAGAAAACAATACAAATACTGCAAAACAAGTTTTCAACGGGCCTCGACCTAGGGACCTCACACTCTTTGTACTTGCTGCTTACCACTGACTATTTGTGAATTTGTATAGCGCGGACTTTATAAGAACAAACAAAGGCGTTTATATATATAAACATTTCTGAAAAAAATGAAACTATTTTTGAATGTTTTTTGAAAATTTGGGAAATGTTATTCATGAAAGTCCACACATTTGTTGAAATTCCAAAACATTTTTGGAAAATGTGAAAAAAAACAGGAATCCTAATATTTTTTTTAATAAATGTGAACAAATTTTGTAATCGTGACAATTTATAAAAATGAAAAAAAAATCGAAATTCCAAACATTATTTAAAAACACGAAAAAGTTCAATAACACGATTTTTTTAGTGAAAAAATAAACATTTCTTGAAACTCTGATCAGAATTTGGAAAAGTAAAAAAATAGATCTGTGAAGAATTTTTTAAAGGAGGAACATTTTTGAAAATTATTATTATTATTAATTTGTGCACAAGAAATTAAAATAAGAATTTTGTAACTTACTTTTTGAAAAGCGCGAACATTTTTTATATTCCTGAACCTTTTTTATATTATGTACAAATTTGAAAATATGAACATTTTTTAATTGAAAATAAATATGACATGAAATTTTTTAATACGTCAAACATTTTACCAAAACGTGAACAATTTCCAAAAATGAAAACAGTTTTAGAAATTCCCAACATGCACCTGGCGGAGCGATAGTTCAGCCAAGGCCTAAGCGGGTTTTCTGATTATTCGTTACTTTTCTCTTTTTCATTGGTTATTTTTTCTCCTTTTTGAAACCAGTTACAAAAAATTGAAATATCATTTGGAATACCAAAATAACAGTTTTAGACAAATGTTTTAAATTCTTTCTTCTGTGAAATAATTATTAAATGCTTTAAAAAATCATTTGTTGTTTTTATCTCCGTGTATTATTAGTTATTTTAAAAACTTAAAATAACAGTTTCAAGTACCTGCTTAAATTATGATTTTATATACTTTTTCCTTCAAATGTGTGATGAATGTCTACCATGGGCATATCCACCAGCTGGCAAAAGTTGTGGTCTTTTTATGCATGTCTAAAAATAAATCATGTTTGACAGAGGGTATTCGAGTAGGCTAGAAGGGTGTGTGTTTTTTTACATCCGTCGAATGAACCCAAACTTTTTCCATGAGTTTATATGACAAATTTAAGGCACGATGCCAAGTTTTTTGAGTTTTCAATAAATCTTGTGTTTTCTAGAGTTCTCTGGATGAAAAATGGCTCATAAATGGCCGGCTGTGACGCAATTTACGTATGATGTCAGAAATTGTTTAAACTTCATATGGATGCCTACCATGAGCTTATATGACCAATTAAGGCACCATGCCAAGTTGTTCGAGTTTTCGACAATTCTTGCATTAGAGTTTTCTTGGTGAAAATGGCTGATAAATGGTCGACAGTGACACAACTTGCATACAATGTTGAAAATTGTGCAAACCTGACATGGATGTCTATCATGAGCATGCCCGTCAGATGGAAAAAGTTGGGGGTCATTTCATTTATGTCAAAAAATAGACCATCTTTAGCGTAGGGTGTTCGGGTACGTAGGCCAGAAGAGTCCGTATGAGAGCATGTTTTTTTGGCATCCTCAAATGACCCCTAAACTTTTCCGTGAGCTCATATGACCGATTAAAAGCCCCATTCCAAGTTGTTCAATCTTTCGACAATTGTTGCATTTTCTGGAGTTTTGTCGATGAAAAATAGTTGATAAATGACCGGACGTGCCGCAACATGCATACATTGTCGAATGTCATTCAAACCTGGCATGGATGCCTATCATGGGCGTGCCTGTCTACTGGAAAAAGTTGGGGTCATTTCAAGAATGTCTAAAAATGGACCATGTTCAACGAAGGGTGTACACGTAAGCTAGACCGCTCAGTTTGGGAGCATGTTGTTTCTCTATATCCTTGAAATGGCCCAATTTTTTTCATGTGCTTGTTTGACCAATTCAAGGCATCATGCCAGGTTGTTTTTGTTTTTGACAAATTTTGCACTTTCTGGAGTTTTCTTGATTAAAAAAGATCGATAAATGGCCGGACATGTCACAACTTGCATACGGTGTTGAAAGTCGTTTAAAATAGGAAAGGATTCCTACCATGGGCGTGCACACCTACTTGCAAAAGTTAGGTAATTTTAAGGATGTCCAAAAATAGACCATGTTCAATAGAGGGTGTTCAGATAGGCCAGAAGGGTCCGTTTGAAAGCTTGTTGTTTTTTGACATCCGTCAAATGGCCTCAGATTTTTTTTCCGCCAGCTTCTGTGACCAATTCGAGACATCATGCCAAGTTGTTCAAATTTTTGATAACTTATGCATTTTCTGGAGATTTCTCAGTGAAAAAGGATCGCTAAATGGCCGGACGCGTCGCAACAAGCAAACAATGTCGGAAGTCGTTCAAACTGGCATTGATACATCATATGTCCGTGCTAGGCCGCTGCAAGAAGTTAGGGTCATTTTCCATAGTCCAAAACACCACCAGTTGTGAGGAGTGGGCCACACTAGCCACACAAATGCATTCATGAGCATCCTAGTGTACAGCTCAAGTGGTCTTGGCAATCCTGTCTGCCCAATAAATCCGGACAGACATTCTTAAATTCGTACGCTTTTTATTTTTCACAAACACCTGTACGGCTCAAGTGGTATGCCTCTTAGCCTCACGAGCAAGAGGTCTGTGGTTCGATTCCTATTTGCTTTTGATCTTTTACATCCCGTGAACATTACAGCCCGTTTTGTGAACTTTTACATCCCGTGAACACCATAGCCCCTACAGCCGTTGTCAATGGGCCGGCCCAATATGCGTACGGCATATACATTTCGACGGGCGGGCGACGTATTTTAGAAAAAAGGCCATCCTACCCTTTTTTATGAAGGGGTATGGACAAATCTCATCTGTTGATGTGTTTAGGGGGTTGCACCGAAGTGGAAATGGCGTAAACAAAGAGCATAAACAAACATTTTTTTAATGATTTCAGGAGGGCATAAATATACTGGACAATATGCATGTACAGTTGAACTTATATTTCACATCCATCCTCTGGACTGGGTTCTCGATCATATCAAGAGTCGTCGGCGAAACTAAAGTACCTGACATGGTCCTACTCTCGTCCGCGTGCGGAAACTTATACTGGCAAACTCTCCGGTAAGAATGGCCTAATAAGTAGACACTTCAATATATAATTAGTCGTATATAGTTATGGTTTTCCACTTACAAACGAGAAGACACTTTTCAATCACGTGATTGATAGTACATGAATCCCAGGTGGCGGCCGGTATGCATTCTTGGTTGCTTGTCCTTGCAATGGGCGCCAAGTAGGACCATCATGGGGGCCAGGTCAAACAAATCCTTGCACTGCTTCAAATTTCCAGTCGGCTCCTGAAGGAGATTGAAACGACAAATTGAAAGAATTGCTCACGTACGCTGCACCGCAGCAGTAGAATAATCCTCGATGCTTCTCAAGCCCACGGCACTCATTTAGATGATCCCTACTTCTTGAACATATGTATGATCTTCATTCACCATCACTAGAGGAACATGACTTAAAGACCTGGAAGTAACTACTCTCATCCCTTAGGAACTGCTGATGTGAAGGTGCTATGGTAGCTCACTGCTACGTATTTGTCTCCTTGTGCATAGGTATCTCAAATTTCTGTAGCCTATCTTCTAGCCAGTTTGGTTTGCCATCTTCTTGCTTCATGGTAGTAGTATGTCTTTACCATATCGTATGCTCGCATGCCTTCTATATGATTGTAGCATAACACATATCAATCATGCATATTACATCGGGGTGAAACATGATTGCTAGACTTTGGCATCATAGATGTATCATGTTCTGGATATTAATCGGAGATGCCGTGTTATTATGATGTACACCCACCTCCGGGTTCCGGTCCTAGATTAAATTTGGATTTCTTACTGCAATATAAACTATGTACTTAAATTCCTCACATTGCCGCTAGAAAAAAAATTAACGGAACATTAGCAAAAGATCTCCTATATAACTAAAACCAAATACCTCAAATGTATTACAACTTGCGTAGGATGTACACAAGATCATCCTTCAATTTACATGTGCATTTCTTTCCTTTAAATTTTTTAAAAGGGATGTAAATACAGAAGCAATACTTGTTCTGCAACCATCAATAATTGTTGTACAACTATTAGTTTGATTCGCACAATTTTTATTTTTTTTGCATGGCGCAAATAAAAACTAATCTACGCTATGTTACCTCTGAAAGAGGGAAACATACATCCATTTGTTTACAAATTGTGAGTTACTATGAACTTCATTCTTGGTAACAATGGTTGGACGGATAGAGAAGAGGTCTAAGCCATCATTCTCGTCCTAAACATCAATGACAAAGCCATACTCGTATGCCAGATCAGAGTTTATGCCATTCGGGCAATGGTTCAATCACACAAAATTCGTTCAGTTTTACATGGATAATCAAGATATCGCACGATCTCAGTATGAGCACTTAATTTTGATCACATCCATTTAATACACTATTACAATCTAAATAGGCAATGTAAAAATGAACATACTTTCCTTGCACCTTATGCTTTAGATTTGGTCTGCAAGCTTGCTCCCCCCCCCCCCCCCCCCCCACCCACCCACCAGATGTCTTAAAGTAAAGCCATGTCACACGACCACACACAGTATTTCACATGTCTCTTAATCTGAGCTCATGCATTGTCATGAGGTAGATACCACAAGGGCGATCCATGAACTAACAATAATAATGATCACAATTTGCCATGAATTTGACACTCAAATGTTCTTATCACTAATACAGAACATGCATCCAGGCCGCAAAGGTGTGGGTTTGTATCATAGGCAACTCCGCTCAACCGAAAGGTAGTCAGGTTACTTCCGCGGGCATCTCTAGATAAGAGCCATCTTTGAAAATCATGTACTGCAGACAACCCTTACAAAGAGCCTTCAGTGGAAGTATCACACATGGCTCTAGTTCTGATCGGTGTGTCAAAACTTGTATCCCCCAAACAACTCTCTAGTCGGAATAACCTGAAAAATGGACGCTCCAATATAGAATTATTTATATATATATATATATATATATATATATATATATATATATATATATATATATATATATAGGGAAAATGCATCCTACTATCGGGTGTAGTTACACCCATTTCTCATATACTACCATGTGGTAGTATATACTCTACTTTATTATTTGTAGTATGTTTATATACTATAACTAAGATACTCCAAAGTGAATGATATGAAAAAATTGCAAGTGAGCACATAGTTTTATTGTATTTGTGAAATACGTACATATTTGTACGCGAAATGGAGTATGCACAAAATATGATACATACTACCAAAAAAGTAGTATGTATACTACCTAAACATTCTTATATACTACATACTACGCGTACATACTCTTTGATGTGATAGATACTACCTAGAACGTACGAAACAAAAGTGGGAGTAACTACACCCGGTAGTAGCAAATATATATATATATATATATAAAGGTCTTTTACTTTTAAAAATAATAAGAAACTTCCCAGTCATGTCATGGTACATGATTTAGTCTAATATGTGAATTTCAACCGGAAAGAAAACGACGGATTGAGGTCTATATATTTTACAGGTGTTTTTTTTTTGGAAAATGGGGGATTCCCCGGCCTCTGCATCAGAACGATGCATACGACCATCTTATTAACCAAATAAAGTAGTGCCAACATGATTCCAAAGGTCTCCAAGAGTAATAAAAAAACACAGAAAGCTCACACAGAGCCAAAAAGGGCTAGAAACACCAACTAGCCAATAAAAGACGCCACAACCGGCCGGCCAAAACTAGATAGGGATACTAAATGCCTATCCTATTACATGACCGCCATCCAAACCGGTTGAAGATATCCCGAGCTACCATCTCCCATCGGAAAGACCCAGTAACCAAATGCTCCATGGCCTCCGTCTGGGTGAGTAGCGACCACGAACGGATCAATGCCGTAGTTCAGAATAAGACCTGCAAAAAATGTATACATGATATTCTGTTAAAAACCAAACCATTTCTGCAAGTCCAGATAGTCCACAACAAAGCACAAACTCCAACCCGAATATGTCTCGCTAAATCAGGCTCAATCCCATTAAGCCATGTCCCAAATAACGCATTAACAGAATTCGGTGGATTGATATTAAAAGCAATGTGGACCGTCTGCCAAAGCAACTTGGCCAACGGGCAATCAAAAAAGAGGTGTTTGATAGTCTCATCCCGATCGCAGAAACTACACCTAGTAGGTCCTGTCCAATTACGCTTTATCAAGTTGTCCTTAGTTAAAATAACTTGTTTATGGACAAACCACATAAACACTTTTATTTTCAAAGGAACTTTGACATCCCAAACATGCTTGGACGTAGGAATGGAGGTCAAATTAATAACATCAATATACATTGATTTAACCGTGAATACTCCATACTTAGTCAATTTCCAGCGTAATTCATCGGGTTGTTGAGAAAGCTGGACATCCATCAGTCTCCTAACTAGACGGAGCCAATCTTCCCAACGATTGCCCGCTAGCGTCCGTCATATATTTTATAGGTGTAAAGCTGGGAAAACAACAATCCAATCAGGCCCTAAGGAAAATATCATAATCAACGGGGAAGTATGGAGGCTATAATAAAAAGGGCAGAGCACTAATTAATTATTCATGAACGACTTCGTTTACCCGCTAATGGCATCACCAACTGGACTACAAGCAATGTACTAACTCGAATCAAAGGGACAATTTAGAAATCTTCGGTGGGAAGGAAAACCAAGTCACATAATGTTGGATACTTCCATGGTAATTAATATATATACACTTGGCAGTTGGGTATTGACAAATGTTGGACCTCCCTGGCAGTTGGGTATTGACAAATGTTGGACCTCCCTGGCAGTTGGGTATTGACAAATGTTGGACCTCCCCAGCTCCACTGCCCAATAAATTCGCCCATCTGCATCCAAATGCTATATATGTGCAATAAACCTAGTTACACACACAAGGTAGAGGAGATCTAAAGCTGTATATAAGTTTTTCTGAAGATCCTTGCACTAATCAGAGCACTGATAACAGTGAAGCGGTAGCTAACTTTGCAGGCCTGATTAATTAGTCTCATTCCTGGCCATAAGCAGAGCATGCCCTCGCAGTCATCGTGGTCGTGGGATTTGTTCCATCCCACCAGAACTGACCACTCGCCGCGAGACTAGAAATCTCCTGTTCAAAAAGAAAGTCAGGCAGATACTTGTTCACAACCAAACAACCTGGGGAGAGAAATAAGAGAGACTCATGTTTTAAGTTTTAATCCCAAACGTGCAATTTCTGTAGCAACTAAGTTGTTCCTTTTGAATTCCGCAGGGTTTTCTCTATGATTTCTGGTGGCTGTCTTGTTTAGAACAAAGTTGTGTTCCACGACTACAAAAGTTAAATTTCTCAGGACGAATAGCAAACACCATGGCCAACGTGTGGGCCCATTGAGCTATGTTACTTACAAAACTGTGTTGCGCCATTAAAAAAAACAGTGTTGCACTATTTAAAGAAAAAACAGTGTCTGCCAGTTGTAATTTGGTGGCTGTGTGAGAGTAAAATCTGTAGTACAGGCTCAAAGGCGCAAGTGCAGCTAAGCCTTCCGAGCTTATAAAAGTATAAAACACCATCCACTCCTTCCGGTTCCAATGCTGCATCCCAAAGCCACAGGAGAGGAGAAGAGAAAGAAACCTCTTGCTTTTTTTTGCGGGGAACTTTAGAGAGCTTTATTTAAACGAAGGCATTCGCTGGGCAGTCGGTCAGGAGGCTACTAACCAGGAAACTAGGGGTGGTGTCCAGCCAGCTTTCAGTCCCGTTCAGCGTACAAGCACGCTTAGCACACAGATGTGCAGGACTGTGAGCGGATCTAGTTACATGAGTAATAGTAAATGAAGAAAAACTGTAAGAGAGCTCTCTAACTTCAGCTAGAATGGGTGCTACAACCGATCGATCGGTGTAGCCAGAGTTCCAGAGGTCAACTGCCTCTAGACAGTCGGATTCCAGTTGCACGTGCGTGTAGCCGCGAAGACGTCCGAAGATGGTACCCTCGCGAATGGAGAGCACCTCAGCAATGAACGGATCAGTGACCCCTAGTTGGGGTTTGCACCATGCACCCAAGAATGCCGAGGAAGAGCGGGCAAGGCCTCCAATGCCTGCAGTGCCTGAGTCACGATGGATCGCTGCATCAGTGTTAATCTTGATGAAGTTTCCCTCTGGAGGTCGCCAGCCATGGCCCGGTATAGGTATAGAAACCTCTTACTTGCTTGTAAGGTGTAACCTGTTAGATGTGTATAGTCCCTATTCGGTATATTACCATTGTATAAGGGGTTTTCTACACTTTGACACACATGTATATGTAATGGCCTTTGGTCCTTATGAAATGCTAGTTGCTGATTATCCAACATAACCCACCCCGGGGAGAGTTCTTCTTCCACATAATAATTAACCCACCCTTTGCAAAGCCAGGCAAGATGTATAACGCTCCGTCGGCGCAGGAGATGTCCTACACGGACCATGTGCAGAGACATTCTTGCTTCCTCTCCAGCGGACCTTGGAGGTCACGCCTCCGACCCGACTGGTCCTGTATAGGAGATGGTGGAGCCTGTCGGGGCTGCTTCTTCGACAGCGGGGACCACTACCTCATCAACCAGTACGCCATCGACCTTCACGTCTGCGACGGTTGCTGGAGGGGAGGGGGTCTCTACACCACCGCCATCCCCTCTGTTGGCAGCTACGCATGTGCAACATCCATCCTCAGAGGTAACGCCTGCTCGTCGTAGTAGCCGGCATACGGTCGCTGCGGATGGAAGGGCAAACATGGATGAGGACTCGTCGGCGAAGGCAATGCGCCGTAAGGCGGTGCACAACCTCAACAACAAAGGTATAACGTCACCATCCAAATCCTTTCTATCGTTCTCCTCTAATACCATAACTACTAAGTTAAATAATTTTTGTGTTAGCCTAGGAAGTAATGAGATGGAACACTTCTGATTCGGTACACCCCCCTTAAATACATCAAGGGCTGAGATTCACCCATACCCCTTCGCTGCCAGGGGCACGATCGTCATAAGTAAAAAAAATTGCCCCCGCGCGTCGGCGGCGATACCCCCGCGCGCCCGTGTATACGTGGCTGCGGGACGAGCCGAGCCGCTTGGCAATCGTGAGGGCGCGAGCCGAGCCGAGCAGTTGCCAGCCGTGAGGGCGTGTTTTTTTTAAAAAAAAGTCGGCGCTGACCGGTGGGGCGTACGTGTGGACGTGGCGCGGACGGCCGTACCGTCGTGCATTAACTGCTTTGCAGTTTTGGCGGCGCGCATGCAGGCGCCGACTGCTCGCGGCAGATCTCGTGCCGCCCGCGCCCTCCACTGCCGCGCGTGCGGGCGACCGGGCGCCTGCCGCCAGCATGGTAGCCTCGTAGTCCGCGCCGTCGACTGCCGCGCGTGCGGCGACCGGGCGCCTGCCGCCAGCCTTCCGCCTCGGGCCGGCAGTTGACGCGACGGGTCGGCTGCCGCCGCTGCGGCGACCGCCCGCACGGCACCGACGCTTCCACTGCCGCTCCTGCCGTCCTCGCGCCTTCCCACGCCACCGATCCCTCGCCTGCCGCGCCGCGCCTTCACACGCCGCCGCTGCCTCGCTTTCACACGCCACCGCGGTCGCGCGTGCCGCCAGCCGCCCGCCTCTCCCTCGGGGCGCACGCCACCGACGGCTCGCCCGCCCACCTCCCTCCCCCGCCGTCTATAAAAGGCCGCGCCAGCCCTCACCACGCCGTGCCATCTCCCTCGCCCCGCCCATCTCCCTTCCTCTCCTCGCCCGCCCATCTCCCTCTCCTCGCCGGCAATGTCTTCTAGCGACTCCGACGAGGGCGCGTGGCCGACCGGCGTTTGGCCGCTAAGCCTCACCGTCGGCGACACGGAGGATCTGGCCCGGTTCGGCGTGATGGTGCCGCCGGCAGCCAAAGTGCCGCGGCCATGGCGGATCGGGGCGGACGGCATCCCCACCATGGGACCGCCGCCGACGAGGCAGCAGCTCCACGCGTTCCCTGGCGGCCGCTACAACCGGAGGGCCCGGCGCAGGTGGTGGCGCGGGAAGAACTTCGACATCGTGCTCGGCGCGTTCAGGGATGCGGCGGCCGGCCGCACCGTCGGGGACATTACCGGCGAGGCCGGCACTTCCCGTGGACGCCGCCGCCATGGCCCACCTCCAGCCGCCCCCACTGCCCCGGCACAGCAGGCGCCCCCTGACCCGGCGCTGGTCGAGATCCCGCCGGCGCAGGCCGCCCTCGCGCAAGACGGAGACCCCGACGACACGCCAGGGCTACTTGCGGTGCTGGCCCAGTCGGCAGAGGAGGCGGCGGCGGCGGCCACTCGTGAGGAACGAGAGCGGCTGGCGGCCATAGCGGCGGTGCAGGAGCAGCAGGCGCGGGAAGACAACTGGTGGGATTTCAGCGACGACGATGGCGGCGAAGGAGAGGCCGGCAGTATGGCGCCGGTCGTCGACCTCACCGGCGCCAGCGACGACGAGTAGTCTAGTTTTAGGGTTTTTATTTAAATTTCGGTCTAAGTTATGTAAGAGCAGCGCTCGGTTATGTTTAGTGTTATGTAAGGTAGTTTGAATTATGAATGAACTCGGAATGGCTTATCTGAAGAAAAAAACGTATGTTTAATTTGCTGTTAGTCGTGCAACTTTAAAAAATAAACGGAAACATGCATTTCAACGTTACGAGAAAATTCAGTGCTCGGTTATGCATGCATGGGGCCTTCACTCATACTCGAACGGTCTCTGAAAAATTCTTAAAGCCATAAAAAAGCCAGAAAACTTGTCATGCATCCTAATGATGATGGTGGAACTGTATAAAAAAATGTGGGTACATTTGAAGGCTGTCGGAAAAAACTCCTTTCAGACGGGGCCTTCGGTCCTGCCTAAACGGGGTCTGGAGATGGAGGCCAACTTGTCGACATATTCGGAAAAATTATAGAACATTCATAAAGCGATGAAAAATACAAAAAACTTGGCATGCATCCTACTGATAATGGTGGAACACTATAAGAAAAATTTATAGAAGGAAAAAACAATTATAAGAAAAATTTATAGAAGGAAAAAAAACAATGGTAAAAAAATTGCCTACTGTGCTTGCAGGGCACAACTGCGCTTAATCAGTCCAGCCCGATCAAGCCGGGTAGCGAAAGGGCCGGCCTTTCGGCCCAGCTACGGCCTGCAGCACAGACCAACGGGGCAGAGGCGGGGAGGGGCGGGAATCAGAGGAGTTCGAAACGATGGTAGGAGCTTGGTATATAAGCAGGTCGCGGCGTGGTTCGGCGGGCGAGGTGGGACTAA
The DNA here is from genome assembly GCA_963921465.1 of Triticum timopheevii. NCBI lineage: Eukaryota > Viridiplantae > Streptophyta > Magnoliopsida > Poales > Poaceae > Triticum > Triticum timopheevii. Next base: position 72,402,994 of record OY997274.1, read on the forward strand.
ACTTTAGTCCTCACCCCCGCCGACCCTGCCCCCGCACCGCGCGCAGAGTCAATGGGCCGGCCCACGCGCGCCGTCGCGCACTGTCACTGTGCCGGCCAATGCACGCTGTCGAAGACTTTTTTGTTTTTTGTTTTAAAAATAATATTAATAAAACTCCATACGTAATATAGAATTGTTAACTATATTTATTATAATAATAATCAGTTGTTTATTAAAATTTATACGAAATACTAATGAGTTTTTTATAATTAATTGCTAAAACAGTAATGAGTTTTTTGATAATTAATTCATAATGAGTTTTTTGTAGTGAATATTTTAATCAGTTATTTCTATCAATTAGTAATTACATTTTTAATATTTATGTAATGTTAATAAATGTCTAAATAATATTTAAAATATATGCAAAGTTTAGTACTGTAATGTGTTGCATTAATGGCTAAATGTGTTTACATAATAATAATACGTTGTTTTTTTAATTTATAAGTAAGAATAATGAGTTTTTTATTACAATTTATAGGTAAAAATAATCAGTATTTTTTTAATATTTTATGAGTTTTGTGTAAATGCCTAACATTTTGCAGCTTATTAAAAATTATTAATTAATTTATTGATATAACTAATAATTTGGAAATGACCGTACATAAAAAGCTGTACTTGACATAAAAAAATTTAAGTAGTTAAATTAAAAACAGTATTTAATATAGAATTTATTAAGTAATAATATTAAAAAGAGTACTTAATAGGGAATTTATTTCGTGTTGAAAATATACATATGAAAAATTTACTATTGTTATTTCTGCGCGAATTGACAAGCTTATATTAAAAAGTAAGATAGTAATAATGTCAGTTGACTTTAGTTAAAGTCACATGACATTATTACTACCTATTTCAATAAATATCTGAAAGGCGGCTATATAATCCAGTCTTGGCGCGTTAGGTGGGACAAAAAAGCGCCCCTTCCACCTCTCCCCGCGCCGTGAATCATAGAAAAAAAATATTGCTGCAAAAAAAAGGCCACCTGTGCTTGCACGCCGCAACTGCGCCTAATCGGTCCAGCCCGATCAAGCCGGGTAGCGAAAGGGCCGGCCTTTCGGCCCAGCTACGGCCTGCAGCACAGACCAACGGGGCAGAGGCGGGGCGGGGCGGGAATCAGAGGAGTTAGAAACGGTGGTAGGAGCTTGGTATATAAGCAGGTCGCGGCGTGGTTCGGCGGGCGAGGTGGGACTAAACTTTAGTCCTCACCCCGCCGACCCTGCCCCTGCACCGCACGCACACTCAATGGGCCGGCCCAGGCGCGCCGTCGCGCACAGTCGCTGGGCCATCACGCTCAGTCAAGACTTTTGTTTTGTTTTTTTGAAAAATAGTATTAAGTTTTTTAGTTATTTATGCCTGGCTTATAGTATACAGAAATTCTATAATTAATAAAAAACCATACGTAATATAGAATTGTTAACTATATTACTTATAATAATAACAAGTTGTTTATTTAAATTTATACGAAAAACTAATGAGTATTTTATAAGTAATTGCTAAAACAATAATGATTATTTATGCGTGACCTGTATGCGCACGCCGCATACGGCGCGGGATACGTTAAGCACCGTATGCCCAAAATGCCCTTATACGTTAAGCGAGGGGGGGGGGAGGGGGGGGGGGGTGTACCGAAGCAGATCTCGAGATGGAAACGTCAGTTTCAGTTCATGTATGGAGACACATGGAGTATGACCGATTAAAGGTTACTCCACGAGTTTCTACCAAATCTGTTTCCTTACAACTAGATGAGCAGGAGCCGCATGCCACAACATATGGCCAGTTCCTTTTTCTTATAGCACGAGAGGTTTCAGACTTGGGCGCGGCTTGGATGAACCTGAGCTTAGATCATTACAAGAACTTACAACATCCAGACGTAAATCAAAAGCCTCCCGTTCGAAAAGGGGCAAGAGTCCTCATAATAAGGAGTTGTTCAGAAGAGATTTAATAGGCCCCACTTGCATCGTGGAAATTTTGATTAATCATCTCACCATGGTGCATTTATCACAAGGAGCCGACGATTTCGTTGGAATCTAACCGTGAGTGGAAAATTCTCGGAAGATTCTATGTATAGAGTTTTGCTCCAATCTGATGGGTCAGTTGATAATAATATTAATAAGGTTTGGAATATGAGGATACCGCATAAGAATAAAAATCTTTGCATCGTATCTGTCCAGGAATCATTCTTACCAAGGATAACCTTATTAAGAGGAATTGGCATGGAAGTACGGAATGTGCGTTTTGTCATCACGATGAAACAATTAAACATTTGTTCTTTCAATACAAATTAGCCCGTTCTATATGGCCAGTCATCCAATTGGCTTCAGGCTTGTATCCTCCACGTAGCGTTGCTAACATTTTGGGTAACTACTTACATGGGATTGATCACAAGTTTAGAGTTCTTATCAGGGTGGGAGCCTTGCCGTTAGTTGGTCGCTTTGCCTATGTAGAAATGATAAGGTTTTTAACATGAAAGTACTTCTCTTATGCAAGTTATCAAGAGGTGTACATGTACGCTTCGTTTAAGGTCATCTCTACAATGTGCAGAGAATCGAGACATATTTACGAAGGTGTGTACACGCTTGGAGCACATGGCGGACGATACTTTTACCCAATATGGTTGGCAACATGATCTTAGGATTGACCCTCCTTCATTTTGGACGTCATACAGACTCATGATTTCTTGTATTTCACTTTTTTTTGTTTTTTTTTTGTTTTGGGTTTGGTTTGGATATATGCATCTTAGTTATGCAGAGGTTGAGTGTAACGCTTAAACCTTTAAGTAATAAGGAGCTCTTTATCAAAAAATGTGTAGAGACGGCATAGAAAGGTTGCATCTTTTGCACGGTGAGAAACACAATTGGATCCACTCTAGAAATATCTTTGAACTGATTCTCCTGTTTCTTCATGTCAATCCCTTTGTGTTCTTTTCGTTATTGATTGGATATTTATTTTGGGTTGCAGCGTGTTCACGTCGATGTGCTGGTTTTGCTGCTACGAGACCTACTAATACTGCCTCGACTGCCTCTACTGCTGCAACAAAACAAGCATGCCCGCCATGGACGGACGGGCGCAGCAACGCGGCGCGGAGAACCAGCGTCCGCCGGCACCTTCAGTTACCCCAAAAACATTCTAGAATTTCATAATAAGTGAGTGTGTGTGTGTGTGTGTGTGTTGTGTTTATTGTCTTAGCTCGACGAGAACTTTATTAGATATTGATACATTATTATCTGTCCCAGACAAGACTATCACTGTAATGATCAATTATGGTTTGTGTTGTATCTTAATTTAATTAGCATCATATTCTGGGAGCCGAAGACGTTTACTCCCCCTTTCAAAATAGATGACTCAACTTTGTACTTGTTAGATGTGTATAGTTCATTGTGTACATCCCCATTGTATAAGGGGCTTTTCTGCACTTTCACACACATGTATATGTAATGGCCTTTGGCCCTCAGGAAATACTAGTTGCCATTCACCCAACATGGTATCAGATGCCAGGCTAGCCCCTCTCTCCCGCACGATGCAACTCCGTGCGCCTCGTTCCTAGCCTGCTCGTCTCCGGCCGCCGCTCCGTCCGGCTGCTATCCAAGCTCTCCTCGCCGCTGATCCGGACGCCCCAGGTCCGATTCGTCTCCGCTGCCCAGCTCGAGCTCTCCTCGCTCGGCTCTGCTGCTTCCGCTGCCGCAACAGTGGCCTCCCGCGCCAGTCCTCGCGGCGGCCTCCCGCAGCGGCTTCCCTACGCGCCAGCCTCCCGCGGCGGCGGCTTCTCTCGCGTTTGCTTGGCCCCAGTTCGCCTCGCGTTCCCGCGAACCTCTGCTCCGTCCGGCTCGCTCGTCTCCTCAAGTCAACGCGAGACTACCAGGAGCCCTCTCGATCCAGAGCCCTCTTGCCTCGCTTCTCTCGATCCGGACTCCATCCGGGCCCCTCGCTCCCGACTCAGTCCGGGATCGATCCCCCGATCCGGATCTGTTGACTCCAAAAAAAAATCAGAGAGGCAGCGAGATATCTCAGTATGTCATCTTCGGGCTATGTGGCTGTTCCTCGCTGCTCGGTGATCTTTGATGGCACCAACTATGCTGAGTTTGTGGGGTTCATGCGTATCCACATGTGCGGACTTCTTCTGTGGGGTGTTCTCTCTGGCGAGGTACCCTGTCCGCCCTGCCCCGTTGCTCCGGTGGCTCCTGTTCTGCCGGTACCACCGGTACTTGCTCCTGATGCTTCTCAGGCTGATCGGGATGCAGCCAAGGTCCTTGATGATGCTGCAGTTGATGCCTATGATCAACAGGTATCCGCTTACTCTGATGCCCTCTCAGTCTACCGGGATGATCTGTCTGCTTACACTCAGTGGTGCAATGATGATGCTTGAGCTGCTGCTGTTCTCACTGCCAGTGTCCTCCCTCAGTTTGCTTCCGAGTTCATGGCTCTTGGCACTGTTGCAGCGATGTGGTCCTATCTTTGTCAGCGCTATCAGCCCTCTGGCGATGCTTTATACCTCTCTGTGGTGCGTCAGGAGCATGCTCTTCAGCAGGGTGACTCGTTTGTTGATGAGTTCTATTCACAGTGCTCTGCCATCTGGCGTCAGCTTGACTCACTGCGGACAGTTGTTTGTGGCACTTGCCGTTGCTGTCAGACTATGCGGTCTGACTTGGAGTTTCAGAGGGTTCATGAGTTCTTATCTCGTCTCCGCTCTGAGTTTGAGCCCAGGCGTGCTCACTTGCTTGCTCGTGGTCGTGTCCCCATCTCGGAGGTGCTTGCCGAGCTTCGTGCTGAGGAGACACGCCTTCGCTCTGCTGGGTTGCTTCTGGTTCCGTCAGTATTGGCTGCCCGGGCTCCTGTGTCGTCTGCTCGCCTCACTGCTCCGCCGCTCCTGCCTACTCCTTCAGGGGGGTGAGCCGTCCTTCTTATGCTGAGAAGGGCATGTCGCGCCGTGACACCGTCTGTGGTTACTGCTCCCGACAAGGTCACCCAGAGTCTGATTGTCGCCAAAAGAAGCGAGACCAAAGGCGCCCCTCCTCCAGCGGACCTCCTGTGTCTTCCTCGACTCCGTCACTCACTGACCAGGACATTGTTCGCCTCAAGCGTCTCCTTGCTTCCTCAGGCTCCTCGTCGACTGGCTCTGCTGCTGCCGTGACTGCATCCTCCTCCTCACCATCACAGGCATCTACACAGTCAGGTACATCTTCGTGGGTTCTGGATTCTGGAGCCTCTTTTCATATGTCTTCTAATTCTTCCGTGTTGTCTTCTCTCCGACCTCCTGATTTTCCTGTCAATGTTCTTACTGCCGATGGCACATCTCTTCCTGTTGCTAGTCGTGGTATTCTTTCCACTCCATCTTTTTCTGTTCCGAGTGTTTCACATGTTCTTCGCCTTACCATGAATCTTTTTTCCGCTGCCCAACTTACTGATTCTGGTTGTCGTGTCATTCTTGATACCGACTCTTGCTCAATTCAGGATCATCGCACCAAGGCTTTGTTTGGTGCTGGCCCCAGGCGCCGTGAGTCAGAGGGCCTTTGGGAGGTTGACTGGCTTTGTGTTCCTTCCGCTGCCGCCACTCATGCCAGCTCTCATGCTCTTGCCGCCTCTTCGTCTGTGTCCTTCTAGCAGTGGCATCATCGCCTCGGTCACATCTGTGGCTCTCGCTTGTCTTCCTTAGTTCGTCAGGGCCTCTCAGGGTCTGTATCTGGAGATGTCTCCTTACATTGTAATGGCTGCAGACTTGGCAAACAGACTCAGTTACCTTATCCTACTAGTGAGTCTGTATCTCAGCGTCCGTTTGACTTAGTTCATTCTGATGTCTGGGGTCCTGCTCCCTTTGATTCGAAAGGTGGTCATCGCTACTATGTTTTGTTTCTTGATGATTTTTCTCGCTACACTTGGCTCTACTTTATGAAATCTCGTAGCGAGGTTCTCCCTATATACAAACGTTTTGCTGCCATTGCACCCAATTTGCCACGCCCATTCGCACTTTTCGTGCTGACTCTGCTGGAGAGTATATCTCTCAGCTGTTGCATGGTTTTCTCGCGGAACAGGGTACTCTTGCCCAGTTCTCCTGTCCGGGTGCTCATTCTCAGAATGGTGTTGCCGAGCGGAAGCATCGTCATTTGCTTGAGACGGCTCGTGCGCTGATGATTGCTGCTTCCCTTCCACCTCATTTTTGGGCTGAGGCTGTTTCCGCATCCACCTATCTCATCAACATTCAGCCATCGGCTGCTCTGCAGGGTGGCATTCCTATGGAGTGTCTCACCGGTCGCTCTCCTGACTACTCAGTTCTTTGAATGTTTGGATGTGTCTGCTATGTTCTTCTTGCCCCCCGCGAACGCACCAAACTGACTGCTCAGTCGGTCGAGTGTGTTTTCCTTGGCTACAGTGATGAGCACAAGGGCTACCGGTGTTGGGATCCAGTGGGCCGTCGCTTGCGCATCTCGCGTGATGTGACTTTTGACGAGTCTCGTTCTTACTATCCACGTTCTTCTTCCTCGAGTTTCTCTGTCGATGACCTTGCTTTCCTTCTCCTTCCTGATACACCCCGCTACGTGCCTCCTGTGTCACCTCTTCCTTTGGCACCTCTCCTCCCTTCTCCCTCACCACCGACCCCATCCTCTCCCTCACCACTGACCCCATCCTCTCCCTCACCACCGACCCCATCCTCTCCATCCTCCTCCTCCACCTCTCCACCATCCTCTTCAGTCCGTCGCCCTCTCTCACCGTTTCCTCTCCACTATACTCGCCGCCCTCATACTGAGGATGTCTCCCCTGATGAGCCTTCCACCTCTGGTGCTCCTCCCTCCACATCTCCCCCGGTTCATAATCTCCGTGCTCGGCCTCGCCCCCCACCTGATCGCTACTCCCCTGATCGGTATGGTCTCTCTGCCATTGCTGAGCCCACTTCCTATCGGACTGCAATGACTCAGTCTGAGTGGCAGCTTGCGATGGCCGAAGAGCTTGCTGCCCTTGAGCGCTCTGGCACTTGGGATCTGGTTCCTCTTCCTTCCGGTGTTCGTCCCATCACCTGCAAGTGGGTCTACAAGGTTAAGACTCACTCCGATGGTTCTCTTGAGCGCTACAAAGCTCATCTTGTAGCCCGTGGTTTCCAACAGGAGCAGGGACGCGATTATGATGAGACATTCGCTCCTGTGGCCCACATGACCACTGTTCGCACTCTTCTTGCTGTGGCTTCTGTTCGTCAGTGGTCTATCTCTCAACTTGATGTTCAGAACGCTTTTCTCAATGGCGAGTTGCGTGAGGAGGTTTATATGCAGCCACCACAGGGGTACTATGCTCCTGATGGTATGGTCTGTAGACTTCGCCGCTCTCTATATGGTCTCAAACAGGCCCCTCGCGCCTGGTTTGAGCGCTTCGCACCTGTGGTGACCGCCGCTGGTTTCTTGCCCAGTGACCATGATCCCGTGCTGTTTGTTCACACGTCTCGTCGTGGTCAGACTCTTCTCCTTCTCTATGTTGATGACATGATCATCACTGGTGACGACACTGACTACATCGCCTTTGTTAAGGCTCGCCTTCGCGACCATTTTCTTATGACTGATCTTGGTCCACTTCGCTACTTTCTTGGGATTGAGATCTCCTCGACCCTTGATGGCTTCTACATCTCCCAAGAAAAATATACTCAGGATCTTCTTGCTCGCGCTGCTCTCGGTGATGAGCGCACGGTTGTGACTCCTATGGAGCTCAACGTTCAGCTTTGTGCCACCGATGGTGACCCTCTTCCTAATGCCACTCGCTATCATCATCTTGTTGGCAGTCTTGTCTACCTTGCTGTTACGCGTCCTGACATCTCCTATCCTGTCCACATCCTGAGTCAGTTTGTTTCAGCCCCCACCTTTGTCCACTATAGTCATCTCCTCCGTGTTCTACGATATCTTCGTGCCACGATCTCTCAGCGTCTTTTCTTCGCCCGCTCCAGCTCTCTTGAGCTCCAGGCCTACTTTGATGCTACCTGGGCTAGTGATCCCTCAGATCGACACTCGCTGTCTGCTTATTGTGTCTTTCTTGGTGGCTCTCTTATTGCCTGGAAGACAAAGAAGCAGACTGCAGTTTCTCGCTCGAGTACAGAGGCTGAGTTGCGAGCCATGGCTATGTTGACGGCTGAGGTGTTCTGGTTACGGTGGTTACTTGAGGACTTTGGTGTGTCTGCTACTACCTCCACTCCTCTACTGTCCGACAGTACCGGTGATATCAGTATTGCGCGTGACCCGGTGAAGCATGAGCTCATCAAGCACATCGGTGTGGATGCCCACTTTGTGCATGCTGCTGTGCAGGATCAGACTCTCGCTCTTCACTATGTGCCCTCTAACTTACAGTTGGCTGACTTCTTCACGAAGGCACAAACTCGAGCGCAGCATGGGTTTTTCCTCTCCAAACTCAGTGTTGTTGATCCACCATGAGTTCATTGTGTTAGATGTGTATAGTTCATTGTGTACATCCCCATTGTATAAGGGGCTTTTCTGCACTTTCACACACGTGTATATGTAATGGCTTTTGGCCCTCAGGAAATACTAGTTGCCATTCATCCAACAGTACTAACTTTAGTACTCCCTCCATCCAGGTGCACATGGCATCTAAGAAGGTGCAGCCCGACCTAGGCATGTATTGATTGGACTAGTCAAAATTAATTAGCGCGGCTTTATATGTGTATTTAGTGGGAGGTGCACTTAGGCATCCAACCATGGTGCGTGGTCGTTTGCATGCACGTCCAGCAATTATGTGTTGGGGCTTGCATGCAGTGGCCGTTTGCAATGACTGGCCGTATGTGCCTTGTTATCCGGGTTGGACTCACAAAATTAATTACTCCACACCGCGCTAGCTAATTGTAGTGCCTTACATTATAGAAATTCCTGGATTTCGTTAGGTGCCTAATACACCTGGACAGAGGGTGTACAAAGTTAGTATAAAGTTGGGTCATTTTGGAACGGAGGGAGTTCCTTATAAAAATTATAGTAGCCGTTGCTTATCGTGCTCTAGTCATTTTTCGTTTCCCCTGGAGGTTCCGGTTTGTGAGATTCACATGGGATACAGGTTTATCTGTGGAGTCTGCCGTTTGGCTTATAGAAGGTGTGCAATGTAGATGTAGTGCACATATTCATCCTTGTGGTCTTAATGTTGTTGATAGGTAGTTTTCCTTTCCATCTCACGTAGATCATGCATCGTTTGCCATTTTCCTTTTCCAGTTTCAGTAGTCTGTAACAAAGACAAGTGGTTTCTAGAAGTGGCAGCGCCTGGATAGGGCAGGACCCAGGCAAACCCCAGGTAAACAGTACAAAAATGTGTGAGTGAAGGAAAACAAGCCTCATGACCAAGGCCACCGCCCAGGAAATCGGAGAGTGAGCTCTCTTTGAAAGAAAAAAAAAGCATCAGATTCTGGTTCTCACCGACGACTGGGTCGTTTCTTCTGCTTTCCTCCTTGAATTATCTCTCTTTTTTCGCTGGGCTCCTGGAAATTATCTGAATATTGAAATGAAAATGTGCAACTACTAATGACTCCACATTGGTGTGGCTGATGTTGGTTGAGCTTGAGCAGGTTAACCTGCCATACCAACCAGGCCCAGCAGCAAGGTAGATGGTTCAGGAAACTGCAGGCAGATATTCCAGAAAATGATGTTTACAAAAAAGTTTTGTGGCTTCAAAGAGGAAGATCCCTTGCACTGAAGACGAGGTAGCATTCCACCACTCTAGGGCACCAGGATAATGAAAAATACATGAAATACACATCCCGATACTGTGCAACTGCTTAAGTGGACACGAGCGCTCATAGTCGCTACTAAACTATGGTGCACTAATCCCCAATGCCTCTCAAGCCTACACAACTCATTTTGATAAGTGATGGCCAACTTCTTGAATATACATAGATGATCTTCATTCACCAACACTAGAGAAACGAGATCTAAGAGACTTGGAATGCAACTATATTTATCTGTTAGGAATTGCTGATGTGGAGGTGCTTCGCTAGCTCATTGCAATCCTTTATTGGCTTGTGAGGCTGCACTTGTCTCCAATTTGAGCACATGTGGTACTTCTCTTTTAGTCTATTTGATTTGCTATCTTTCCCTTTTATGGTCGAACGACATCATATCTTTACCACGTCATATTCTCACATGCATTTGATACAATTCTACATATATCAACCCTGGATATTAAATCAAATGAACCATGTATTTAATGCTTATGTGCTCATTTGTTGGTATTGTTATGCCCACGTTCTAGTGTTATTATCGTGCATGCCCACCTTCCAGCCGGTTTCTTAATTTGGAGCAATGCCCTTGGGGCAGCCATGTGTGACCATTTTTCTGTTGAACTTTATTGTGATCGGATGGTCAAATTTGAAATAGTAAATAAAAGGTTTTGTGCATCACTCGGTGCAAAGGTCGATGTATGTTCCCTCTTTTCAGAAATTTTTTTGGAGCTTTATCGGTCAAATATGGCAGTGTAGTGAATCAATTCAATAGAAATTACAGTAGGTAGGTGACACTTTAGAAACCTTAGGGTCCAAGGAAAACTAATGATGTCCCACTTTCATCTCCACAAGGATACCTCTAATTTATGTCAGAAAATACTACATTCAGATGTGATCTCTTCTGCCCTATTAGTGCACTTGTGATCTACGCATCTGGATGCTGTCACGGACTCACGGTACTTGCATACACAAGTTAGGAGAGACACAAAGCTAGCCGGAGAGAAGATAAGAGAAAGCGGGACCCGGCCAGCTGGCGAAGATGTATAACAACCCTCCGCCGGTGCAGGGCATGTCATACTACGAGCACACGCAGAAGCGCCACCATGAGAAGGGCTGCCTCTATGCATGGTAAGATACGATCGCCGGCCATCGTATATAGATGGAACTTTTTCTGCAGCGTGATGTGAAAGTTGCACTAGGAACAAGATCAATGTACAGGCAGTGAGGCCGTAGCTAACTTTGCAGGCACGACTAGTTAGTATAGTAGTGGAGATTGAGGCACATCTTGTAATCTAGTTCCTGGCCATACCCATGCACGCACGCACACATCATGGTCATGGGTCCATATAGGCCATGACCTTATGGTTCCTCATTGATTTATTCCAGTCCATCAGAACAGAACACTGAACTGGACCAAGAATCCTCTGCACACAAAGAAAGTCACGATTCACAACCGAGAGAAAAAACAAAGACTCCATATTCAGACGGGTTGAATATGGATGGAGAAAAAGGGACCAAATTTAACCCTCTGCTATTTAACCTGGAAAAAATCTCTATTTTTTCACTACAAAACCAAACCTGAAAGTCTAAAGAAAAAGTGAACTCGATTTTTTTCTATTGGGAGTCCAACGGGGTTATCTCTACAAAGTGCAGCTATCTTTCCCAGCCTATAAAACAACATCCGCTTCTCCTTCCTGTTCCAATCCCACAACGCAAACATGCATGGGAGAGGAGAGCAGAGCAGAACAGAAAAGAAAAAGAAAAAGAAAACGTGCTAATTGTTCTTCCATAGTAACCCACCCTTTCTAAAGCCGGCCAAGATGTAGGACGCGCAGGAGATGTCCTACATGGATCACGTGCAGAGGCGCCACGAGGAGGAGAGCTACATCTACGCATGGTGGGACACATAGCTCGATGATCCAGTCGCTCGCTCTCCCTCTCTGGGTTTTGCTCTGCTCCTCTTGCCGATTGAGAAATCTCTCGGCGTGTGCACCGGTTGATGCAGAGGCCGAGAGAGAGAAAACCCTTCCGCCATCTGAAAATTCCTCACAAAAATCATAGAGACATGGCAGCAATATATTGGAACTGATCTTCCCCTAGTTCATGTCAATTCCTTTGTGTTCTATTCGTTCCTCCCTTCATAATATTATTCATTCTTCCATTTATCAATATGTTTCGCTACAAAGGAGTCTCTGGCTTGTGTGTGTGACTGACCAGCTATTTTTGCTGCAGCTTGTTCACGGCCATGTGCTGCTTCTGCTGCTACGAGACCTGCGAGTGCTTCCTTGACTGCCTCTGCTGCTGCTGCAACTAAAGCAGACATGGCCGCCATAAACAGAAGGACGGAGAAAGGCGTGCCGAGATCCACCGGCCTCCTCTGCCTTTAATTACCCCGACAGTTTTTGAATTTCGTAATAAGCGTGTGTGTCTAGCTCGATGAGCTTTATCAGATATTGATATAGTAGTTTCTGTCTCACACAAGACTATCATTGTAATTAGCATCAGATTGTGGTTCCCCGAAGTCAACCTACTGTGCCCTTTTTTCTCACACAAGATGAAGGGACGATAGTTGGTCAGGAAAACCTGAAAGTTTACATTACCAACTATTATAAGCAGTTGTTTGGACATCCGGAAGAGAGTTTTGTGTCCTTGGATGAGTCAAGGGTTGACGATGTTCCTCAACTTGAGATGCAAGAGAATGAGATTTTGACTGCTCCTTTTACGGAGAAGGAGGTGTTTGAGGCCATTGCACAAATGAAAAACAATAAAGCGCCAGGACCGGATGGGTTCCCGGCGGAGTTTTACAAAAAGTGTTGGCATTTCATTAAGGGTGACCTGTTGCCGATGTTTCATGAATTGTTCATTGGTCAGCTTCATTTGTTCAAGCTCAATTTTGGAACGATAACTCCTCTTCCGAAGAAGACAGAGGCTATTCGCATGGAGCAGTTCAGGCCTATATGTTTGCTTAATATCAGTTTCAAAATCTTCACCAAGGTTGGGACGAACCGACTCACGCAGATTGCGCATTCAGTTGTGCAACCGTCCCAGACCGCTTTCATGCCAGAGAGAAATATCCTTGAAGGGGTGGTCGTCTTGCATGAAACGCTCCATGAGATCCACTCAAAAAAACTAGATGGTGTGGTTTTCAAAGTGGATTTTGAGAAAGCATACGATAAAGTTAAATGGCCTTTCCTTCAACAAGCTTTGCATATGAAAGGATTTGACAAGGCCTGGCGAGACCAGATTGAATCCTTTACGCAAAAAGGGAGTGTAGGGATTAAAGTGAATGATGATATAGGTCACTATTTCCAGACACACAAAAGACTAAGGCAAGGAGATCCCATGTCACCGATTCTATTCAACATAGTGGTTGATATGCTATCTATTTTAATAGGTCGGGCTAAGGATGCGGGGCAGGTTTCTGGCTTGGTTCCGCACCAAGTTGATGGTGGTATATCCATATTGCAGTATGCTGATGATACTATCATCTTTATGGAGCATGACTTGGCGAAAGCGAGAAACATGAAGCTTGTGTTGTGCTTATTTGAACAATTGTCTGGGCTCAAGATTAACTTCCATAAGAGCGAACTGTTTTGCTTTGGAAGAGCTAATGGTGACCAGGAGGCGTATAAGCAATTGTTCGGATGTGAGTTGGGTTCGCTACCGTTTACGTACTTAGGTATACCCATTCATCATCGTAAGATGACGAACAAGGAGTGGAAGTGCATCGAGGGTCGTTTTGAAAAGAAAATGAGTTGTTGGAAAGGCAAGCTCATGTCATATGGAGGGCGATTAATTCTGATTAATTCGGTCCTCACCAGCATGCCCATGTTTCTTTTACCCTTTTTTGAGGTCCCGGTGGGGGTCAGGAAGAGGTTAGACTTTTATCGATCTCGATTCTTTTGGCAGAATGATGAGTTGAAACGAAAGTATAGGCTTGCAAAATGGGACATCATCTGTAGGCCGAAGGACCAAGGCGGTCTAGGCATTGAAAATAAGTATCTGCGAAATAAGTATCTCCTTAGTTTAGAGGCTATCTAAACTTTCGTCCGAGACAGAGGCTACTTGGGCTCAGGTTCTGCGAAATAAGTATCTTCAGTCTAAAACATTGGCTCAGGTGTCTGTGCGCCCGACTGATTCACCGTTTTGAAAAGGGTTGATGAGAGTCAAGCCCCTATTCTTTAACAGGGCAAAAATCTTAGTCGGTGATGGGGCTAACACGAGGTTCTGGGAGGATACGTGGCTTGGGGAGACGCCCCTGGCACTTCAATATCCTACTTTGTATAACATTGTTCAACGTCGAGAAGCTTACGTTGCAACTGTCTTACAGTCCACGCCTCTCAATATTAGCTTTCGGAGGATGCTGGTAGGCGATCGTTGGGAGGCCTGGCTTCATCTTGTACAAAGGCTGATGGATGTCCAGCTGTCTCAACAGCCAGATAGATTGTTTTGGAAACTGACTAAGGACGGTGTGTTCTCGGTCAAATCTATGTATCTGGATGTCATAAACACTAGTGTCATTCCTTGCTCGAAGCACGTCTGTAAAGTTAAGGTACCTTTGCGAATCAAAGTGTTTATGTGGTTTGTGCATAAACAAGTCATTCTGACAAAGGATAATCTGGCAAAACACAATTGGATGGGTTCTGCTAGGTGTAGTGCTAGGTATAGTTTTTGTGATCATAACGAAACTATCAGGCACCTCTTTCTAGATTGTGTGCTAGCTAAGATTCTTTGGCCTTCGATTCATATTGCTTTTAATATTGCTCCACCTACCTCTATCAATATCTTATTTGGAACATGGCTTGATGGGGTTAACGTGGATTTAGCAAGACACGTTCGTGTTGGAGTTTGTGCCTTGTTATGGGCAGTCTGGAACTGCAGAAATGATTTGGTTTTTAACAGAGAAACAAACTTTCACTTTTTGCAGGTTATCTTCAGGGCCACAGCGTTGATCCGTATGTGGTCGCTACTCACTCCGACGGAGGCCAGGGGGCGTTTGGCTACTGCGTCTAACCGATGGGAGATGGTAGCTCATGTTATTTTCAACCGGTTTGGATGGTGGTCATGTAATAGGATAGGCACACTAGTGCAGAACCGGGCAATAGCACCGGTTCGTAAGGCCCTTTAGTGCCGGTTCCATAACCGGCACTAAAGTGTGGGCACTAAAGGCCGCCCCTTTAGTACCGGTTCAGCACGAACCGGTGCTAAAGGGCAACCACATGGCACGAGCCAGCTCCGGGGGCCTGGAGCCCTTTAGTACCGGTTGGTAAGACCAACCAGTACTATAAGGTTTGGGTTTTTTTAGTTTTATGATTTCTTTTTCATTTAATTTTGTGTTTCTATTTTAATTCTTTTTGTTTGCTGGTATTTTACGATAATACACATTGTACACATTATATATATATATATATATATATAGAATTTCTAGTAGAACCAATCATGCATATATATATCATCAATGTCTCACAAACCACCATATTAATTAATTCACACATACACACATGTACAGCTATTTATAATTTCTCCTACATATGCATGTTGCCTTCGGAGCCAGTGGCATTAGCCTAATTGGTGCCTTCGGAGCACGATGACAATTGGAAGTGGTTTTCATTGGGGCGGTAGCGGGTAATAGTATTCTCCCTTCGGATTTATGACCTGGTCGAGCAAAAATCCCGCTATTTCCTCTTGAAGTGCTTCTACGCGCTCCGTTTCTAGGAGCTTCTCCCGCACCTCTTTGAACTGTTAAGAAGGAGATCAATATGCGTGTGTATTAGTTGTGTGACTAGATATCGATAATGGTGTAAAAATTGTGAATAGTGTTCTGACAAGCGTACCCATTCCTGTCTTTGAGATCTGCTCCTTTCGGACGCCATCATGCGAATGTTCTCGCAAACGCAGAATGCACACAGATCAGTCCCCTGCGCCTACTTCAGGGCCTTTACGAGAATGGAGTTTGATCACATAATAATTAATCAAGCATGATAATTAAAGAGATGGCAGCTAGCTAGCTAGCTAGTACTACTTAATTACTTACATTGGGTCGAAACCATTTAAGCTTTTTTTTTGCCCAAGCCCTGCCCGCCGACAAAGAAAATGAATAAAGGGGTTATTATATAGTTCATATCATGAAATGACGAACTAAATAAGCCGAGATATATAGTTAATAATGATTGAAATTACGTGTTGACAATCCCAAACAAGATGTTATAGTCAGTATTTGCTTTGAGTAGTGAGTTCAGTATTTCAACTGTTCCGGCGTCAACTTTAATGATACACAAGATCCAGTGAAATCTGCATGCACACACGTTTGCATGTCTTAATTAAGCGGGCATATGTAAGCAAAAACATGTAGCTAGCTAGTAGGCAAAAACAGAGAGTTTGTAGTACAAGACAGTGTGACTCACTGGAAGTTGTAAGGAAGTAGTATATCTTCATTGTATTTGAGGCGCTTCAAGAACTCTAGCATGTTGTCCTCTACGGCCTTTTCATGATGTGGGTTTATTAGCCATGTGTATTCATTAACGGTGTTTGGGTCAATGAACCCAATGCCAAAGCGTCCACCTTTTCTCATTTCATACATCTTCATCCTGTATAATACCACAGAAAAGAATATAGTGAGGATAATTACAGGTAATGATTGATCAAAAGGATCACTACAGCTAGCTTGAGACTTAAATTACAGAAAGAAATCACTTACAGACAATAGCAACTGACGATAGATTTGTCGAGTGCGTCTTGATTGTATAACTGAAACAGTTCAGAATACTCAAGGACAGAGCTTTCTCATGGAAGTAATGCTCCTCCTTGACATTCACCATGAGGGACAATCGATTGGAAATCTAGGTAATGTTCATGTACCATTGATGCAATTCATACATTCTCGTTGGGAGGTTCTTGACCTTGTCTAGCTCGACCAAAGGTTGGCCCCGGACATATTTCCATTTTATTTCATCCTCTGTAAGCACAGGCATGGGCTTGATCTCGAGGAGTTGTCCAACAGTGATGTTGAGAACTTCAGCCTGCATTATATGGTCCTTCATTATTACCACATTGCTCACCTCGGGAACGTAAACTATTTGCCCACAATAATATTGGGCGCGCGTACTGTCACATGTTGTTGGAACAACAAGCGAGGGGATCGATTGCGCCGCCTGTTCTCCCAGCTGGGGAATGGTTTTCCCGCATTTTTTGACAGCTGCTTGTTGTTTGCTCGATCCCGAGCTCGCCTCCTTACGTAGACGTGCTCGATTTAACTTCCTGATGTGGCGCTCATAGTCTGTGTCAACAGGCTTGGGAGCTGGTGGTTGAGCCATATGAATGAAGTGGTCAATCGTTTCCTCAGGCACTTTCTCCCTTGGCGGCGGTGGCGGTTTCGGTGCAAAATGGGCTTCCACCTCGGCCTTCGATATGGCTGCGTTTTCCTCCTCGGACTTGTCATAAGGCCTTTGCGGAAGAGGCGTGAGGCTTGGACCATATTTATATCGCTTGCCTTCGCCTGTACTTCCTGTACTACCTCGACTCGTATCGCTATGCACCATAGCTGCGGGGTGTCTCTTCTGCGATTGCTGAGGCGGTGGAGACGGCTGACGGGGCTGAGTTGGACGAGGAGGAGTGGCCTGAAGCTGTGACGAACTTGGAGGAGGAGTGGCCTGAGGTTGTGCCGGACTTGGAGGAGGAGTGGACGTCTGACGCTGTGGCGGACTTGGAGGAGGAGGTGTGGCTTGACACTTTGCCGGACTTGGAGGAGGAGTGTCCTGACACTTTGCCGGACTTGGTGGACTTGCAGGAGCGGGAGTCTGCTGACTCGGTGGCGGACTTCGACGAGGAGTCGGCTAACGCGGTGTCGGTGGCCTTCGAAAGATGATGCAATCCTTTTTCCATAGGATGATACGATGTTTGGCCTCTCCGAGAAAGTGCTTGTCGTCACCTCCAGGAATGTCAAGATGTAGCTCCGAATATGGGTCCACCACCTCATCAACCAAGACACGAGCATAGCCCACTGGAATCGGGTTGCAATGGAAGGTTGCCTCGGGGGGATTTGTAAAAGCAACGACGTCCGCCACCTTCATGGATATGTTCTTCATTTTGACATGAAGCTCGCAGTTAGTGTTCTCCGTGATGTCATCCACGGGGTATCTATCCAGCATTGCATCGTCCGGGGCGGATCCCACGCTGCTTCTCGGCATGGATGGGGCGGTGCTATCCAATGCTGGATCATTCGCTAGTTGCTGCAGCTGCTGAGACCCCCTTTGCTGGGTAAGTGAGTCGATCTGCTCCTGCTGCCATTGGAATTTGACTGCCAGTTCCTCTTGACTTGCTTCTAGGCCTTGAAGGCGTTCATAGTCCCGCTTCCTCTGCTCCTCCTCCATCTTCCTCTTCTTCTTCTCCGCAATCTTCTTTCTCACACGGGTTCTGTAGTCGGTGTTCCAGTCTGAAAACCCCTCATACCACGGAATAGCGCCCTTGCCTCGTGTTCTTCCCGGGTGTTCAGGATTTCCCAGGGCACGCGTAAGCTCGTCGTTCTCTCTGTTGGGCTGGAACACCCCCGATCGTGCCTCTTCTATTGCAACAAGTATCGCATCGTCGGCTACCTTCAGACTTGCCCTCGTCGAAACATTGCCTGTCTTCGGGTCCAACTCCCCCCCATGCGCATAGAACCAAGTCCTGCACCTGGGGGGGCAGCTCTTAGTAACCGGAGTGACACCTGCATCCTCCATCTCTTTCTCAGACTTATCCCACTTAGGCATTGCCACTGCATAGCCACCTGGCCCCAGCTTATGGAACTTATCCTTTTTTTGGCATCCTTCTTGTTTATTCTCGATCGTTTCTTAGCTAATTCCGAATCCTTGAATTTCATGAAATCATCCCAATGAGCACGTTGGCTCTCTAGTGTTCCCTCGAATACTAGAGTCTTCCTTCCTCCCTTGACATACTTGTCCCATTCACGATTCTTGTGGTTCTTGAATGCAAACGCCATCTTCCTAAGAGCAGCGTCCTTGACTTTCTGCACATCTGCTTCTGTAAAATGATCTGGTAGGGTGAAATGTTCCATGAGAGTATCCCAAAGCAGATCTTTTTGTCTTTTGTCGACAAAAGTAACATCTAGACGTGGAGCAGCGTCCTTTTTTGTCTTTTTGTCTTTTGTCTTTTGCTAGAGCTCTCCATTCTTGAAGGGAGATCGGGAGTTGGTCCTTCACAACAACTCTGCACTGACGAACGAACTTGTCCGAGGCACTAATGGTTCGCCATTAGGTCTGATTGCGTCGATATTGTACTTTACGCCCTCCTTCAACTTTTTGTTCGGGCCTCGTTTCGTCCTTTTGCCTGAAGATTTGCTCGATCCGGATGGCTGAAAGAACAAAGATCGATTCGTTAATATATCTTCAAGTCATTTAAAACATGTGATGATCACCAGATGCCTGCTTATATAAATATATATACCTCTCCGGTCTTTGTTGTTTCAAGATCAAAATTTTCTTCGTCATCATCATAATCATAGTTCATGACTTCATCAATTCGGTCGTCGCGATCGAATATCATATCACCCTCTCCGGTGTTGTTTAGAAATTCGGAGCCGTCATAATCTTCTTCATTCTGATCATCATCTGGCCCGTGAGGATGGCGTATCATATCGAACATGGCCTGTTCTCCCTCTCTGCCGGTATTGTCCGCAATAGCTTTTATTTAACTAATCCAAAAGAAATATAAAACAATTTAGTATTCAAATTACATCGTCTCGAATAATAGATATAATCTCGAATACATCGTCTCGAATAATAGATATAATCTCGAAAACATCGTCTCGAATAATAGATATAATCTCGAATACATCGTCTCGAATAATAGATATAATCTCGAATACATCGTCTCAAATAATAGATATAATATCGAATACATCACTGGCTAGGTAGCTAATAAAGATCGAATACTACAGAAGAATCTAGGACACTCGCGGTTCCTGCGGCGCGGGCGGTGGACACCCAAAGAGAAGGAACCCACACAGGATCATAGCTGAAGTGAGATCCCTGAAAAAACTGCCAGGTATTGGAGAACCTGCCGCCCTCTAACGCAACCATGTAGCGATGGACGTGCTCGTCCTCCTCCCTGACACGGCGACGTACCACCTCCGGCTGGGCCGGCTCCCTCCGCGCTGAAACTGGCCCGCGCGAACGCCACCAAACGAGATCAGGGTCGACGACGGGACCCAGGGCCGGGTTCCTCATCAAGCGGCGCGCCCCTCCAGGCAGCACCTCCCAGTGCCAGCCCGGCGGAGCCCAGTTCCGGACATGGGTCAGCCGGACGTCGTCGCGGACGTGTCGACGGCGAGGATGCGGGTCGGGCATCGTCGAGAACAAATACTAGCTATATGCCCGCAAAAAGTAACATTTTTTTAATGATTGGATTTTGATAACTAAAATTTCTAACATTTCTATATAACTAACAGTTCTATAACATTTCTAACAATGCTATATATAACTAACATTTCTATAACATTTCTAATATTTCTATAACTAAAAAACAGAAAAAAATTATAACATTTCTATATATATAACTAACATTTTTATAACTATGTCTATAACTAAAAAACAGAAAAATTTCTAACAATTCTAACTTTTTTGTAACTATTTCTATAACTAAAAAACAGAAAAATTTCTAACAATTCTAACATTTCTAACTATTCTAACAATTCTAACATTTCTAACTATTTCTGAAAAACAGAAAAATTTCTAACAATTTCTAAAAAACAGAAAAAATTTCTAACTATTTGTATAACTAAAAAACAAAAAATGTATGTGTGTGTGTGTGCGCTCACCGGTGAGGCGAGGGGCGACGGGGGGCGGCGACGGGGGCCGGGCGCGCGGCGACGTGGACGGCGACGGGCGCGGCGACGACGAGGATGACGACGACGGGGACAGGGACGGGGCGGCGACGACGGGGACGGGGACGGACGGGCCGGGGCGACGACGACGACGGGGACGTACAGGGCGGCGTCGACGACGGGGACGGGGACGACGCGGGATGGGCCGGGACGGGGCCGCGGTGACGACGGGGACGATGAGGACGGGGCGGCGACGGGGGCGGCGACGAGGGATGGAGACGTACGGGGGCGGCGGGCGACGGTGCAGAGGAGAAGAAGTCAGATGAGAAACTGAAATTTTCGTAAGTGTTGTTTATATAGGAGGAGCCTTTAGTACCGGTTTGTGCCACCAACCGGTACTAAAGGCTAGTTTTGGCCAGCCCAAAAAGGCCCCCCCTTTAGTACCGATTTGTGCCACGACCCGGTACTAAAAGGGGTGCGTTGGCACAGGTGCGGTGCGGCAAGTTTAGTCCCACCTCGCTAGCCGAGGGGCGACCGCACTGGTTTATAAACCCTCGTGCGGTCGCTCTCTCGAGCTCCACTCCAAAGCAGGCCTACTGGGCCTACGTGTTCTTTGCTGCCATGTGGGCCCACTTGGCCTTTGCGGGCCTGCATCCTGGCCCAACAACAGTTTGGGTTTCTAGTCGTATGCAGGCTGCTCTGGCCTAGTAGGCGGGCTTTTTTTTAATTTTTTTTGCTTTATTTTTTTGTGTTGTTTTTTTTTGTGTATTTAGAGTTTCTTTGTGAATATTTTTGCTTTAGGTATAAAAAATTACAAACTTTCTGTTAGTGCCCGTAGTTTTCAAATTTGAATAGTTTAAATTTTGAATTATTTGAAATTAGTGTAAACCACTAGTTTGTGAATAACTTAACTTTAAAAATCAGTAAAGGCATGAAAGAATTTGTTTGCACATAAAATTTCTTCGCGTTTCAAATGCCAAAACACATAACTACCCTAACTATTACAGAGATTCCCCTCTGGGTGTGAAACACAGAAGAAAATGATGATGGTGAAGCCGATCACATCCCAGATCTTTGGGTGTGAAACTTTTTCTTCGCGTGTGTCTCTTTGCGCCGTAACCATGAAAAATCTTCATCATTTAACGGGATGCTCGGGTCAATATTCACTGTGAATGGAGCAATTTCATCAAACTTTTCATAATCTTCTGACTTGTCTGTCTTGTCATCCACTCCCACGATGTTTCTCTTCCCAGAAAGAACTATGTGCCGCTTTGGCTCATCGTACAATGCATTCGCTTCCTTATCTTCTCTTTTTCTTGGCTTGGTAGACATGTCCTTCACATAGAAAACCTGTGCCACATCATTGGCTAGGACGAATGGTTCGTCTGCATACGCAAGATTGTTGAGATCCACTGTTGTCATTCCGTACTCCGGGTCTTCCGTTACCCCGCCT
Organism: Triticum timopheevii; assembly: GCA_963921465.1. Classification (NCBI taxonomy): domain Eukaryota; kingdom Viridiplantae; phylum Streptophyta; class Magnoliopsida; order Poales; family Poaceae; genus Triticum; species Triticum timopheevii. Next base: position 72,424,987 of record OY997274.1, read on the forward strand.
CGTGTCATATTGACCCATTTGCACCGAAACAAAGGGACCTTTAAACCACGTCGATAGTCAAGTTCCCATATGTCCTGTATATAACCATAATATGTTTCCTTTCCCGTCTTGGTTTCTGCATTAAAGCGGACACCACTGTTTTGGTTGGTGCTCTTCTTATCTTGGGCGATCGTGTAAAATGTATTACTATTTATCTCGTACCCTTTGAAAGTCATTATACTCGAAGATGGTAACTGGGACAGCAAGTACAGGTCATCTTCAATAGAGGTGTCATGCATGGTACGTGTCTGCAACCAGCTGGCGAAACTCCTGGTTTGTTCACGTGTAATCCAGTCATCAGACCGCTCCGGGTGTTTGGAGCGTAGCAAATTCTTGTGTTCATCCATATACGGAGCCACCAAGGCGGAATTATGTAGAACTGTGTAGTGTGCTTCAGTGAGAAAATGTCCGTCCATACATATTATTTGTTCCCCTCCTAGCGTGCCTTTTCCATCCTGTCTGCCCTTATGCCGCGATTCAGGAACACCAATCGACTTAAGGTCAGGAATAAAGTCAATACAAAACTCAATGACCTCCTCATTTTGATGGCCCTTGGAGATGCTTCCTTCTGTCCTAGCACGGTTATGAACATATTTCTTTAAGACTCCTATGAACCTCTCAAAGGGGAACATATTGTGTAGAAATACAGGACCCAAAACGTTAATCTCTTCGCATAGGTGAACTAGGACGTGCGTCATGATGTTAAAGAAGGATGGTGGGAACACCAACTCGAAACTGACAAGACATTGCACCAAATCATTTTGTAACCTTGGTATGATTTCTGGATCGATTACCTTCTGAGAGAATGCATTGAGAAATGCACATAGCTTCACAATGGCTAATCGAACGTTTTTCGGTAGAAGCCCCCTCAATGCAACCGGAAGCAGTTGCGTCATAATCATGTGGCAGTCATGAGACTTTAGGTTCTGGAACTTTTTCTTTGCCATGTTTATTATTCCCTTTATATTCGACGAGAAGCCATACGGTACCTTAATACTGAGTAGGCATTCAAAGAAGATTTCCTTCTCTTCTTTGGTAAGAGCGTAGCTTGCATGACCCTGATGTATGCCGTCTTCTCCGTGCATACGTTGCTGGTCCTCCCATGCCTCAGGTGTATCTTTTGTCTTCCCATACACGCCCAAGAAGCCAAGCAGGGTCACACAAAGATTCTTCGTCACGTGCATCACGTCGATTGCAGAGCGGACCTCTAGGTCTTTCCAATATGGCAGGTCCCAAAATATAGATTTCTTCTTCCACATGGGTGCGCGTCCGTCAGCGTCCTTTGGAACAGGTTGTCTGCCAGGACCCTTTCCAAATATCACCTTCAAATCCTTGACCATATCATGTACATCAGCAACAGTACGGTGGTGAGGCTTCGTCCGGTGATCCGCCTCACCTTTGAAATGCTTGCCTTTCTTTCTTACGGGATGCGTGCTCGAAACAAATCGACGATGTCCCAGGTACACATTCTTCTTACAACTATTCAAATATATACTGTCGGTATCATCCAAACAGTGCGTGCATCCGTGGTATCCCTTGTTTGTCTGTCCTAAAAGGTTACTGAGAGCAGGCCAATCATTGATGGTCACGAATAGCAACGCCTTTAGGTCAAATTCTTCCCCCATGTGCCACGCACGTACACCTGTTCCATTCCACAGTTGTAAGTGTTCTTCAACTAATGACCTTAGGTACACATCAATGTCGTTGCCGGGTTGCTTAGGGCCTTGGATGAGCACTGGCATCATAATGAACTTCCGCTTCATGCACAACCAAGGAGGAAGGTTATACAAACATAGAGTCACAGGCCAGGTGATATGGTTGCTGCTCTGCTCCCCCAAAGGATTAATGCCATATGCGCTTAGACCAAACCATACGCTCCTTGCGTCATCTGCAAACTCCTTCCCGTACTTTCTTTTGATTTTTCTCCACTGCGACCCGTCAGCGGGTACTCTCAACTTTCCGTCTTTCTTACGGTCTTCTCTGTGCCATCGCATCGCCTTGGCATGCTCTTTGTTTTGGAACAAACGTTTCAACAGTAGTATTATAGGAGAATACCACATCACCTTGGCCAGAATCTTCTTCCTGGGGCGCTCGCCCTCGACATCACCAGGATCATCGCGGCTGATCTTATAGCGCAATGCACCACATACCGGGCAAGCATTCAAATCCTTGTACTCACCGCGGTAGAGGATGCAATCATTAGGGCATGCATGTATCTTCTGCACCTCTAACCCTAGAGGGCAGAAAGCCTTCTTTGCTTCGTACGTACTCTCGGGCAATTCGTTGTCCTTTGGAAGCATATCCTTTATCATTACCAGCAACTTTCCAAATCCCTTGTCAGATACACCATTCTCTGCCTTCCATTGCAGCAATTCCAGTGTGGTGCCCAGCTTTTTCTTGTCACCTATGCAATTCGGGTACAACAATTTTTTGTGATCCTCTAACATGCGCAGCAACTTCTTCTTCTCCAAATCACTTGCGCAGTTTCTCTTTGCAACGGCAATGGCCCGACCTAGATCATCAACGGGCTCATCTGATGCCTCTTCTTCAGCTTCTTCCCGCATTGCCGGCTCAGCTTCTTCCCGCATTACCGGCTCAGCTTCTTCCCCCATTGTTGTATCATCGTATTCAGGGAACCCATGGCCAGGATAGCTGTCGTCGTGCTCTTCTTCTTCATTGTCTTCCATCATAATCCCTCTTTCTCCGTGCTTGGTCCAAACATTATAGTGGGGCATGAAACCGGACTCAAACAGGTGGACGTGAATGGTTCTTGACGTAGAGTAATTGCGACCATTCTTACAGCCAGCACATGGACAAGGCATAAAACCATCCGCCCGCTTGTTTGCCTCAGCCGCAAGCAGAAAAGTATGCACGCCCTCAATGAACTGGGGAGAGCATCGGTCATCGTACATCCATTGCCGGCTCATCTTCATTACACAACACATAATAGACCAAATTAATACAAGTTCATACATAAAGTTCATACAACACTTAAATGCAACAAACAAATAACTCTCTAGCTAAAGAATTTAAATGCAACAACAAATGCGATCAAGATCGCAACTAAGGTAACAATTGATCCAACGGCATAATGATACCAAGCCTCACTATCGATGGCATATTTTCTAATCTTTCTAATCTTCAAGCGCATTTTCTCCATCTTGATCTTGTGATCATCAACGACATCGGCAACATGCAACTCCAATTCCATCTTCTCCCCCTAAATTCTTTTCAAATTTTTTTCAAGTACTCGTTTTCATTTTCAACTAAATTTAACCTCTCGACAATAGGGTCGGTTGGAATTTCCGGTTCACATACCTCCTAGATAAAAATATCTATGTCAACTTGATGGGCATAATTTGTCATAAACATGAAATGCAACAAATAGTTTTAAAAGAGAATATACCACATCCGAATCATAACAAGGACGAGGGCCGACGGGGACGGATATCAAAACCATGGAACTATGTATAACAAACAACGTACGGGTAAGATAATTATACGAGTAACTATATATCCAAATCACACAAATATCAATTTTTTATATAAAATTTCATGAACAAGAGGCTCACCACAAGGTGGTGCGGCGACGGGACGGTGCGGGCGATCGACGGTGGTTACGACGGAGATTTAGAAGGCACTAAGTAAACCACACCTACATATGCAAACTAAGTGTTATTTTGACCTCAGATTGCATATAAATCAAATACTACCACATATAATTCCTCCCAAATTACTAAAACCCACAATTAGTCACTATATAAACCAATGCAAGAGCTAATCTAGCAATGAGAGATGAAAGGACAAAGTTGCTAACCTTGGTGATCATTTGAATGGATGGGGGCCTGCAAATCTTGACAAATTTGGGGCAAATTGTGTGATGAACTCGAGAGGGAGAAGGGAAGAACAGAGGAGAGGGAGAGGGGAAAGGGGGAAGAACAGAGTGTAGGTGGATGAAGGGTTTATATAGGACGACCTTTACTACCGGTTCGTGCCACGAACCGGTACTAAAGGTGCTGGAAGGGCCCCACTCTGATAACATCCTGCCACCACTTTCTTTAGTACCGGTTCGTGGCACAAACCGGTGCTAAAGGTTCGCCACGAACCGGTACTAAAGAGCTCCTCCCGCCTATCCGTTGGAACCGGCACTAATGGACACATTAGTGCCGGTTCTGTTACAAACCGGAACTAATGTGTCTCACATTTGACCCTTTTTCTACTAGTGGCATGTGGTGCTCCTATTTTTTTTGCCTACCGGTTGTGGCTTCTTGATTAGGCTCGCTTGAGCGTCCTGTTTTCTTTTCATACTTTGAGATACTGGAGACTTTGAGACTGGTTTTGTTTTTTTAATAATATGAGCCGTATGCATCTTTCTAATGCAGAGGCTGGGGTAACACCCCTTTTCTGGAAAAAAATGAAATTTTCTGAAGATTGGAAGGGAACATGTGCCACCCGTGCCTCTACTGATGGTTCTCCATACTGCTGCGATAGCTGTTTGTTGAGCAGATTATAACCTGCCAAACCAACTGCTAGCAGACGGTTCGGCAAACAGTCAACATGATACGCCTTTTTCCTAACCTTTTTGCTTAAATAAGATGAAATAAAAAAGGCATTAGTTCAACTGTCAATAAGATAGGAGCATCGACAAGATTTGGAAGTTTAAAAAGTCCTTCGTTGTTCAGCACTTTAATTTCCGTTTAAAATCTGAATTCAAATATCTTTTGGTATAAAAATCTACATCACTAATTATTATAAAAATCTGTTCGAAGCCCCTGACGAAGGCAACTTCTCGATGGATGAGTCTTGAATAGATGATATCCCCAGGCTTCTGGAGAGGAAAATAACCTTCTATCGGCTCCTACTCTGAGGAGGAGGTAAAGAAGGCGATTTTCCAAATGAAACACAACAAAGCACCGGGTTCCGACGGTTTTCCCGCTGAGTTCTATCAATTAAATGACTGTTCGATCCATCCCACTCAACATAGCTTCTCCTCACACTTAAACCTTTCTAAAGAGCATATTTGTTATAGAATCTATAACCTTCATTCTCGCTATGAAACATCTTGTTGGCAATAGTACTCGAACATACACTCATCACTTAGATCCGCCATCTCTTCCTGGATGTGAGGCCAACCAATCATCAACGTTTATCCATGTTGCAGATGAAAAATAGCTCACAGGCAAAGACAAATGCATGTGAAAGCTAGCACTTTTCAAACATGTGATGGGTAACACATGATGTCTTGTAATCCCAGGTGGCGGTTCGTATGCATTCTTGGTCGCTTCTCCTTGCATACCAATGAACTTCAAGTAGGACCATCTTGGGGGCCAGATCAAACAAATCGTCTTTGCACTGCTTCTCCTTCTAGTCTGGCTCACGTGAAGGAGTTTGAAAGGACAAATGAACAAAATTGCTCACATATGCTCCATTACCGAAAAAGGGTTTCCCCCGCTTTGTATTCCAAAGCAAATCATCATTGTACACATTTCAATGTTGGGGCGAGTAGCACATCAAGCCCAAAGAAAAAGAAGAAGAAATAAATGCCAACAGCGACAACTCGACGAAGTGCTGAAGACCCGCGACCGCATCGCCCTCGGGAAACAAATCACCACAGCCCAAGGCTCCGATCTACCACGAACTAAGCAGCACCTCCAAGAAGGGATGCGACACCGACGATGCTGCTGCCTGGACAAGTCCTAGGGTTTCCCCGGTACGCGAAGGGAGGTAGGGAATAGTTACTACCGACACCCTCCAAGAAAGAATATTGGCACCCGTCGGTGTCACTGCATCGGAGCCGGACGAACCGGCAAGGATTTCTCCCGCACGCCAAACCCCACCGGCCAACCGGAGCCGACCAGCCAAACCACGACCCGACACCATGCGCCATCACGGTTGCGCCGCCACCAACGCCGTCTCGCTGCAAGGACCACCACGAGGCCAAGAAGACTGAAGAGAAGATCCAAGCGACGGGAGCAACATCACCAAGGCCGAGCGGGAGGGAACCACCTCCACCACCGTCGTGCGGGAAGCTCGCGCCTCCGGCACTGTCGCGGTAGCCGTCCAGACACGGCAGCGGGACATACCAGGCCACCCCAGGCCCGGCCAGGCCCGAAACAGGCCCGCTAAGCCCCGCCGGCCATGCTGCAGCAGGCTGGCGTTGGTGCCTCCAGCACCCCGCCGTTCATCGCTGCTCCCCCGCCTCTCGGGAATCACGCCATAGACCCGTCTCGCCGGCGGCCCGCCCAGGCCCAGATGGGGCCCGAAGGGCCCAGATCTGGGCCGAGCGCCACCGCCAGGCCGCGCCGCTGCGCCACCCCGCCGCCAATGATGACGCCACCGTCAAGCCGTCCGCCCACGCCGCGACGAGTATCCCCGCCGCCAGCAGATCGCCGCCGCCTAGGAGCACCCCCTGGTCCAACTCCGCCCCATGCCGGAGAGCCACCAGGAGGGGAAAGACAAGGGGCCGCCGCCACCAGCGTCCCCGGGGCCAGGCCGGCCGCGAGCGCTAGCGACGGCAGCGGGGAGGAGGGGGAGAGGGGGGGGGCTGGAGGAAGAGGAGGGTGCGACGCGGTCGCGAGAGGAGGGGATCTTTCACATACGCTCCATTGTGGCAGCATAATAATCCTCGGTGCTTCTCAAGCCTACACCACTCATTTAGATAAGACATGATTGCTATTTCTTGAACATATGGATGATGTTCGTTCAGCATCACTGTAGGAACATGACTAAAGGACTTGGAAAATAACTATACTCATCCCATAGGAACTGCTAGTGTGAAGGTGCTATGGTAGCACACTGCTATGTACTCCCTCCTTTCGGAATTACTCGTCCAAAAAAGAATGTATCCAGATGTATTTTAGTTGTAAATACATCCATTTTTGTGACAAGTAATTCCGAACGGAGGGAGTATATATTTATCGGCCTGTGCATAGGTATCTCAAATTTCAATTACTTATATTCCAGCAGTTTGATTAGCTATCTTCTACCTTCATGGTAATAGTATATCTTTAACATGTCATATGCTCACTTGCCTTTTATAGGACTGTAGCATAACACATATCAACCATGGATATTACATCTGAGGGGAATATGGTTGCTCTGGCATCGTACATCTATCATGTTGTCATAGTTAATTGGAGATGCCATGTTATTATGGTGCACACCAACCTCGGGTTCGATTCCTCGGATGAATTTGGATGCCTTTCTTACTACAACATAGACTACGTACTTTAATTGGACACATCATATATATACCTAAATAGTTCATCCCCGCTATCTCAATTCTCTCAACATGCACACATGCCACCTCACCACACATGACTTTTCATTATCCCACTAATTATTTCTATTAACATGGATGGAAAATGCTATTTATACTCTCTCAACATCACTAGTAGAAAAAGGGTCAAATGTGAGACACATTAGTCCCGGTTTGTAACAGAACCGGCACTAATGTGTCCATTAGTGCCGGTTCCAACGGCTAGGCGGGAGGAGCTCTTTAGTACCGTTCGTGGCGAACCTTTAGCACCGGTTCGTGCCACGAACCGGTACTAAAGAAAGTGGTGGCAGGATGTTGTCAGAGTGGGGCCCTTCCAGCACCTTTAGTACGAGTTCATGGCACGAACCGGTACTAAAGGTCGTCCTATATAAACCCTTCGTCCACCTGCACTCTGTTCTTCCCCCTTTCCCCTCTCCCTCTCCTCTGTTCTTCCCTTCTTCCTCTCGAGTTCATCACAAAATTTGCCCCAAATTTGTCAAGATTTGCAGGCCCCCATCCATTCAAATGATCACCAAGGTTAGCAACTTTGTCCTTTCATCTCTCATTGCTAGATTAGCTCTTGCATTGGTTTATATAGTGATTAATTGTGGGTTTTAGTAATTTGGGAGGAATTATATGTGGTAGTATTTGATTTATATGCAATTTGAGGTCAAAATAACACTTAGTTTGCATACGTAGGTGTGGTTTACTTAGTGCCTTCTAAATCTCTGTCGTAACCACCGTCGATCGCCCGCACCGTCCCGTCGCCGGCACCACCTTGTGGTGAGCCTCTTGTTCATGAAATTTTATATAAAAAATTGATGTTTGTGTGATTTGGATATATAGTTACTCGTATAATTATCTTACCCGTACGTTGTTTGTTATACATAGTGCCATGGTTTTGATATCCGTCCCCGTCGGCCCTTGTCCTTGTTATGATTCGGATGTGGTATATTCTCTTTTAAAACTATTTGTTGCATTTCGTGTTTATGACAAATTATGCCCATCAAGTTGACATAGATATTTTTATCTAGGAGGTATGTGAACCGGAAATTCCAACCGACCCTATTGTCGAGAGGTTAAATTTAGTTGAAAGAGAAAACGAGTACTTGGAAGAAAAATTGAAAAGAATTGAGGGGGAGAAGATGGAATTGGAGTTGCATGTTGCCGATGTCGTCGATGATCACAAGATCAAGATGGAGAAAATGCGCTTGAAGATTAGAAAGATTAGAAAATATGCCATCGATAGTGAGGCTTGGTATCATTATGCTGTTGGATCAATTCTTACCTTAGTTGCGATCTTGATCGCATTTGTTGTTGCATTTAAATGCTTTAGCTAGAGAGTTATTTGTTTGTTGCATTTAAGTGTTGTATGAACTTTATGTACGAACTTGTATTAATTTGTTCTATTCGGTGTTGTGTAATGAAGATGAGCCGGCAATGGATGTACGATGACCGATGCTCTCCCCAGTTCGTTGAGGGCGTGCATACTTTTCTGCTTGCGGCTGAGCTAAACAAGCGGGCGGATGGTTTTATGCCTTGTCCATGTGCTGGCTGTAAGAATGGTCACAATTACTCTACGTCAAGAACCATTCACGTCCACCTGTTTGAGTCCGGTTTCATGCCCCACTATAATGTTTGGACCAAGCACGGAGAAAGAGGGGTTATGATGGAAGACAATGAAGAAGAAGAGGACGACGACAGCTATCCTGGCCATGGGTTCCCTGAATACGATGATACAACAATGGGGGAAGAAGCTAAGCCGGTAATGCGGGAAGAAGCTGAGCCGGCAATGCGGGAAGAAGCTGAAGAGGCATCAGATGAGCCCATTGATGATCTAGGTCGGGCCATTGCCGATGCAAAGAGAAACTGCGCAAGTGATTTGGAGAAGAAGAAGTTGCAGCGCATGTTCGAGGATCACAAAAAATTGTTGTACCCGAATTGCGTAGGTGACAAGAAAAAGCTGGGCACCACACTGGAATTGCTGCAATGGAAGGCAGAGAATGGTGTATCTGACAAGGGATTTGGAAAGTTGCTGGTAATGATAAAGGATATGCTTCCAAAGGACAACGAATTGCCCGAGAGTACGTACGAAGCAAAGAAGGCTGTCTGCCCTCTAGGGTTAGAGGTGTAGAAGATACATGCATGCCCTAATGATTGCATCCTCTACCGCGGTGAGTACGAGGATTTGAACGCTTGCCCGGTATGTGGTGCATTGTGCTATAAGATCAGCCGCGATGACCCTGGTGATGTCGAGGGCGAGCGCCCCAGGAAGAAGATTCCTGCCAAGGTGATGTGGTATTCTCCTATAATACCATGGTTGAAACGTTTGTTCCAAAACAAAGAGCATGCCAAGGCGATGCGATGGCACAGAGAAGACCGTAAGAAAGACGGAAAGTTGAGAGTACCCGCTGATGGGTCGCAGTGGAGAAAAATCGAAATAAAGTACGGGAAGGAGTTTGCAGATGACGCAAGGAGCGTATGGTTTGGTCTAAGCGCAGATGGCATTAATCCTTTTGGGGAGCAGAGAAGCAACCATAGCACCTGGCCTGTGACTCTATGTTTGTATAACCTTCCTCCTTGGTTGTGCATTAAGCGGAAGTTCATTATGATGCCAGTGCTCATCCAAGGCCCTAAGCAACCCGGCAACGACATTGATGTGTACCTCAGGCCATTAGTTGAAGAACTCTTACAACTGTGGAATGGAACAGGTGTATGTGCATGGGATGAGCACATGGGGGAAGAATTTGACCTAAAGGTGTTGCTGTTCGTGACCATCAATGATTGGCCTGATCTCAGTAACCTTTCAGGACAGACGAACAAGGGATACCGCGGATGCACGCACTGTTTGGATGATACCAACAGTATATATTTGAATAGTTGTAAGAAGAATGTGTACCTGGGACATCGTCGATTTCTTCCAAGCAGGCATCCCGTAAGAAAGAAAGGCAAGCATTTCAAAGGTGAGGCGGATCACCGGACGAAGCCTCGCCACCGTACTGGTGCTGATGTACATGATATGGTCAAGGATTTGAAGGTGATATTTGGAAAGGGTCCTGGGGGACAACCTGTTCCGAAGGACGCTGACGGACGCGCACCCATGTGGAAGAAGAAATCTATATTTTGGGACCTGCCATATTGGAAAGACCTAGAGGTCCGCTCGGCAATCGACGTGATGCACGTGATGAAGAATCTTTGTGTGACCCTGCTTGGCTTCTTGGGCGTGTATGGGAAGACAAAAGATACACCTAAGGCATGGGAGGACTAGCAACGTATGCACGGAGAAGACGGCATACATCAGGGTCATGCAAGCTACACTCTTACCAAAGAAGAGAAGGAAATCTTCTTTGAATGCCTTCTCAGTATTAAGGTACCGTCTGGCTTCTCGTCGAATATAAAGGGAATAATAAACATGGCAGAGAAAAAGTTCCAGAACCTAAAGTCTCATGACTGCTACGTGATTATGACGCGACTGCTTCCGGTTGCATTGAGGGGGCTTCTACCGGAAAACGTTCGATTAGCCATTGTGAAGCTATGTGCATTTCTCAATGCAATCTCTCAGAAGGTAATTGATCCAGAAATCATACCAAGGTTACAGAATGATTTGGTGCAATGTCTTGTCAGTTTCGAGTTGGTGTTCCCACCATCCTTCTTCAACATCATGACGCACGTCCTAGTTCACCTATGCGAAGAGATTAACGTTTTGGGTCCTGTATTCTACATAATATGTTCCCCTTTGAGAGGTTCATGGGAGTCTTAAAGAAATATGTTCATAACCGTGCTAGGCCAGAAGGAAGCATCTCCAAGGGCCATCAAAATGAGGAGGTCATTGAGTTTTGTATTGACTTTATTCCTGACCTTAAGCCGATTGGTGTTCCTGAATCGCGGCAAAAGGGCAGACTAGATGGAAAAGGCACGCTAGGAGGGGAACAAATAATATGTATGGACGGACATTCTCTCACTGACGCACACTACACAGTTCTACAGAATTCCGCCTTGGTGGCTCCGTATATGGATGAACACAAGAATTTGCTACGCTCCAAACACCCGGAGCGGTCTGATGACTGGATTACACATGAACAAACCAGGAGTTTCGCCAGCTGGTTGCAGACACGTACCATGCATGACACCTCTATTGAAGATGACCTGTACTTGGTGTCCCAGTTACCATCTTCGAATATAATGACTTTCAAAGGGTACGAGATAAATGGTAATATATTTTACACGATCGCCCAAGATAAGAAGAGAACCAACCAAAACAGTGGTGTCCGCTTTGATGCAGAAACCAAGACGGGAAAGGAAACATATTATGGTTATATACAGGACATATGGGAACTTGACTATCGACGTGGTTTAAAGGTCCCTTTGTTTCGGTGCAAATGGGTCAATATGACACGAGGCGGGGTAACGGAAGACCCGCAGTACAGAATGACAACAGTGGATCTCAACAATCTTGCGTATGCAGACGAACCATTCGTCCTAGCCGATGATGTGGCACAGGTTTTCTATGTGAAGGACATGTCTACCAAGCCAAGAAAAAGATAAGATAAGGAAGCGAATGCATCGTACGATGAGCCAAAGCGGCGCATTGCTCTTTCTGGGAAGAGAAACATCGTGGGAATGGATGACAAGACACACAAGTCAGAAGGTTATGAAAAGTTTGATCAAATTGCTCCATTCACAGTGAATATTGACCCGAGCATCCCGTTAAATGATGAAGATTTTCCATGATTACGGCGCAAAGGGACACACACGAAGAAAAAGTTTCACACCCAAAGATCTGGGATGTGATCGGCTTCACTATCATCACTTTCTTCTGTGTTTCACACCCAGAGGGGAATCTCTGTAATAGTTAGGGTAGTTATGTGTTTTGGCATTTGAAACGCGAAGAAATTTTATGTGCAAACAAATTATTTCATGCCTTTACTTATTTTTAAAGTTAAGTTATTCACAAAATAGTGATTCACACTAATTTCAAATAATTCAAAATTTAAACTATTCAAATTTGAAAACTACGGGCTTTAATAGAAAGTTTGTAATTTTTTGTACATAATGCAAAAGTATTCACAAAGAAACTCTAAATACACAAAAAAACAACACAAAAATAAATAAAGCAAAAAAAAAGCCCGCCTACTAGGCCAGAGTGGCCAGTATACGACTAGAAACCCAACCTGTTATTGGGCCAGGATGCAGGCCCGCAAAGGCCAAGTGGGCCCACAGGACAGCAAAGAACACGTAGGCCCAGTAGGCCTGCTTTGGAGAGGAGCTCGAGAGAGCGACCACACGGGGGTTTATAAACCAGTGCGGTCGCCCCTCGACTAGCGAGGTGGGACTAAACTTGCCGCACCGCACCTGCGCCAGCGCACCCCCTTTCGTACCGGGTCGTGGCACAAACCGGTACTAAAGGGGGGCCTTTCAAACCGGTACTAAAGGCCCCTCCTATATAAACAACACTTACGAAAATTTCAGTTTCTCATCTGGCTTCTTCTCCTCTGCACCGTCGCCCGCCGCCCCCGTACGTCTCCATCCCTCGTCGCCGCCCCGTCCCCGTCGCCGCCGCCCCGTCGTCCCCATCCCCGTCGTTCCCGTCGTCACCGCCACCCCGTCCCGGCCCATCCCGCGTCGTCCCCGTCCCCGTCGTCGGCGCCGCCCTGTACGTCCCTGTCGTCGTCGCCGCCCCGGCCCGTCCGTCCCCGTCCCCGTCGTCGCCGCCCCGTCCCTGTCCCCGTCGTCGCCATCCCCGTCGTCGCCACGCCCGTCGCCGCGCGCCCGGCCCCCGTCGCCGCCCCCCGTCGTCCCTCGCCTCGCCGGTGAGCGCACACAAACACACACACATACATTTTTTATTTTTTAGTTGTACAAATAGTTAGAAATTTTTCTGTTTTTTAGAAATAGTTAGAAATTTTTCTATTTTTCAGAAATAGTTAGAAATGCTAGAATTGTTAGAATAGTTAGAAATGTTAGAATTGTTAGAAATTTTTCTGTTTTTTAGTTATAGAAATAGTTATAAAAAAGTTAGAATTGTTAGAAATTTTTCTGTTTTTTAGTTATAGAAATAGTTATAAAAATGTTAATTATATATATAGAAATGTTATAATTTTTTTCTGTTTTTTAGTTATAGAAATATTAGAAATGTTATAGAAATGTTAGTTATATATAGCATTGTTAGAAATGTTATAGAAATGTTAGTTATATAGAAATATTAGAAATTTCAGTTATCAAAATCCAATCATTAAAAAAATGTTACTTTTTGCGGGCATATAGCTAGTATTTGTTCTCGACGATGCCCGACCCGCATCCTCGCCGTTGACACGTCCGCAACGACATCCGGCTGACCCATGTCCGGGACTGGGCTCCGCCGGGCTGGCACTGGGAGGTGCTGCCTAGAGGGGGGCGCCGCTTGATGAGGAACCCGGCCCCGGGTCCCGTCGTCGACTCTGATCTCGTTTGGTGGCGTTCGCGTGGGCCAGTTTCGGCGCGGAGGGAGCCGGCCCAGCCGGAGGTGGTACGTCGCCGTGTCAGGGAGGAGGACGAGCACGTCCATCGCTACATGGTTGCGTTAGAGGGCGGCAGGTTCTCCAATACCTGGCAGTTTCTTCAGGGATCTCACTTCAGCTATGATCCTGTGAGGGTTCCTTCTCTTTGGGTGTCCACCGCCCGCGCCGCAGGAACCGCGAGTGTCCTAGATTCTTTTGAAGTATTCGATCTTTATTAGCTACCTAGTCAGTGATGTATTCGATATTATATCTATTATTCGAGACGATGTATTCGAGATTATATCTATTATTCGAGACGATGTATTCGAGATTATATCTATTATTCGAGACGATGTTTTCGAGATTATATCTATTACTCGAGACGATGTATTCGAGATTATATCTATTATTCGAGACGATGTAATTTGAATACTAAATTGTTTTATATTTCTTTTGGATTAGTTAAATAAAAGCTATGGCAGACAATACCGGTAGAGAGGGAGAACAGGCCATGTTCGATATGATACGCTATCCTCACGGGCCAGATGATGATCAGAATGAAGAAGATTATGACGGCTCCGAATTTCTAAACAACACCGGAGAGGGTGATATGATATTCGATCGCGACGACCAAATTGATGAAGTCATGAACTATGATTATGATGATGATGAAGAAAATGTTGATCTTGAAACAACAAAGACCGGCGAGGTATATATATATTTATATAAGCAGGCATTTGGTGATCATCACATGTTTTAAATGACTTGAAGATATATTAACGAATCGATCTTTGTTCTTTCAGCCATCCAAATCGAGCAAATCTTCAGGCAAAAGGACGAAACGAGGCCCGAACAAAAAGTTGAAGGAGGGCGTAAAGTACAATATCGAGGCAATCAGACCTAATGGCGAACCATTAGTGCCTCGGACAAGTTCGTTCGTCAGTGCGGAGTTGTTGTGAAGGACCAACTCCCGATCTCCCTTCAAGAATGGAGAGCTCCAGCAAAAGACAAAAGACAAAAAGACAAAAAAGGACGCTGCTCCACGTCTAGATGTTACTTTTGTCGACAAAAGACAAAAAGATCTTCTTTGGGATACTCTCATGGAACATTTCACCCTACCAGATCATTTTACAGAAGCAAATGTGCAGAAAGTCAAGGACGCTGCTCTTAGGAAGATGGCGTTTGCATTCAAGAACCACAAGAATCGTGAATCGGACAAGTATGTCAAGGGAGGAAGGAAGACTCCAGTATTCGAGGGAACACTAGAGAACCAACGTGCTCATTGGGATGATTTCGTGAAATTCAAGGATTCAGAATTAGCTAAGGAACGATCGAGAATAAATAAGAAGAATGCCGAAAAAAAGGATAAGTTCCATAAGCTGGGGCCAGGTGGCTATGCGGTGGCAATGCCTAAGTGGGATAAGTCTGAGAAAGAGATGGAGGATGCAGGTGTCACTCCGGTTACTAAGAGTTGCCCCCCCAGGTGCAGGACTTGGTTCTATGCGCATGGGGGGGAGTTGGACCCGAAGACAGGCAATGTTTCGACGAGGGCAAGTCTGAAGGGAGCCGACGATGCGATACTTGTTGCAATAGAAGAGGCACGATCGGGGGTGTTCCAGCCCAACAGAGAGAACAACGAGCTTACGCGTGCCCTGGGAAATCCTGAACACCCGGGAAGAACACGAGACAAGGGCGCTATTCCGTGGTATGAGGGGTTTTCAGACTGGAACACCGACTACAGAACCCGTGCGAGAAAGAAGATTGCGGAGGAGAAGAAGAGGAAGATGGAGGAGGAGCAGAGGAAGCGGGACTATGAACACCTTCAAGTCCTAGAAGCAAGTCAAGCGGAATTGGCAGTCAAATTCCAACGGCAGCAGGAGCAGATTGACTCACTTACCCAGCAAAGGGGGTCTCAGCAGCTGCAGCAACTAGCGAATGATCCAGCATTGGATAGCACCGCCCCATCCATGCCGAGAAGCAGCGTGGGTTCCGCCCCGGACGATGCAATGCTGGATAGATACCCCGTGGATGACATCACGGAGAACACTAACTGCGAGCTACACGTCAAAATGAAGAACATATCCATGAAGGTGGCGGACGTCGTTGCTTTTACAAATCCCCCCGAGGCAACCTTCCATTGCAACCCGATTCCAGCGGGCTATGCTCGTGTCTTGGATGATGAGGTGGTGGACCCATATTCGGAGCTACATCTTGACATTCCTGGAGGTGACGACGAGCACTTTCTCGGAGAGGCCAAACATCGTATCATCATATGGAAAAAGGATTGCATCATCTTTCGAAGGCCACCGACACCGCGTCAGCCGACTCCTCGTCGAAGTCCGCCACCGAGTCAGCAGACTCCCGCTCCTGCAAGTCCACCAAGTCCGGTAAAGTGTCAGGTCACTCCTCCTCCAAGTCTGGCAAAGTGTCAAGCCACTCCTCCTCCTCCAAGTCCGCCACAGCGTCAGACGTCCACTCCTCCTCCAAGTCCGGCACAACCTCAGGCCACTCCTCCTCCAAGTTCGTCACAGCTTCAGGCCACTCCTCCTCGTCCAACTCAGCCCCGTCAGCCGTCTCCGCCGCCTCAGCAATCGCAGAAGAGACACCCCGCAGCTATGGTGCGTAGCGGTACGAGTCGAGGTAGTACAGGAAGTACAGGCGAAGGCAAGCGATATAAATATGGTCCAAGCCTCACGCCTCTTCCGCAGAGGCCTTATGACAAGTCCGAGGAGGAAAACGCAGCCATATCGAAGACCGAGGTGGAAGCCCATTTTGCACTGAAACCGCCACCGCCGCCAAGGGAGAAAGTGCCTGAAGAAATGATTGACCACTTCATTCGTATGGCTCAACCACCAGCTCCCAAGCCTGTTGACACAGACTATGAGCGCCACATCAGGAAGTTAAATCGAGCACGTCTACGTAAGGAGGCGAGCTCGGGATCGAGCAAACAACAAGCAGCTGTCAAAAAATGCGGGAAAACCATTCCCCAGCTGGGAGAACAGGCGGCGCAATCGATCCCCTCGCTTGTTGTGCCAATAACACGTGACAGTACGCGCGCCCAATATTATTGTGGGCAAATAGTTTACGTTCCCGAGGTGGGCAATGTGGTAATAACGAAGGACCATATAATGCAGGCTGAAATTCTCAACATCACTGTTGGACAACTCCTCGAGATCGAGCCCATGCCTGTGCTTACAGAGGATGAAATAAAATGGAAATATGTTCGGGGCCAACCTTTGGTCGAGCCAGACAAGGTCAAGAACCTCCCAACGAGAATGTATGAATTGCATCAATGGTACATGAACATTACCAAGATTTCCAATCGATTGTCCCTCATGGTGAATGTCAAGGAGGAGCATTACTTCCATGAGAAAGCTCTGTCTGTTGAGTATTCTGAACTGTTTTAGTTATACAATCAAGACGCACTCGACAAATCTATCG
This sequence comes from Triticum timopheevii, assembly GCA_963921465.1. Lineage (NCBI taxonomy): Eukaryota > Viridiplantae > Streptophyta > Magnoliopsida > Poales > Poaceae > Triticum > Triticum timopheevii. Next base: position 72,442,201 of record OY997274.1, read on the forward strand.
TCAGTTGCTATTGTCTGTAAGTGATTTCTTTCTGTAATTTAAGTCTCAAGCTAGCTGTAGTGATCATTTTGATCAATCATTACCTGTAATTATCCTCACTATATTCTTTTCTGTGGTATTATACAGGATGAAGATGTATGAAATGAGAAAAGGTGGACGCTTTGGCATTGGGTTCATTGACCCAAACACCCTTAATGAATACATATGGCTAATAAATCCACATCATGAAAAGGCCGTAGAGGACAACATGCTAGAGTTCTTGAAGCGCCTCAAATACAATGAAGATATACTACTTCCTTACAACTTCCAGTGAGTCACACTATCTTGTACTACAAATTCTCTGTTTTTGCCTACTAGCTAGCTACATATTTTTTCTTACATATGCCCGCTTAATTAAGACATGCAAACGTGTGTGCATGCAGATATATATGCATAACGTGTACAATGTGTAGTATCGTAAAATACCAGCAAATGAAAAAGAATTAAAATGAAAACACAAAATTAAATGAAAAAGAAATCATAAAAAAACCAAATCTTATAGTACCGGTTGGTCTTACCAACCGGTACTAAAGGGCTCCAGGCCCCCGGAGCTGGCTCGTGCCACGTGGTTGCCCTTTAGCACCGGTTCGTGCTGAACCGGTACTAAGGGGGGGGGGGGCTTTAGTGCCCACACTTTAGTGCCGGTTATGGAACCGGCACTAAAGGGCCTTACGAACCGGTGCTATTGCCCGGTTCTGCACTAGTGCATGCACACATCTCAACTCTCCACACATGCCACCTCATCAATCACACTAATTATATTTATCTCGTCATGCATAAGAAATACTGCTTAAATTCTATATATATCCACCACCATATAATAATCAAATACAATATATCATATCTATTTAAAATTTCATAAAAAATGCAATAAATATCCACAGCAACGCATGGGGCATCATCTTGTTTATCATTGTTTTCGTTAGAAAAAACATTAATGGGACATTTGCAATAGGCTTCATAACTGAAATCAAATACCTCAGATGTAACAGAACACGTGCAAGATGTATACAAGATCATCCCTCAACTTACATGTGCCTTTTTTTCGTCTAGAAATAATAAAATGGATGTAGTACAGAAGCAATAGTTGTGATACAACCATCAATACTTGTTGTACAACCATCTGATGTTTATTTATGTACGGGGAATTAACTTAATGATTTGTTATATCCTATAAGTTCGATTCACACCAAAATTTTGATCTATGCAATGTTACCTCTGGAAGAGGGAAACATACATCTTTTATTTACAAATTGGAGGTTATTACGAACTTAATTCTTGACAACAATGGCTGGTTGGATGGAGAAGAGGGTAAGCCAGCATTCTTCTCTTAAATGTTGATGTCAAAGCCATGCGCGTGCGCTAGATCAGAGTTTAGGCCACCCAAGCAATGGTTCAATCACTCACAATTCATTCAATCATACATGGACAATCAAGATAACACTCAATATCAGTAGGATTATTGAATTTGGATCATATCCATTCAAGAAACACTACACTCTGAATAGGCAATGTAAACATGAACATACTTTCCTTGACCTTATGGCTTAGATTTCCTCTACAAGCTTGCTCGAAATGTGCACTTCGATCACACATATTGATGCAATAAGAAAAACAATCTCCTGCCTACGAGATCTCTCAAAGTTAAGCCATGTCATGTGACCAAACACAATATTCAGATGTCTCCTAATCTCAATTCATGTATTATCATGAGGTAGATACCACGAGAGCGATCTATGAACTAACAATTATGATCACAATTTTCCATGAATTTGACACTGAAATGTTGTTATCACAATTACATAAACCTTCATCTAAGCCAGGAAGGAGTGAGTTTATATCATAGGAAGCTTTGCTAAAACGAAAGTTGGTCAGGTCACTTTGGTGGGAACCTCCAGATAAAAACCATCTACGAAAATCATGTAACGCTGACAACCCATATCAAGAACCTTCGGTTGGAAGTATCACACATGGCTCCTGTTCTGATTGGTGTGCGAAAACTGGTATCGGCTAACAACTCTCTAGTCGGAATAACCTGAAAAGTGGACGCTCCAATATAGATTTGCGGGTATATATATTTTCAGATCTTTCACTTTTTAAAACAGCAATAAACTTACTAGTCATGTCATGGTACACCATTTATTCTAATCTCAGGTGGTGGTTGTTCACCGTGTGATGCACATCATTGGTCATTTCTTCTTGCAAATCAAAAGACACTAAGTAAGACTATCATGGAGGCTAGATCTAATCAAACCTCTTGTCATCATCGATGTTGATGGATTGTTTCCCTTCTAGTATACAATGAGTCAACATTGACTAGTCGGTGGAGGGAAAAAGCCACGCCAAGAAACCTTACAGAAATATCTTTACATAAAATAAAAAATATATCCAAGTCCTGGGAGTGCCGAAGGAATCTCAAGACGTTCCTCAAACCAATCATATACATTATTGAGATAGGTAACTAACCCGAGTCTCCCTCCAAGAGCCGTATATGAAAACTTCATCTCGTACGGCTCAAGTAGAAACACACAAATTTTCAACGAATATTAGAAAAAAGGTTCAAAACTTCATCAGCCACTGAATTGGGTCGATTTGCCTTGAAGATATCAAATAAGAAAAATCCGGAATATCTTCTTTGTGATGATAATGCTAAAAAATCTCAAGTTGGCCCGTCTTTCGTTCTTCCTTTCCCTTATGTTGGTCATTAGAGGCTTCTTGACTTTTCTCTTCCTTATTTTGGATTTGTTTTACTTGCATCCACCCATTAAATGTTGTGAGTAAACATTGATACCACCTCCAGGTCTTCGTCTCTACGGAGAAAGCTTGTAGAAGCAGTCGTCGTTATAGATCAGAAGACGCTAGCGGCCGCGATCTGTAGAGTAAATCTCTACCCTGGATAAGAAAATGCCAGAGGAAGCCTATAGGACACCATAGATCCAGCCAGATGGAGTCGGGGAACACATATCTCAAAGGCTCCCCCACAAAGCTGATATTGATCAACCTTTATTGGTCGGATTGGAGCCGAAGGAGCAAGATGCAAAGACACACCGTCCGCTGTATTGTACAGCTCCATTTAAACGGATCCGCACACGAAAATCATTATATTGCAGACAACCCTTACCAAGAACTGTTGGCGGAAGTATCACTCATGGTTCCAGTTCTAGTCGGTGTGTGAAAATTTGTAGCCAGGACAGCTTTCATACATTTAAGGTACTTGATGTAATCTAATCACCGGTAGTGGTTGTTGTCTTGTGGGGTATACACTCTCTGTCATTTCTCCTTGCAAATCAATAGACACTGACCAAGATCATGGGGGCCAGCCAGCCATATCGAACAAATCCTTATGTCTTCGTTGATGCTGACGGATTGTTTTCCTTCTAGGATACAGCGTGTAAAAAAAAGGCAAGCAAAGAAAGAACTGGACGTGAGAGGCGTGCGTCCCCATCCATTTTTCTATCGCTACACTCCGATTGTTGTTTCATCTCATTTCTTAGCCGCTAAGTAAAATATTATGATCAATGGGGAAGCATGGGGGCTGTAATAAAAAGGGCAGAGCACTAATTAATTATTCATGGATCACTTCTAATAATGGCGTCACCAACTGGACTGTAAGTGTACCAGCACTAAATTTGGACGTTTGACTGTCAAAAATCTCAGGTGCGAAGGAAACTAAGCTCCAATTCCATATTATGTTGGGGGTACTGCAAAGGTAATATAAGTACACTTGCCAGTTGGGCATTGACAAATAACGAAACAGGCTTTCGCCCGCTATATAGATATACCAACCACCCGATACAATAAAGAATATAATGCTGGGGCAAACAGCACAAGCACGCCCAAAAGAAACAAAAGAGAAAGAAGAGATGAAATAATGTCGACAGCATCCGATCGACGAAAACAATGATGACCTGCAACCGCTGCACCCACCGGAGATTACCACCTCGCACCTCCGCATACCAAGCAACACCTTTAGGACGGAACACGACGACAACGCTGCTGCCCGGACAAGTCCTAGGATTTCCCCTGGTATGCAGAGGCACTACTAGGAAAAACACTACCAGTAGCGTAGGTTTTTTGCATAGCAGTAGCGTAGGTACCCGTGCTACTGCTACGACGCTACAGCTAAATTTTAACAGTAGCGTGGTTTTCACCCCACACTACTAATAAACAGACATAGCAGTAGCGCTGGTGCCCCACGCTACTACTATCCCAAGCCCATGCTACTACTAATGGAATAGTAGTAGCGCATTTATGATACGCCCACGCTACTAGTAACTAGTTAGGATTCAAAATCTACCTGTTTCAGTTAGACATACATTTCATGGTACTCACATACTGCATTTCATAATACATATATGTTATGCGTACAATCAATCTTACATATCTGACATAGATAATTAATATATATATATATATATATATATATATATATATATATATATATATATATATATATATATATATATATACAATATACGCCACCCGTATAGGTCGTCGGCGTCGTCGCTTCCGCAAGCCGGTGTAGTGGTGTTGATGTAGTCGTCGTCCATGTGCTAGCGATGTACATGTAAGGAACGGAACAGAGTCATGGTGGAGAACGGCTACACCGTTGTGGCTGTTGTACTGCCCATATGAAACTACGCCTCCCTTGCTGACATCCCCGATTGCATGATATTGACGAAATACAAAGGTAATTCGTCACCAATCCCACTACATGTTTTCCATATTTCTAAGGGATCATAAATTATTTCATGGCAAAATTCTACTACCTGTATGCCGAGCTTGGCGTTGCCCTCCTGCTCCAGCTGCTCGTTCCGCCACCGGCGCCTGCACGCCTCAGCTTCCCATGCCGCCCCACGCCCCTGCAGGTCCTCCACCAGCGCGGCCTGCCGCATCACCGCCTCGTACACCGCCTCCTTCGGCGCTGTTCGCGCAGCCACTAGGCTCACCCTCGGGGTCGCCGCGCTGCCCCGCCTCCACGTCGTGGCGGGGAGCAGCCCGGGCTGGCCGCCGCAATGGGCCTGGTCGGCCGGGTGGTCGAGGAAGGCCCCGCGCGCATGCGGCCTGCAGAACGTGTACACGGCAGAGGATCCCGCCATGGATCGGAGAGAGGGAGAGATGGGGACGACAGCAATCGAAGAAGAATGGGGAGTGGATCCCGGCGGCAGAGGAGAGGAGAGAAGGTGGGAGGGAGGCCGACAGAGGAGAGGAGATGAGGTGGATCCGAGGGAATCTGGATCGCGGGGGTAGGTGGGGTGTGGGAGTGGACTATGACGGTTGGTGGGCTGTGGGAATGGATCGGGGGTGTGGTCCGGCATGGGATTGGGCTAGCGGTAGCGCAGGGTATATGACAGGCGCTACAACTATCCATTTAGTAGTAGCGTGGGTCTAAAACCCACGCTATTACCATAATCTGTCTGCGGGGCACGGTCGAAAATATTTACTAATAGCATGTTATTTTTGGCCATGCGCTACTAGTAAATAACAGTAGCGTGGGTAAATAAAGCACGCTACTGGTAATGAGTTGTTTATAAGCTTTTTCCTAGTAGTGAGGGGCGTGGGAAATGGGAATACCCGACGCCCTTCAGGACAAATATTCGACCTCCGGTGCTTTCCTGCCCCATAAATTCACCCATCTGCATCCAAATGCTATATATGTGCAATAACCCTATTGACACAAGGTAGAGAATATCTGAAGCTAGCCGGAGAGGAAAGGAGAGAGGCACCGGCGGTCGGGTGTTGATGGATAACAACCCTTCGCTGCTGCTGGACATGTCCTAGTCTGAGCACGCTTAGAAGCGCTAAGAGGAGGACGGCTGCCTTGACGCATGGTAAGATATGATCTGGAGCCATCATATATATATATATATATATATAGAAGTTTTTCTTAAGTGTGACGTGATATTTTGTGAGAGTCTGGTTTAATAGGAATGATAGACTACTCGTATCAATAAGAAATTCCTTCTTTTCCGGGAGCCCATTCGGAAAGAACTCCCAAGTCATTCCTCTGGCCCAACGAGGACGTCGGTTCCTTTTAGTGGGGATAGACTACTCATATCAATAAGAAATTCCTTTTTTTCGGGAGCCCATTGGAAAAGAACTCCCGATTTAAGTGTGCTTGGCTTGGAGTAATTCTAGGATGAGTGACCGACAGGGATATTGATCTTGGGTGCGCATGAGTGAGGATAAAGTGCGTAGGAAAGACTAGTATTGATCAGTAGGGCCAATCTACATCCGGCCAGGGGGTAACGGCCATAACCGGCGGGTGTGTCCGAAGCGTTACATACTTGCATCAATAAGAGCATCGATAATAGTGCAGGCCTGATTAACTACTAGTGGAGATCGATGCTAATTAGTCTTGTGAGAAAGGTGTAAGAGCTCCTAGGTGTCCCTACAGCCTCATGAAAAGTAAATTCGTAAAAATATTTAAAAAATATAAAAAATCTTAAACTTTCAGAGATCAAAGATGATAAAAGATTTGATGTTCTTGCAAAGTTTTAGCCACAAATAACATTTGTGGAGCCCTCACAAAAAAAAACAAAATCACTACTCAAAACTGCACATAAACTTGAACAATGATTTTGATTGTTTAGATGAGGCCTCTTCGAACGTTATTTGTAGCTGAAACATTGCAAGATCATCAATAGTTTGATCATATTTGGTTAGAAGAGAATACAGAGGGATTGATGGAATCGGTGTGTATTGCTGCATATATATAGGAGTACAATGACTAACTTGGAGTGCAAGACAAGGTAGGGTAAGATCCTATGCTATTTTGTCTTTCCTAATAATCATAATACTCAACATCCCCCCGTAGTCACAATAGCAACTATGCAGACGGTGAGACTGGAGAAGAATCCGAAGGTAAGCCGACGGACATCCCCCCACCCCCCACAGTTATAACGATCAAGGCATCACGGAAGTCGTGGCTAGAGTGAAAACCAACGAGGTTTCTCTAGCAAGGAGGTAGCCCTTTGTGCCAATGTCAAGGTGGCCGAAGTGTAGGGTGGTGTACCCGTGCTTGAGGTAGCCGTGTGAGGGACGCCGAGCTCGATGTCCAGTCAGGGTGGCCGTTGTCGAGGTAGTCATCGTGGATCCGCAGGCGCAAAGAGGCGCCGAGTTAGTCATGGGTGCAGTGGTGTCGAGGTAGTGGTGTGCCGAGAAGAAAACGGTGTTGACGAGTCGTCGCACCAAGTTTGCCAAGCCCGGAGACACATCGTGGATGAAGTCACACGTCGGTGATGCCAGCATCAGGCATGCGTAGACGGACAAAGTCGATGTCGACGATGCGCCGCTCTAGGCTTGCCAAGCCTGGGAGCATGTCGTGGAGGAAGGCACGCGTCGGTGTTGCCAGAACTGGGCATGTAGAGAAGGACTCGACGATGGTTGCGGCGCTAATCGGCGTTAGGCCGCTGTGGTCCGCGGTGGTGGGAGTAGATGAAGTGGCCGGGGAAGATGACAGCGATGAGCTGGTGCTGGACAAAGATGAAGTGGGTGGACAGGCGGTGTGACTCGGGCGGGCGAGTGGTAGCGGCGCCGTGGAAGAAGGGTGGCAACGGCGGCCTAAGGAGGAGGCGGTGGCTAGGTTAGGAGCGCGGTGGCGGTGCTCGAAATAGGCGGGGAAGAACCCGACAGTGTAACGAAGACCGGCCTGCATGGTGGCTTTTCCGCCTCAAGGGAGGCGGCGTGGCGCATATCACGTGGAAGTCGACGCATGGGGATGGCAGAGTGAACCACGCATCGCGGCGCTACAACCCGAAAGGGCGACGCAACGGCAGGGCTGTGTCAGGATAATGGGTAAGACCTCAGGGTGGCAGTGTGGACCACGTGCCATGGTGCTACGGCCCTAAGGGGCAATACATCGGCAGTGTGCAAGTCGTTGCAATGATGGGAACGGCCACGAACGTCGGCAGGGACCGCGGAACTATGGCTCAAATGGGCGACGCAGCGGCGGCATGCGAGTTGGTGCAGCCACGGGGAGAACCACTGGACAGTGGTGTTGCGGCCCGAAGGGCGACGCTGCGGCAGCCCGTGCTCGATCGGTGGAGGGGTGTGTTGAACTCAGGAAAGATCTTCACAGGATCTGCGGAGGCGCACAAGCGACTAGCTAGGTTGGTCATGCAGCGGGATGGAGCGGAGCGACGTTTAGGTGATCAATCTAACCGCTCGAGGTTGGGGTCACCGGTCGATGGTGAGGTGGTCGAACCACAGAGGCCATGCGCGAACAGACGCGCAAACAGCCGACGCGTGCATGTGGCCCATGCCCGAGAGGTACACAAGCTGCGCATCACAATGCAGCCAGTCAACGCATCACGTGTGTGGCGGTGCCAGGGACAATGGACAGATGCAGCCGAGTGGGATGGGGTGTGCTGGATGTAGGACCCTAATCGGATGAGGGTGACGATGGTCGGCGTAGAGCAAGGCGGGCAGACGCGTGAACGACAGGCGTGACGGGCCACCGAGTCGAAGAGGAGGCCAGGTGCTCGCATCGGTGATGGAGTAGAGGCGGGGGGGGGGGGGGGGTCGATGGCGGCGGCAGGCAATGCAAACCGATTTTAGATCAGAAAACTAAAGAGAAAACACCGATCAAGATGACTGGTGGGAGAGAGAGAAAACGGGATCAAAGCATCGGGAAAAAAAGACTCTCTAGGGCAGCCGATCAACACGACCGGCGGACGAACCATAGGTACGGGCGGCGGAAACCCAGTGGCGATCAGGGAGGCTGACCGCCCCGGGGGCGGCACGGAGCGGAAGCAGCAACGGTGCCTAGGGTTTGGATCGGTTAGGCTTATACCATGTTAGAAGGGAATAGAAAGGGATTGATGGAATCGATGCTTTATTGCTTGAGCCTTGTGGACACATATATATGAGTACACTGATTAAGTTGGAGTACAAAACAAGATAGGGTAAGATCGTACGCTATCCTATCTTTCCTAATAATCATACTACTTAATATGTTTGATGTCCCAAAGTTTCAGATGTTTTTGATTTCGTTCAATTATTTTTGAATTTACTGTTCGTATAAGATGTAGGGGCACCCGGATGTTGAAAGTCAATCTACTCGTCTTGTTTCTGGCCATACCCAGAGCATCCTAATACAGCCATCGGGGTCATGGGACCATGACTCGTCGATAGGTGGTGGATTTGTTCCAGCCCACCAGAACTGATCACTGACCTAGACTAGAAATCCCCTGTTCAAAAAGAAAGTCAGGCTGATACTAATTCACAAGCAAACAACCTGGGGAGAGAAATAAGAGATACTCATGTTTTAACCTTTTCTTATTTACTACAAAGCCAAACGTGCAATTTTCCATGATTCATGTTTGGATTTGAGGTTTATACCTCTCTAATGTAGCAACTAAGTTGTTCGTTTTGAGTTCCGCAAGGTTTTCACTATGATTGCCGGTGGTTGTCTTGTCTAGCACAAAGTTGTGTTCAACGGGAACAGAAGACAAAATTCTCATTTACGAACAACAAACACCATTGTTAGAAGAGAGAGAGATTGTTGCGGAATATGATGGATGTATTATTGATCCTCAAGCGCGAGTATATATTGAGTACAAGACTTGAAGGGCAAGATGCCTCTCCCGAAAATAACGTAGGAGACAGATTACAAATCCTAGACTACCAAATATATGTATCCCAAAATATATCTTTAACACCCCCCCCCCCCCCATAGTCGTAGCGGTAGCATTGCGAACAACAGGAGCGTCGCGGACGGTCGGACTGGAGAGAATAGCAGCCGACAAGCTGACATCCCCCGCAGTCGTAGCGGGAGCATCGTGGATGGTGTCGCGTCGCGGACGCGTTGACTGTACGGGAAGCCGACGAGTTTCTCAAGCGGATGATAACCCTTTGTGCCGTTTGTCGATGTAGCCGAGAGCGTGGGTGGTGTAGCTGTGGTCGAGGTAGTCGTGCGAAGAATGTCGGGGTCAAGGTCGAGTCGGGGTAGCCTGTGTCGAGGAAGTCGTTGCGGAGCCGCGGGCGCAAGGGGGCGCCAAGTTAGCATGGTCTCAAAGGTGTCGAAGTAGTGGTGCGCCAGGAAGAAGACGTTGTAAATGACGCGCTGCGGCGGGTTTGCCAAGCCCAGGGACACATCATGGACGAAGGTACGCATCGGTGTTGCCAGCACCGGACATGCGTAGACGGACGAAGACGAAGTTGACGAAGCGCCGCGCAAGGCTTGCCAGGCCCAGGGACACGTTGTTGACGAAGGCACACATCGGCGTTGCCAGCACCGGACAAGCGTAGACTGGGACCTGCACGAGCTATACGCCATGTCGAAAAAGTCAGAGAGGCCAGCAGAGAAGAACTCGACGACGGTTGCGGCGCCAATTGGCGTGGTGCCTATGTCGCCCGCAGTTGTCGGAGTAGACGAAGTGGTCGGAGTAGATGACGGCGACGCTGGCGACGGGCTGGTGCTAGACGAAGACAAAGGAGGTGGGCATGCGGCGGCGGCTATGGGGATAGCAGTGGCGGCTGCGGGGATAGCGGCGGCGGCGGCGGGGATAGCGGCGGCGGCGGCGGCGGCCAAAGAAGAGCGATGGCAGCGACTAGGTTAGGAGCGCTGCGGCGGCGGCGGGGGCCATGGGAAGTCGACGTGCGGGGACGGCGGTGGACCGCGGGCTGCGGTGCCACAGCCCGAAGGGGCGACACGGCGGCAGCAAGCGGGTCAGGGTGACGGCGGGAAGACCTCAGGCGGCAGCAGGGACCGCGGGCCACGATGCTACAACCCGAAGGGGCGGCGCAGCGGCGGAGAGCGGCTCGGTGCAACCGTGGGGACGGCCTCGCGACGGCAGCGGGGACCACGTGCCACGTTCGCTACGGCCCGACAGGGCGACGCAGCGGCGGCGCGAGGGTCGGTGCAACCACGGGGACGACCTGAAGCAGACAGCCTCGGGGCGACGTAGCGGTGACACGGGTTGGTGCAGCCGGGAAAGGAACCACGAGGCGGCGGCGCTGTCGCCCGACGGGGCGACGCAGCGGCAGCCCATTGCTTGATCGGTAAAGGGACGCGCTAAACTCGGGACGGTCTTCACGGGGCCTGCGAAGGCGCGCGCAACCAACGGGCCAGGTCGGTCGCCCAGCGCAGATGAGGCGGATCATGCAGGCGGGCGGGTGATCAATCTGATTGCGCGCGAGGTCAGGGACACCGGTCGGTGGAGGCGAGGTGGCGGTGGAGTCCGAGTTAAAGCCGGCGACGACGGTCGGCAGGGCGGTTGTACAGGCGCGGCGTAGATTGAAGGGCAGGCCGGCGCGGAACGACGACTATGATGGGCCACTGCATGGCGTGAGGCCGTCGTGTGGGGGCGATGCAGGAGTCCCTGTTGGAGTAGGGCAGCGACAGTCGGCGTATATCGACGGATGAGCCGGCGTGTGAACGGCAGATGAAGGGCCGCCGCATCGCGTTAGGCCGCTGGTCGGGCAATGGGTGGGAAGACGTGCGGATGAAGGGCCCCCTGTCGCGCGAGGCCATCGGGTCGGTGAAGAGGCCGGCCGGTCGCGCCAGTGTTGGAGTAGAGGCGCACAGGGGTCGACGACGGCGGCGGGCGACGCAAATCGACCAATATTAGATCGGAAAACCAAAAATAAAATGCCAATCAAGATGACTGACGGGAGAGAGAAAACCCAGAGCAAGGGCTCGGAAAACAGACTCTCTAGGGCAGCCGGTCAACACAACAGGCGGACGAACCCTAGGTGCACGCGACGCGGCCCCCGGCGGTGGTCATGGAGGCCGACCGCCACGGGGGCGGCGCGCGGAAGCGGCGGCCCTAGGGTTTAGGATCGATTAGGCTGATACCATGTTAGAAGGGAGAGAGAGATCGTTGTGGAATATGATAGATGTATTATTAAGCCTCGAGGAAGAGTATATATTGAGTACAAGACTTGGAGGGCAAGACGCCTCTCCTGAAAATAATGTAGGAGATACATTACAACTCCTAAACTATCAAATATATGTATCCCAAATATATCTCTAACAACCATGGCCAACGTGTGGGCCCATTGAGCTATTTTAGTTGTTTGATGTTCTTTTATTATGTGACGGAGGGAGTACAAAACAGTGTTGCACCATTTGAAAAGAAACAGTGTTGCGCCAATTATAAAAGAAACTGTTGCCACTTGTAATTTGGTGGTTGTGTCAGAAGTAAAATCTGTAGTACAGGCTCAAAGGCATAAGTGCAGCTAAACCTTCCAATGCTACATCCCAAAGCCACAGGAAAGGAGAAGAGAAATAAACCTTTTGCTTGCTTGTAACCCACCCCGTGGATAGTTCTTCCACAAGTAACCCACACTTTGCAAAGCCAGGCAAGATGTATAACGCTCAGTCCAGGCAGGAGATGTCCTACACGGACCACCTGCAGAGACGGCATGAGGAGAAAGGCTGCATCTACGCATGATGAGAGACACAGTTGGATCCACTCTAGGAATATCGTTGAACTAATTCTCCTGGTTCATGTCAATCCCTTTAAGTTCTATTCGTTATTCCCTTCATGATTTCTGCGTTGTTGATTGGATATTTATTTTGGGTTGTGGCGTGTCCACGGCGCTGTGTTGCTTCTGCTGCTACGAGACCTGCTGCCTCGACTGCCTCTGCTGCTGCTGCAACTAAACTAGTCATGCTCGTCAAGGACTGACGGATGCACCAACGTTCCGGGGAGACCCAACGGCCTCTGCCACCTTCAGTTGCCCCAGAAACGTTCTAGAATTTCATAATGTGTGTGTGTGCGCGCATGTGTGTCTGTGTGTGTCTACTGTCTTAGCTCGGTGAGAACTTTATCAGATATTGCTACAATAACTATCATTAGTGCAGAATTGGACTATTGTCCCGGTTCGTAAGGCCCTTTAGTGCCGGTTCTGCAACCGGCACTAAAGGATGGGGACTAAAGGTCCCCCCGTTTTAATGCCGGTTCGCGGCACTAAAGGCCCACCATGTGGCACGAGCCCGCGCCGGGGTGCAGGGGGCCTAGTCCCGGTTGGTTACATGTTATAAATAAGTCTATGGGTTTATGGTTTGTTTTTCCTTTTAATTAGTGTTTTTTGTTTATTTTTTTTCATTTCAAACATATTTTATGCTACTACATATTGTACACTTTATGCATATATATAAATAGAATTTCTCGTAGAACTGATCATATATATATCAACGAGTTTCTCGTACGACCATTCACACACACACACACACACACACATATATATATATATATATATATATATATATATATATATATATATATATATATATATATATATATATATATATATATATATATATAATTTCTCTTACAATATGCAGACCATTGCATTCATGCAGACAACTTGTAATAGAATTCCCTTTGTGATCTATGACTTGGTCGAGCAAAAATCTCATTATTTCCTCTTAAGTCGCTCATACGCGATCCTCTGGTAGGACCTGATCCCGCAGGTCCCTCATATTTTAAGAAGGAGATCAATATGCATGTATTAGTTGTGCATATGTATATATTAGATAATGATGTCAAAATTGTGACTAGTGTTCTGGCAAACGTACCCATTGGTGTCTATCAGTTTTGCTCCTTTCGGACGCCATCATGCGAATGTTCTCGCAAACGTAGTATGCACATAAATTATTCTCCGGCGCCTGCTTCAGGGCCTTTACGAGAATAGAATCCAATCAGATAATAATTAATCAAGCATGATAATGGATTGAAACTAGAATTAAAGAGATGGTAGCTAGCTTGTACTACTTAATTAATTACCTTGGGTCGACGTCATTTCAGCTTTTGTTTCCATTGGCCTTCAACCTGTTTGATGAACTCTTCCCAAGCCCTGCCCGCCGACACCATTGACGAACTTATAGTAGACTTTGCTTACTGTGCTCTAGCCGTTTTTCGTTTTTCTGGAGGTTCCGGTTTGTGGGATTCACAGGGGATAAGGGTTTATATGTGGAGTCTGCCGTTTGGCTTATTGAAGGTGTGCAATGTAGCATATCTTCATCCTTGTGGTCTTAGTGTTGTTAATAGATAGTATTCCTTTTCAGCACACGTAGATCATCCATCACTTGCAGGTTTCCTTTTCCAGTTTCAGTAGTTTCTTTCAAACACAAGTGGTTTCCAGCAGTGGCAACGCCAGGATCAGGGCAGGACCCACGCAAATCCCAGGTAAATGTTATAGCGAACGAAAACAAGCCTCGCGACCAAGGCCACTGCCCAGGCATCCTGGGACTTGTCTCCGCCGTTTGTTTCTAGTAAAGGAAATCGGAGAGGGAGCTCTCTTTGAAAGAAAAAAAATGCATCAGATTCTGGTTCTCACCTGACCACTGTGTCGTTTCTTCTTCTTTCCTCTCTGAAATTATCTCTTGTTTTTGCTGGGCTCCCGAAATTATCTGAATATTAAAAACGTGTGCAACTACTAGTGAGTCCACACCGGGTGTGGCTGATGTTGGCTGAGCTTGAGCAGGTTAACCTAACATACCAACGAGGCCCAGCAGCTAGGTAGACGGTTCAGCAAACTGCAAGCTGATATTCAAGGTCAAGATGTTTACAAAATAATTTTGTGGATTCCAAGAGGAATGTCCATTGCACTGAGGACGAGGTAGCATTCCACGACTCTAGAGCTCCGAGATAATGAAAAATACATCGAATACCCATCCAGATACAGTGCAACAGCTTATCTGGACACGAGTGCTCACAGGAGCTGCTAAATTGTGGTACAACAATCTCCAAAGCCTCCCAAGCCTACGCCAACTCATTTAGATAAGAAGTGATGGTCAACATCTTGAATATACATAGATGATCTTCATTAACCATCACTAGAGGAATGAGATCTAAGGGACTTGCAATGCAACTATATTTTTCCGTTTGGAATTGCTGATGTGAAGGTGCCTCGAATAGCCTTGCAACTATATTGGTGGTTTTAAATAGCCTTTTCTCTTAAGGTGCTTCGCTAGCTCATTGCAATCATTTATCAGTTTGTGAGGCTGCACTTGTCTCCAATTTCAGCACATGTGGTACTTCTCTTCTAGTCTATTTGATTTGCTATCTTTCCCTTTTATGGTCGAACGATATCTTTACCACGTCATATCCTCACATGCATTTGATACAATTGTACGCATATCAACCTTGGATATTAAAAGGAATGAACCATCTATTTACTGCTTATATACTCATTTGTTGGTATTATTATGCTCACGTGCCGGTGTTAATGTTATTATCCTCTAGGCCCACCTTCAAGCCGGTTTCTTCATTTGGAGCTTTGCCCTTGGGGCAGCCATGTGTGACCGTTTTTCTGTTGAACTTTATTGTGGTCGGATAATGAAATATGAAATAATAAATAAAAGGTTGGGTGCGTCACTTGATGCAGAGGCCGATGTATATTCCGTCTTTGCGAAAAGAAAAAAAAATTGGAGCTTTGCCGGTCAAATATGGCAGTGTAGTGAATCAATTCAATAGAAATTACAGTAGGTAGGTGACACTTTATTACGGTCGAAGGAAACTAATGATGACGTCCCCTTTTTTTCTCCACAAGGATACCTCTAATTTATGTCAGAAGATACTACATTCAGATGTGATGTACACTTGTTGGTGGCATTGGGCATTGACAAATGTTGGACCTCCCCTGCGCCTATTAATACACTTGCGATCTATGCATCAGAACGTTGTCGCCGTATTTACATACACAAGCCGGAGAGAAGATAAGAGAAAAGAGGAACCCGGCCAGCCGGTGGCAAGATGTATAACAACCCTCCCCCGACGCAGGCATGTCCTACACTGCGAGCACACGCAGAGGCGCCACCGGGAGAAGTGATGCCTCTATGCATGGCAAGATACAATCTGCAGTCGTATATATACTGAACTTTTTCTGCAACGTGATGTGACAGGTGCACTAAGAACAAGATATGCACGCACTGAGGCCGTAGCTAACTTTGCAGGCACGATTAGTTAGTAGTAGCGGAGATCGAGGGTAACTAGTCTCGTGATCTTGTTCCTCGGGTCCATGACCTTATGGTTCTCATCGATAGGTGGTGGATTTATTCCAGCCCATCAGATCAGAACACTCGACTAGACCAGGAATCCTCTGTACACAAAGAAAGTCAGGATTCACAATCACAACCAAACCACCCAGAGAAAAATAAAGTCTATGCAAGTGCAGCTATCTTTCCCAAGTGAAAATGAACAAAACTGGCCCTTATCTGAGACTTCAACAGAAAATGACCCCAATCTAAAAATATTTCACGAAATGACCCTTTTTTGCAGGACGCCCGGGCTAGGCGCCATGCTAGAGAACATGAGGCCCCGGGCTAGGGCGCCATGTAGCATGGCGCCCCGGCCTAGGGCGCCATGCCAAATAGCATGACGCCCTAGTCTCGGGCGTCATGCTATCTAGCATGGCTCCCTAGCCCGGGGCGTCATGCAAAAGGGGCCATGTCGTGAAATATTTTCAGATTGGGGTCATTTTGTGTTGAAGTTTCAGATAAGGGCCAGTTTTGTCCATTTTCTCCTTTCCCAGCCTATAAAACAACAACCAATCCCACAATGCAGGCACGGGAGAGGAGAGGAGAGCAGAAAGAAAGTAAGAACCCCTTCCTAGTTGTTCTTCTATAGTAACGCCATCCTTTACAAAGCCGGCCAAGATGTATGACGCTCCGTCGGCGCAGGAGATGTCCTACATGGACCACGTGCAGAGGCGCCACAAGGAGAAGGGATGCATCTAGGCATGGTGAGACCCATAGCTCCATGATCCACTCGCTTGCTCTCCCTCTTTCTGGGTTTTGCTCTGCTTGTCTTGCCGTTTGAGAAATCTCTCGGCCGTGTGCACCCGTCGATGCAGAGGCCGAGATAGAGATAAAACTCTTCTGCCATCTGAAATCCTCAGAAAAATATCAAGGCTACTGAATACATGTTGCATTAATCCTTTGTAATTAGCAAGGCTACTGAGACTGACAATCTCACAGGTTTCGCTGGGGACCAAGACAAGTATTGTAATTGTGTGTGCAGGTGTTGATCATTGATCGTAGTCCAAATACTCCTGCTGGTTCAATAAACCTTAAGGTTATACACTTGAGGGAAATTGGTGTTTGCCTACAAACATTTGCACTTGCGGCCCAACAACATCTAGAATAGAGGAAGCACGGCCATGCAGAGCGTGCTTTTGCTCAGTCTCCGGATCCAGGATCCTGCACCCAAGGGTAGGGAGAAACCCATTGGTGATGTAGCTGCCCAGCGTTTGCCCTGTCACCATTGACGAAGTTAGTCTCCTCTTCGCCAGTCGCTGGACGCGTCAGTGGAAGAGCAGCGGCAGCTTTTTCCATTTCGAGCTTCCTTGTCTTGGAGGACATGGTACGAGATTTGTCAAGATGATTGAGATGTTTCACTTGATTTGGGATTGTCACATGCACGGACTGCAATTACACTTGGGATGGCTAGAAGGAGAAGATAGAGGATTAGAATGGATTCTCTCTCTCTCTCTCTCTCTCTCTCTCTCTCTCGCCTGCTCGTCAATTTAAAGTTATGAAAATCCAACCAATCCGTATATCGTGCTATATGCGTGGGAAAAACGTGAAGTCCAAATGGCAACACCGCGCACTTGTGTGCAAAACTCGAGGTGTCAACATCGACCTGGCGGGTCACCAGGCGAGTGGTAAGTTGGCCATAGAGCATTTGTCGTGCAGTATTCACATAACATTCGCCATGACATCACTCACCGCCACGATGCTCCACATCTTTTTTAGCCGGTTTTAATTGAGGCCCCCTTTGTTTGGGCTACATATTCCTAAGAGTTCGGCTCGACCAGATAACGTCATGAGTTGTTAGTAGGCCTGTCCCAAGCAAAGTATTTGTCAAGCTGATTGCATGATGAATTCCAAGCGCCATAAGTTGCACTACTCGGAGCAAATGTGTCCTACCTATTTGCGTGTTGACGGCCCGCCTCAACGAGATTGCAAAATTACTCAGAGACACCCAGAATAGGGGACGGACTCTATGTCTCCACGACATAAGTTTATTTTGAGCATAAAGCTAAATACTAAAGTTCATAGACTCGGTTCTGAGTTAGCAGCATAAAATGTGTTCCTCCGGGATAGTGATTGACACCACATAGTCAGGAGCCAATGCCTTGGCTCTCCACTCAAAAGTTAACATGATGGTTGCTATCCAACCTCTTCCATATAGATTGTCGGATATCACCGTGTCTTACCGCTACTTGTTCACACTTAACTGTTCAGGGTATTCTCTTTTGAATCCATAAAGTGCTTTTTATGAGTAACTCAACCATACTCCGGGTCTGACTGACAGTCGGGATCATTCCCGTTGAGGGCAGAGCCAGTCTTGTAAATGAGACACTTGCAGGCTTGGGGGCTACTAACGAATGAATACCCACACATAATGCCCATTTGGCTCCTATGAAGGAAATAAAAGGACCAGGTAGCTCCCAAAGTTCGCACTTTCATCTACTCTTTGTGGTAGGATAATCCCTAATGCCTCTCAAGCCTATGCAACCCATTCAAATAAGACGCGATCACTACTTATTGAATGTATGTATGTTCTCATCATCGTTACTAGAGGAACTGGACCCGAGAGGCTCGGAATGCAACTACGTACATTTATATGTTAGGAATTGTTCATCTGATGGCGCTTCGATAGCTCACTGCATTGCATTTATCGACTTATGGAGCAATGCGTGTCTGCAATTTCAGCACATGAACTACTTCTAATATAGTCAATTTGATTTGCTATCCTTGCCTTTTATGATAGAGCCATATTCCCGTCGTGCCATTTGCTTGCGGACATTGCTACATTGTACACATATACATATCTAACGGACAGACAAGTACTAGCGTGATAGCGTACATGTATCACACCGTGCCGAGTTATTGGAGATGTCAGTAGAGTGTTATGATGGCCTACACCCACCTCTGGGTTCACGGCTTCACCTTCAAGTTTTAATTCGGAGTCCTATTTTATTACTCAGCTAATCTATAATACCTAAATAGTTCATCCCCGCTATCTCATTTCCCTTGACATGCAGCCTATCCAAATCATCAAATAGGCCCCGTATTAAACCAGTCCTCGATGTCTCCTCATGCGTCCACGTCATCCGCTAATACTTCCACCGCTAGCACGGTTTTCTCGCTGTGACCGCAGGATTATTTTTGCACCTGGGCTTCCCGACCCAATAGTTGGTACCTTGCACGCTACAAATTATTTTCACGTGGTGTTAGCCCAGGTAAGGTAACGCACTAGGCCACTCAGACTTCATCTTCCCTGCTGCGAGTCCATCGCCGCCGCTTTCTTTCCACTCGCCGCCCCCACGGTAGGTACTATCCATTCATTGCCATGAATTGGCATCCATCATCCGTTATTACCTCGCCCTCCATTACCCTGTAAATACGAGCAGTCAACGCCATCGTCTTTAAAAAGACGTCGTCGACCACGCACGGGCTGCCCGCGTCCTTCTCTTGGAACCGGCATCGATTTTTCTAATGCGTGCAGCCCCTTCAGGATACATGGTGTAGGTGGACGCTCCCCTCCCCCCTCCATTTTTCTTATGCCCGAGCTCATGCTTTTATGATCAATATATAGCCACGATTCCTATGTGAACTCATTCTGACTTTAATTTCTTCATCAGAGTTAATTTCTTATTTTTATTCCTACTGTTTGCCCTGATGTTTTGGTTTTCTTTGTTATTGCATGATTTGATCCAAAAATTGTGAGTGCTGTGGAATCGTGAGCATCTCACATTTGACAAGGCATGAGATCCTGTTATTGGTTTCCCGGAAGAGGTTTTGTTCATAAATTTTGACATGCGGTGCTGGACTTGCCCACATGGCTGTAGTACAATTAGAAACAACCAAATAGTTGTGCTTGCTTCATTACTTGGTTCAATATAGCGCTGGCCTGCACAGCACATAATCTGATTGGCATGGCTTTGATTTGTTATCCCATCATTGTTATTGCAGAGATGTAGACAGGAAACAACACTGATGGCAAAAAATAATATTCCCAGGATTGATAGGACCAAGAATCCTGTAGAGTTCTAATTTTTATGATGTACACATGGTATTGTTGTGGCAAAAAAAAGCATGACTGGTTAATTCCTCGGCACATCAGGCATCATAGTATGATTCAGTATGATGTGACGTTAGATTTCACCAAGAAGAGGCTACAAAGGAGAATGGTCAGTTAACTTTATTTCTTTTGATGAAGGCATAGAGCGATTTCACTAGAGATTCAATCGACAATAGTTAATTTGCTTCGGGATACATGCTGTGTGTGGCCTTCAATATTTTATTCCAAGTTTTATGGGGTCACTGCAGTGGTCATGTATCTAAGAGTTTTCTCTATTATTCGTGTGAGCACACTTGACATCCTATGTTTGAATACAAACTCTCATATTTCTGTTCGGTTTCTTTCTCCCATTAAGAAAAATTAGCATATGCATGGACTTGGCTATCTTACAATGATTTTCTGCACCTTTTTGTAGACACCCAAAGGGGAGATTAGTGCTACATTTGAGCTGTCTAATAAGCGCAACGGGTGCAAGCATGTCTTGATTTGCCATCATGTTGCGACTTTGAGAGTAGTAACTGATTTACAACAATGCTAATGTCATGATTCCATGCTTTGAACAGGAGAAGGCAACAGATGTACAACACAGGCTCAGATGTACAATAACTTTGGCCATCTCTAACTTTGCATCGACATTCAGTAACAGTAAAAATAATTAATGTTATACTACAGATCAGAATAACAAACCCTAGCAACAATAAGGTTATGTCACTTATACATTAGTTGGACAGTATCACCTTGGGTGTGCTTCAATCCTCAAGTCAGCATCTGTACTTGCAGTTTTTCATTGTCTTGCCTTGATTTACTTCATGTTGGGCATCTTCTGGTAAAACAAGTAATCTACTCTATAATGTGTACATACTTTCTAAACATGATATCAGGTGATATGATTATGCAAGTTTGAGTGCGACCATACTTTTTTGAGTTGTATGTCAGCCACTAATTTTAACACCCAATACCATACTATTATTCAACTTCATAGTTTTACTCTTATTCTCTTTATCATCACGTGCTACAATTCCCGCAGCAATGCGCGGGGCATCATCTAGTTGGTCTTGTTCCTTCCCACCATACCCAGCGCATGCACACACCCACCCATCATGGTCATGGGCCCATGACTTCATAGTCCTCATCCACAGGTGTTGGATTTTTCCAGCCCCTCAGAACTGACCAACCCAACTAGCTAGACTAGCTAGGAATCCTCTCTTCAGTCAAAACGAAAGTAAGGATTCACAATCAAACCACCAAGAGAAGAACAGAGAATCTGGGTCCGGGTTGGCGCAAAATTGAGAAAACAACCTAGGACCAAAGTTTAACCCTCTATTTTTTCCATTTACTACGGGGCGGATATTTTAATTTCCCCGACTCATGTAGTAGCACCTACACTGGTCCATTTGGGAGTTCTGAGAGATTTTTCTATGATTTCTAGTGGCCGACTGGTACGAAGTCTTGTGTTCCATGCCTAAGAAACACAAATTTCTCAGATAAAACCAAAACACCGTGGCCACTGCATGGGCCCATCAGGCTATGTTAGTTAGAGCATCTTCAGCCGCGCCCCCAACCGGCCCCCCAGGCAAATTTTTAGCATCGGTGGCCGAAAATCGGCCCATTCGCGCCCCCGGGATCTTGTTTAGCGCCGGTTTGGGTGAAATCTAGAGCCGGCGATCCCGCCCCGAACCCAAGCGGCCGAGTGTCGCCTGGGCGCGCCGGCAGAAGCGAAAAGCGGCGTGGGGCCGCTCTATCGGCGACTTGAATACTTTTTTCCCTTTGTTTCCTCCCGCTCCCCCCTCTCTTCTCCATTCCTCCCGCCAAACCCCCGCCTCCACCCTGCCCTTCCGCCCGCCATGCCGCCGAAGAAGTACATGATGCCGCGCGCCGCGACGGATGCCGCCGCCGCCGCCCCGCCGAATCAAAGGAAGCCTAGGGCTCCGCTCTCCAAGCCCCCCGGCACGACCAACGCCGAGTGGAAGGCGGATGTGGAGCGTCGGGAGGCTGTCACCTCCAACAGGCGCAACAAGGCCAAGAAGGCCAGGGAGAAAGCGGCGTACGTTGCGGCGGCGGCGGCGGCGGCGGAGCATGCGACCGAACAAGCGGAGGTGGCACGCGCGGCGATGATGAATCCACCCTGTGGGCACCCGTACGCGGCCTGGAGCCAGCAAAGCCTCGGCTCTCCGGCCAGGTTCTCATCGTCGCCGCACCTGTGGAGCACGCCGTCGCCGGGCTATGCCGATGGCGACGCCCACGGCGGCTTCAACCCCAACATCACCTTCCCCCATGGGCGCCCAATCCAACGCACGCCCTCGCCCGCGTTTGCCGGCGTGCAATACCCGCTGTACACATACTCGCCGCCGGACTACGTAGCCTCACTGATGCCACCTCTCCACCGCGGCCTCTACTCACAAGCCTCATCCTCGTCGCGTGCCCTTTTATTTTGATTGCCGAATTGTGGCACCGAATCGCCGAACTATCGCGATAATCGCCGGTTTGTTGTTTCTTTGAGCGTAAATGATGGATTTCGAATATGGAGCGCCTTGGGGGGGGGGGGGGGGGGGCACCTCGGCGCGTGGCTGGGGAGAAAAGAACCCCAGGGGCCGACCTAGTGCTAGCTCGCCCCCAGGCCGCTCTTTTTCGGTGTCCTGGGGGGGCGAACGGCTGGAGATGCTCTTACAAATCAGTGTTTCCACTTTACTTTGGTGGTGTCGAGAGTAAAAACAAATACGTGGTACAAGTGCAACACTGCAAATGCTGCCTCGACTGCCTCTGCTGCTGCTGCAACTAACTAAACCATGCCGACATGGACGGACGCAGTTAAGGCCCAGCGGAGAGACCCACCGGCCTGTGCCGTCTTTAATTATCCCCAAAGCAATTTAGGATTTCATAATAAGTGTGTGCATCTATTGTCTTAGCTTGACGAGAACTGTATCAGGTATTGCTATAATATTATCTGCACCAGACAAGACTATCACTAATCATCATCATTGGTCATTGTTTCTGTTGCATCTTAATTTAATTTAGCATCAGATTCTGTTCTGCGCATCACCTGCCGACTGTGCTTTTTCTGGGGAACCGCTAGGAATCAGACAACTGATTCTTAGCTTCCTATCAGACTAGTGTTCCACCATAGGATTGGATTCATCTCGAACATCCAATGGGCCAGAAAAAAGAGCTTCGTTAGTTACCTTGCAACGGTCTACTAATGACAATTTATTTTGTAGCAACTACTCCCGTCATACAGTAGTCCGGCGAAAAACGGAAAAAAAGTAGGAACATATATGTTGCTTCCAACTGATGCATTTTATGTCCTAGTGAGCCATCAGAACATAGTTTGATATCTATTGAAGCAGGAACATAATAGTATTGAAGCATTTCCATGGTCATGTATTTGGGACCCACTAGTAGAAAAGGAGGCATTTGTTCCGGTTCGTAAGGGCCTTTAGTCCTTGTTCATGAACCGGGACTAATGGGTCGTTACTAATACCTCCCCCCTTTAGTCCCGGTTCAAACACGAACCGGGACAGATGGTCCTCCACGTGGCCGGTGCGCCAAGCCCAGGCAGGGGGGCCTTCGGTCCCGGTTGGTGGCACTAATAAGGACCAAAAGGCATCTACGCGTCAGCATTCCAGTGGCTGGGGTTTTTGTTATATATACATAGAGAGGCCCTCGACACGCTAGCTAGTAAGAAAATGAAGGGGACCATTGAGTACAGAAGTTCGTCATGCATACCGAGAGAAGTGATCGATCGACCTCTCCTTCTCCGAGAGATTGGTCGAACAACAAGTTTTCGTATCATGTATCCGACGCTAATGGCTAAATACATGTACAATATGTAAGATCTCTTAATTACAATCCCCTAGCAATTGAAATCAACTTCCACATGGTATTCTCCAGCTTTATTGATGACGTGGTCAAGAAAGAATCCGGTCAATTCCTCTTGAATTGCTTTCATGCGATCTGGTTCTAGGAGTTCATTCCGCATCTGCCACGTCTAATTTGAAGAAAGGGGTTAATTAATACATATATATGAATAAAACTCAACAGAAATGATGGTGTAATAAAATGAAATTGTGAATATTATTGCTTACGCACTTCAAATTGTCTTTTAGAGTAGCCCCACTTGTTTTTCAAAGTCGCGTTGTGGATGAACTCGCACACGTAGTATCCACAGAAATCATTCCCTTGTTCCTGCCACAAGCACTTTATGAGAAATAGAGGTCAATCAAACTGATAATGAAGCATTATAAATGGCATTGATGAAAGTATAGCTATAGAATCAACGGGAGATGCGCGCAACTAGCTAGCCAGTAGTACTTACTTTCGGGTATGTATATCGCGGCTCCTTCGGCAGTCCCGGAGCCTCTGCAGTGAACGGTTTCCAAACCCTGCAAGACAAAGAAAATAATTATTATTACTTGAGATATCAGGAAATGAACAAAAAGTTGCCGATATGGTGCGATAATGATCGATTGAACTTACTTGTTGAGCAATTCAGTCATGTCCGCATAGGTTTCGGGATCTTTTCGTCTTGAGTCTAAGACGGTTACTAGTCCCCGCTCAAGCTTAATCTCCAGAAGAACATAGTGGTACCTGCGCACGCATGCATAACTCATCAATTACATTACTATAACCTCGCTCGAGTAATAAGGGAAACCGAATATGCACACGATAGTAACACTCACTTGCCGTTGTAAGGAAAAAGTTTGGTATCTTTGTTTTGATTTTTGATCAACGATTGTAGCAAGTTCTCCTCGGCCTCTTTGGCGTGCTTTTTAACAAGAAATTCATCTATGATATTTGTGTTAATGAACACAATATCATAAATTTCTTGTTTTTTGCACTCGACGATCTTCAATCTGCATAATATGTTGAGGATAATTAATTATAAATACATGCAATGAAAGAGCCGAGCTATATATATAGACTTAATGACAGAAATAGTACTTATAGGCAGTAGCAAAAGACCGTTAATTTATCGAGGGCCTTTTGATTGAAGAACGCGAAGAACTCATCAAATGGAACACACAACAGATCACTTGAAACGAGGTCGTGCTCCTCTTTAATGTTCAGATACAAACTATTCGTCCCCTCAGACTCTCTGCAGGTTTTCATGTACCAATTATAGAATCTTCGCATCATCGTTGTTAGAGATTTTTCATCTTTGACGAGAGGCTTCCCGTACTCGTATATGTGTTCGTCTACCTCCATGAAATCAGGAAGTTGATCGTCGGGCAGTTAATCTTGTAGATTGCCATAACTGGCCACCATCCTCGGAGCATTAGCGATGATGTTGCCGCTAGACACATTGAGCGGGGGGCACGATTGGTTTGCTTGTTTGCCGAGCTGGTCAATTTTTTTTTTCGCAGCTGCTCGTTCTCTTGACCTTAGATGTCTGACAGTACTTCCTGACCGCTCCGCTTGGAGATATGTCTGTTCATTAATGCGCTCATAGTTGGTTCTCGGCGGAGACTTTGCCGGTTTCCTCAGGGCATTGAGAGTGCACTTTGCTTTCACCGGATCTACCTTCTCCTCCGGAGGTGGATGTCTCTTTGCTTTCACCCCTTCAAAGAACTCCTTCACGTGGGTCCGCACAATCGTATCGTTTTCCTCCTCGGTCCTCTTGTACGGTAACTTCTCTAGAGGCTTGAGAGGTGGACTGTATCTGTATTGCCTCCCGCCTCTGGTTGTGCTGCTAGATGCCGGAGTAGACGGAGCGGCTGCGGCGTCTGTCTTCTTTCGTGCTTGCTTACGAGGCGGAGGAAAAGGACTACGACGCGCCGGAGCAGCCGGGGCGGCGGCGGGTCTCTTCCGCCCTTGCTGGCGAGGCGGAGAAGGAGGAGGCTGCTGGCTGCTCGGGAGCGCCTGCGCAGGCGGAGAAGGAGGCGGAGTGCCGCCACGCGTTGAAGAAGGAGGCGGAGTGCCGCCACACGTGCCCTGATCGTCACTCGCTGGAGGAGGAGGCGGTGGAGGAGGCGGAGTGCCCTGAGTCGCCGGAGGAGGAGGAGGAGGCGGAGGCGTCCAGTTCGGAAGGTTGATGAGCTCCTTCCGCCATAGGCATGGAGTCTTCAGAGCAGAACCCAGCCTAGTCTCCCCTTCACCAGTAGGGTGGTCAAGCAGGAGGTCCTCAAATCCCTCAGTTATTTCATCCACCATCACCCTAGCATATCCTTCTGGAATCGGCCGGCAGTGATAAGTTGCGCCGGGTCCAGTAGGATAAACAGAGCCAACAGCCGCCTTGACCTTCAAATTCATCCATCGCGTCATAATGTGGCAATTTTGAGACTCCGTGATAGCATCCATGGGATAGCTGGCAGGAGCTGTCAAGACATGCTCCGGCTGAAGCAGCTTGGTGGAAGCCACGCTGCTTTTCCGCTGAGATGGTGGGGTAGCTTCGGGGGAAGCTTCAGTAGGTCGTTTGTTGCGATCTGTTGCTTCTCGTTCCTCTTCTCGTTCCTCTAGCCCCATTACCCTTTCGTGCAGCCCTGCAGTTGGCCCTGCTCCAGTTTCTTCCTCCTCTCGTGGGTTTTGTAACTCCCTGCGTCCGCAAAACCAACCTTCCACAGAATGGAGCCTGGAGTGCCTCGTGTCCGTCCAGGGTGCTCAGGATTCCCAAGGGCCATTGTGAGCTCGTCCTTCTCCCTGTCTGGAACAAACATCCCTTGTCGCGCTGCATTGATATAATGTCGAAGGTTCTTGAATGGTATTTGCAGTTGCTCGTCCGTCCAATGGCACTTCCCTGATACAGGGTCCAAGGTTCCGACAGCCCCGAAGAACCAAGTTCGGTAACGGTCTGGCCAGTACATTGTCTCTGGTTCGATCCCTTTTTCAAGCAGATCATTCTCAGCCTTGGACCACTTAGGCCGGGATTTGAGGTAGCCACCTAACCCCGTGAGATGGTGAAGCTTATTCTTCGCAGCATTTAGCTTGTTTGTCGCCGACATCTTCTTACTATTTTCCGATGTCTTGTGGGCCACAAATGCGGGCCAATGATCTTTGATCTTCTCATATTTGCCGATGAATTCTGGTGTCTTTTTTTTGTCGACAAACTTGTTCAGCTCTTTCCTCCGGATCCTCCTCTGGTGGTAGGGTTGCCATTTTCTTAAGAGCACAAGACCTGATTAATTTCTCTTTAACTGGCTTCTCCGGATCCTCCTTTGGTGGTAGGGTGAAATTTGCCTTCAGTTGAGTCCAAAGATCATCTGTCTGCATATCATTGACATAAGACACCTCAGGGTCTTCCTCCTTAGGCTTATACCATTGCTGGATGCTGATCGGGATCTTGTCCCTAACAAGAACCCCGTACTGAGCAAAAAATGCGTTCTTTGTCCGAATGGGTTCAATCGGTTCGCCGTCGGGCGCGATTTCTCTGATCTCAAACCTTTCATCCGAGCTCAACTTTTTCTTCGGGCCTCGTATCCTTACCGAAGTTGTGCTCGATCCGGATGGCTAAAAATTAAAAGGAAGAAAGACGAGAGTAATTAATATGTGTACATATACCAAAACAATGGATGCATCAATTAACTAGTCAGCACGGGCTTAACTAATATATATATACCTGGCCGGACTCGGTTCGGTCACCGGAGCAGTCAGCACGGTCTCCTTCTTGTACCTCCATTGTGTCACCGGAGCCATCATGAACACAGCCCTCTTCTTGTACCGGCATTAAAGGGCCGAAGCCATCATGAACATAGCCCTCTTCTTCACCCCGTCCTTCCTGACCATCGGTGTCGTTGAGAAACGACGCAACTTCATCACTTCCTTGTGCAATTATGTCCCCCAACATCGCTTTTGTTGCTTCGTCTCGGGAGTGCTCCATAGTTTCTGCAAATATTTACAACATGTCAATTATTATTCAAACATGGTACAGATGGATATATATATATATATATACATACATACATACATACATACATACATATATATATATATATATATATATATATATATTAGTGGAAAATGTAGAACTAGCTAGCTAATCACAATAAGGAATCATGTTAGTGGCCTCGACGTTGCTTCTCTAGGGTTTGGGGTCGCCTCGACACAACGCTTCAAGGGTTTGGGGTGGCCTCGATGACAACGCTCTTTTAACTTGGTAAATTTGGGTGGCCTCAAGAGAGTTAATTTGTCGGATAGGGGCGCGGCGGGAGGGGGTATGAGACCAACATAGTTTTCTCTCTAGGGTTTGGGTGTCCTTTAGAGTTTTGGTCGAGTGAGAGGGCCGAGGGGGGTGCTGCCGTTGTATAAGTTATCACGGTCGAGAGGGGGTATATATATCGACTGCCCCTCATGTCGAAGTTATCTCGAGGGGGTTATATCGGGGAGGGGGTATTGGTACCCCCCCCCCCCTCGTGTTGAAGTTTCTTCTTTCTCCTCTATTCCTTTCTTTCTTATTCTCCTCTTCTTTTTCTTCTTCTCCCTCGAGAAAGGAAAATAATTAAGGAAAAGGAAGAAAAGAGGAAGAAGGAAGAAGAAGAAGAAGAAGAAGAAGAAAAAGAAAAAAAAGAGGACAAGAAGAAAGGAATAGAGGAGAAGAAGAAAAAATAGAAATTAATTTCTATTTTTTCTTCTTCTCCTCTATTCCTTTCTTCTTCTCCTCTTCTTTTTCTTCTTTTTTGTTCTTCTTATTTATTTCTCCTCTTCTTTTCCTCTCCTCTTCTTCTTTCTTTCCTCTTCTTATTTTCTTCTTTCCTATCCTTCTTTTTCTAAAATTATAAGTTTTGCATATATAAAACTTTTCTAAAATTGTAACTTTCTATAAACAAAAAAACATTTTTAACATATATATTTAGCAAATTCTAGCCACATACATCACATACACATATACATTATAGCCACATACACATATACATCACATATGAACAAAAAAATAAACTAATAAAAATAAAAATAAAACATATAGCAACATATGAACAAAAAGATATAGCCACATAAATACACATACATTATATATATATATGAAAAAAAATCAACTAATAAAAAAACAGAGCCGGGCAGAGGGGCATGGCGGCAGCGGTGGCACCGACGGGGCAGGGCAGGGGTGCAGGTGCGCGAGGCAGGGCAAGGGTGCGGGAGCGAGGCAAGGCAGGGGCGCGAGGCAGGTGCTCACAGGGGGGAGGCGGGACACGGCGGGCGGCGTCGGGGCGCGGGGAGCGGTGCTGGCGTCGGGGCAGATGGCGTCGAGGGCGGCGGCGGCAAAGTTGAGCAGCTTGACGGCGTCGGAGGCGGCGACGACGGTGAGGTGGACCAGCCTGACGGCGTCGGAGGCGGTGGCGACGACGAGGTGGAGCAGCCTGACGGCTCGGCGGCGACGGTGACGAGGCAGAGCAGCGGGCGTCGGGCGGAGAAGAAAGGGATGGATTTTGGAGAAACTGCTAAGTGCTAGTTATATATGAAGAGAATTGGTCCCGGTTTGTGAAACCAACCGGGACTAATGCCCCCTTTAGTCCCGGTTGGTGCCACCAACCGGGACCAAAGGCCTCTTTTCAGCAGCCCAAAGGGCGGGAAGTGGCGGCCTTTGGTCCCGGTTGGTGGCACCAACCGGTACCAATGCCTCCCCTTTAGTCCCGGTTGGTGCCACCAACCGGGACCAAAGGCCCCTGTGCTGCCCGCATCGGGGCCAAAGTTTAGTCCCACCTCGCTAGTTGAGAGGGGCGCGCAGTGGTTTATAAGCCCCACTGCCGTACCCCTCTCGAGCTCCTCTCCACCGTAGGCTTGCGGGCCTATTTGCTACTGCTTTGCCTGATGGGCCTTCTGGGCCTACTGCGGGCCTGAATCCTGGCCCATGGTAGGGTTTCTAGTCATATTCAGGCCGTGGGGGCCAGTAGGAGGCATTTTTTTGTTTTTTTTGTTTTCTTTACTTATTGTTGCTATTTTTATTTTTATTTTCAGCTTTTTTTGTTTTGTTTTCTGCATTATTTATTTTCTTTTGTTTTTTGCTTTATTTTTTAATTCTTTTTGCTTTTAGTTTTAGGAAAATTATAAACTTTTTGTTAGTGCCATTAGTTTTCAAATTTGAAAACACTTTTTTTGTTTTTTTGTTTTCTTTCTTGCTTTATTTATTTTATTTTGTTTCTACTTACAACAAAATACTTATTGTTGCTATTTTTAATTATTACGAGGGCCGAACCATAAGACATTAAAGCATTTCAAATGAACTCTGAAAAAGTTGAAAGTTGGCATGGTATCATAAATTCACCCACATAGCATGCGCATGTACAAAACGGACAATGGTATCATACTCGTCTGTTACAAAGTTGGCATGGTTCATCATAATAGTTGCGGGAGAAAGTCTTCACTTTTTCTTTGCTTGTGTCATTTGCTTATTGCGCCATAACCATGGATAATCTTCATCGTTTATCAGGATGCTGGAGTCAGCCTTGACTTTGAAGGGAGGAATTTCATGAAACTTTTCATAATCTTCAGACATGTCTGTCTTGGCCTCCACTCCCACGGTGTCCTTTTTTCCTGAAAGAACTATGTGGCGCTTTGGCTCATCGTATGATGTATTCGCTTCCTTATCTTTTCTCTTTCTCGGTCTGGTAGACATGTCCTTCACATAGATAACCTGTGCCACATCATTAGCTAGGACGAACGGTTCGTTAGTGTACCCAAGATTTTTCAGATCCACTGTTGTCATTCCGTACTGTGGGTTTACCTGTACCCCGCCTCCTGACAGATTGACCCATTTGCACTTAAACAAAGGGACCTTAAAATCATGTCCATAGTCAAGTTCCCATATGTCCACTATGTAACCATAATATGTGTCCTTTCCCCTCTCGGTTGTTGCATCAAAGCGGACACCGCTGTTTTGATTGGTGCTCTTTTGATCTTGGTCAATCGTGTAAAATGTATTCCCATTTATCTCGTATCCTTTCCAAATCGTAACAGTCGAAGATGGTCCCCTGGACAACAAGTACAGCTCATCACAAACAGTGTTGTCACCTCTAAGACGTGCTTCCAACCAACTGCTGAAAGTCCTGATGTGTTCACATGTAATCCAGTCGTCGCACTGCTCCGGGTGTTTGGAGCGCAGACTGTTTTTGTGTTCATCGACATACGGGGTCACCAAGGTAGAGTTCTGTAGAACTGTGTAGTGTGCTTGAGACCAAGAATATCCGTCCCTGCATATTATTGAGTCCCTTCCAAGTGTGCCTTTTCCAGTCAGTCCCCCCTCATACCGCGATTTAGGGAGACCTATCTTCTTCAGGCCAGGAATGAAGTCAACACAAAACCCGATGACATCCTCTATTTGATGGCCCATGGAGATGCTTCCTTCTGGCCTAGCGCGGTTACGGACATATTTCTTTACGACTCCCATGAACCTCTCAAAGGGGTACATATTGTGTAGAAATACGGGGCCCAGAATGACAATCTCGTCTACTAGATGAACTAGGACATGCGTCATGATATTGAAGAAGGATGGTCGGAACACCAGCTCGAAACTGACAAGACATTGCACCACATCACTCCTTAGCCTTGGTATGATTTCTGGATCGATCACCTTCTGAGAGATTGCATTGAGGAATGCACATAGCTTCACAATGGCTAATCAGACGTTTTCCGGTAGAAGCCCCCTCAATGCAACCGAAAGCAGTTGCATCATAATCACGTGGCAGTCATGAGACTTTAGGTTCTGAAACTTTTTCTCTGCCATATTTATTATTCCCTTTATATTCGACGAGAAACCAGTCGGGACCTTCATGCTAAGAAGGCATTCAAAGAAGATTTCCTTCTCTTCTTTGGTAAGAGAATAGCTGGCAGGACCTACATACTGCTTTGGAGGCATGCCGTCTTTTTCGTGCAAACGTTGTAGGTCCTCCCGTGCCTTAGCTGTATCTTTTGTCTTCCCATACACGCCCAAGAATCCTAGCAGGTTCACGCAAAGGTTCTTCGTCACGTGCATCACGTCGATCGAAGAGCGGACCTCTAGGTCTTTCCAGTAGGGTAGGTCCCAAAATATAGATTTCTTCTTCCACATGGGTCCATGTCCCCCAGCGTCACTCGGAACAGCTAGTCCGCCGGGACCCTTTCCAAAGATTACATGTAAATCATTGACCATAGCAAGTACGTGATCACCGGTACGCATGGCGAGCTTCTTCCGGTGATCTGCCTCGCCTTTGAAATGCTTGCCTTTCTTTCGACATTGATGGTTGGTCGGAAGAAATCAATGATGGCCCAGGTACACATTCTTCCTGCAGCTTCCCAGGTATATACTATCGGTGTCAAGTAAATAGTGCGTGCATGCGTGGTATCCCTTGTTTGTTTGTGCTGAAAGGTTACTAAGAGCGGGCCAATCGTTGTCACGAACAGCAACGCCTTTAGGTTAAATTCCTCCTGTTTGTTCTCATCCCACGTACGTACACCGTTTCCATTCCACAGCTATAAAAGTTCTTCAACTAATGGCCTTAGGTACACATCAATGTCGTTGCCGGGTTGCTTAGGGCCTTGGATGAGAACTAGCATCATAATGAACTTCTGCTTCATGCACATCCAAGGAGGAAGGTTATACATACATAGAGTCATGGGCCAGGTGCTGTGATTGCTGCTCTGCTCCCCGAAAGGATTAACGTCATCCGTGCTTAAAGCAAACCATACGTTCCTTGGGTCACTTACAAACTCATCCCAGTACTTTCTCTCGATTTTTCTCCACTGCGACCCGTCAGCGGGTGCTCTCAACTTCCCGTCTTTCTTATGTTCCTCACTGTGCCATCGCACCAACTTGGCATGCTCTCCGTTTCTGAACAGACGTTTCAACCGTGGTATTATAGGAGCATACCACATCACCTTCGCATGAACCCTCTTCCTGGGGGGCTCGCCGTCAACATCACCAGGGTCATCTCGTCTGATCTTATACCGTAATGCACCGCATACTAGGCATGCGTTCAGATCCTTGTACGCACCGCGGTAGAGGATGCAGTTATTAGGGCATGCATGTATCTTCTGCTCCTCCAATCCTAGAGGGCATATGACCTTCTTTGTTGCGTATGTACTGTCGGGCAATTCGTTATCCTTTGGAAGCTTCTTCTTCAATATTTTCAGTAGCTTCTCAAATCCTTTGTCAGACACAGCATTCTCTGCCTTCCACTGCAGCAATTCCAGTACGGTACCGAGCTTTGTGTTGCCATCTTCGCAATTGGGGTACAACCCTTTTTTGTGGTCCTCTAACATGCGATCGAACTTCAGCTTCTCCTTTTGACTTTCGTATTGCGTCCTTGCATCGACAATGACCCGGCGGAGATCATCATCATCGGGCACATCGTCTGGTTCCTCTTGATCTTCAGCAGCTTCGCCCATTGCAGCATCATCGTGCACATTGTCTGGTTCCTCTTGATGTTCAGTAGCATCACCGTATTCAGGGGGCACATAGTTGTCATCGTACTCTTCTTCTTCGTCGTCTTCCATCATAACCCCTATTTCTCCGTGCCTCGTCCAAACATTATAGTGTGGCATGAAACCCTTGTAAAGTAGGTGGGTGTGAAGGATTTTCCGGTCAGAGTAAGACTTCGTATTCCCACATATAGGGCATGGACAACACATAAAACCATTCTGCCTATTTGCCTCAGCCACTTCGAGAAAATCATGCATGCCCTTAATGTACTCAGAGGTGTGTCTTCAACCGTACATCCATTGCCGGTTCATCTGCATGCATTACAGAACATCATGGATAGATAATTAAGTGACCAAATTAATAGAAGTTCATCATCATGTTAAAATTAAAGTACATACATAATTCTCATCTAACAACATAAAGCTCTGCAGAGCATCTAAATTAATTAAACCATACATTGAAACTATGTAAAACATTTCAATACGAAAACAAATGCGATCATAATCGCAACCAATATAACAACTGATCCAACGGCATAATGATACCAAGCCTCGGTATGAATGGCATATTTTCTAATCTTTCTAATCTTCAAGCGCATTGCATCCATCTTGATCTTGTGATCATCGACGACATCCGCAACATGCAACTCCAACAAATTGTTTTCTTCTTCAACTAAATTTAACCTCTCGACAATAGGGTCGGTTGGAATTTCCGGTTCAACAACCTCCTAGATAAATAAAATCTATGTCACGTTGGTCGGCATAATTGTCATAAACAATAAATGAACCAATAGTTATGAAAAGATAATATATACCACATCCGAATCATAGACAGGACGAGAGCCGACGGGGGCGGATACCAAAACCATCGCACTATATAAGATGCAATAATAAAATTAAGAAAATTATACAAGTATCTATATAAACATACAAGTAAGAACTTTTTTTCCTTTCAGAAAGAAGATAAGAACAAGAGGCTCACCACGGTGGTGCCGGCGACGAGATCGGCGCGGGCGATTGACGGCGGTGAAGACG
The DNA here is from genome assembly GCA_963921465.1 of Triticum timopheevii. Taxonomy (NCBI): domain Eukaryota; kingdom Viridiplantae; phylum Streptophyta; class Magnoliopsida; order Poales; family Poaceae; genus Triticum; species Triticum timopheevii. Next base: position 72,476,637 of record OY997274.1, read on the forward strand.
GGGACGGGACGTGACGGACCGCTAAACCTAGACAAATATTGAGGAAAATGGAGCTTGGAGGTCGAGCTTGGAGAGGTGAAAGCTTAAGTAGTGTGGCTCGGGCATTCCATCAAACACCTCATGTGCATAGGAGGTGAGCTAGAGCACCACAAAGCTCTCTCCTCGCCGGCCACGAAAAACAGAGCAGTGGGAGTACTCTGCTCGCGGGCGAGGGGTATATATAGGCAATTAACTGGTCCCGGTTCGTGGCTTGAACCGGGAGTAAAGGGAAGCCTTTGGTCCTGGTTCAGGCCACCAACCGGGACCAATGGTGGTGGGCCAGGAGCGAGGCACATTGGTCCGGTTTGTCCCACCAACCAGGACCAAATGGTCCAGACGAACCGGGACCAATGGCCCACGTGGCCCGGCCGGCCCCCGGGGCTCACGAACCGGGTCAAATGCTCCCATTGGTCCCAGTTCTGGATTGTACCGGGAATAATGGGCTGACCTTGCCTGGACGATTGCCCCCTTTTCTACTAGTGACCATAGAAACAAAATAGTATTGAAGCATTACCATGGTCGTGTACTTGGAAGCATACTGTACATACATCAGGATGTTGTATATGATATGAAGCACATATGTGGTACTAAACCAAAGGAATCATATACATAGGCACCAGGAAACTTAATACATAGAACCCTGAAGCATTGCATCCGCATGACATTCCGAAGATTGTCCCAACCTTTGTCTCGAACGGGATCTTTCCAAGCAGGTTAAGGACATAAGATGACACATTTTAACCAGAGAGCGGCAGAACGACTCTTCATTGTACACTTTGCTTCATGCTGCTTCATTATATCAGGCCCACTGAAAACATAAGAAATGTGGCATGTTACGACAAACCTAATAATCTTGGAATTGAGCGAATAATCAGAAATATAAACATTACCGACAAAGCACGACTCAACATTTTCAAATATGTATAGAAGCATATCACCTAAAACAAATTTGAAGGTTTACTACTATATGGGAGCGAGCATATGCATGAAGCAAACAAATTAATAATTAAGTAGCAGAAACCAAGAAAGCATGGATCAACAAACATACAAGCAATGAAGTGTGACAGTAGAAGCTCCATTTGCGGGATGCATCACAATAAGCAATTTACGGGTGATGTAGAACATGTGCTATGTACATGAGCTCAATGGAAGCACAAAACAACAAAACCTGAAGCAAAATAATGTGGGCAACAAAGGTATGAATGTTTTGTGTCGAATAATACAAATGGATCAAAAAATTATAATCTGTGGAAGCAAAATTAATAGACGTCAGAAGAATGCATCTATATTGCAATTGAGATGCTACATAACAAAGAAACAAGAACATGGTACCTTGGGGATAGAATTGATCTTCGAGAGAAAGATGGAAATTTGAAATTTTAATGTAAACTAATATTACCATCAAGAATAGGATGCATATTGTTGTGATATGTGTACCTAACTAACCAAAATTCATAGATCATATGATGATTAAATACACATCGGATAGTATTGACAACCAACAAAAGCCTTTGAACAAGATATGAACAGAAGTAACACAAATCTACTCAAGTGGTTCGGATTAAAAATTGTAGTCTACCATGAGGACTGAAACACTAAGTCGGGAGAGTACGTGCATACCAGGGGCGATTTGTCGGACTGCTCCGGATGTACTCCCTCCGTCCCAAAATTCTTGTATTAGATTTGTCTATATACGGATGTATCTATTCACATTTTAGTGTTAGATACATCCGTATTTAGATAAATCCAAGACAAGAATTTTGGGACGGAGGGAGTACGTGCTTCTTTGTTAAATCAAGATGGCTCACCAGCGCGATGGGGCTGAGGGGGTAGTAGGGCAGGATTCTAGTGGTGAACCGATACGATGAGCAAACGAAGGGGTCTACGAGGTCAATGGTGAGAGCAGGATTGAGGCAGAGCAGATGTGAAAGGGACGTTGCACCCACTGAGGTGGACAGTGGACCACACGAATCGTTGGGGTTCATTGGGCCGATCATGGTGGCGGCGGAGAAACAGTGCGGTGAGCGAGCTTGGGGATGAGCACACTCGTGGATGCAAGAGGAGGCGAGGTGGGTGGGTCGGCCTGGCCAGATTTTTTTCGTTCGATGAGTGTGGTGGTTGGGTGGAGGCAGGCGTGATTTACTCATGATAGGATGGATTAAAGGGAAATCATTTGGATAATTAATGGGGGAATTCGCTTTGATATATCCCCTGTGGGATGAAAGATGCATCAATGGTGAATGAGTGGTTTGAGGAAAGCCTCCTATCAGACGTAAGATAGGAAGTGTTTCCTATTGGACGTTCCAGATGAATCCAATCCTATGATCAAACTCTAGTCTGATATGAAGCTAAGAATCAGTAGTATGATTCCTAGCAGTTCCCTTTAACATTTTGATTGCCTCCGTGAAATTATCTCAAGACTGAAATGAACTTTTCTTTCTGCAACTGAAATGAGCATGTCCACCTGTTGTAGCTGAGTTATGTTGGTTGAGCACATTAACCTGCCATCCCAACCAGTGGCAATACCATCCAGCAAACTGCACATTGGTTTTCTTTGTGCAAACAGTCAACATAATACATCAACTAGAGCGCACAATCCACGAATTCCTTGGTTTGGTTGACATTACTCGGCGGTGGCCTATAGCGCACGATTCCTTAGTTTGATTGACATGGGCATGCTCCAGAACGTGTGGATGAATTGCCCCCTCCCCCCGAAATGCAAATTCTTTGCATGGCTAGTTATTCAACAACAGGATATGGACGGCTGACACGCTCCAACGCCAGCAATGGTCTAACTACAACTTAAGCCCTTTCACAAGCAGGTTCAAGAATCTGTGACAAGTCTTCTTTACCAATGTCGTTGAACCGTGAGTTGGGGCCATGATTAAAACTTGGCTTGGTCTTCATGATGTGAATCCTCCAGATTGGGGGAAGATCATATCCAACTCAGTATTACAAAAAAGCCTATCTATAGTGGACATGATCAAGTCCACCTGGTTATTAGCCTAGGTGAATTTCCTGCTTGATAGCTTAATCTCAAGCAGGCCCCAGATCTCAATCCAGGCATTAAAGCTATCACTCCATCTATGGTTAATGTTACCATTACTTTTATCTTTGGCATATCTAACCAAATTAAAATCCCCCCTACCAGGGTGGGGAGGGGATCGTCTAGAAATAAGGAATGGAGTTTAGAGATGAAACTCTGTTTTCCTTCTTCATAGGGGGAACCATAGACAGTAATGACTCTAAAAGTAGTGTTAGTATTCTTCATCTTCATTACACAACTAACAGAAGATTCTAGTTTAGACCAAGAGAGAACATCAAAAATATCTAAATGTACTCCCATCAGGATGCCTCCAGCAGAGCTCTGGGCTGGTAAGTGGTACCAGGAGAAATTTCTATTTCCTACTAAAGATTTCAAAAAGGAGTCAGAAAACTCCTCTTTTTTGTCTCCTGGAATCCAACAATAGTTGCATGAGTTTTGGCAATAGTTTCCAGGATCAAGGTTTTCCTACCAGGGGCAGCAATCCCTCTAACATTCCAGAACAAGGCATTCATGTTATAGGCCTAGTTCTCGGGTGCTTGCACTAGTAGAAAAGGGGCCAATGGTCCAGGCCGGTCCAGCCCATTAGTCCCGGTTCAATCCAGAACCGGGACCAATGGGGGCATCGGACCAGGTTCGTGAGGCCCGGGGGCCGGCCGGGCCACGTGGGCCATTGGTCCCGGTTCGTCTGGACCTATTGGTCCCGGTTGGTGGGACGAACCGGGACCAATGGGCCTCGCTCCTGGCCCAACACCATTGGTCCCGGTTCGTCCCACCAACCGGGACTAAAGGGTTGGTCCCCGTTGCGGCCAGAGTTTGGTCTCTTGAAATTCGTTATGAATTTAAGTTGAATTTCCTCTATAAGCGCATCTATGCTCATTTCTGAGTAGTTTTTTATATATTTTTTCTTTTCTGCTATATTTATTTTTTTTCTTTTTATTTCTGAGTTGTAATAAGCCATTAAAAATAAGCATATATGCTCATTTTTTAGTACAGTTAATCACAACTATTTTTTGCTTCTATTCATTTCTGAGTAGTTTTCTATATAGTTTTTTTTCTTTTCTGTTATATTTATTCTTTTGTTTTTATTTCTGAGTTGTAATAAGTCATTAAAAATAAGCACCTATGCTATTTTTTTAGTAAAGTTAATCAAAATTATTTTTTCTTCTATTTATTTCTGAGTGGTTTTCTATATAGTTTCCCCCAGAGCAATAACAGTGGGTCAACGGTAGTCACACGATGATGCCTTCATCAAGGTAACGACATGGAACGCTGCCATCGCCCGCCGTCAGCTCGGTTTTCACCGGCAACTACGTCTCCCCGACTCGCAGTTGGTGCCAGATGACGGATCCCGAGATCCGAATACCCAGCCTCAAGCCGACCACCTCTGACGGAAGAGATGACCACCATCGCCGGCTGCAACAGTCAGAACATATCTGATCTATGATATTTTTTTAGTAAAATTAATCAAAATTATTTTTTCTTCTATTTATTTCTGAGTAGTTTTTTATATAGTTTTTTTTCTTTTCTGCTACATTTATTTTTTTTCTTTTTATTTCTGAATTGTAATAAGTCATTAAAAATAAAAAAGAGGCGCAATGCTCGTTAATTTGCTTCAAGCCTTTCAGAATAGTGTCAACTGCACTGCACATAGCTCTGTGCAGTCTACCGTATTCCTCAAGGCTTGAAGCTAACCAACGTGCAGGAGCATTGAGCCTCCTCGTCATCGTCTCTACAGTCAGGGCTTATAAACAGCTGCGACTGCCTCTCGCTTGGCGAGGTGGGACTAAAAAAACAGCTGCAGGAAGAATCAACAAAAAAATAGCTACAGAAAATAAAAAAGTAGTTACACGGGTCCATTGGTACCAGTTCATGGAACCAACCGGTACAAATGCCAATCTTTGGTCTCGGTTCGTTGGACCAACCAGGACGAATGCTCATCTTTAGTCCCGGTTGGAGCCACCAACCGGGACCAAAGGTCTTCGTTTCCCGCCCTTTGCGCTGCTGAAATGAGGCCTTTGGTCCCGGTTGGTAGCTCCAACCGGGACTAAAGATGAGCATTCGTCCCGGTTGGTGCCACCAACCGGGACCAATGCTCTTGCTATATATACAGGACTTAGCAGTTTTCGCCAAAACCCATCCCCGACGCCTCTGCTCCTCGTCACCGTCGCCGCCGAGCCCGCCGTCCCCATCGCCGCCCCGAGCCCGCCGTCCCTGTCGCCGGCCCGAGCCCATCGCCGCGCCCGCGTCCCGCGCCGCCCCGTCGTCGCCACCCCCGCGCCGTCGCCCCTGCCCTGCGCCGCCCCGAGCCCGCCGTCCTCGTCGCCCCTCTGGCTCGCGCCGCCCCGAACCCGTCGTCGCCCCTGCCCCGCGCCGCCTCGACACCGACTTGAGCATTTTTTTTTGTTAGATTTTTTTAGATTCTTTTTGTAGTTCATAGATTTTTTTTGTTAGGTTAGATATGTAGTTCATAGATTTTTTTTTGTTAGATTAGATTTTTTTTGTTAGATTACATGTGTAGTAATTAATTTGTTCATATTATGTTAGATTTTTTTGTTAGATTAATTAGATTTTTTTTGTTAGATTACATATGTGTAGTAATTATTTTGTTCATATTATGTTATATTTTTTTTTTCTGCTAATAGATTTTTTTGGTGATATTATTATTGAATATGCATGTTTGGTGATATTATTGTTAATAGATTTTTTTTGGTGATATTTAGATTGTGTAATTAATTTTGTTCATAGAATTTTAATGATTTTTTTGTTCATAGTATTTAGAAAAAAGAAAAAAATAAGAAGTAGTTTATATATAGTTGAACTAGCTAGTTGATTTAATTAGATTTTTTTGTTAGGTTAGATTTTTTTTTGTTAGATTACATGTGTAGTAATTAATTTGTTCATATTATGTTAGATTTTTTTGTTAGATTAATTAGATTTTTTTGTTAGATTAGATATGTGTAGTAATTATTTTGTTCATATTATGTTAGATTTTTTTCTGTTAATAGAGTTTTTTGGTGATATTATTATTGAATATGCATGTTTGGTGATATTATTGTTAATACATTTTTTTGGTGATATTTAGATTGTGTAATTAATTTTGTTCATAGAATTTTAATGACTTTTTTGTTCATAGTATTTAGAAAAAGGAAAAAAAATAAGAAATAATTTATATATAGTTGAACTAGCTAGTTGATTTAATTAGATTTTTTTGTTAGGTTAGATTTTTTTTGTTAGATTACATGTGTAGTAATTAATTTGTTCATATTATGTTAGATTTTTTTGTTAGATTAATTAGATTTTTTTTGTTAGATTAGATATGTGTAGTAATTATTTTGTTCATATTATGTTAGATTTTTTTCCGTTAATAGATTTTTTTGGTGATATTATTATTGAATATGCATGTTTGGTGATATTATTGTTAATAGATTTTTTTTGGTGATATTTAGATTGTGTAATTAATTTTGTTCATAGAATTTTAATGATTTTTTTGTTCATAGTATTTAGAAAAAGGAAAAAAAATAAGAAGTAGTTTATATATAGTTGAACTAGCTAGTTGATTTAATAAACTAATTTATTTTACTATATATAGAAGTAGTTTGTTTTTAGTAAGTACTACTTATTTATTTATAGTAAGTGCTTAGTAGTTGAACTAGATAGTTGATTTGATTAATAAAATTACTTTTATTTAACTATATATAGAAGTAGTTCCCGCGTCGACGTCGGCGATGCCTATCCCGCATCCTCGTCGTCGTCGACTCGGCGGTGGAGGCTTGCTTGATCAGGGCCATGTTCGGTACTGGGCTCCGCCGGGTTGGTATTGGGAGGTGCTACCTTCCGGGGGACGTAGGTTGGTGAGGAGGCAGCCCGTTGTTGACCCGATCCTTGTTTGGTGGTGGTCACGTGGGCCAGTGACGGTGGTGAGGCATCCGGACACCGCGGAGGTGGTACGTCACCGTATCAGTGAGGAGGACGAGCACGTCCGTCGCTACATGGTTGCATTGGAGGGGAGGTTCGACAATACCTGGCAGGTTCTTTAGGGATCTCACTGGAGCTATGATCCTGTGATGGTTCCTTATCTTTGGGTGTCCACCGCCCGCGTCGATACCCGTCGAGCGCTACGGTTCTAGTTGTATTAGTGATAATATTTGACGATGTACGGACACCAAGAGTTGATGTACTTTTGCTTATAATTATTGAATGCATGCTAATTTGAATACTATACTTTATTTTATGATTTGGTTTTTCTTATTTTATGATTTGGTTTTGCTTATTGAATGCTCATATTGGATAAGTTCTCCTTCATTCCCATGTGCTAGACAATTTGGTATAATGATGCATTCGGGAATGAAAGAGGAGCTACATACATCGATCATCGATAGTCAACCCGTGATTAATAATAATGATCTAGTTTAATATTTGAATTATGAACGTAGGCCGAAAATGTCGTACTCATCGGGCGACGAAAACCGCCCGGGGGAGTGCGACTGGTGCCACGACAACCGAGGTATCTGCGACAGGTTCATTGAGCTGGACGAAGATCGGCGCTTCAGCATTAAGCTCGAGGAGACCTGCGATGTTCATACGGTACGCAACGACGACAATAGTTTTTTTCGTAATTAAGCACGACTTCAACTATTTTAACGTGTATTTTTCATCTTTTCCAATTCGACTAGCTTATCCCATGCTTTGCAAGACGCTATGTGTTGGAGAGGATGGGTTTTGAAGACCATGAAAGTTTCGAAACCAAAAAAATTATCCTAAGTACCCATCATGGTGTGGATTTTCAAGTAAAGCTGTACAATGCTCAGAGTGTAACCCATTTTGGTTGCAAAAATTGGGATGCATTTTGCAAGATGTATTGTCTTGATGAGGGTATGGTTGTCACCATGGATCTTGGTGATCCTACAATCGAGCAAGAGAGACCTTCGATTTGGGTCCTTGTGGATACACCTCCAATTCTTCCCTCATGTGAGCTAAACATAGTTATTAAGTAATTTATATTGTCTATTTCAAAATATATAGTTGACAACTTATCTTCATTGACAGCTTATTTTCATTCTTCAAAGAATGTGCGGAAGATGGTAGACAGAACGTACTACACCGAAGGCTCCGAATTAACTTATCAGGAGAAAAATCATCTGGTCGGATTTTGTACTGATCTTGAGAATTACAATATCTACAATCAAACTCCTCAACATTATGGTCAATACGTGCCACTAGTGCACGTGTTGAACTACGGTAACTACCATGGAGATACCCTGGTAAGATTATTTTTTACTATTACAACATCCGTGCATCTTTTTGCACACTTCTAAAACTAGTACGTCATTGCTAACTACGAAGTTATTACTATGTTTTTCAACAGATAATCCCGAATGATTGTGTGCCTCATCTGATGTATACGCATGGTATCCTTCATGTTTTGAACATACTACCAGGTCGTCCTATGAATCTCAACTGTCAATACCGGGTTTCTAAAAGAAGTGGAGACATAACAATCAAAGAATGGAAAAAATGTATGGACAGTCGTAAGGAGCTTCTTGGAAGCAATAAGAAGCGAAGGGCAAGAATTGGAGACAGGATGATCGCCGTTCTTCATAATGGAGAGTCAGGGTCTATATTGTTTTATGCTATTTTACCTTAAGGGTGTTTAGGTCCTACCTGATACTGATGATCATGTGCTAAGAACAATTATGTAGGGTTGGGGGTTCGATGACTATGAGGATGATGATCGTATGACTTATTATTAATAACGAGTAGAAGTTGTATGATGATGCATGATTAATTAGTAGGACTTGTTATTATATATATATGATGATGTATGATGCAAGCATGCATGAGCATGTTATATCTGCGGGTGCAATGAACATAGCAGCAGCGTTGATAAACCAAGGACGAAGATATAAGAGAGGACACTTCTCTCTATTAGCTAGCTATAATAACAACCTAAAAATAACCCCTAAAGCAGCCACTTTTGTAAAAAAAAATTGACTTTTGGTCCCGGTTGGAGCCACCAACCGGGACCAAAGGCCCCCTGACTGGGCTCGGTGCATAGGGCCACGTGGAGGCACATTGTTCCCGGTTCATGTTTGAACCGGGACTAATGGGTGGAGGCATTAGTAACGACCTATTAGTCCCGGTTCATGAACCGGGACTAAAGGCCCTTACGAACCGGGTCTAATGGGTGGTTTTCTACTAGTGTTGCCCCTTCTATTTTTACAAACCAGATACCAGAGTTCACTAGAATTAGTTCCAGCATCATCATTACTAGGCATTTGGGGGGGGTGATGAAATCTGAATCAAACCTTCAGTTCTGTCAGGGATCAAACCCTTCCCACCAACCTAGCTAGCAGTATTGCAAGTGGGATCAGGGTCTACACCTACTTCTAGATTCACATCTACACCAATTCTATTAGCAACAGAATGGAAATTGGGATTATTGAAAAGAGAGAAAGGTTTGTTTTTTATACCTTCTCCAATTACTCCAGCATCCTGGGTGCATTTGAATTGCTGAGCTTTCTGAAGGATGGTTCTGGTGTCTCCAGCCACTCTAGCACTCATCCTGGTAGCTTGGATAGGTCCCCAGTTTTTTAACTTGCTCAGCTGTTGGATTGGGGGGAAATTCTCCTCATAACTCTAGTGATCAGCATCCACATAGTTCTCAGTAATGTTCCCAGGTAGTTGTAGGGCCTCCACTGACAAGTCTTCATCCCCATCTTCAGTGTTAATCTCATCATCATCCCAGCTTTCCATATCTCTCAGCAGACTGAAACCATCATCTAGGTTCCCATTTTCCAGTAGGAGATCAAGAGCACTTCTCCTGGTGTTCTGCAGAGTATCTGGCAGCTTGTTCTTTAGTAAACAAGTTGGAGTGGGAGGTCCCATATCATCTTGGAAGGAGCCTTGAGGGGCCTTCTTGGTCATCCCGGCCCTAGAGCTAGTCCTCGAGCCATTGTCTGAGCTTTTGGAACTTTTATGAGAAGCAGTATCATTGTCATTTCTGTTGTTGTGGTTTTTGTCAGTCCCTCCATTTTGTTGATCACTGGCAGGTTGCTCTTGACTCGGCTCCTCCATCTCAGCACTTGGAGGCTCCACCTCAACTTGGATTCTATACAGCTTCCCATGAATTCCAAAAACTCTCTCATTTGGCACCTTGGTGTGATCCTTACAGGAAATTTTGACCCTGACGGTCTCATAGAAGCTCTAAAAATTGTGTTGCCAATCAACATCTAGTAGAACACCAAAGGTGGATGTGATTTGGTCCAGCAGTGACCACTCACACCACTTTGGATTCATTTTCCTTAGCTTGATCCAGACTTTCTGCAGCTCCTCTTCAGCAGTAATTTCACCTTTCCATACTTCTACATTCACTATAGTGTTATCCTTAGAGAGCCCAAAGCAAGGGTACCCAGCCACTTGTTCAACATCAATCTCAGGTGGAAATTTGACCAAGAAAGACCACTCATCCAGACCATTGATGGGCCAAAAGGCCAATTTGTCTTGTAGATGCTGGCAAATTCTGTAGCCAGTTCCTGCTTTGTGACTTCACCAGCCTCTACAGAGACAATCTCTACATTCTTCAGGCACCCAGTGTGTTGGGCATTCACATTAGGGGTATCCAGGTGGTAGAAACCCAGCCCTGGTGCAACACTACCCACAAACTTGGCTGTAGAGTGTGGCTTCTTCCTAACAGGGCAATCTTCCACATTATGGTTGATCATTTTGCAGATAAAGCAGCACTTGGATCTTGTACACTTGTTTTTGTGGTGTCCGGGGTCACCACAATTGTAACAAGTGACCCCAGCATAGGACATCAGGCCCGGGTTGACTGCTAGGTTTCTCTGATTTCCATCCTTGCTCTTCTTCTACTGATTTTTGACTTGGGATCTGATCTGTTGTTGGCCACCACTGTGAGCCTCACCTTGGGTCCCCCCTTGTTCACTGGACTGCCTCTGCATCAGCTGTGGGGGAGCAAACCACTGCTATTGTTGTCCACCCCATTGCGGAGGGTAAGGACCAGGGAACTGACCTGGGAAGGCCCGAGGCGGCGGTGGACCTTGGTAACCAAAAACGAAGAATGGCTGCTGCGGCTGCAAACTGTTCCCCTAGTTGATCTGCTGCTGATCAGGAGGCCAATTGCTCGATGGGTCTCCTCTTCCCCCTCTGCTCTTGGATCGGACCCTCCCTTGCCCTCCAGCTGCCATGGTATCTGGATCAGAGGAAAGGCCGCCGTAGTGGGGAGGTTGTTTGGAGGAGGAGGCGGAACCCTAGCCCCCCTCCTCTCTTCGTCCTATTTTATAGATCCCCGCAGCTGACTGTACCTCACCACGATCCCCTGACAGCTTGCTGGGTGAGATGGTAGTCGCGTCAGCCATGAGGGAGATTTGAACTTTGGCGGTCTTCTCCCTGCACACTAATCTGAATCCACCCGAAGCCTCCATGACTACCAGAGCCTCCGTCCCGGTGCTCAGCTTTGCCTTCAATTTTTTATCTGCACGAGGTCAGTCTTGCCGCCAGCGCGATGCTCTCATGCGGCTGCAGTCTCCAGAAGGCCTCCCAGCGGATCCACCGCTCTTAGAGAGGCGAAACCCTTGCTGCCAGCGCCCGGGAGATCACCACCATCGCCAGCATCGATCTGCTCGTCAGGAATAGCGACATTTCGCGGTCCATGGCGAACGTCATGATCCTAGTCATGAGCTTCTACACTGACTCGCGCCCTCTCCTTGGGATCCGCATCGGTGCTGACTCTCTCAACATCAACAATGAAATCTCCTCTTCCTCTCGGATCCGGCCCTAGAACCCACCGCCCCTTCTCCCATGCTCATGGTGGGTGGGTGTGGTCGGGGGCATAGGTTCACTCTGTGGAATTAGATCTCTCCAGGCCCCTTCCACCGAGAAAATGCATTTGGCTGCTGCACTGTGTGCCTCCAGAACGGCCTAGTAGTGCCCATGCGCCGCACAGTAATGGTCCTCTGTAGCTGATTCTGGCTGAACCTCGAGATTCAGGCGGTGTAGTTGCCACAGTCCAGATCTATCGCTGGAGACAGGTAGGGCCATGGATCCACCTCCTCTGAATCCGATGGCAGGCTAGAGGGCAGCCGCCCCAGAATCCCCTCCCAGCGCCTTCGATGATGAGCATCACTGCTCCTTGCTTCTGATTTCGCCCAGTTCACGAAGGCTTCCGGCTGTTCCCTCGGACTCGGCATCTGAGATTTCTCTACTCTGGTGCCCTCGAAATAGATCCTTTGACCGAGGTTGAGCAGTTTCCGATCTGCTTGGATTTGGCAAGTTTGAGCATACTTTAGTCGGCAAAGCCTCTGAAATGGATCTGAAGTCTGTTCTGCTGCGAGATCTGCCTCCCGCCACTCCTTCACACACTGCATCCACGAGAGGGTGTCGTTGCGGATCCGCGTTGCCCGCTCCGTCCACCGTTGCATCCTTGTCGCCTAGAGCATCGCCGGCGAGACTGATCCAATCGGATGGAGCTTTCCTGGGAACGACTGGTATACAAATGGCAGAGGCATCCGAATCACCGTCGAGCCCGGTGGGATCCCGGGAGGGAGAGTCCTGGGGGGGGGGGGAGCCGGTGGATCTGGTCTGGCGAGGCAGGGGGTGTCTAGTGGTGGCAGCGGGGGCGGAGGAGGGCGAGCCATCGGCGGCGGAGGTGGCGATGGTGGTAGGTGAGGAAGAGGGAGGGCGGTCGCAGGATCGGATTTGGGATCGATGTACCTCATCCACGTGAGGGTATGGGATTTGGATTAGGATTTACTAATCCTTGTTTTCAGAGCATAGATTGACGATGCAAATTTAGATATTCGATGTCAGTTCATTGGACGACCTGACCTCCACGCAGAATTGAGAGGGTGAGCACGGGGGCCGTGGAGGGTGCTCTGGTGAGGGTGGCGACGGGGACGCTGAAACCCGTCCTGGGGAAGCTGGCCTCTCTGATGGGCGAGGAGTACAAGCGTCTCAACGGGGTGCGCGGCGAGATCAAGTTTCTTACTGATGAGCTTACCACTAGGGATGAAAATGGAGTGGAAACTTTCCGTTTTTCCGGAGAAAAATGGAAACGGAGAGGAAATATGAAAATGGAAACGAAAATTTGCAAAACGGAAACGAAAATGGAATTTTTTATGTGGAAACGGAAACAAAAACGGAACGACATTTTTCGGTGGAACAGACGTGGAAATGGAACTTCCCGTTTCCGTGACTATGGAATTTCCGTTTTTACTATAGGCCTCTAGCTGCTTTGTGGCACTAGGATCAAACAACACACAAGGACACAATGAGCAAAATGGATTATTTAGTTCCAACTTTTACCACCACACACGTACTTAACTAATCATATACGCAATTGTCATGTACTACTACAACACACTGCTAAGTTGTTAACATAATCATATTATTTTGTAGCCATATTAACAATTCACTAAAAGATTGTTCTTGTGTGTATTTCTCTATGATTCATGGGGTTTCTAAGTTCCGCTCAACACCCACTTCTGTTTCTGTGTCCGCTCTGTATTCGCTTCATGTCTGTTTCCGGTAGTATCCGTTTCCGTATTCATTTCCGGGGTTTCTGTATTCGTTTCCGCATTTGCAAAAAAATATTAAACCAAATGTGGTAGCACCCAGTTCCATCCGTTTCCGCTCCGTTTTCATCCCTACTTACCGCCATGCATGCCTTCCTCCCGAAGATGTCAGAGGAGGAGGTTCTTGATGTGCAGGATAAAGTTGGGATGAATGAGGTGCGCCAGCTGTCCTACGACATGGAGGACTCGATCGATGACTTCATGAAACATGTAGATGGCAATGACACAAATCCAGGTAGCTTCATGGAGAAGATCAAGAACTAGTTGGGGAAGATGAAGACTCGCCATGGGATTGCAAACGAGATCCAAGATTTGAAGAAACGTATCATTAAGGTGGGCGAGAGGACTGCAAGGTATAGAACTCGTGATGCCTTCTCCAAAACCGTCAATGTGACCGTTGACCCTAGAGCTCTTGCTATCTTTGAGCATGCCTCAATGCTCGTCGGAATTGATGAACCGAGCTAATCAAACTCTTGACTAAAGAGGATGGATGTGCATCGACACAACATCAACACGTGAAGATGGTCTCTATCGTTGGATCTGGAGGAATGGGCAAAACAACTATTGCAACCAAGTGTATCAAGAGCTCAAAGGCAAACTCAACTGTCCGGCTTTTGTGTCAGTGTTGCGAAATCCAAACATCAATAATATTCTAAGAACTATTCTTGGTGAAGTTACCAGGCGACCTTATACTGATACAGAAGCAGGGAGTGTACAACAACTCCTCGCCAATATCTCCAACTTCCTTGTAGACAACAGGTAATATCTCTACTCCTTTTTGCTTCTCGCCCTCAAATGTATACAATAAGTTATTTAGATATGTCTCAAGAAAATTATAAATCTAAAATAGTCATTAGAATAGTTTTGTGAGCGCCACTTCGCGTACCAGCGCCCGTGGCCCAATAGCGTTTGCGTTCGCTGGTCGCCAGTTGCTAAATCTTGCCACAACCATTGACTGCTAACCAGGACCACGCACTGTTGACTTTTCAAAAATCCCAAGATTCATATAAAGAAGTCACAATTTCGAAAGTAAATCAATTTCTAACAAAAAAAATCATGAGTTTGGATAAGTTCATGAATTTGAAGAATACATATCACCGATTTTTTTTAAATGTTCATCAAATTGAACAAAATTCATATATTTAAGAAAATGTTCCCAAATTGGGGAACAATTTGTGAATTCAAAAAAGGTTACGGTTTTGATAAAAAATTCAGAAATTTGAACAAAGTTCGTGAAATTCGGAAAAACACAAATTTTATAAAGCATTCACAAATTCAAAAAATTTCATGAATTTTAAAATGCTCAGAGGTATGAAAAAATTAGTGAATTCAAAAACAATGCATGCAACTTTTAAAAGTTCGCAGAATTTGAAAAAAAATGTGACTATGAAAATAAATCATGCTTTTACTAAAAAAGTAAAAAGTAACATAAGAAAGAGAAACAAAAAACAAAAAACTAACCAAAACCGACTAAAAACGGCTGGGACAAGGGAAAGGGGTTGGAAGATTCCAGAAGCATCCAAAAACCAGGCCCAGAAGCTTCTGGAAGCTTCCCAAAATTAGGAGGAGCTTTTGCAAGACCAGTTTGCAGCCTAGCACCATAGGATGGGCCCCGCCTATTAACGAGTACATCAATGGAGGTGGGTATGCACCATTGTCTCAAAAAAAGGTGGGTACGCGCCACGAAAGAATAACGAAGTATTCGACTCGTCTCAACTAGGTTCTGGATCATATTAGGAGTCGTCGGCGAAACTAAATTATCCGACATGACTCCTGCTCTCGTTGGCGTGTGAAAACTCGTACTGGCAAACTATCCGGTAAGAATGGCCTAATAAGTAGACACTTCAATATATAATAACTAGTACCTAGTCATGGTTTTCTTCCACTAACAAACTCAAAGACACTTTTTAATCATGTGATGGATAGCACATGAATCCAGTCGGCGGCTGGTATGCATTCTTGGTTGCTTGTTCTTGCAATGAAAGCCAAGTAGGACGTACGACCATCATGGGGAGCAGATCAAACAAATCCTTGCGCTGCCTCTTCCTCTTACCCGGTTCCTGTGAAGGAGATTGAAAGGACAAATTGACAGAATTGCTCATGTGTACTACACTGCTGTACTAGAATAATCCTCGATGCTTCTCAAGCCTATGACATGATTGCTACTTCATGAGCATATGGATAATCTTCATTCATCATCACTAGAGAAAAATGACTTAAAGACTTGGAAGTAACTACTCTCATCCCTTAGGAATTGTTGATGTTAAGGTGCTATGGACCTATGGTAGCTCACTGCTTTGTCTTTATCGCCTTGTGCATAGGTATCTCAAATTTCAGTTACCTATCTTCTAGCCAGTTTGGTTTGCATCTTCTCATTCATGGTAGTAGTATCTATTTACCATGTCATATGCTCACAGGCCTTCTATATGCCTGTAGCATAACGCATATCAAGCATGCATACTACATTTGGGCGAAACATGATTGCTAGACTTCGGCATCATACATGCATGTAACATGTTTTAGCAGTTAATCGGAGATGCCGTGTTATTATGATGTACACCCACCTCCGGGTTCCGTTCCTAGTTTGAATTTGTATGACTTTCTTACTATTACAATATAGACTACATACTTTAATTCGACACATTTATTGTTGCCGCTAGAAAAATACTAATGGAACATTTGCAATAGATCTCCTATATAACTGAAATCAAATATCTCAAATGTATTAGAACTTGTGTAGGATGTACACAAGATCATCCCTCAACTTAAATGTGCATTTTTTCCTTTCAAAAATTATAAAACGGATGTAAATACATAAACAATACTTGTTCTGCAACCATCAATAATTGCTGTACAACTAACGGACGCTGATTTATGTATCGGGAGTCAACTGAGTTGATTTGTTATATTCTATTAGTTTGATTTGAAAAATAAAATCATCTGTGCTAGGTTACCTATGAGAGAGGGAAACGTACATCCATTTCTTTACAAATTGAGTTATTATGAAGTTCATTCTTGGTAACAATGGTTGGATGGATAGAGAAGAGGTCTAAGCCATCATTCTCGTCTTAAACATTGATGACAAAGACATGCTCGTGTGCCAGATCAGAGTTTATGCCATTCGGGAAATGGTTCAATCACTCATAGTTCGTTCAATCATACATGGATAATCAAAATATCGCTCGAAACCAGTATGAGCACTGAATTTTTATCATATCCATTTAAAACACTACTACGATCTGAATAGGCAGTGTACAAAATGAACATACTTTCCTTGCACCTTATGCTTTAGATTTGCTCTACAAGCTTCCTCCACATGTACGCTTTGAGCACACATATTAATACAACAATAAAAAAGATTTCCCCGCCTACCACATCTCTCAAAGTAAAGCCATGCCACTTGACCAAACACAATATTTCACATGTCTCCTAATCCCAGCTCATGCATTGTCATGAGGTAGGTACCACGAGGGCGATCCCTGAACTAACAATTATGATCACAATTTGCCATGAATTTGACACTGAAACGTTCTTATCACTAATACAAAAACATTCATCCAAGCCGGAAAGGTGTGGTGTGTGGGTTTGTATCATACGCAGCTCCGTTCAACCAAAAGGTGGTAAGGTTACGTTTGCGGGCACCTCTAGATAAGAGACATCTAACAAAATCATGTAATCCAGACAACCCTTACCAAGAGCCTTCGGTGGAAGTATCACCCATGGCTCTAGTTCTTGTTGGTGTGTCGAAAGTTGTATGCCCCGACAACTCTCTAGTCATAATCATCTGAAAACTAGATGCTACAATATTGAGAAACTTTCCAGTCATATCATGGTACATGATTTAGTGTATTATCAGGTGGTGGTTGTTCTCCAGTGTGGACACGTCCTTTATCATTTCTTCTTACAAATCAATGGACACCAAGTAAGATTACTATGAGGGCCTAATCAAACACATCCCCCTATTTGTCGTCGATCATGATGGATTGTTTTCCTTCTAGGATACGTGCCAACATTGACTAGTCGTCAGACGGATAGAACCATGGTTTTGGGTACCGGACGGTAAATTCGGTTACCGACCGGTAACCGCGTTTCGCACTCCCCCACGATAATTGGGTATACCGAGCAAAAACATTCAATCTTTTGAATTTTTTGAATTTAAACTCCTGACGCCTTGTTATATAAGATACATCTCCTATTAAAACATGTGCATACTCGTGGCCTAGTGGTTTCTAAAAAAATATGAGCGTCCGAGGGTCGAACTTGCGACCTGCAAGTGCGCGGCAGTGGAGCAGTCGTGCTACCACTGCACCACTACTAGTGCATAGAATATTTGGTGTTCAGAACTTATATATCGTGTCTTAACAATTTTGAATTCAAATTTTAAATTTAAATTTCGCTCGTTTTTTTTCGAAATTTTGTGGTTACCGTGGTAACCGAGTTTACCGCCCCCCCCCCCCCCCCCCCCCCTCCCCCTCGAGAAAAATGTTCCATTCAGGATCCAAAACATTGGAGAGAACCATGCCAAGAATCATTAGAGAAACATATTTACATAAATTAAAAAAATACATTCCAGCCATGCGGGTGTCGAAGTCTTCTTTCTCCTGCATCCACCCACGACATGCTGTGCGCAAAGCACGATGCCACTTCTAGGTCCCTATCCATTTTTCACTCTACTGCTACTGCTACACTCCTGGCTGTAGTTTCATCTCATCTCTTGGCTGCTAAGGAAAATATTATTATCAATGGGGACGCATGGGGGCTGTAATAAAAAAGGGAAGAGCACTAATTAATTATTAGTGAATGACATGGTTTACCTGCTAATGGCATCACCAACAGGACTGCAAACGTAGCAGCGCCAATCAAATATGGTGGTGTACTAAATCAAATCGAAGGGACAATTTAGTAATCTTCGGTGCGATGGAAAACCAAGTCACATAATGTTGCATACTTCCATAGGTATGTATCTGTCATGTTTGGATTTGAGATTTGTATCTCTCAAATGTAGCAACTAAGTTGTTCCTTTTGAGTTCCGCATGGTTTTCTTTATGATTTTCGGTGGTTGTCTTGTCTAGCACAAAGTTGTGTTCCACGCCAACAAAAGGCAAATTTCTCATTACAAACAGCAAACACCATTGCTAGCGTGCCTCATTGATCCTTTGACAGGGGACTGGGAAGAACAGCTAGTTCGGCAAACCGTCTGGCAGGTGGACGCCCAACGTATACTTGCAATCCCATTACCAATGCATGAAATGACCGACTTTCTGGCATGGAATCTGACAAGAACAGGAGTGTTCATGGTGCGTTCTGCTTACCTTGGTAATTGAGAATCTCATTTCGGTAGAAAAATACAATCTCTGGAGGCAACTTCGAACTAGAGAGATATTTGGGATTCGATTTGAGGCTGTTGTGCCCAGCAAAGATAAAAATCTTCATCTGGAGGGCACTTCATAGTGTGATCCCTTGCAGCTCAATTCATGCAAATAAGCACATCAAAATAAATCCTAGTTGCCCTGTGTGCAACTTAGGTCCTGTTGCGGATGATGTGTGGAAATTATTTGGTATGGAGGATATCACTGAAAAGGCATGATTGATGGATAGGGCCGGTAAGGCTACTCTGGAAGACCTGTTGTGCTTAAAAGACCATGCCATTTATATTCCGGGCTTGCCAAAGTTGAGATAAGTAGTGGCAACTGCAGCGTGGTACTTGTGGTATGGAAGACCAAAATTAACTCATGGGGGATGTACACAAGGCGCTGATAAAATAAACCTGGCTGTGGGAGCACTGTCGGCGAACTATATTATTTCATGTGCACCCAAAGCCAAGCAGAGATTGGCAGTACGGATGAAGCCTAGAACCGGATATGACAAACTGAATGTTGACGCAGCATATTGTTAGAGTTAACCTTGTTGTATATGTGTGTAGACTTGCATTACTAGTGTATTAAGTACTAGCGTGTGACATGGCGCAGCGGCCGGTTCGACAAGCCCAGAGATAGAGAGTGAGCGTGAAAGGATCCGCAAGCCAGGAGGCGAGTGCATGGGGCGCATTACTAGATTACTTAGTCATAAGGCAGTGTGGTAGTGGCCTAGTAACTACTCCCTCCTTTCCGGTTTATAGGGCTCAATTAAAAAATCTCAGCAATCAAGGTAGATGGTGAGTGGTGGAATACTTTTTGTAGTTTGCAAAAGCACCCAATTAATGCTCTTGTTTTCCTCAAAAAATATGTTTACCAATGCATAAAGTACATGCATTGGTCAATTTTGTCTTAATACTTGCATGCAATGATTCAATGCACCTTCGAATCTGAACATGTGATAGGGAACAACCAAATTGAGCCTTAGAGTAGCCAGAGTGGATATGTGTATGTTACTAGTGTATGTTGCTCTCCATTGTGCCTAGTCTTATAAAATGAAAAAACTAATTTTTTTTGAGATATGCCTTATAAACCGAAAAGGAGGGAGTAGACATGCAGCTGATAGGGTGGGAGGACCTGCACATTGGTGAGCCGAGAAACTAGCTCCAAAGGCGTGGAGTTAGCTGAGTGGTTGAGTAGGTCCTTGAGAGAACATCAGCTGAGTTAGAGTTAGTGGTGCTAGTTGAGGAGAACGTGTGCATGCATGTAGCTGAGATAGCGAGAGAGATAAACGGATCAAGCCGGTGTGTGGCTTCCATGCATGTCTTGCAGGTTTCCTACTTAAGGCCTTGTACCCATGTTGTTTAGCAAGGAGAAGAAATATAGAAAACGGCACAAGTTGTGTGCATGCCAAAGCCTGTGTGTGCTCTTCTTCCTCTTGTACATGTGTGTTCCTTCTTCTTCCTCTTGTACATGTGTGTTCCTTCTTCTTCCTGGGGCATCCCCAACATTTGGTATTAGAGCCATGGTCGGAGAAGGATCGCGCACTCCGCCGCTTTCCCCAGATCGCCGGAGGGGCTCAACCACGCCTATACGGCTTGGGCGGAGTTCAACAAGGTGCGACTACCACGAGGAGGGTGGTGTACGAGAGCCTTGTCTGACGAGGTCCGTTTCCCCGACATCGTTTAGTTGGGTCATGACTGAAGGAGAACATGATTCCCGGTAAGTCGTGCCACCGGCGCAAGGAGGTGATGGTCTTGGAGTGGAGGCCATTGCCCCGAGGAGTTCATTGTCCATGTCTGAGTCGTCGACAAGGTGCGTCATAGTCGACAACATGGAGGCGAGTCATCGGTGAGTTGCGACACCGGTGACGAACATGGAGTAGCGAGCGTGTCGTGATGGCACACTTGCGGTGAAGGCCATGAGTGGAGGTGTGATGTCGTGTTCATGGGGGTGCCAGTTTGATACCCACCATGTGAAGCGTCGGCGCGGTGCCGACGATGTTGGTGCTGTGAGTCTACCACAAGATGAAGATGGGACAAGATGACATTGGTTGCCGTCTCCGTGTCTCACCTAGAAGCTCGATCTCGGCAATAAAAATACAACAAGGTTAAGGGGATGATTGTTAGAGTTAACCTTGTTGTATATGCCTCGTCTCATGTTTATTTTGTATTGCATGGCAACGTTGTCCGTGGACTTGCATTAGTAGTGTTAAGTACTAGTGTGTGCATGCTTTGCGACATGCCGCAGCGGCCGGATCGACAAGCACAGAGATAAGAGTGCGTGTGAAAGGATCGGCAAGCCAGGAGGCGAGTGCATGGGGTGCATTACTAGATTACCTAGTCAGAAGTCAGTGTGGTAGTGGGCTAGTAACTAGCCAGTACATGCAGGTGATACCGTGGGATGACCTGCACATTGGTGAGCCAAAAAAGGGAAACATTTACTGTCGGCGTGCCGGCCGAGCGTTTGGGCCGGACGCGTGCGCCCCGCTTGATCCACCTGGATCCAGCATTCCATGTATTGCGCCACGCCCCTCTACTCACCGTTTGACTCCCATCCTTATCTCTTCACCCCGGCGCCTCGTCCACTCGTTCCTCCTCTGTTTCTCTACTTCTTTTCACTTCTATTCGCTGCGACCACCATGAAAGATCTTGTTTGAGCTCGTGCCGCTTCCCCTTCTCTATTCATCTTTCTTCAGACCTCCCCCGACTGCCGTGGGTTGCCACAAAGCCGGCACACACTGCCGCGCCCTCTCTGATGCTACATCCATGGTCACCACGAGCAGGGACCGTTGTCATCGAATGCTACATCCATGCGCACCACGAGCTGGAGCCGTGGTCACCGGATGCTACATCCATGGTCACCAGATGCTTCATCGAAGCCCACCACGAGCTGGAACCGTGGTCACCAAATGCTTCATCGACGCCCACCAATTGCTGGAACCAGCAGAGACGAGTGCTGGTAGCCGGCGAATTTTTTGCGAGCTCCCGCATGCCTTTTGTTTCTGATTTAGCCGGTTGCAGCTTTTTAGTTTGTCGGTTCCAGCTTCTTTTTTGGCCGTTTGTAGCAGTTTCATCTAAAGCTCTGATTCTACATCCATGGTCACCACGAGCTGGAACAGTTCTCACCGAATGCTACATCCATGCTCACCACGAGCTGGAGCCGTGGTCATCGGATGTTACATCCATGGTCACCACGAGCTGGAGCCTTGGTTACCGGATGGTATGTTGCAATCGCCAAAAAAAAAGGCTGGAACCAGCGTTCACATTTCCTGGAAACGGCAAACACGGTAGCAGCGCCCCCTGCAGCCTCCCTGCGCAAGCACCGACTGCAATAAAAGTTGGATCCGTGAGTTTTTGGTGTTGTTTTTGCTGCTTGGCATTGGGGATTTGTTTTTGCTAGAACTAACATTTCATTTTGCTGGAACCAACACCTGTAGATGCGGGTTACTGCAGAGGGCACGGGGATGCTGCATATCATCACCTACGGTCGCCAGACGACGCGCGGCCTTTCCGGCGCCAGCGGACGGCGGCCCTTTTTTATTCCTGCAGCGAGCTGTGGTGGGGACGGCGCTGCCGGGGGCCGAATCCAACTTGGAGGCAGGGCGGAGAGAACGAGGGAGGAAGAAGACACGCGGGGGACCAAATCCAACGGCTGTTCATGGCTGAATCGGGCGGCTGGGGGCAGACCGGCCGAAAGTTTCGGCCGGCGCACCGGCGCCTAGTAGTCACCGCCAAAAAACTAGCTCCGAAGGCGTTGAGTTAGTTGAGTGGTTGAGTAGGTCCTCAGAGAGAGGCTGCATGTACATCAGCACGTGTGAACAACAGCTGAGTTAGTGGTCAAGTTAGTTGTGCTAGTGGAGGAGAAAGTGTGTGTGTGTGTGCGCGTGAGAGAGAGAGACACACACACACACACACAGAGAGAGAGAGAGAGAGAGAGACGGATCAAGCCGGTGAGTGGCTTGGCCGTGCTTGTGTTTAGTGAGGAGAAGAAATATAGAAAATGGAACAAGTTGTGTGCGTGCCAAAGCCTGTGTTTGCTCTTCTTTTTTCTCTTGTACATGTGTTTTCCTTCTTCTTCCTGGGGCATCCCCAACACATATGATATGGATACACTACACGGTTCGATTGGCGCTGTGCTTAGGGACCACAATGGCCGATTCATAGCTGCTGCATGCAAACGAAAAAATTGTCATATGTTTTGATTTGTTTGCAGCTTAGGCAACTGCAATTCGTTTTGGCATGGATCTTGCTCGAACAGTAGGATGCAGTAAGATCGAGATCAACTCCACCAGCATTGAGGTAATCGAAGCTCTTAAGGATGGCAACTCTTCTTCGGTTGGTAGCACAATTTTTGGCAACTGTTATTTCATGTCATTAGATGTCAATCACGTCATTTATGATCATTGTAATAGGGAACCTAACCAAGTAGCTCATGAATTGGCAAGGCAAGCTAAATCCTCCCTGCCCCCTAGTTGTTCGATGGATACCGCCCCTAGTGAGGTCATTCCTTTGTTTGTAAATGATGCCACTGTTTTGGGGATTGGATAAGAAATATTATTTGTCAAAATAAAAACACACCATGGCTAACATGTGGTCCCATTGAGCTATGTTACTTACAAAGCAGTGTGGCACCATTAACACACCCTTTCCTTATTTATTACAAAGCCAAACGTGCAATTTTCCGTGATTCATGTGTGGATTTGAGGTCTATATCTCTCTAATTTAGCAAATAAGTTGTTCCTTTTGAGTTCCGCACGGTTTTCTCTAAGATTTCCGGTGCTTGTCTTGTCTAGCACAAAGTTGTGTTCCACGCCTACAAAATACAAATTTCTTATTACGAACAGCAAACACCATGGCTAACTTGTGGGCCCATTGAGCTATGTTAGTTACAAAACAGTGTTGCGCCATTTTAAAAAAACAGTGTTGCACCATTTAAAAAATACAGTGTTTGCCACTTGTAATTTGGTGGTTGTGTGAGAGTTGCACAGGCTCAAAGGCACAAGTGCAGCTAAGCCTTCCGAGCCTATAAAACACCATCCACTCCTTCCTGTTCCAATGCTACATCCCCAAGCCACAGCAGAGGATACGAGAAAAAGAAACCCCTTGCTTACTTGTAAGTTGTAACCCACCCACCCCGTGGAGAGTTCTTCCACATAGTAACCCACCCTTTGCAAAGCCAGGCAAGATGTATAACGCTCTGTTGAGGCAAGGGATGTCCTACACAGACCATGTGCACAGACGGTACGATGAGAAAGGCTGCATCTACGCATGGTGAGAGACATAGTTGGATCCGCTCTACGAATATATTTGAACTGATTCCCCTGGTTCATGTCAATCCCTTTGTGTTCACGCTGTTCTTGATTGGAATATCTTTGAACCGATTCCCCTGGTTCGTTATTCCCTTCATGATTTCTGCGTTATTGATTGGATATTTATTTTGGGTTGCAACGCGTTCACAGCGCTGTGCTGCTTATGCTGCTATGAGACCTGCGAATGCTGCCTCGACTGCCTCTGCTACTGCTGCAACTAAACTAGCCATGCCCGCCATGGACGGACAGATGCAGCAGCCCCGCCCGGAGAACGAGCAGCCTCCGCCGCCTTCAGTTACCCCCAAAACATTCTAGAATTTCATAATAAGTGTGCGTGCGTGCGTGCGTGCGCGCGCGCGTGTGTGTGTGTGTGTGTGTGTGTGTGTGTGTTAACTCGGTGAGAACTATATCAGGATATTATCTTCTCCCGACAAGACTATCACAGTAATCATCAATCATGGTTTGTGTTGCACCTTAATTTAATTAGCATCAAAATCTTGTGGCTGAAGACTTTTACCATATAAAACTTATAGTAGCCTTTGCTTATCATGCTCTAGTTGTTTTTTGTTTCCCTGGAGGTTCCGGTTTGTGGGATTCACATGGGATAAGGGTTTATGTGTAGAGTCTGCCGTTTGGCTTATTGGAGGTGAGCAATGTAGTGCACATCTTCGTTCTTGTGGTCTTAGTGTTGTTGATAGGTAGTTTTCCTTTCCAGCTCACGTAGATCATGCATTGTTTGCAGGTTTCCTTTTCCAGTTTCAGTAGTTCGTAATAAAGACAAGTAGTTTCTAGCAGTGGCAGCGCCAGGATCAGGGCAGGACCGAGGAAAATCCAACGCCAAAAAAACAAACAAGGCTCACCACCCAGGCCACAGCCCGGGCAGCCTGGGACTTGTCTCTGCCTTCTAGTAAAGGAAATCAGAGAGGAAGCTCTCTTTGTAACAAAAGAAAAACATCAGATTCTGGTTCTCACCAGACCACTGTGCCGTTTATTCTTCTTTCCTACCTGAAATTCTCTCTCTCTTTTTTTGCCGGGCTCCAGAAATTATCTGTTTTCTTTAAAACGGAGGCAAAAAATTTAAAACGGAGGCAAAAGCTTTGCTTCATCTCATTAGTTAAGGAGGAGAGGAACGTAGTCTTAATGGTTACATGACCACTTAGGTCCAAACAAAGGGATCACTCTCCCGGCAAAATATTAAAATGAACATGTGCAACTACTAATGACTCCACACTGGTGTGGCTGATGTTGGTTGAGCTTGAGGAGATTAACCCGCCATACCAACCAGGCCCAGCAGCTAGGTAGATGGTTCAGCAAACTGTAAGCTGATATTCAAGGAGAAGATATTTACGAAAAAGTTTTGTGGCTTCAGAGAGGAATGATCCTTGTGCTGAAGACGAGGTAGCATTCCAAGACTATAGAGCACCAGGTTAATGAAAAATACATAAAATACATGTCCGGATACTGTGCAACTGCTTCAGTGGACAGGAATGCTCATAGTCGCTTCTAAACTATGGTGCAATAATCCCCAATGCCTCTCAAGCCTACGCAACTTATTTAGATAAGTGATGGCCAACTTCTTCAGTATACGTTGATGATCTTCATTCAGAAACACTAGAGAAACGAGATCCAAGAGACCTGGAATGCAACTATATTTATTTGTCAGGAATTGCTGATGTGAAGGTGCTTCGCTAGCTCATTGCAATCATTTATCGGCTTGTGAGGTCGCACTTGTCTCCAATTTGAGCACATGTGGTACTTCTCTTCTAGTCCATTTGATTTGCCATCTTACCATTTTATGGTCGAATATCATATCTTTACCACGTCATATTCTCATATGGATATATGAATGCATGTATCATTCTGATGCAGAGGCCAGGGGCTATCCTCCTTTAAAAAAAAACTTGGATATTAAATCAAATGAACCATATATTACTGCTTATGTGCTCATTTGTTGGTATTGTTATGCCCATGTTCTAGTGTTATTATCGTGCACGCCCACCTTCCAGTCGGTTTCTTAATTTGGAGCAATGCCCTTGGGGCAGCCATGTGTGACCATTTTTCTGTTGAACTTTATTGTGATCGGATGATCAAATTTGAAATAATAAATAAAAGGTTTTGTGCATCACTCGGTGCAGAGGTCGATGGATGTTCCCTCTTTTCAGAAATTTTTTTGGAGCTTTACCGGTCAAATATGGCAATGTAGTGAATCAATTCAATAGAAATTACAGTAGGTAGGTGACACTTTAGAAACCTTATGGTCCAACGAAAACTAATGATGTCCCACTTTCATCTCCACAAGGATATCTCTAATTTATGTCAGAAGATACTGCATTCAGATGTGATCTCTTCTGCCCTATTAATGCACTTGTGATCTACGCATCTGGATGCTGTCACGGACTCACGGTACTTGCATACACAAGTTAGGAGAGACACAAAGCTAGCCGGAGAGAAGATAAGAGAAAGCGGGACCCGGCCAGCTGGCCAAGATGTATAACAACCCTCCGCCGGTGCAGGGCATGTCATACTACGAGCACACGCAGAAGCGCCACCATGAGAAGGGCTGCCTCTATGCATGGTAAGATACGATCGCCGGCCATCGTATATAGATGGAATTTTTTCTGCAGCGTGATGTGACAGTTGCACTAGGAACAAGATCAATGTACAGGCAGTGAGGCGTAGCTAACTTTGCAGGCACGACTAGTTAGTATAGTAGTGGAGATCGAGGCACATCTTGTAATCTAGTTCCTGGCCATACCCATGCATGCACGCACACATCATGGTCATGGGTCCATATATGTCATGACCTTATGGTCCTCATCGATTTTATTCCAGCCCATCAGAACAGAACACTCAACTAGACCAAGAATCCTCTGCACACAATGAAAGTCATGATTCACAACCGAGAGAAAAAACGAAGACTCCATGTTCAGACGGGTGCAAAAATGGATGGAGAAAAAGGGACTAATTGTAACCCTCTGCTATTTAACCTGGAAAAAAAAAATCTAATTTTCACTACAAAACCAAACCTGAAAGTCTAAAGAAAAACTGAACTCGAAATTTTTCTATTGGAAGTCCAACGGGGTTATCACTACAAAGTGCAGCTATCTTTCCCATCCTATAAAAGAACATCCGCTTCTCCTTCTTGTTCCAATCCCACAAGGCAAACATGCACGGGAGAGGAGAGCAGAGCAGAGCAGAAAAGAAAAAGAAAAACTCTTCCGCCATCTGAAAAATCCTCGGAAAAATCATAGAGAGACAGGGCAGAAATATCTTGCAACTGATCTTCCCCAAGTTCATTTCAATTCCTTGGTGTTCTATTCGTTCCTCCCTTCATAATACTATTATTTGTTCTTCCGTTTATGATTCTGTTTCTTTACCAAGCAGTCTCTAGCTTGTGTGTGTGATTGACTGGCTATTTCAGTTGCAGCGTGTTCACAGCGCTGTGTTGTTTCTGCTGCTACGAGACGTGCGAGTGCTGCCTTGACTGCCTCTGCTTCTACGGCAACTAAGCCAGCCATGGCAGCCATGGATGGACCGACGGACGGATCCACCGGCCTCCATTGCCTTTAATTACCCCGACATTTTTTGAATTTCATAATAAGCGTGTGTGTCTAGCTGTCAACTTAGCTGGATGAGAGCTTTATCAGATATTGCTATACTATTTTCTGTCTCAGACAAGACTATCACTGTATTCATGGATCATGGTATGTGTTGCGCTAAGAGATTTTGGTCTAAACAAATGAATAAACATTTTAAATAGCGCGCTATAGCTCCGCAATAGCACGTTATAGCATTTGGAAGAGGTCTGCCGCTAAGATGCTTAGCGCGCTATTTAAAACTATGATTTAATTAGCATCAGATTATGGTTCCCCGGATTCAAAGTACTACTGATGATTCTCCATACTGTTGTCGCTGATATTGGTTAACTAGATTGTAACTTGCCATACCAACTGCTAGCAGACGGTTCAGCGAAGCTTAAACAAGATAAAATAAAGAAGGCATTAGTTCAATTGTCGATAAGATACGAGGATCGACAAGATTTGGGAAGTTTAAGAAGTGGTCCGTGGTTGTGTACTTTTATTCCGTTTAGAATCTGAATTTAATTAAATATCTTTTGTTGCAATAATTACTTCAAAACACAGGTTGCATTGATCCTCTGTAATTAGCAAGGCTGCTAAGACTGACAATCTCACTAGTTTCGTCGAGGACCAAGACAAGTACTGTAATTGTGTGTGCAGGTGTTAATCATTGATCATAGTCCAAGTAAACCTGCTGGCCGGCCACCCATCCCAGCCGCTTCAGGCGCCTCCTCACGCTCCCCGCTTCCTCGCAGTCGCCGGTCGGAGCGCCGGGCAAAGCCCCGGCCGGCCGCTGGTGGCCGCGGGCCATCTCTCATCTACTCATGCGTCCTGAAGGCAGATCAGTTTCGGTTCATCTACTCACTCGCCTTCCATCATGGGCTAATGGCTAGTGGCGCCCAAGGGAGATGCAGCCATCACGTCCTCAGCGAGTCGCCGGCGTGGTCTAGCGTGTGCGGATTTGGCCATGGAGGCGTCGCAGCGCGAGGCCCTAACGTCCTTAGCGATTGGGGCGGCAGTAGACAGATCTGCAGCGACTCCTTTGGCAGCGGCGGCCATCGGCACATGGGTGTTGCCAGTTTGGCTTTTAATCCAATGGCTTGTCCCAGATCACTGATTTGGACCAGGATCCACCGGCTGCGCTCCTGCAAACCTTTCGCCGCAAACTCGGCCAGATCGGCGGTGTGGCACGGTTTGCGGTAAGATATAGTATGTGTGAGGGTCCGGCCGACGGTCGTGCAGGCTTGGCCGGAGCTGCGCGCTGGTGCTCAGGGCAGGCGAGGTGGCAGTCGGTGGTGAGGTTCTCTGTCTTCGTCGGTGTTGGTCTGTGATGACAACCCGTCCTGCGGTGGCGCCCTCGCCGTGTATTACGTTGACCACCGAAAGATCTTTGTGAGGGTTTCTCTCTTCGGATCCGGTGGTTGCCTTCGACAATGAGTTGCAATCTGTGGATAATGACATGACACAGAGGGTATGGTTATGCAGCGGCGACGGTTTGTTTCGTCCAGAGCATGCGGCTACTAGGATTGCGGAAAAGTGGTGGCGACGACACATGTTTGTCTCCGATGGTGGTGCTCCTCGAGCACCCAGTCTCGATTTGCGTAGTGAAAACCTAGGTGTGACTCGAGTTGGTTGTACCTAGTAATGACGATGTTTTTTGCGTCGTTACCTTGTTGAAGGCATTTCTCGGATATGGTCGGACTGATTCTTCAGGATGAAAACCTAGACTCTGGTTTTTGATGGTCGGATCCGGTGACGGCGGCGCTTGAACGTCGCTCCCTTTTTGAAGGTGTTGCTGTTGAAGAACCTCATTGTTCCTGTGGTGTCATGAGATAGTTGGTGCGGATATGGTCATTGTTGCAGATTATCAATCACGAAATTGATCGTTTCGTTTTTTTACTACTTGCTTAGGTATGGCTTTGGTCTTATATGATTTTGCTATTTGCCGGGCAGCTTTTTTTGTGTGTGTAGGTATTGACTGTGTGCATCCTATCTATGCAGAGGCCGGGTATGTTCTCATTATGATTGTATCCGCTTGATGCTTCTTTGTAATAAAATCCATCCTTTGTCAAAAAAAAGTAAACATGCTGGTTCGATTAACCTTAAGGTTATCACTTGGGGGAAATTGTAGTTTGCCTACAAACATCTACACTTGGGGCTGGACAACATCTAGAATAGAGGAAACACAGCCGCGTGGCACGCTCCTGCTCCAGCTGGATCCAGGATCCTGCACACGAGGGCTAGGAGAAGCCCATCGGTGATGTAGCTGCCTAGCATTCGCTCTGTAACCATCGACGATAGCTAGTCTCCTCTTCGAGAGTCGCTGGAGGCGTAAGTGGAAGAGCAGTGGCAGCTTTTGCCATTTCGAGCTTCCTTGTCTTCGACATGGTGCAAGGTTTGGCAAGAAGATTGAGAGGTTTCGCGTGATTTGGGAATGTCACAAGCACTACCGGAATCGCCCCCTATGCCGACGGCCAGGGCCGTCGGCATAGCCCTTAGACCCGTCGGGATAGGCCTATGCCGACGGCCCCCGTCGGCATAGGGCCGTCGGCAACATATGCGTCGGCACAGCCAGGGAGGCCGTCGGCACAGAAAAGCCGTCGGCATATATGATACGCCGACGGGGGCCGTACATCTATGCCGACGGCCCAGGCCGTCGGCAACTATCACGCCTAACGGCGGCGGCCGTCAAGTCTGCCCAACGAAAGGTCGCCACGTGGCACCACTATGCCGACGGCCAGGGCGTCGGCATAGTGGTGCCACGTGGCGACCAGACGCTGCTCTAGGACCAGGGCTATGCCGACGGCCAGGCCGTCAGCATAAGTTGAAACTAAGCCGACGGCGAAGCCGTCGGCATAGTCCTTCATACAGAGCTCCCAGTAGGCGACACGTGGCCCCTATGGCCGTCGGCACAGTTTTTAAACTAAGCCGACGGCTAGGCCGTCGGCATAGGCGCCACGTGTCGCCTACTGGGAGCTCACGCTAGCCCTATGCCGACGGCCTAGCCATCGGCATAGTTTGCATTTGCTTTTTTTTTCTTTTTCTGTTTTTTTTCAATTCAAATAACAGCACATATCAGCAGATATATATGATGGGATAGGCATATAAAACACAATGGGATATCATCCGGCACCATCACAACAATATATGCATAAGCATCATCACACACAAGTCTCTAAATGAACATCATCACAACCAACATAAGCATAAGCATATAGAAAAGCACACAAGTCATCTAAATGATCATCACCACACACAAGTCATCTCCAGCATCATCACAACACACAAGGATCATCGAGCACCACGGAGGTCGTCACCGCCAAGACGGCCGAAGCCCAGGTCGTCACTGCTAGCGGCAGCGCTACCGCCAAGACCGCCTCCACCTCCGCCTCCGTCTCCGTGGATCGGAGTGGTCGGGCTCCGTGACTCGGGAGTGCTGCGAAGACCACCGCCAATGGTAGATCCACCTGTTCCCTGGATGTTGAAAAGACATATTAACGGGATATATGACTGTGTTGAAAGGAATGACATGCTTTGGTGAATAGATTGGGGATGAACTAACCGGCGAGGGGCCAGCGTTCTGTGCCACAAACTCCTCAAAGCTTATCAGCACTGGTTGTGCTAGAGGGCATTGTGCTGGAGGTAACCCCACGAACCTGCCGGCCGCCATATCCTGAAAAGCCTGCTGCATCTGGCTATCCCTCTGCACTTGGTGTTCATAAAGCCTCTGATGCCACGCAGCGGTCTCCTGGCGTGTGTACTCCAGGTAGGCCTACGGTATGACATGATGGAACTCATAAAACTACTAAATGCGGAAAATAAAGTGAGCAATGAAGATAAGAGGGAAAATACTTACAGATTGTTGCTCCTGAAAGAGGGACTGTGAACTGGTCACTGGCTGGCTCGTGCGCTGGGTCAGGCTCGGGTCAATCCGACGAAGCTGTGTGTAGGAGATACTAGGAGTGATCACAGCATCGAGAACCGCCTCCCGACCGTGCTCCTTGGGCCCCATGCTCACCACCGCCATGTCGTCCAGAGGCACCGCAATGGGGTCAGGTGTGTCAGGATGCAACTT
The DNA here is from genome assembly GCA_963921465.1 of Triticum timopheevii. NCBI lineage: Eukaryota > Viridiplantae > Streptophyta > Magnoliopsida > Poales > Poaceae > Triticum > Triticum timopheevii. Next base: position 72,508,629 of record OY997274.1, read on the forward strand.
CAGATACGCTTCAGAGTAGGCCTGCTTCCTCCCCGCGGTATGCTTGCCGTAGTACTGGGGCTCGCCAGGCTTGGAGTCCTTCCGCGTATGGGCGATCTCCCACGCCTGCATGTCTGAGAGCGGTCGCTTCAGTTTCTCCTCCTGCACCACCAAACAGAGGTTAGTCATACATAAGAAAGTGATGGTAAATAGAAGAAGAAGAATGTTTAATGGGGTTAGTCATACATTAACTGCCTTGTGGAGATAGTGGTTTCGGTTTCCCTGAGCATGTACTCCCTCCTTCCCTCGGTTAGCCTTATTTTTGATTCTCATAGCCGCCCAGGCTCCAGTCGGGTCACACCAATGATACACCAATGCCGACCAGGACTCGTCTTTTCCATAACACCAATTTGGACACACCTACATAATAAAAGCATAATGGCATGTAGGTGTGTCCAAATTGGTGTTATGGGAGCATAAAGCATAAAGCATAAAGCACCACAAGGTAATGAAAGCATAATGAAAGCATAATATATGAAAGCATAATGAAAAATCTTTTATACTTACCGCCAAGAACTCGGGCCTCTCCAAGGTAATGCCCATCCTCCGCGCTTCTTCCTTGGTCATCTTCACACCAAGAACGTCGTGGTAGTATGTGGAGATGGCCACATAGCGCACCTCGTACTGCATCTGGCGGGCCTTCTTCTTGCATTGGCGCAGCACGATCTGGTCCGCTCTAGCCCTGTGCTCCGGAAGAACTCGATAGAATTTCTACAATCATGCATGAAAACAAGAATGGAAGAAGCCATGAGTTAAATCATTTTCATGAAACTAGAATGGACTTGTTCTTCTGAAGAGAACTCACCCAGAAAGTAGTGATCACGGCCTTGGCATGGGTCCCATGGTCCACGTGGCGGGCCGCTTCCCAGTGGTCCAAGCTCATGGCCAAAACCCGACGGTCCGGCTGCCTGACTGGATCCGGATAGTACAACCCCGGCCAATATAACTTCAGCAAGACGGTGATGAGGCCGTTGGGAATACGGACCCCTTTAGAATATATCCAGTTGCTGCAAAAGAATGAACTATTAGCATGTGACAAGCAAAATAAATAACAACCGGAATAAGCATGTGACAAGCAAAATAATGAACCACTTACTCTTTTCCCGTGGGCTCAATGAGCCACTTCTGCTCCTCAGTAGCCGGAACCTGCTTTGGTAGCTTTGCGTTACCACGCAGCCACCCCTTATTGTCAACCCCCTTCCCGTCACCACCATCATCCCCGCCACCACCCTCCTCCCCGCCTGCCTCCCCCTCCCCAACCTCCTCCCCAACCTCCTCCTCCTCCTCCTCCTCCTCCTCCACCTCCACCTCCTCCTCCTCCTTCTCCTCCCTAGAGTGTACCTCACTAGAGGAGGGTACCTCACTAGAGGAGGGCCTCGAAGACAACACCCCTAAGTCGGTGAGGGTGCGCTCTTTCTGGCCGCGACCCCCTGTAGTGGCTCTCCCGCCAGCACCTCGTCCTCTAGAGGCTCTCCCCCCGCCCCCTCCTCCTCTAGGGGCACCTCTCCCTCGATCTCCCTGTGAGGAGTCATCGTCAAGTAGCCGAGGGGGAGGATTACGTGCTCGACCACTCCGACTAGGCATGCCGACGACCTTGCGTAGGAAACCCACGCCGTTGGCCTTCCCCTTGCCCATGTTCCACGAACCTGCATTGAAAAGAGAAGAAGCAATTAGTAAATTAATGAAATGAAGGAAAAGGCATGATAATAAGCACATTAATAAAAAGGCACAAAAAGGCATATTCCTAAACTATAGAAAAAAAATACTTGAAACGTACATCTGCTAGAACCCATATGAATCATCACCGTTGTAACCTCTTTCTCGGTCCGTCTCATCATCACTATCAATCATATCATCTTCGTTGTCCGACGGAGGTGGAGGCTCTTCCTCGTCGTCAGCGTCTTCGTTTAACTTTTCTAGCATAAGTATGTCATTTTCATTGACAATGGTCTCACCATCATTCCGTGCATCGTCGACATTTGGGTCCACATCATCATCACCCAATGGTCTAGCGTCATCGTTTCTAACCACATCATCATCATCATCATCAGGTTGCTCTTGATAGAACACTCCCTTGTATGTCATGGGGTTAATGTTGTAGTAATCGTCTTCATTCGGGTCTGGTAGCTTACCATGTGGCGACACCTTGAACACAACTTCCCAACCCTTTAGATACGCTTTTTGGCATGGGTAAGGCAGATAATATACTTGTGTAACTTGGGTAGCCGCAATGAAGAGATCGGCTCCGGCATAGACGGTTGATGGTTTAACTTCGACCAAACCAATGGAAGGCGTATGTTTTACCCCCTCCCGCGGATCGAACCATCGGTATTTGAACACAGGCAGACTTAGGGTCTCCCGCCCCTGGCGGAATTGAACCTCGTATATATTTTGTACCCTTCCGTAGTAGTCTACTGAATTTTGACCGGGGGTGTACACTCCAGTATTTATAGTTTTGGGATCGGGGTGGCTGTTTTGGTGCTCCTCTGTATGGAAGCGATACCCATTCACATCATACTTTTTACATGTCATGACGGCAGGGTCAAAACCCATGGAAACCCATCTCAATTCATCATCCATAGATATGTTCGGATCTTTTCCCTACAAGTATAATGGAAATTGTTGCGTGCATTAGTTCGGTTAACTAATAAATGTTGAAGTAGGTATTTAATAGGGGAGTGTGGAAAATTACTTTCTCCATGAACCAAGCAACAAAATTTTTACGTCCAGGGTTTCCATGACGGAGAAGAGTAAGTGCCTCCGCCTCAGTAGGAGGATTCACTCCCGTCCATTCCTCTTGAACGAAATCACTAAAAAAAGATAAGTGGTGTTAGACCGGGACTAAGTGAACATGAAACATGATGATGTGGAAGACATAAAGGAATGGTGTAGTGGTATTACCTCATCCACACTTCCTCAACTTCCTTGATGTTGTGCAAGATATAGAACGTGAGGTCCTCCCACTCTTGTCGTGGCATGTTATAAGATTTCGGGGCCCCAGCCCTCCCACCTTGCGCGTTGAATAGATCGAGCCTGGGTTGATACTTGGGCTCTTCTATATTGTATCGAGGCACCTTGTTATGCAGATGGGGAACGTGGTCTAGATAGTATGATGTCCTGAGGTTTAACACCTCCTCCAGGATAACTGCCTCAGCTATGGAAGCTTCAATCTTAGCTTTGTTTCCACATTTTCGTCGGAGATGCTTGTTCTGCCTCTCAGGGCCGTACTGCCAGCGATTCTACACAGCCCCCCACCCCAACAATACCTCGTTCGCGAGGTGCAGAATGAGATGTGTCATCGGAGTAAAGAAGCCTGGTGGAAAGATCTTCTCTAGCTTGACTATCAACTCCGGTGCCTTCTTATGCAATTTTTCAGTCACCTCTTTACTTACTTCTTTAGCACAGAGCATGCGGAAGAAATGGCTAAGCTCGGCAAGCACTCGCCAGACATGCTCGGGGACATAGCCTCGAACCATCACCGGCATTATCCGCTCAATCCATACATGGTAGTCATGACTCTTCAGGCCGGTCACTTTGCCCATTGAAAGATTGACTCCCTTACTTATATTCGATGCATAACCATCGGTGAACTTCAAAATTTGTTTCAGCCAGATAAGTACTTCTTTTTTTCTGGCGGTTTAAGGACAAATTCAGCATCTGGCTTGAACCAGTTTTTTCGACCGCCTGTGGGAGGCTTCATGTTCAGGCGTGGTCTATCACAAATTCTCTGTTGATCGGCTCTAGCTTTTACGTTATCCTTCATCTTATCAGGAATGTTGAGGATCGTGTGGAAAAGGGACTCTGCCACATTCTTTTCGGTGTGCATCACATCAATATTGTAATGAAGTTTGAGGTCCTTGAAATAGGGAAGCTGCGAGAAGGGGGTAATGTGCGTCCAGTTGTGCGTCTCACCATATCCCTCGAAGCCTTTGGCTTTGGCTTTGCCTTTGCCTTTGACTTTAGGCTTGAGAGCTTTTAGCTGAGCAAGAACATCTGCCCCCGAAAATGTTGGAATCTCGGTTACTTCATGAACAACCCGGCCTTTCGTGAAGTTCTTCTTGTCTTCCCTGTCTGGATGGTCTGGAGGGAGGAACTGTCGATGCAGGTCAAAGGCTACATACTTGCCACCCTTACTCAGCCAAATCATTCGTAGAGCCTCCATGCACACTGGGCATGGCATCTTACCACTTGTACACCATCCGCAGAATAGAGCATAGCCGGGAAAGTCATGCATGTAATAGTGCAACCAAACTTTCATCAAGAAATTTCTCTGCAGATCCCGGTTGTATGTCAACCTCGGAAAGTACCAAGAATGGTGCAAAGCATCCACAAGCGGCTGCACAAACACACCCAATTGCTTCCCTGGGTAGTCAGGCCCCGGAATGATGAGCGACAAGAACATGGTCTTCCGTTGCATTAGGGCACCGGGAGGAAGATTGAGCGGAATTACAAACACAGGCCAGCAGATGTATGGATTGGACGACATACCATATGGATTCAACCCATCACCTGATATGGCTATTCTGACATTCCCAGCCTCGGCTGCTTCCTCGGGGTATTCTTCATCGAATGACTTCCATGCTTCCCCTCCCGATGGATGTATGATTTTTTTTTGGATTGTACCTTATACCTTCCTTGTGCCACTTCATCATTTTGGCAGACTCCTTCGTGATGAAAAGGCGCTGCAGTCTTTTTATAAAATCAAGATACCGAAGAACCTTAATGGGGATGGTTAGCTGCTTTTTCTCACCATCCTCACCGACCACCTCAATGTACCAAGACAAACCACACTTCCTACAGTACTTGTCATCCGCATACTCGTGCCTAAACAAAAGGCAATTCTTCGGGCAAACATCTATTTTCTCATAATCCATAGAGAGTGCCTTCATGATTTTCTTTGTATCATACATGCTTTTCGGCAGTTCATGACCCTCAGGGGAGCTGTTAGCCCATACTCCCAGGAATGCTTCGAAGCATTTCTGGCTACAACCGTACTCAGCCTTGACTGCAATCAATTGCGAGATGGCATCCAGCTGAGATATTTTCGCACCCGCATAAAGAGGTTTCTTCGACGAGGCCACGACCTCCAAGAAGGCCTTTGCGGTTGACTCCGGCTCCTCCGGTTCATTCTCTGAAGGTGTCGCATTTGCCGTTTCTGCAACAATGACATCATCTAGCATGTCCCTGACCCCGTCGTCCTCATATCCATCGATGCGTTGTCGCATCACCTCCTCTCTACCACGGTCCTGCTCGGCTATGTTTATCGGCGGCATGTCAAAGTTTGGCATATATCCGTGCGTGCGAAGGTGCTCACTCATGTCCGTCTGATTTCTACGGTGACGTCTGGCACATCTCGCACAGGGGCATGGTGGGATAATTCTCATTGGACGACGGAATATCTCCTTCAAATACACATCGGTTTTCGCGATCCACTCTGATGTTACTCGATTTCGACGGATAAAACCACTGTACATCCACTGATTATCTGCCATCCTCTGCTTTTTTGCAACCCACACAACATAATTAAGAATTCACTTAAATTAATGGCATCAAATTTTCAGTTTCTACCGCGTTTAATCCACCTACATCTCTAATAGGTAAAGATGGGTCCTAATCCCACCCGAGGATGTGTAGATTGAGTACGTTCTCCATTCTACCCCGTTCCGAGACAAAATTTCGGCAGCACCTCCCCGTTGTTCTCCAGATACACGTCTCGGCAAATAGCCGAGAGAATGTGCTCCGGAGAACAATGGGGAGGCGCCGCCGAAATCCTGTCTCGGAACGGGGTAGAACATGGAGAACATACCCAATATACACATACCCGGGTTGTCCGTGGAAAACGCTGGACAATCCGAAAGAGCTGCGGTGATAAATATACAATTGAATGCATATTTATCAATGCAACCCTTTCGGACGGGAGATGCCTAGGTTACGCCAGTTGACTTCAGAATGAAATCTAGTGACATGATTAAAAGAGCGTAGGAGGTGTAGGTGGATTTATAGCTCACCCTCGGCTGTAGAGGAAGTAGTCGAACAGAGGAGGGACGATCCGTGACCAACAACTCCGATGACGATCACTCCACCGACATGAAACTCTACAAAACCTACAAATTCCACCGCGACAAAAATTTAGAACATCACAACTCATAAAGCATATTTAAAACATATGAACATGCATTCATTTATTCTTGAATCATGTAGGGTTATTTCATCACATATTCATCATCATCATCACAATTAAAAATATTAAATAAATATTCATCATCATCATCATCACAACTAACAATATCAACAATATATTCATCATCATCATCGATTCATCTCATCGAACCAAAAAAATTTGCAACATTCATCTATCTATCTAACAATCTATCTATCTATTGATCTATCTATCTATATATCTAACAACCTATCTATCTAAAAACAGAAAAAAGGTGGAGATCTCACCGGCGGGGAGAGGCAGGGCCGGGGCGAGGCGGGGCCAGGCAGGGCCGGGGCGAGGAGGCGACCGGTGGGGCGACGCGGCGGGCGGTGGGGGAGCGCAGGATGGGGGAGAGGTGGCGGCCGGCGGGGCAGGGCGGGTCGGGGCGATGTGGCGACCGGCGGGGCAGGGCGGGGCCTGGCGGGGCGACGACGCGGAGAAGGAGGCGGAGCAGCGGCGGGGACCGGGGCAGAGGCAGGGGCCTCCGGCGAGACGGCGTCCGGCGGAGGAAGGTGGAGACGGCGATGTGGCGTTGAGTGGAGGCGGCGGTACGACGCGGCTGGGGATGGCGGCGCGGGTGGGGACGGTGGCGTGGTGCGGAGTGGAGGCGGCGGTGGCGGCTGGGGACGCTGGAACGGCGCGGCGGCGGGTGCGGCACACGGCGCGGAGTGGAGGCGGCACCGGGCGGGTGCGGCGCGGCGTGGGTCGATGGCGTGGGTCGAGATGGGGAATGGGTGGTGGGGGCGAACCGCATCGGATAAGGCAATCCTATGCCGACGGCCAAACCGTCGGCATAGGCCTGGCCCTTTGCCACGTCATCGATCTGTGGCCGTGTGCTCAGCTATGCCGACGGCCTTGCCGTCGGCATATCTCAAATTTTTTATTTTTTTTATTTTTTATTTTTTGTTATTTTTTATTTTTTGTTATTTTTTATTTTTTTTATTTAAAAAAAATTATGTATATTATTTATTATTTTTTGTTTTTTCGCAACATAGATGTGCCTTATCTAAACAAAAAAACGTACCCCGATGGTATATCGATTGCCCCCATCACGACCGTTGCTGCCGCCGTGCCCTTGAGGGGGGGGGGGGGGGGCGGGTAGCAATGCCACCCGAGCGTTGCACCGGGCCCTCATACATGCGGGGTGGTGTGGTGGCCTGTCCGAAGAGGTGGCACGCGTTTCCGGGGTGTGCAACCCCTCACGGACAGCGCCGTCGCTGGCACCTGGAGGGGGGAAACGGACGCGTCGGGTCTTACACGGAGGGGATCTTGCCATGGGTCTGGCCCGGATGTTGCTCCAAAGTGTTCCTACGGGCTGACCTAACACAACTGGGTGGATATGTCCACTGCTCAAAGCCCGTCCGTGCAAAGTCAAAGGGCTAGATCCGGTGGTCAAACGCTATAGGGTTAGGCGGGACGGGGGCCCTGGGGGGTAGCAATGCCACCCGAGCGTCGCACCGGGCCCTCATACATGTGAGGTGGTGTGGTGGCATGTCCGAAGAGGTGGCACGCGTCTCCGGGTGTGCCCCCCCTCAAGGACGGCGCCGCTGCCGGCACCTGGACTGGGAAACGGATGCCTCAGGTCTACACGGAGGGGATCTTGCCGTGGGTCTGGCCCGGATGTTGCTCCAAAGTGTTCCTATGGGCTGACCTAACACAACCGGGTGGATAGAGCCACTGGTCAAAGCCCGTCCGTGCAAAGTCAAAGGGCTAGATCCCGTGGTCAAACGCTACTGGATTAGGCGGGACGGGGGGGCTGGGGGTAGCAATGCCACCCGAGCGTCGCACCGGCCCCTCATACATGCAGGCTGGTGTGGTGGCATGTCCTAAGAGGCGGCACGCCTCTTCGGGGTGTGCCCCCCTCACGGACGGCGCCGCCGCTGGCACCTGGAGGGGGAAAACGGACGCGTCGGGTCTACACGGAGGGGCACCTGGAGTGGTTTGACCACGCGATCTAGCCCTTTGACTTTGCACGTACGGGCTTTGACCAGTGGACCTCCCCACCCGGTTGTGTTAGGTCAGCCCATAGGAACACTCTGGAGCAACATCCGGGCGAGACCCACAGCAAGATCCCCTCCGTGTAGACCCGACGCGTCCGTTTCCTCCCCCCAGGTGCCGGCGGCGGCGCCGTCCGTGAGGGGGGGCACACCCCGGACACGCGTGCCGCCTCTTCGAACATGCCACCACACCACCCCGCATGTATGAGGGCCCGATGCGACGCTCCGGTGGCATTGCTACCGCCCAGTGCCCCCGTCCCGCCTAACCCTGTAGCGTTTGACCACGCAATCTAGCCCTTTGACTTTGCACGGATGGGCTTTGACCAATGGACCTCCCCACCCGGTTGTGTTAGGTCAGCCCATAGGAAAACTCTGGAGCAACATCCGGGCGAGACCCACAGCAAGATCCCCTCCGTGTAGACCCGACGTGTCCGTTTCCCCCCTCCAGGTGCCGGCGGCGGCGCCGTCCGTGAGGGGGGGCACACCCCGAACACGCGTGCTGCCTCTTCAGACATGCCACCACACCACCCCGCATGTATGAGGGCCCGGTGCGACGCTCCGGTGGCATTGCTACCCCCCCCCCCCCAGTGCCCCCGTCCCGCCTAACCCTGTAGCATTTGACCAAGCGATCTAGCCCTTTGACTTTGCACGGACGGGCTTTGACCAGTGGACCTCCCCACCCGGTTGTGTTAGGTCAGCCCATAGGAACACTCTGGAGCAACATCCGGGCGAGACCCACAGCAAGATCCCCTCCGTGTAGACCCGATGCGTCCGTTTCCACCCTCCAGGTGCCGGCGGCGGCGCCGTCCGTGAGGGGGGCACACCCCGGACACGCTTGCCGCATCTTCGTACATGCCACCACACCACCCCGCATGTATGAGGGCTCGGTGCGACGCTCCGGTGGCATTGCTACCCCCAGTGCCCCCGTCCCGCCTAACCCTGTAGCGTTTGACCACGCGATCTCGCCCTTTGACTTTGCACGGACGGGCTTTGACCAGTGGAACTCCCCACCCAGTTGTGTTAGGTCAGCCCATAGGAACACTCTGGAGTAACATCCGGGCGACACCCACAGCAAGATCCCCTCCGTGTAGATCCGATGCGTCCGTTTTCCCCCTCCAGGTGCCGGCGGCGGCTCCGTCCGTGAGGGGGGCACACCCCGGACACGCGTGCCGCCTCTTCGTACATGCCACCACACCACCTCGCATGTATGAGGGCCCGGTGCGACGCTCCGGTGGCATTGCTACCCCCAGTGCCCCCGTCCCGCCTAACCCTGTAGCGTTTGACCACGCGATCTAGCCTTTGACTTTGCACGGACGGGCTTTGACTAGTGGACCTCCCCACCTGGTTGTGTTAGGTCAGCCCATAGGAACACTTTGGAGCAACATCCGGGCCAGACCCACAGCAAGATCCCCTCCGTGTAGACCCCACGTGTCCGTTTCCCCCCTCCAGGTGCCGGCGGCGGCCGTCCGTGAGGGGGGCCACGCACCGGAGATGCGTCCCGCCTCTTCGGAGATGCCACCACACCACCCCGCATGTATGAGGGCCGGGTGCGACGCTCCGGTGGCATTGCTACCCCAGTGCCCCCGTCCCGCCTAACCCTGGAGCGGTTGACCACGGGATCTAGCCCTTTGACTTACCACGGACGGGCTTTGACCAGTGGACATCCCCACCCGGTTGTGTCTGTTCGGCCCATTAGGGACACCCGGGAGCAATATCCGGGCCAAACCCACTGCTACATCCACTCCGTGTAGACCCGACGCGTCCATTTATTTTCCCCCCTTCAGGTGCCGGCGGCGGCGCCGTCCGTGAGGGGGGCCACGCACCGGAGACGCGTCCCGCCTCTTCGGACATGCCACCACACCATCCCGCATGTATGAGGGCCGGGTGCGACGCTCCGGTGGCATTGCTAGCCCCCAAGGGCCCCCGTCCCCGCCTAACCCTGAAGCGGTTGACCACGGGATCTAGCCCTTTGACTTCCCACGGACGGGCTTTGACCAGTGGACCTCTCCACTCGGTTGTGTCAGTTCGGCCCATAGGGACACCCGGGAGCAACATCCGGGCCAAACCCACTGCTACATCCACTCTGTGTAGACCCGACGCGTCCGTTTCCCCCTCCAGGTGCCGGCGACGGCGCCGTCCGTGAGGGGGGCCACGCACCGGAGACGCGTCCCGCCTCTTCGGACATGCCACCACACCACCCCGCATGTATGAGGGCCGGGTGCGACGCTCCGGTGGCATTGCTACCCCTAGGGCCCCCGTCCCGCCTAACCCTGTAGCGGTTGACCACGGGATCTAGCCCTTTGACTTCCCACGGACGGGCTTTGACCAGTGGACCTCTCCACTCGGTTGTGTCAGTTCGGCCCATAGGGACACCCGGGACCAACATCCGGGCCAAACCCACAGCTACATCCACTCCGTGAAGACCCGACGCGTCCGTTTCCCCCCTCCAGGTGCCGGCGGCGGCGCCGTCCGTGAGGGGGGCCACGCACGGGAGACGCGTCCCGCCTCTTCGGACATGCCACCACACCACCCCGCATGTATGAGGGCTGGGTGCGATGCTCTGGTGGCATTGCTACCCCCAGGGCCCCCGTCCCGCCTAACCCTGTAGCGGTTGACCACGGGATCTAGCCCTTTGACTTCCCACGGACGGGCTTTGACCAGTGGACCTCTCCACTCGGTTGTGTCAGTTAGGCCCATAGGGACACCCGGGAGCAACATCCGGTCCAAACCCACAGCTACATCCACTCCGTGTAGACCCGACGCGTCCGTTTCCACCCTCCAGGTGCCGGCGGCGGCGCCGTCCGTGATGGGGGCCACGCACCGGAGACGCGTCCCGCCTCTTCGGACATGCCACCACACCACCCCGCATGTATGAGGGCCGGGTGCGACGCTCCGGTGGCATTGCTACCCCCCAGGGCCCCCGTCCCGCCTAACCCTGTTGCGGTTGACCACGGGATTTAGCCCTTTGACTTCCCACGGACGGGCTTTGACCAGTGGACCTCTCCACTCGGTTGTGTCAGTTCGGCCCATAGGGACACCCGGGAGCAACATCCGGGCCAAACCCACAGCTACATCCACTCCGTGTAGACCCGACGCGTCCGTTTCCCCCCTCCAGGTGCCGGCGGCGGCGCTGTCCGTGAGGGGGGCCACGCACCGGAGACGCGTCCCACCTCTTCGGACATGCCACCACACCACCCCGCATGTATGAGGACCGGGTGCGACGCTCCGCTGGCATTGCTACCCCCCAGGGCCCCCGTCCCGCCTAACCCTGGAGCGGTTGACCACGGGATCTAGCCCTTTGACTTCCCACGGACGAGCTTTGACCAGTGGACCTCCCCACCCGGTTGTGTCAGTTCGGCCCATAGGGACACCCGGGAGCAACATCCGGGCCAAACCCACAGCTACATCCACTCCGTGTAGACCCGACGCGTCCGTTTCCCCCCTCCAGGTGCCGGCGGCGGCGCTGTCCGTGAGGGGGGCCACGCACCGGAGACGCGTCCCACCTCTTCAGACATGCCACCACACCACCCCGCATGTATGAGGACCGGGTGCGACGCTCCGGTGGCATTGCTACCCCCCAGGGCCCCCGTCCCGCCTAACCCTGGAGCGGTTGACCACGGGATCTAGCCCTTTGACTTCCCACGGATGAGCTTTGACCAGTGGACCTCCCCACCCGGTTGTGTCAGTTCGGCCCATAGGGACACCCGGGAGCAACATCCGGGCCAAACCCACTGCTACATTCCACTCCGTGTAGACCCGACGCGTCCGTTTATTTCCCCCCTCCAGGTGCCGGCGGCGGCACCGTCCGTGTGGGGGCCACGCCCCGGAGCCCCAAGACGGGCGTCTACGCATGCATGAGCACTTTCACATATGCATCGGGACCCGTGCGATGTTTCGGTGACATAGCTACACCCCGAATCCCCCCACTAACCAGAATTCCTTCCGTGTCGACAGTTTCCCCCCTCCGTGACACGGCGATAGCGACATTCGTAACGGGGCGCAATCGATATACCATCGGGTATGTTTTTTTATGCAAAAGCAAAAACTAAAATAAAGTAAAAATAACAAAACAAAGTAAAAATAAAAAAATAAAGTAAAATACATGTATGTCGATGGCCAGGCCGTCGGCATATCTGTGCACACAGGTAGGTTGTCCCACGGATCGATGACGTGGCGTGGCACACGGATCGATGGCATGGCGAAGGGGCCTATGCCGACGGCCATGCCGTAGGCATACCTCTGCCACAGATAAAATAAAAAATTAAGTAAAGTAAACATATGCCGACGGCAAGGCCGTCGGCATATCTGTGCACACGGATCGATGACGTCGTGTGTCACACGGATCAATGACATGGCAGAGGGTCCTATGCCGACGGCTATGCCGTAGGCATACCTCTGCCACAGATATGCCGACGGCCGCCGTTACCGCCCGTCGGCGTAGGGTAAACGCCGTCAAATGATCAGCACTGACCGGGGTTGTGGGCCCTGGCTAAGCCGACGGCCTGCCCTATGCCGACGGGCCCCATAGGCGTATCTCTGGCGGTCCCGACAGCCTCGTCTATGCCGACGGCCCCGTCGGCATAGATGTATGTATGCCGACGGCTTTTCTGCGCCTACGGCCTATCCTTGGCCGTCGGCATAGGTCCGGCCCCCGTCGGCAACCCCAGTTTTTCTGGTAGTGAAGCATGGGCTGTAGTTACAGTTAGGATGGCTAGAAGAAGGACAAGATTGAGGACGAGAATGGATTTTCACTATCTTCCCCGCTCCTCAATTTGAAGGTCTGAAAATCCAACTGTCCCAAAAATCCCGCCATATATGTGGAAACATCGGGAATCTCCAACGGAAACAACATGCACTTTTGTGCGAAACTTGAGGCATCATCATCTACATGGTGGTTCCCCAGGCGAGTTGTCAGTAGACCATAGAGCATCTCTGACAGTATCGAGAAGATATAGCTAATGACTTGTTGCTTCTAGGCATTCAGTACCGTGGGGGTGATGTGACGATTCACAAAAGATTCACCGTGACATCACTCACCGCCATGATGCTCCACATCTTTTTAGCCGGTTTTGATTGAGTTCTAGCTGGACCAGATGAACTATCTCACAAAGCGAAAATTACACAAAGCCAGTGACCACTTGCCTACAGAATGCCAAAAGCCCAAAGTTGCACCGACAACTACTTCCACTACTGGGGTTGTTTGGTTTGTGACTAACTATGCCAAAGATTGCCACACTTAAAGTTAGACAAGTTTGACCAACTTAGGTAAGTGTTCGGTTCAAGCCATACCTTAGGCAAGCCACACTTGAGCCCCACATGGCATACACACAAAAAGTGTGGCAAGATTCCCTTAATCTTGCCAACTTGTGGCTCTCATTTTGATGAACCGACCTTAGGCAAGCTTGGCAAAGTGTGGAAATGCTAGGCGTAGAACCGAACAACCCCTAAATGCCAAAATCTGCACTATTCTTAGCCACTGCAGATGCACTATTTTGAGCGATTCTACAATCTCCAATGTGTCCAATCTCCAAAATCAGCATCATGAATTCATGGGAGGGAGTGACCGAGGGATCAGGCCATTAGGGATGGCCAGATGGGCAGTGGCAGTGGGGATGGGAGGATGGAGGCAGTACCGGTCTAGAGCACCGGTCGCCCGGGTCGGCGCGTGCTTACTCGTGGAAGGAGATCCAGCAGAGTAGCCTGCAGCACTCCTCCGAAGGGGGAGTGGAGCGGCGGCGTGCCCTTGGCACTACTACAAAAAGGGCTATAGATGGAATGGCCACTAATGGCGCACCTGTGATGTGGTGCGCCATTACTATATTTTAATGGCGCACCTGGTGTGTGGTGCGCCATTAGTAGTTTTGAAAAAAAAACATAAAAAAAAAATTGTTACTAATGGCGCACCGTTGTATAGTGCGCCATTACTAATTGACATAGTAATGGCGCACCACATCCGTCGTGCGCCATTAGTAGTTTTGAAAAAAAAGTAAAAATAAAAATAAAAAAAATTGTTACTAATGGCGCACCATGTCTCGGTGCGCCATTACTAGTTTTAACTAGTAATGGCGCACTGTCCAGTGGTGCGTCATTACTAAGTTTTTTTAAAAAAATCAAAAAAAATATCAATTTTTTTATTTTTTTTTCAAAACTAGTAATGGCGCACCGTGGGTGTGATGCGCCATTACTAGTTAACTAGTAATGGCGCACCACCCCACGGTGCGCCATTACTAACTTGCCCCAACACCGAATGCACCCCCCGATCGCCTTTTCAGTTAAAAAAAATAAAAGAAAATGATGGAAATGTCAAAAAATAAAAGAAAATATGTTTCCCATGTGATATGTGGTCTAGTTGTTGGGAAAATTTACAAATATGAATTTCGACTTTATTTGCAAAATCTCTCTGGAAATTTGTAAAATGGGCATAACTTTTGCATACGAACTCGGATGAAAAAGCTTTTTATATGAAAAATCATCTACTCGAAAAGTTACATCCAAATTTAATCGGGGGAACCCCGTTAAACATTTTCAAAATCCCCAAAAACCTAACAGAAAAAAGTTACGGGGCTTTCAAGATCTAGCGGCAAATAAATTCAAAAAATTTCAAACTTACTAGTGGCGCACCGTGGATGTGGTGCGCCACTAATAACAGAAAAAAAATGGTTTTGAATTTTTTTTGAATTTTTTTTTCAAAAAATTATACGTAATATGACTGGGAAGTTTGAAATATTTTTCAAAATTTCATCATAGTCATGAACATGAACAAAGTCCTAGACATCAACAAGGTATAATAGGATTGATATGCTAGATATATCAACAAGTGCCTGTGAAGTGAGCTGTTGCTGGGGTTGGATAGAACTCTGAAGTTAAGCGTGCTTACACTGGAGTATGTGAGGATGGGTGACCTTTCGGGAAGTTTGACCATGGAGTGCGATTTGACCTGAGATTAAGCATATTGACCCGAGATTAAACCATAGTAAACATTAATGGCGCACCAGTGGTGCGCCATTAGTAAAAAATACTAGTGGCGTGCTAGTAATGGCGCACCGGTAGTGCGCCATTAGTAGGCAAAACCGGTGCGCCATTAGTAGGCCTTTTTCTAGTAGTGTGGGGTGGGGGGGGGGAGCGATGGGCGATCGGCGGCAGTCAAGTGGGATGGGGATGGGGATTACTCGCTGCAGGGTGCATGGGTTGCGGCTGCGCTCTGTGTCTCTCGAGGCCTTGTACAATGGGAGGTGCTTAGGTGAGGTGCTTAGAGAAATAAACCAGGCTTTTTTTAAGCACCGGTGCTTATTTGTACAGGATAGACGCTTAACTAAGCGTCTCTTCTGTAGAAATAGGCACCGGTGCTTCAGAAAAACCCGGTTTATTTTTCTAAGCATCTCTTTAAGGTTTTTCTGAAGCACCGGTGCCTATTTCTACAGGAGAGACGCTTAGTTAAGCGTCTATCCTGTACAAATAAGCACCGGTGCTTAAGAAAAGCCTAGTTTATTTCTCTAAGCACCTCACCTAAGCACCTCCCATTGTACAAGGCCTCGAGAGACACAGATCAATCGGTCATTTAGGACTCGGGAGATGGTGTGTTGAGTGGCTGGGCCCCTGCCAGATCGATCTAGGCTAAAAGATTGCATGGTAAAAAATAAATTTGCAAATTTCTTGCTGTGCGACGGCGCACCCCCTAGCTACGCCAATACGGCCCGCCTTGATGAGATTACCAAATTAATCAGCGACACTGGGATAGTGGACGAAATCAGTATCTCCACAACATAAGTTTATATTGAGTATAAAGCCAAACACTGAAGTTCATAAGACTCGGTACTGAGTAATAAGGAGCATAAAATATGTTCCTCCGGGATAGTGATTGTCACCGCACACTCGGGAGCGAGAAACCTTGGCTCTACACTCAAAATCTAACATGCAAGCTGCTTTCCAATGTCTTCCATTGAGATTGTCGGATATCACCATGTCTTACTACTACTTGTTCACACTTTCCTTTTCAGGTATTCTCTCTCGAGTCCATAAAGTGCCTTTTATGAGTAACTCAATCACACTCCATGTCTAACTGACAGTCGGGACCATTCCCCATGGAGGGCACAATCAATCTTCTAAACAAGACACTCACCGAGCCTGGGGCTACTAACGAATGAATCCCCACACGGCCTGCCCATTTTTCTCCTATGGAAGAATCAAAAGGACCAGATGTCCCAAAAAGTTATCACTTCCATCTACTCTTTGTGGTAGGATAATCCCTAATGCCTCTCATGCCTATTCAACTCATACAAATAAGACACGGTCACTACTTATTGAATATATAGATGTTCTCGACATCATTACTAGAGGAACTGGACCTCAGAGGCTTAGAATGCAACAATATTTATCTGTCAGAAATTGTTAAAGTGATGGTGCTTTGGTATCTCAATTCATTGCATTTATCAGCTTATGCAGCAGTGTGTGTCTCCAATTTCAGCACATGCACTACTTCTACTATACTCAATTTGATTTTCTATCCTTGTCTTTTGTAATAGAACAATACCCTCGCCGTGTCATATGCTCAGGGGCCTTTGATATGACAGTATACTACATCTAATGGGCAGACGGGCACTAGTGTGATAGCGTACATGTGTCATTCTATGCAAGTTATTGGAGATGTTGGTATTATGAGGTAAAATATAATATGCTAGTGTTGGAGCATCTATAGCCGCAACCTACAAATTTGGGCCCTTAAATGCCCACTGCCGTGCCCGGGCGCATCTGCAGGCATAGACCGGAGACTCCTCAAATAACTCTCTTTGCATCCGAACACCTCATATGTCAAATCTTAAAACCATGTTAGAAGGGAATAGAAAGGGATTGATGGAATCGATGCTTATTGCTTGGGCCTCATCGGTATATAGGATGTACGAGTACAAAACGAGGCGGGCAACTGTCCTACGCAATCCTATCTTTTCTAATAATTATTACTCGATATGTTTAATGTGCCAAAGTTTCTGATGTTTTTGATTTTGTTCAATTGTTTTTAATTTACTGTTCATATAGGATGTAGGGGCACCCGGATGTTGAAAGTCCAGTATACTCGTCTTGTTCCTGACCATACCCATAGCATGCTCACATAGCCATCTGGGTCATGGGACCATGACTCGTCGATAGGTGGTGGATTTGTTCCAGCCCACGAGAAATGATCACTCACCTAGACTAGAAATCCCCTGTTCAAAAAGAAACTCAGGCTGATACTAATTCATAACCAAACAACCTGGGGAGAGAAATGAGAGACTTATGTTTTAACACACCCTTTTATTATTTACTACAATGCCAAACGTGCAATTTTCCATGATTCATGTTTCGATTTGAGGTTTATACATATCTAATGTAGCAACTAAGTTGTTCCTTTTATGTTCCGCAAGGTTTTCGCTATGATTTCCGGTGGTTGTCTTGTCTAGCGCAAAGTTGTGTTCAACGGCAACAGAAGACAAATTTGTCATTACGAACAACAAACACCCTGACCAACGTGTTGGACCATAGAGCTATTTTAGTTGCCTGATGTTCTTATATTATGCGACGGAGGGAGTACAAAACAGTGTTGCTCAATTTAAAAATAAACGGTGTTGCACCATTTTAAAAAAACTATTGCCACTTGTAATTAGGTGGTTGTGTCAGAGTAAAATATGAATCTGTTCATTCTGCACCTGAGCTCATATGCTCTCGCATGAACAGTAAAATCAAAAAAAATTCAAAAAATTCCAAATTTTGTTTCAGAGAAACATTGACAAAAGTTCTAAGTGCCTGCAAAAATTCATCATGAAATCACATTCCTGTAAGGCGTGGCAAAAAAAACAAATTCAGTGCTTCAAAATGCGTTTGAAAGTAGCTTTTTCAGAGTACTATTTTTGTTTTTTTGCCACGCCTTCTAGGAATGTGATTTCATGACAAATTTTTGAAGGAACTTAGAACTTTTGTCAATGTTTCTCTCAAAAAAAATTGGAATTTTTTGAATTTTTTTTTATTTTTTTTCAATTTTACTGTTCATGCGGGAGCAATGAGCTCGGGTGCAGATTAGCCGCGTCCGGCTTTCCAAGTCTACATCCCAAAGCCACACGAGAGGAGAGGAGAAATAAACCTTTTGCTTGCTTGTAACCCACCCTGTGGAGAGTTCTTCTTCCACAAGTAACCCACACTTTGCAAAGCCAGTCAAGATGTATAAAGCTCCGTCGGGGCAGGAGATGTCCTACACGGACCACGTGGAGAGACGACACGAGGAGAAAGGCTGCATCTATGCATGATGAGAGACACAGTTGGATCCACTCTAGGAATATCCTCGAATTGATTCCCCTGGTTCTTGTCAATCCCTTTAAGTTCTATTTGTTATTCTCTTCATGATTTCTGCGTTGTTGATTCGTTGTTGATTGGATATTTATTTTGGGTTGTGGCGTGTTCACGGCGCTATGTTGCTTCTGCTACTACGAGACCTGCGAATGCTGCCTCGACTGCCTCTGCTGTTGCTGCACCTAAACTAGCCATGCCCGTCAAGGACGGACCGGATGCACCAACGTTGCGGGGAGACCCAACGGCCTCTGCCACCTTCAGTTGCCCCAGAAACAATCTAGAAGTTCATAATGTGTGTGGGCAGGGCCGGGCGGGCAAAATTCGGGACCCTGTGCGAAATTAAAAAATGGGGCCCTATCTAAATAAAAAAACTAACAAACAATTATAATGTGTGTATATAAAAAATCATACCTATTCAACTCCCAGTTGCTATTTATTTGAACAACATCATTGAAACACAAGATACAAAAGATGAATAATATATAATTGAAGTTATACAGTACCATATATCAGTAAGTTCATGCGTCAATGTTTGGCAATTAGACGAACCATCTAACTCACCTAGTGTTGGGTCCTGTCCAGTTGAACTGCTATGCTGTGAGTGTGACCGTTGAGGTAAGAAACGATCTCTACCGAAGACACGAAGTAACGATCCCTACCAAAAGTTAATTAGAAAAATAGGAATTAGGAGTAGAAACCGAAGTTAATCAAAAAGGAGGACTAGCTAAGCACCTCGAGGTTGGAGTCTGTCATGAATCGATCTGACGAATCAGAAATTTGGGAGAGGAAGCCAGGAACAGGAAGGCAACAACGACAGCAGCCTGAATCCGATGAGGCGAAGACGACGGGATGATCCGTTTGCTGTAGCGTCGCCCGGTCGCCGACGTGCCCGCAGTTAAGGCTTCCAGATCGAGACGATCCTGATTATCGATTGACTGTTGTAGGGCGTAGTGCATCATAGATCTCGTTTCCATCGATCGAGCAGTTTAGATCGAGGGGCTGGACTCCAGTGCCAGCGGCACAGTAAGGTCTCAATCTGGATTTTTTTTCTTTTACAAATACTAGCCCTACATAAAAAATCTGGGGCCCCTCAAAATAATGGGCCCTGCGCGGGCCGCACATTTGCCACAACTGTGGGCCCGGCCCTGTGTGTGGGTGTGCGCGCGCATGTGTGTGTGTGCACGCGCGCGCGTGCGTGTGCGTGTGTGTGTGTGCGCGCGCGCGCGTGTGTGTGTGTGTGTGTGTGTGTGTGTGTGTCTACTGTCTTAGCTCGGTGAGAACTTTATCAGATATTGCTACAATACTATCTATCCCAAATATAACTATAACTATAATCATCAATCATGTTTTATGTTGCACCTTAATTCAAATAGCATTAGATTCTGCTAGCTGGAGACTTTTACCTTATAAAACTTATAATAGCCTTTGCTTATTGTGCTCTAGCCGTTTTTCGTTTTTCTGGAGCTTCCGGTTTGTGGGATTCACAGGGGATAAGGGTTTATGTGTGGAGTCTGCCCTTTGGCTTATTGGAGGTGTGCAATGTAGCATATCTTCATCCTTGTGGTCTTAGTGTTGTTGATAGGTAG
The DNA here is from genome assembly GCA_963921465.1 of Triticum timopheevii. Classification (NCBI taxonomy): domain Eukaryota; kingdom Viridiplantae; phylum Streptophyta; class Magnoliopsida; order Poales; family Poaceae; genus Triticum; species Triticum timopheevii. Next base: position 72,528,770 of record OY997274.1, read on the forward strand.
TATTCCTTTTCAGCTCACATAGATCATGCATCATTTGCAGGTTTTCTTTTCCAGTTTCAGTAGTTTCTATCAAAGACAAGTGGTTTCCAGTAGTGGCCGGCAGCGCCAGGATCAGGGCAGGACCCACGCAAACCCGTAAATGTTACAGCGAACGAAAACAAGCCTCGCGACCAGTGTTGGTGTTAAACCCTAACCCTAGCTAGCTCCAGCTACTACCTCTCTCTCTCTCTTCTGCGCTCGAATGATAGGGAAGAAGAAGGAGAAGACGCAGAGAACAACGAGGACTGCCGGCGCACGAACGCAACCGCCGCGCGAGGGTCGCTTTTGTTTTTCCCTGAGCACGAACTCAGCCCGCAACTGTCCTCGCGACCCACGCAAACCCCATGTAAATCCTGGTACTTGTCTCCGCCATTGGTTTCTAGTAAAGGAAATCGGAGAAGGAGCTCTCTTTCAAAGAAAAAAAAACATCAGATTCTGGTTCTCACCTGACCATTGTGTCGTTTCTTCTGCTTTCCACTCTGAAATTATCTCTTTTTTTTTGCTGCGCTCCCGAAATTATCTAAATATTGAAATGAACGTGTGCAACTACTAGTGAGTCCACACCGGTGTAGCTGATGTTGGCTGAGCTTGAGCAGGTTAACCTGCCATACCAATCAGGCCCAGCAGCTAGGTAGACGGTTCAGCAAACTGCAAGCTGATATTCAAGGTCAAGATTGTTAGAAGGGAAAGAGGGGATTGGTGGAATAGTCGTTGTATTGCTTGAGCCTCATGGGCATATATATAGGAGTACATGATCTACTTGAAGGAAATATGCCCTAGAGGCAATAATAAAGTTATTATTTATTTCCTCATATCATGATAAATGTTTATTATTCATGCTAAAATTGTATTAACCGGAAACATAATACATGTGTGAATACATAGACAAACATAGTGTCACTAGTATGCCTCTACTTGACTAGCTCGTTTACCAGAGATGGTTATGTTTCCTAGCCATGGACAAAAGAGTTGTCATTTGATTAATGGGATCACATCATTAGGAGAATGATGTGATTGACTTGACCCATTCCGTTAGCTTAGCACTTGATCGTTTAGTATGTTGCTATTGCTTTCTTCATGACTTATACATGTTCCTGTAACTATGAGATTATGCAACTCCCGTTTACCAGAGGAACACTTTGGGTACTACCAAACATCACAACGTAACTGGGTGATTATAAAGGAGTACTACAGGTGTCTCCGAAGGTACATGTTGAGTTGGCGTATTTCGAGATTAGGTTTTGTCACTCCGATTGTCGGAGAGGTATCTCTGGGCCCTCTCGGTAATACTCATCACCTAAGCCTTGCAAGCATGTAACTAATGAGTTAGTTATGAGATGACGTATTACGGAACGAGTAAAGAGACTTGCCGGTAACGAGATTGAACTAGATATTGGATACCGACGATCAAATCTCGGGCAAGTAACATACCGATGACAAAGGGAATAACATATGTTGTTATGCGGTTTGACCGATAAAGATCTTCGTAGAATATGTAGGAACCAATATGGGCATCCAGGTCCCGCTATTGGTTATTGACCGAGAATGGTTTTAGGTCATGTCTACATAGTTCTCGAACCCGTAGGGTCCGCACGCTTAACGTTTCGTTGACGATATAGTATTATATGAGTTATGCATGTTGGTAACCGAATGTTGTTCGGAGTCCCGGATGAGATCATGGACATGACGAGGAACTCCGGAATGGTCCGGAGATAAAGTTTGATATATGGGATAATGGTGTTTGATCTCCGGAAGGGTTCCGGAATTCACCGGAAGGGATTCCGGATGTTTCCCGAAATGTTTGGGTACGAGAACACGTTATTTGGGCCAAAGGGGAAAGCCCACGAGGCTTATGGAAAGTGCAAAAGGAAGTTTTGCGGAGACCAGAGGCTAGACGCCAGGAACCCTGGCGTCTAGGGGTAGACGCCGGGAACCCTGGCGTCTAGCCCTGGAGTCCGTGTAGGACTCTTGCCTTTCGGGCAAAACCGACTTTGAGGAGGCTTTTACTCCAAGTTTCGACCCCAGGGCTCAACATATAAATAGAGGGGCAGGGCTAGCACCAAAGACACATCAAGAAACACCAAGCCGTGTGCCGGCAACCCCGTCCCCTCTAGTTTATCCTCCGTCATAGTTTCCGTAGTGCTTAGGCGAAGCCCTGCGGAGATTGTTCTTCACCAACACCGTCACCACGCCGTCGTGCTGCCGGAACTCATCTACTACTTCGCCCGTCTTGCTGGATCGAGAAGGCGAGGACGTCATCGAGCTGAACGTGTGCAAAACTCGGAGGTGCCGTGTGTTCGGTACTTGGATCGGTCCGATCGTGAAGACGTACGACTACATCAACCGCGTTGATTAACGCTTCCGCTTAGCGATCTTCAAGGGTATGAAGATACACTCACCCTCTCGTTACTATGTCATCACCATGATCTTGCGTGTGCGTAGGAAAATTTTTGAAATTACTACGTTCCCCTATACTACTTGGAGTACAAGGCAAGCCAGAATATTTCCTAGTCTAACATATGTTTCCTAAAACAGTCACGTTACTCAACATCCCCCGCAGTCACAACGGTAGCGACGCAGACGGTGAGACTGGAGAAGAATCCGAAGGCAAGCCGACGGACACCCCCCCACAGTCGTAACGGTCGACGCATCACGGAGTCGTGGCTAGAGTGGAAACCAACGAGGTTGCTCAAGCAGGCGGTAGCCCTTTGTGCCGTTTGTCAATGTAGCCAAGAGCATGCGTGGTGGAGCCATGGTTGAGGTAGCCGTCTGAAGAATGCCGTGGTCGATGTCGAGTCAGGGTGGCCGGTGTCGAGGAAGTCGCTATGGAGCCGTGGGCGCAAGAGGGCGCCGAGTTAGTCATGGGTTCAGTGGTGACGAGGTAGTGGTGTGCCGGAAGGATGATGGTGTTGACAACGCGTCACGGCGGGTTTGCCAAGCCCGGGGACACATCATGGACGAAGGCACGCACCGGTGTTGCCAGCACCGAGCATGTGTAGACGGACGAAGAAGAAGTTGATGAAGCACCGACCAGGCTTGCCAGGCCCGGGGACACGTTGTGGATGAAGGCACGCATCGGTGTTGCCAGCACCGGGCATGCATAGACGAGGGACCTCCATGAGCTGTACGCCATGTCGGAGAAGTCGGAGGGGCCAGCGGAGAAGAACTCGACGACGATTGCGGCGTCCATCGACGCGGGGCCGATGTCACCAACGGTGGTCGGAGTAGACGAAGTGGTCAGGGTAGATGACGGCGACGCTGGCGACGGGCTGGTACTTCGACGAAGACGAAGGGGGTGGACGGGCGGCGACGGCCAAAGAAGAACGGCGGCGGCGGCGGCGGCTAGGTTAGGAGTGCGGCTGCGGTGCTCGAAGTAGGCGAAGAACCCTGACAGCGTGACGAAGACCGGCGCGGACGGTGGCATTCCCGCGCCAAGGGAGACGGCGCGGCGCATACCACGGGAGGTCGACGTGCGATGATGGCGGAGTGGATCGCAGGCCGCGGCGCTACGGCCCGAAGGGGCGGCGCAGCAGCGGGAGGACAGTCGGGGCGACGGCAGGAAGACCTCGGGGCGGCAGCGGGGACCGCGGGCCGCGACGCTGCGGCCCGGAGGGGCAATGCAATGGCGGTTCGCGAGTTGGTGCAGCCGCGGGGACGGCCTCGGGGCGGTGGCGGGGACCGCGTATCACGACACTACAGCGTGAAGGGGCGACACAACGGCGACACACGGGTCGATGCAGCCGCGAGGAGAACCACGGGGCGGCGGCGCTGCAGCCCGACGGGGCGACGCAGCGGCAGCCCAATGCTCGATCGGTGGAGATGCGCGCTGAACTCGGGGACGATCTTCACGGGACCTGCGGAGGCGTGCGTAACCGACGGGCCAGGTCGATCGCGCGGCGTAGATGAGGCGGATCGCCGCGGCGAGCGGGTGATCAAGCCGATCGCGCGCAAGGTCGGGGACAGCGCTCGGTGGAGACGTGGTGGCGGCGGAGTCCGAGATGAAGCCGGCGACGACGGATGGCGTGAGACGTCGTGCGGACGAGCTTGTCAGCACCGGCACCCAGGCTGCCAAAGCAACGCCGGTGCCCGGACAGCGAGGCCCGAGAGACCAGCGGAGCAGCGGCGCCTGAGTTGAGGCAGCTGACAAGCCTGACGCAGCCGTCCCGGTAGAGGCGCTCGAGGCCGACGGCGGCGGTGGGCGACGCAAACCGATCAAGAATAGATCGGAAAACCAAAAAGAAACCGCGCGATCAAGATGACCAGCGGAAGAGAGAAAACCCCGGAGCAAGGTTCGGGGAAAAGACTCTCTAGGGCAGCCGGTCAACATGACCGATGGACGAACCCTAGGTACTGGCGGCGCGGCCCCCGGCGGCTGACTGCCCGGGGGGCGGCACGCAGGTGTGGAAGCGGCGGCGGCTAGGGTTTACGATAGACTTGCGATAGATACTCCCTCCGGTCCTTTATTGTTTGCGTTTTAGCTCCAGCCCGGATACCAAGGAAAGGAGCACTCAGCAAAATTTGGACTATTTTGCCCCTGAATTGCTACCGAGGAGACGCTGGTCAGTTACTCTGTGCATGCAAACGATTGGCCTGCAGCCATATATTCTCACGCCCACTCTCTCCATCTCTGCATGCGCGTCTCTCTCTCCTCTCCATCTCTATGCATGCGCCTCTCTCTCCCCGGTCTGCATGCATGCGCATCTCTCTCCTCTCCATCTCTCTGCATGTGCCTCTCGCTTTGTGCAAAATCTTCTTGGCATCGACGCCAATCTCTCACCCATTGCATGGCCTATGGGCAGGAAGAACACCGCGGCGCTTGAAACTGGTGGAGTTGGAGCCAAAGCAATTCGTTTACCGCCATGGCTGAAAATTTGAGCAGATGAAACCTTTTCGCCAAAATTTCGAACTCCCTCCAAGACTGAACAGCCTGCCATAGATTAGAAGCTCAAAATTTAGCTTACCGCCATGGCTGAAACTCAAAAGTTCTGTCTATAAATCTCAGCCCCAGCCATGAACAGAACGGCACAAAATTCTCTCCTCACTCTCTTTGCTCCTCTCTCTCTCTTCCCACGTGAATGCAATGGCTGTTTGATCGCTTTTCAACGCCCAAACCAACGACAGAAAATGAAGCCGCCGAGCAAAACAATGGCGGACGCGGAAGCGGCGGCAACGACGCTTCGCACGGCACGGAGGACGCAAGCGGAAGCAGGGGCAACGGCAACAGCAGCCAGCTCGCGGACGTGGAGGTGCAAGGCGGAAGTGCCGGCGCTGATCCTAGCCGCACAGATCGAGTGCATGGCGCGGACGCTGAAGGCGGCAGTGGCGGCGCTCAAGCGCCTGGACGCCACCATTGTTCGGCTGCACGCCGTAGTCCACGAACGCGCCACCTTGCACGAGTGCGTCGCCATCCGCCAGCGGGAGCACGCCGCTGTGCACGCCGCCGTCAACGAGTGCGTCGCCGTCCGCCAGCGGGAGCACGCCACCTTGCACGAGTGCGTCGCCGTCCGCCAGCGGGAGCACGCCGCCGTGCACGAGTGCGTCGCCGTCCGCCAGCGGGAGCACGCCGCCATGCACGAGTGCGTCGCCGTCCGCCAACGGGAGCACGCCGCCATGCACGAGTGCGTCACCGTCCGCCAGCGGGAGCACGCCGCCGTCCGCATGCGCGCCACCGTCCGCAAGCGCAACGCCTGCCGGGAACACTCCGCCGTCCACGACCGCGCGACCCTCTGCGAGCGGGAGCACGCCGCCGTACGCGAGCTCACTGTCGTCCACCTCGAGCAAGCTATCCTCCGCAAGCAAGCTGTCGTCCATGGGCTGACTGTACAGGTTGGCTATCCTCCCACAGCCATGATGGGTGGATTTCATCCATGGAGGGGATGTGGAGTAGGCTGATGTGGAGTAAGAAGTGAAAGAGGAGAGAAGAGGCGACGGGATGTGGAGTAGCCTACTGGGATGGATGGGATGGGAAGGAGAGGAATAGGTAGGAGGCTGCCTCGGCGAAGACGCGAACGTTGGAGAGAGAGATGTGAGTAACTGCACGCATGCATGCAATCGAATGGAAAGCAGGGGCATAGCTGAAAACAGAAGCCAGAAAAAGCCAATGCGCAGAGCATTGCGGGAAAAACTGATTTTTCCAGAACGCAGACAATAAAGGACAGGAGGGAGTATCATGTTAGAAGGGAAAGAGGGGATCAGTGGAATAGTCGTTGTATTGCTTGAGCCTCATGGGCATATATATATATATATATATATATATATATATATATATATATATATATAGTAACGCTAAACTAAGCGTGAGTGTAGAATAGCTTATTCTACACCCCAGTAATGGTACATACAAAATATAGTAACGCACTATGTAAAATATAGTAATTTTTGTAAAAATGTAGTAAATTCCAAACTTGGGTGATAAAAATTTTATTTTCCGAATTACTACATTTCGTACACCGTTTTACTAGATTTTGTATATAGCGTTACTAGGGGGTGTAGAATAAGCTATTCTACACTCACGCTTAGAATAGCGTTACCCTATATATATATATATATATATATATATATATATATATATATATATATATATATACTAGAAGAACGCCTGTGCGTTGCAACGGGGCCACATTAACTTTAAAAGTTCAATATCAATTATGTTAATATTACATTGAATATTCTCATACATATTAAGTGACATCGACGACCTTTTTTACCATCAAATTCTCACACACACACACACACACCCTCTCCCTCCCTCTTCATCACTCTCTCTCCCCCTCTCCCTCACTCGGGAGGTGGGACGAAAATAAACCCGAAACGGAGACTACCAACTGAGACATTAGGAGTAGAGATCATTTAGTTGATAAGAATAAATAGAAAACGGTGTTAAAAAGGAGAAACATATTAGAATACATTGAAAAACCAAAAGGACGATGTAAAAGGGGATTCGCCCTGCCCCCCGAGCCTTGCCACCAAACCGGCTCAGCGGTCCAGTCCCCGCACGGTCGTCTTCTCCTGTTCCCCGAGCCGCGTCGCTACAGAGACGGGCTCCGGCCCGACCACCTCGCTGGCATCGAAGGGGAATGGATAAGGGTGACGCCCTGCCGTCCCTACCCCATGGCCTCACTCCTCCTTGACGCCCCCTCCCAAATCCACTTCTCCTCCTCGCTCGCTCGATCCCGTTGATCTGGACGAAGTCAGACGCCACGGCCACCATGACCGACCCCGTCCACATGGCCACTGCCCTCCCCGTGGGCTAGGAGCTTATCGAGGAGCTCCGAATGCCTTCGCTACTTCGTCTACGCCAACGAGATCAAGTCCAGCACCCCCGCATCGACGTCACTGCCGTCTTCCTCAACCTTGGGCCACCGCGACATTGCCGTTCGATCCGCGTCGCCCCGAGCTCCCATGTCTTCCCCTAGGGCGCCATTGACACCGCCATGATCTCCTCTTGCCTTTCCCTTGTCTCCCCTCTCGTTTGCTCTCGTTAGGTATTTCGCCATGGCTGAGAACCGCCGTCCACCATGGCCATTGCAGGGGTAGCCACCGAGCTCCTCGGATTGACCCCGTGGCACATGCCCGCTCCTATGCACGCCCATGCCCGAGCCTGCCGCTCTTCTTCCGCGCCCGCGGGGCCACTCCCTCTTCATGCCCACGCACGTGCTACACCGTGTCGGTCGCGCCCGCCGCTGCCGTCGCGCTCGCCGTAGCCACTGCACCACTGTGCCCCGCGCGACACACACCCTGGTCGCGCGCCACACTCTCGCTGGCTGCGCTCGCCCCGTCTGCTGCCCCCCTGCCTTGCGCCGCCTCCAGTCATGGCCATCTTCTGCCGGCCGCCCTCTCAGCCTCGCCTACTGCATGTTGCTTCCTGCTGCTGTGCGCTGCTCTACCTTTGGTACGCTGTTGCACCATTCCCTCGACACCGCCGTGGACAAATGTGGCGGAGGGATTGTTAATGGAGTACGAGAAGGAGGTGGCGGAGAAGGTGTGGAGAGGCAGGAGGTCTGGGGCGGTGTCACCTGGCTGTGGTGGAGGTGTTTATCCGACAAGGAGCCGGAGTGGAAGAAGAGGTCACAATTGGAAAGAATCACAAAAAAATCATAACCCGGAGATCTCAGTTCAAAAAAATGCTAATATCGATGGAAAACATAGAAAATGTTTGTTGTTATCAAGGAAAGGTAAAAATTTAGAAAGTTAGGATTTTTGAACTGATTTCTATGCAAATGGGGTTTTATTGTTTGATAACATGATATCAGTACCTGCCCGTTTGTGATGTGTCTGATTAGAAAAGTTTGCAAATGTTAAGAAACTATTTATTGGGAGGAAAGTTGTGACGTGTCTGTTATTTGTTTTCTAAAACAAATTTCACTAATAAGTTAGGAAAGTTAGATTAAAATGTATTATTTGTTTCCTAAAAATCTGTTATTTGTTTCCTAAGACAAATTGAACCAATAAAAGGAATCAATTGATTTGCATAATTTAAGGAAGTTAGATTAAAATGTATTATTTGTTTTCTGAAAATCTGTTATTTGTTTCCTAAGACAAATTGAACCAATAAAAGGAATCGATTGATTTTTATAAGTTAGGAAAGTTAGATTAAAATGTATTATTTGTTTCCTGAAAATCTGTTATTTGTTTCCTAAGACAAATTGAACCAATAAAAGAAATTGATTGATTTGCATAATTTAAGGAAGTTAGTTTAAAATGTATTATTTGTTTCCTGAAAATCTGTTATTTGTTTCTAAGACAAATTGAACCAATAAAAGGAATCGATTGATTTGCATAAGTTAGGAAAGTTAGATTAAAATGTATTATTTGTTTCCAGAAAATCTGTTATTTGTTTACAATGCAAAACTTGGCCAGAGCATGAAAAGTGATGCCACATCTGGCATCGCAGTCTAGTGAGCCTCTGTTAGCACTTGATAAAATCAATTACCAATAGCAACAATAACAGTGCACATGTATTAGCACTTCATATATAATCCCAACAAGAGGATCTGTTGTTGTAGAAGATGCAATGCACATTTGTCCAGCTTAATATATAATCAAATCACCAAAGAAGTACCTGTTTGTCTCACTTTATATTCTCAGAAGCTGAGACGGCTGGCTAGGATCAAGCAGCAGCAATGCAAGTGTCCCTCGCAGGTCATGTTTAACACTGAAGCAAAACAAATTTGCATTGGTGTAAAACTACAACTATTAGCTCTTTCACCTTGTCAGACAGTCCCTTCAATCCAAGAATATACAACATCTAGAAGAAATAAAACCAATGACATAATTAGTAAACAATTTCAGCGACAAAAGGATAAACAAATTGGATTTTTAAAACAAAACCTGCACCTGCACAAGTATATGTTATATTAACAAAAGTGCAGATCCTGTCCCACTCTTCACTTTTTGACAAAAAACTTCCGAATAGCAATCTTGGTGAGTGATCTCGACCGGGTTCGATCGGCATGGCGTGTCGTTCCTCCAGGAGTGGGTGCTGAGAGGAAGGATGGGAAACCTCCATTGTCAATCAGCCGGAGCTGCATCGTCATTTGGATCAGAGCATGGACGAAATCGAGATGGTAGAGGTTGAGGAATTTGTAGGACGTGAGGGTTTAGGGTGGGCATCACGAGAACTCACCCATATCTTGGGAGACGGCAGACCCGAGGTGCAGTCGTGTTCGTGCTTCAGGGGCTGCCACGTGCTGTCCTCGCCGCCATCGCCTGTCGATGCCACTTCAGCGCCACGAGCATGGGACTGAGGGACGAAGGGAAGAGAAGGGAAGGAAGCGAGATAATGACGTACCTATGTTTGGTATGTAACACCCTCCATTAAGAGTAGATATTTTCTTAAAATCGGTTATTTTGTTTCCTAATTAATGTGATTGAGCAATTTAAGGTAAGGTTAATTAATTTAGATTTGATATTTAGAGATTGATCGTGATTGATTCTTTCACATAAAGACATTACTAAAAATAACTTGCACCAGCATGGAAAGTTATGATCCGTTAAGATTTTTTTCGTTGTGTGAGAGGGTGATGCGAAACTAAACCGGTGGGGTGGGGGAGGGACGAAAAAAAACCAGCGAAATAAAACGGTTGAAAGTGGTGGGACGAAAATAAACCGTACGAGGCTACCAACTGCTCCATTAGGAGTAGAGATAACGACGGGAGTTTGGGCGTGTGCGGGACTCGATCGCGGGGTTTTTCTTGGTTTTTCACGGCTGAGGGGGAGGTGGGAGGAAGTACCAAAGAAGTACCAAAAAAGACCGGATGAGGTGGGACGAAAATAAAACCCGAAACGCGACCTACCAACTGAGACATTAGATATATATATATATATATATATATATATATATATATATATATATATATATATATATATATATACTTGGAGTACAAGGCAAGCCAGAATATTTCCTATTCTAACCTATGTTTCCTAATTCAGTCATGTTACTCAACAAAGATGTTTACAAAAAAGTTTTGTGGCTTCCAAGAGGAATGTCCATTGCACTGAGGACGACGTAGCATTCCACCACTCTAGATCTCCGAGTTAATGAAAAATACATCGAATACCCATCTAGATACTGTGCAACAGCTTGTCTGGACACGAGTGCTCATAGGAGCTGCTAAACTGTGGTGCAACAATCCCCAATGCCTCCCAAGCCTACGCCAACTCATTTAGATAAGAAGTGATGGTCAACATCTTGAATATACATAGATGATCTTCATTAACCATCACTAGAGGAATGAGATCTAAGGGACTTGCAATGCAACTATATTTTTCCGTTTGGAATTGCTGATGTGAAGGTTCTTTGAATAGCCTTGCAACTATATTGGTGGTTTTAAATAGCCTATTCTCTTAAGGTGCTTCGCTAGCTCATTGCAATCATTTATCAGTTTGTGAGGATGCACTTGTCTCCAATTTCAGCACATGTGGTACTTCTCTTCTAGTCTATTTGATTTGCTATCTTTCCCTTTTATGGTCGAACAATATCTTTACCACGTCATATCCTCACATGCATTTGATACAATTGTACGCATATCAACCTTCCATATTAAAAGGAATGAACCATATATTTACTGCTTATATACTCATTTGTTGGTATTATTATGCTTACGTGCTAGTGTTATTATCCTCTAGGCCCACCTTCAAGCCGGTTTCTTCATTTGGAGCTTTGCCCTTGGGGCAGCCATGTGTGACCGTTTTTCTGTTGAACTTTATTGTGATCGCATAATGAAATATGAAATAATAAGCAAAAGGTTGTGTGCGTCACTCGATTCAGAGGCCGATGGATATTCCGTCTTTGCAAAAAGAAAAAGAAAATTGGAGCTTTGCCGGTCAAATATGGGAGTGTAGTGAATCAATTCAATAGAAATTACAGTAAGTAGGTGACACTTTAGAAACCTTACTGTCGAAGGAAACTAATTATGACATCCCCTTTTTTCTCCACAAGGATACCTTTAATTTATGTCAGAAGATACTACATTCAGATGTGATGTACACTTGTTGGTGGCATTGGGCATTGACAAATGTTGGACCTCCCCTTCCCCTATTAATACACTTGTGATCTACGCATCAGAATGTTGTTGCCGTACTTACATACACAAGTTAGGGAGATACAAACCTAGCCAGAGAGAAGATAAGAGAAAGAGGAACCCGGCCAGCCGGCGGCAAGATGTATAACAACCCTCCCCCGGCGCACGGCATGTCCTACTACGAGCACACGCAGAGGCGCCACCAGGAGAAGGGATGCCTCTATACATGGCAAGATACAATCTGCAGTCGTATATATACGGAACTTTTTCTGCAACGTGATGTGACAGTTGCACTAAGAACAAGATATGCACGCACTGAGGCCGTAGCTAACTTTGCAGGCACGATTAGTTAGTATAAGCAGAGATCAAGGCTAACTAGTCTTGTAATCTTGTTCCTTGGCTCCATGACATTATGGTCCTCATCGATAGGTGGTGGATTTATTCCAGCCCATCAGATTAGAACACTCGACTAGACCAGGAATCCTCTGTACACAAAGAAAGTCAGGATTCACAATCACAACCAAAAAACCACCCAGAGAAAAACAAAGACTATGCAAGTGCAGCTATCTTTCCCAGCCTATAAAACAACAACCAATCTCATAACTCAAGCACGGGAGAGGAGAGGAGAGGAGAGCAGAAAAAGAAAGTAAGAACCCCTTGCTAGTTGTTCTTCCATAGTAACGACATCTTTTACAAAGCCGGCCAAGATGTACGACGCTCCGTCGGCGCAGGAGATGTCCTACATGGACCACGTGCAGAGGCGCCACGAGGAGAAGGGCTGGATCTAGGCATATGGTGAGACCCACAGCTCCATGATTCACTCGCTTGCTCTCCCTCTTTCTGGATTTTGCTCTGCTTGTTTTGCCGTTTGAGAAATCTCTCGGCCGTGTGCACCCGTCGATGCAGAGGCCGAGAGAGAGAGGCAAAGCTCTTCTGCCATCTGAAATCCTCAGAAAAATATCAGGGCTACTAAATACATGTTCCATTAATCCTTTGTAATTAGCAAGGCTACTGAGACTGACAATCTCACGGGTTCCGTTGGGGACCAACACAAGTATTGTAATTGTATGTGCAGGTGTTGATCATTGATCGTAGTCCAAATACTCCTGCTGGTTCAATAAACCTTAAGGTTATCCACTTGAGGGAAATTGGTGTTTGCCAACAAACATCTGCACTTGCGGCCCAACAACATCTAGAATAGAGGAAGCACGGCCATGCAGAGCGTGCTTCTGCTCAGTCTCCGGATCCGGGATCCTGCACCCAAGGTAGGGAGAAGCCCATTGGTGATGTAGCTGCCCAGCGTTTGCCCTGTCACCATAGACGAAGTTAGTCTTCTCTTCGCCAGTCGCTGGAGGCGTCAGTGGAAGAGCAGCGGCAGCTTTTGCCATTTCGAGCTTCCTTGTCTTGGAGGACATGGTTACGAGATTTGGCAGGAAGATTGACACGTTTCACGTGATTTGGGATTGTCACAAGCGCGGGCTGCAATTACAGTTGGGATGGCTAGAAGGAGAAGATAGAGGATTAGAATGGATTCACTCTCTCTCCTGCTTGTCAATTTAAAGTTTTGAAAAACCAACCGTCCCGGATATCCCGCTATATGCGCGGGAACAACGTGAAGTCCAAATGGAAACACCGTGCACTTATGTGCAAAACTCTAGGTGTCATCATCGACCTGGCGGTTCACCGGGCGAGTGGTCAGTCGGGCATAGAGCATCTGTCGTGCAGTATTCTAGAAGATATAGGTAATGACCGGTCACTTTTGGGCATTCATTGTGTGTGTGTGTGTGGTTGGGGGGGGGGGGTGATGTGATAATTCACATAACATTCGCCATGACATCACTCACCGCCACGATGCTCCACATCTTTTTTAGCAGGTTTTAATTGAGGCCTCCTTTGTTTGGGCTACATATTCCTAAGAGTTCGGCTGGACCAGATAACATCATGAGTTGTTACTAGGCCTGTCCCAAGCAAAGTATTTGTCAAGATGATTGCACGATGAATTCCAAGCGCCATAAGTCGCACTACTTGGAGCAAATGTGTCCTACCTATTTGCGTGTGGACGACCCGCCTCAACGAGATTGCAAAATTACTCAGCGACACCCAGAATAGGGGACGAACTCTATGTATCCACGACATAAGTTTATTTTGAGCATAAAGCTAAATACTGAAGTTCATAGACTCGGTTCTGAGTTAGCAGCATAAAATGTGTTCCTCCGGGATAGTGATTAACACCGCACAGTCAGGAGCCAATGCCTTGGCTCTCCACTCAAAAGTTAACATGAGGGCTGCTGTCCAATCTCCTCCATATAGATTGTCGAATATCACCGTATCTTACCGCTACATGTTCACACTTAACTTTCTGGTATTCTCTTTTGAGTCCATAAAGTGCTTTTTATGAGTAACTCAATCATACTCCAGGTCCGACTGACAGTCGGGATCATTCCCGTTGAGGGCAGAGCCAGTCTTGTAAATGAGACACTCGCAGATTTGGGGGCTACTAACGAATGAATACCCACACAGAATTCCCATTTGGCTCCTATGGAGGAAATAAAAGGACCAGGTGGCTCAAAAAGTTCTCACTTTCATCTACTATTTGTGGTATGATAATCCCTAATGCCTCTCAATCCTATGCAACCCATTCAAATAAGCCGTGATCACTACTTATTGAATGTTACTTATTGAATGTATGTATGTTCTCGTCATCATTACTAGAGGAACTGGACCCGAGAGGCTTGGAATGCAACTATATTTATATGCTAGGAATTGTTCATCTGATGGTGCTTCGGTAGCTCACAGCATTGCATTTATCGGCTTATGGAGCAATGCGTGTCTCCAATTTCAGCACATGAACTACTTCTAATATAGTCAATTTGATTTGCTATCCTTGCCTTTTATGATAGATCCATATTCCCGTCGTGCCATATGCTCGCAGACATTGCGCGCTACACTGTACACATATACACATCTAATGGACAGACAAGTACTGGCGTGATAGCGTACATGTATCACGCCGTGCCGAGTTATTGGAGATGTTAGTATAGTGTTATGATGGCGTACACCCACCTCTGGTTCAGGGCTTCACCTCCAAGTTTTAATTTGGAGTCCTATATTATTACTCAGCTAATTGGTCTTGTTCCTTCCCACCATACATACACGCAGGGCATGCACACACACACCCATCATGGTCATGGGCCCATGACTTCATGGTCCTCATCCATAGGTGTTGGATTTATTCCAGCCCCTCGGAACTGACCACCCAACTAGCTAGACTAGCTAGGAATCCTCTCTTCAATCAAAAAGAAAGTAAGGATTCACAATCAAACCACCAAGAGAAGAACAGATAATCTGGGTCTGGGTTGGCGCAAAATTGAGAAAACAATCTAGGACCAAAGTTTAACCCTCTCTATTTTTTCTATTTACTACGGGGCCAATATTTTAATTTCCCCGACTCATGTAGTAGCACCTAAACTGGTCCATTTGGGAGTTCTGAGAGATTTTTCTATGATTTCTAGTGGTCGACTAGTACGAAGTCTTGTGTTCCATGCCTACGAAACACAAATTTCTCAGACAAAACCAAAACACCGTGGCCGCTGCATGGGCCCATCAAGCTATGTTCGTTACAAATCAGTGTTTCCACTTTACTTTGGTGGTGCCGAGAGTAAAAAGAACGTGGTACGAGTGCAGCACTGCAAATGCTGCCTCGACTGCCTCTACTGCTACTGCAACTAAACCACGCCGACATGGACGGACGCAGTTAAGGCCCGGCAGAGAGATCCACCGGCCTCTGCCGTCTTTAATTATCCCCAAAGCAATTTAGGATTTCATAATAAGCGTGTGCCTCTATTGTCTTAGCTTGACGAGAATTGTATCAGGTATTGCTATAATATTATCTGCATCAGACAAGAGTATCAATGTAATCATCATCATTGGTCATTGTTTCTGTTGCATCTTAATTTATTTTAGCATCAGATTCTGGTCCGCGCCTCACCAGCCAACTGCGGTTTTCCTGGGAACCGCTAGGAATCAGACAACTGATTCTTAGCTTCCTATCAGACTAGTGTTCCACCATAGGATTGGATTCATCTGGAACATCCAATGGGCCAGAAAAAAGAGCTTCGTTAGTTTCCTTGCAACGATCTACTCCCTTCGTTCCTAAATATTTGTCTTTCTAGATATTTTAACAAGTGACTACATACAAAGCAAAATGAGTGAATCTACACTCTAAAATATGTCTACATACATCCGTATGTGTAGTCCATTTGAAATGTCTAGAAAGACAAATATTTAGGAATGGAGGGAGTACTAAGGACGATTTATTTTGTAGTAACTACTCCCGTAAATCACTCCAGGTCTCACTGCTAGCACCATGTAGTTTGCTTCCATATATAGGAAGATAGTAATATTTGTTTCCAAATGAGTGAATTTATTTTCAGCGCAATTTAATCATGCTTCGTACCAAGAATATATTGTTGCCATGTTATAACAAGATTGCTTCCAACTCACGATTATTTTGATCTAGTATTTTTGTTTTCCAACATGGAAAATTGTGCTATAAACAGCCAAAAAATCAGAAAAACTAACGCCCACACGTGTGGGCGTTTGCACATCGCCCACACGCCTCCATCACCACTTATTTTGCTATGTATGAACATATGACATCAGCAGAAATCTTTTTGATTTTTGGCTTAAAAATGTTTTATCTCCTAATTAAAAAAGCAAATTAAAATCCGTTTTCACCATTAAATCCGTCTCGACGAGATCTTCAAAACTAGACCCCATGTTGATATGTTTCGACGAATTTTATTTTTTTTGCCCAAACGTTGCCATTATGTTTACACTGTAGTTGCCATAGTGCTTAAACTAAAGTTGCCATGTGGCAATTTTAGTTTGTAGATCATGGCAATTTTAGTTTTTTGATGATGTCAATTCCAGTACTTTGACCATGAAAATATTTTTTTTGTATGAACCATGGCAATTTTAAGTGCATGTATCATGGCAATTTTAGTTTATGGTGCATGGCAAGTCTAATTTCTTAATTCCCCGTTTTATAATATGTCAAAAAAATACTTTTAAATGTAGAAGAAAATAGCTGAAACATATCATGGCAACTTCAGTATAAACATCATGGCAATTCATGTGCAATAGACACGGCAACTTTTAACCAAAATACAATTTCGTCGAAATATATTGATATGAGATCTAGTTTCGAAGATCTCGTCGCGAGGGATTTAATGGTGAAAATGGATCTTCAGTCGGATTTTCCATTTAAGAGTTAAAACATTTTAAAAACAGAAAATCCAAAAAGATTTCAACATGCATGCATGCGGTGACATGACGTAGTCTGTATGTTATAGGTCGTGTGGGCGGGTTTGGCTCCCACCACACGTGTGGGTGTTAGCGTTGTCCAAAAAAATTTGGTGTAATATGGAGTTGTGCTTTCAATGGTTTTTCCCCATCTATCAACATTGCTTCAAACAGAGAATATATCTGCTTCCAAGACAAATGGAGATTATTGTTGAAGTAGGAACATATTTTTTTAGAGCGGAGACGCTTGCCCGGCCTTAAGAATGAGGTCCTTAGACGTCATATAGTAGTCCAACGAAAAACGGAAAAAAGTAGGAACTTATATGTTGCTTCCAACTGATGCATTTTATGTCCTATGAGCCATCAGAACATAGTTTGATAACTATTGAAGAAGGAACATAATAGTATCAAAGCATTTCCATGGTCATATACTTGGAACCATAGAAACAAAATAGTATTGAAGCATTGCCATGGTCGTGTACTTGGAAACATAGGAACAAAATAGTATCGAAGCATTGCCATGGTGGTGTACTTGGAAGCATATTGTACATACATCAGGATGTTGTATATGATATCGAAGCACATATGTGGTACTAAACCAAAGGAATCATATATATAGGCACCAGAAAACTTAATTCATAGAACCCTGAAGCATTGCATCCGCACGACATTCATAAGATTGTCCCAAGCTTTGTCTCGAAGGGGATCTTTCCAAGCAGGTTAAGGACATAAGATGACACATTTTAACCAGAGAGTGGCAGAACGACTCTTCATCGTACACTCTGCTTCATGCTGCTTCATTATATCAGGCCCACTGAAAACATAAGAAATGTGGCATGTTACGACAAACCTAATAATCTGGGAATTGAGCGAATAATCGGAAATATAAACATTATCGACAAAGCATGACTCAACATTTTCAAATATGTATAGAAGCATATCACCTAAAACAAATTCGAAAGTTTACTACTATATGGGAGCGAGCATATGCATGAAGCAAACAAATTAATAATTAAGTAGCAGAAACCAAGGAAGCATGGATCAACAAACATAGAAGCAATGAAGTGTGACACTAGAAGCTCCATTTGCGGGATGCATCACAATAAGCTATTTACAGGTGACGTAGAACATGTGCTATGTACATGAGCTCAATGGAAGCACAAAACAACAAAATCTGAAGCAAAATATTGTGGGCAACAAATGTATGAATGTTTTGTGTCAAAGAATACAAATGGATAAAAAATTTATAATCTATGGAAGCAAAATTAATAGAGGTCAGAAGCATCTATATTGCAATTGAGATGCTACATAACAAAGAAACAAGAACATGGTACTTTGGGGATAGAATTAATCTTCAAGAGAAACATGAAAATTTGAAATTGTAATGTAACCTGATATTACCATCAAGAATAGGATGCATATTGTTGTGATATGTGTACCTAATAACCAAAATTCATAGATCATATGATGAATAAATACACATCGGATAGTATTGACAACCAACAAAAGCCTTTCAACAAGATATGAATGGAAGTAACACAGATCAACTCAAGTGCTTCGGATTAAAAATTGTAGTCAACCATGTGGACTGAAACACTAAGTCGGGAGAGTACGTACCAGGGGCAATTTGTCGGACTTCTCCGGATGTACATGCTTCTTTGCTGAATCAAGATGGCTCACCAGCGCGATGGGGATGAGGGGGTAGTAGGGCAGGGTTCTGGCGGTGAACCGAGACGATGAGCAAACGAGCGGTGTCTGCGAGGTCAGTGGTGAGAGCGGGATTGAGGCAGAGCAGATGCGAAGGGATGTTGCACCCAGCGAGGTGGACAGTGGACCACATGAATCGTTGGGGTTCATTGGGCGGATGATGGTGGCGACGGAGAAACAGTGCGGCGAGCGATCTTGGGGATGAGCACGGCCATGGATGCAAGAGGAGGCGATGTGGGTGGGTCGGCCTGGCCAGATTTTTTCGTTCGATGGATGTGGTGGTTGGGTGGATTCAGGCGTGATTTACTCATGATAGAATGGATTAAAGGGAAATCATGTGGTTAATTAATGGGGGAATTCGCTTTGATATATCCACTATGGGATGAAAGATGCATCAATGGTGAATGAGTGGTCTGAGGAAAGCTTCCTATCAGACGTAAGATAGGAAGTGTTTCCTATTCGACATTCCAGATGAATCTAGTCCGAGCAAGGTTGATGCTTCAGTACAGTTCTGAAGATGGAGCGGTGGCAGTTGGCGGCGGCGGCCTCTAAGAGCACGCCGGACCAGTGTGTGCCCCAGACCCGACAAGTGGCTAGGTTGGGGTCTCAGGTCTTAGATGTTAGGCTTGGCTGTGATGTATATTTGGTATTAGGCACAGGCTATCTGCGCCCCTTCATCAGCTGGATAGGTGTAGCGACAGTCTGTTGCTTAGACGGTGGCTTTAGTCTTACTGTTGTATCACTTTGTAAGGTCTTGTGAGAATAATTAATAAAGTGGCCGTATGCATCGTCCAGATGCAGAGGCCGGGGGTCATCCTTCTTTTCTAAAAAAAGATGAATCTAGTCTGATAGGAAGCTAGGAATCAGTAGTCTGATTCCTAGAGGTTCCCTTTAACATTTTGATTGCCTCCCTGAAATTATCTCAAGACTGAAATGAACTTTTCTTTCTGCAACTGAAATGAGCGTGTGCACCTGTTGTGGCTGAGTTATGTTGGTTGAGCACATTAACCTGCCATCCCAACCAGTAGCAATACCATCCAGCAAACTGCATGCTGGTTTTCTTTGTGCAAACAGTCAACATAATACATCAACTAGAGCTCACAATCCAGAAATTCCTTAGTTTGGTTGACATTACTCGGCGGCGGCCTATAGCGCATGATTCCTTGGTTTGGTTGACATGGGCATGCTCCAGAACGTGTGGATCAATTGCCCCCTCCCCCTGAAATGCAAATTCTTTGCATGGCTAGTTATTCAACAACGGGATGGCTGACAGGCTCCAACGCAAGGAATGGTCTACCTACAACTTAAGCCCCTTTAACAAGCAGGTTCGAGAATCAGTGACAAGTCTTCTTTACCAATGTCGCTGAACCGTCAGAGTTGGGACCATGATTAAAACTTGGCTTGGTCTTCATGATGTGAATCCTCCGGATTGGGGTGACGTGGATGCCCTGAAGGAGTGGTGGAGCCTCAACGCGTCGAAGAAGATGCAATCGCGAAGAGTGGTTGTTTCCTTAATGTTGCTTATCTCGTGTGAAATCTGTGAAGAGCAGAATGCACATGTCTTCCACAACACCATGGTGCCGGTTGAAGTTATGGTCGCTAGTATCAAAGAGGAGACTTTGTTGTGGTGTCTTGTGGGGGCTAAGGATTTGCGTAACGTAATGCCGCGAGAGTAAAGTTTTGTAGTTTGGTCTTCGACTCGACCTCTAAACATCCTTTCTTAATCAATGAAAATGGGAGATCTTTTGCCTTGTTTCAAGAAAACATCAACTAGTCATTCTAGTCTTGCTGCCATAATGCACTCAATTTCTCACCACGACAAGAACAGGACACACTAGTACTAAATATTATTGTCAACTGAAAGCATGGGGCCTTAAAAGAGGGCAGATCATCGATTAATTATTCACTAATTACTTGGTTGCCCGCTAAAATGGTATCATCAGCTGAACTGTTATGTACCAACGCTTGATCTAGCATTTGCCAATCAAATATGGCAGTGTAGTAATTAGTAAATCAATTCAGTGGGAATTACAGTACTTCCTCCGTCCGGGTTTATTAGCCCCTCTCGTATTTTGGGCTAAATTTTATCATAAATTTAACTAGCAAAATATAAATTATATGGTGCAAAAATAGTGTCATTAAGAACTTCTTTCGAATATGAATCTAACAATGTAATTTTTGTGGCATATAACTTCAATTTTGCTAGTCAAATATATGGTTAAAATTTGATCCAGAATACAAGGGGGGCAACAAACCAAGACAGGGGAGTGGATAGGTGACGATTTAGAAATTTTCAGAGTGAAGGAAACTAATTAAGTTGAATTTTCGTCTCCATAAGGGTACTTCTAATTTGAGCATGTAAGAAGATACATTTAGATGTGGAACCTTGTAATCGGCAGACTGCTCTATCCTAAACGCCAAGGATAACATCCCGCATGGCACTGATAGCATTATGTAGGCATATATGCCCAACTGGCTCCTATGGAAGAAATAAAAGGACCTTATTGCTCCAAAGGTCTCACTTTCATCTACTACCCTGCCATAGAATAATCCCTAATGCTTCTCAAACCTATGCAACTCATTTAAATAAGATAGTGATCACTCCTTCATGAATATATAGATGTTTTTATCATCATTACTAGAGGGACTAGTCCTGAGAGACTTGAATGCAACTATATTTATCTGCTAGGCATTGTTAATTTGATGGTGCTTCAGTAGCTCAGTGCATTTCATTTATCGGCTTATGCAGTAGTGGCTGTCTCCAATTTCAGCACATGCAGTACTTATACTATAGTCAATTTGATTTGCTTTCCTTGCCTTCTATGATTGAACCATATCCTTGCCGTGCCATATGCTCACGGGCCTTTGAGATGACTGTACACATAGCAAGCATGTACACTGCATCTAATGGACAGGCGAGTACTAGCGTGATAGCATACATGTATCATTCAGTGCAAGTTATTGGAGATGTCAGTGTTATAAGGTCAAAAATAATAAGTTACTGTAATGATGGCGTACACCCACCTATGGCTTTAGGTCATAGTTTGAAATTTGACTCCTATGTTATTACTACGCAGAATACATAGTTGAGGTATCAGTTCAGTTTTAATGGAAAAATTACAACGCAGTTCCCTAAATGTTTATATTGATCGTGGTTACTGCTAGAAAAATATATTACAAGGAGAACTGCGATGGAGATTTAAAGTGAGCCTAAATATGTTAAATGGATTGGAACTTTCCAATCATATCATGATAACACATTGTATGTAGCCTAATCTCTTTTGTGGCGGTTGTCAAGCACGAGCGATATACTTTCGTGGTCACTTATACATTCGTGGTCACTTCTCCTTGCAAATGAATGGACGCCAAGTAAGACCATGCAGAGGCCAGATGAAACAAATCCACCTTGATGTCCCCATCGACACTGTTGGATTTTCCTTCTACAATACGACGTCGACTAGTCGGTGGTCAGCGACCTCGCCAGCGGACGAAAAAATCCACGCCAAAATAAAAAACCAAGAACACGACGTAAGAGGCATCCACTTTGTCATCCATTTTGGTGCTGTTGTGCTGCACTAGTACTACCAATATTGGTACACTCCTTAGCCGCGAAGAAAAATACAATCAGCTGGAACCATATGAGGATGAAAAGGACCACATACCCTTCATGATCTCTGATGGAGTTAGCGAACATAGAGCATTTTCAATCCATAAATTACTTGGTTACATGGGGCGGAGCAAGGATCGGTTCGCTCTCCGGCTCCAGGCCGAACACGATGAACAGATAAAGAGTAGCAAAAGTTATACAGTTAACAAACGATTTCGTGGCCGCGACCCAGGCCAAGGGCCCTCCGTGCCTTGGGTCTGTCTATGCCAGTGCACCCGCTGACGGCACCATCGATCAGTATACATAAGTTATTAATTTGGTGAAAGTGTGGACTGTGTTTCACCTGGACTACAAATGTGCAAGCAGGCTTGTTTCTTAATTTGGACATTCGACAGTCAAATATGGTAGTGTGGTAACTCAGTTCAATGGGAATTACAGTGGGTAGATGACATTTTAGGAGTCTTCAGGTCGAAGGAAACTAATCAAGTCCTGTTTTTGTCTCTCCAAGGATACTTCTAATTTATGTTAGAAGATACTAGTAAATTCAGATATGATGAACACTAGAGGCAACAGTTCAGGTTCTTTTGATGGAAAATTACAACGCAGTTCCCTAAATCTTTATATTGATCATTGTTACTGCTAGAAAAAACATTACAAGGGTATCTGCGATGGGTATTTAAAGTGAGCCTAAATATGTTAAATGAATTGGAACTTTCCAATCATATTATGATAACATACATGTTAGAGTCTAATCTCTTTTATGGCGGTTGTCAAGCGCGAGTGATATACTTTCGTGGTCACTTATACATTTGTGGCCACTTACTCACTTCTCCTTGCAAATGAATGTACATCTAGTAAGACCAGCAGACGCCAGATGAAACAAATCCTCCTTGATGTCCCCGTCGACGCTGATGGATTTTTCTTCTAGAATACGATGTCGACTAGTTTGTAATCAGCGACCTCGCCAGCAGATGAAAAAAATCTACGCCAAGATAAAACCAAGAACACGAAGTAAGAGGCATCCACTTGTCATCCACTCTGCTGCCAATATTGATACACTCTTTAGTTGCTAAGAAAAATATCATCAGCTGGAAGGGAGACCTCATCCCCTGCATGGTTTGTTTCTTAATTTGGACTTTTGACAGTCAAACATGCCAGTGTGGTAACTCAATTCAATGTGAATTACGGTGGGTAGATGACAATTTAGAAATCTAAGGGTCGAAGGAAACCAATCAAGTCCCGTTTTTGTCTCCCCAAGGATACTTCTAATTTATGTTATAAGATAGTAGTAAATTCAGATATGATGTACACTAGTCGTTGGGCATCGAGAAATGTTGGACATTCCTTGCCCTATTAATGTTGGGCATCGACAAATGTGGGACATCTTATTTTAGACCTTTTCCGGTCAAATATGGCAGTGTGGTGAATCAATTCAATGGGAATCACACTAGGTAGCTGACAAATTAGAAACCTTAGGGTCGAAGGAAACCAATTAAGTGTCGTTTTTGTCTCCACGAGGATACTTCTAGTTAATGTTAGAAGATACATTTGGATGTGAATGTACACTTGGCAGCTGGGCTTTGACACCGCTTTGGAGCGCACAATCTTAGAGATTTTTAACTTCACATCTTCACGGCTCTGTAGTGATGCTTCCTGACTTCTCTTGTAGTCTACGTTGAATCTCGATGTGTCATTCTTGTAGCCCTTTGGCACCCATGTATCTGGCCCTGGGTGAGTGCGGGTTTCGAGTGGTGTGGTGTGGTTTGTATCGGTTTCGTATGTTGGTGTCTCTTGCTTTATATATAAAGCAGGGCAAAAGCCTTTTTCGGTAATATGAATCTAACAATGTAATTTGTTCGCATATAACTTATATTTTGCTACTCAAATATATGGTGAAAATTTGACAAGGGGGCCAACAGACCAAGACGGGGGAAGTGGATAGGAGACAATTTAGAAATCTTTGGATCGAAGGAAACTACTTAAGTTATGTTTTCCTCTAGGTAAGGATACTTCTAATTTACCCCGCAAACAAGTATACTTCTAATTTGAGCATGTAAGAAGATACATTCAGATGCGAAACCTTGTGTCCGCAGACTGCTCTATCCTAAACGCGAGAGGATTACAGCCTGCATGGCACTGATAGCATTACATAGTATCTATGACATTTACGAGGCATATGCCCGATTGGCTCCTATGGAAGAAATAAAAGTACTCTATTCCTCAAATGGTCTCACTTTCACCTACGGCCCTGCCATAGAATAATCCCTAATGCCTCTCAAACCTACGCAACTCATTTAAATAAGATGGTGATCACTCCTTAATGAATATATAGATGTTCTCATCATAACTACTAGAGGAACTGGACCTGAGAGGCTTGAAATGCAACTATATTTATCTATTACGAATTGCTAATATAATGGTGCTTCGGTAGCTCACTGCGTTGCATTTATCTGCTAATGTAGCAGTATGTGTCTCCAATTTCAGCACCCGCAGTACTTCTACTATAGTCAATTTGATTTGCTATCCTTGCCTTTTATGATAGAACCATACCCTCGCTGTGTCATATGCTCACGGGCCTTTGATATGACTGTACACACAACAAGCATGTACACTGCAACTAATGGACAGACGGGTAATAGCGTGATAGCGTACATATATCATTATGTGCAAGTTATTGAAGATGTTGGTTTTATGAGGAGGTACAAAATAATAAGTTAGTGTTATGATGGCGTACACCCACCTCTGGGTCCCGGTTCTAGTTTGAATTTGGACTCCTATGTTATTACTACGTAGAATACATACTTAATGTTGCAAATAATCTAGCAAGTAATTCAATTTGTCGTGGTACCAGACGGATGAGTCGATAAGGGATGATGAATCGTCAACGAGCCAAGATCGGAAAAGCAGCAAAGACAAAGTGTCAAGATTAGAGAGAGATTGTTAGCAGTAATCTTGAGGAGTCAAGTAGTAGGTTTGTCTTGGATGTATACGTGAGGTCTAGTACATTTATTAGGGAGAGATTGTTAGCACTAATCTTGAGGAGTCAAGTAGCAGGTTTGTCTTGGATGTATGCACTAAGGGCTGTATGCACTAAGAGTGGAAGAACAGCCCTTCTGTTTGGCAGGGGTGGTGGGGCCATGTCAAAGCTTGCACTGTCATACTTGAGGCCATGGCTTCACAAGATCTCTAGATTTGGCTCTCTTTCTTCGGCATGGCCAGATCTCACAACAAATCAATATGCTTTAGCGCTCTCCATTGTTTGCAAGGCTTGCAAAAGGGCAACTGCTCGGAGGTCAATGTTGAGATCAATGGGCACCACTACAAAAAATGATACTACCTAGCTGATGGTATCTATCCTCAGTGAACTACTCTTGTGAAGACAATCCCCAACCCTATAGAAGAGAAAAGGAAGAGATTTGCCCAGGCACAAGAGTGCTAGGAAAGATGTGGAGCGTGCCTTTGGTATTCTTCAATCTCGATGGGGCATCGTTCGGTATCCTATTAGAACTTGGAGCACCAAGAAGTTGTGGGAGGTGATGACTACTTGTGTGATCATGCACAACATGATCGTAGAGGATGAGAGTCCAGATGAAATCTACGACCAAGGGATTCAATTTCAGGGAGACAAGGTTGTGCCTGAGCATGGAGTAGCGGCAACGTTTGCACAATTCACCGAATTTCATCAGCAAGTGCGTGACTGGGAAACTCACATTCCACTGCAAGATGATTTGGTTGAGCATATGTGGGCTCACAATGGCAACCAGTATATGTATTGCCTATTTTTATTTGGTTGTGAAACTATGAGATATTTGTATTTTGTTTGAATTATGTGAACTTGGGCCAAAAAATATTTTTGATATGTCGCAAAAAGAGCTAGAAAATGACCGCATACCGGCCGCGAGGATGAAAATGCATCTGCGTGTTGGGCGCACCGCCGACCCAAACGCGAAAGGAGGCGGACACACCGATCCAAACAAACAAAAAGACGACAAAACACGTGTTGGGGTTGCTCTAATGTACTCAATTTCTGACCAAGGCAAGAACAAGACACACTAGTACTATTGCTGCTGCTACATTTCTTGATTAAGTCTCATCACAGTCACATCTCCTAATGGCTAAGAAAATATTATTGTCAGCTGAAAGCATGGGGCTGTAAAAAGGGTGGATCATTTATATAATTATTCACGAATTACTTGGTTTGCCCGCTAAAATGGTATCATCAGTTGAACTGTTAATGGACCAGCGCATGATCTAGCCTTTTGCCAATCAAATGGCAGTGTACTGATTAGTGAATCAATTCAGTGGGAATTACAGTAGTTCCTCTGTCCAGGTTTATTGGCCCCCCTCGTATTTTTGGATCGAAGGAAACTAATTAAGTTAAAGTTTTCGTCTTCGTAAGGGTATCTCTAATTTGAGCATGTAAGAAGATACATTCAGATGTCAAACCTTGTATCCGCGTACTGCTCTATCCTAAACGCCACTGAATTACATTTTGCGTGGAACTGATAGCATTACGTAGGCATATATGCCCAATTGGTCCTATGGAAGAAATAAAAGGACCGTATTGGTCCAAAGGTATCACTTTCATCTACTCCCCTGCCATAGAATAATCCTTAATGCCTCTCAAACCTATGCAACTCATTTAAATAAGATGGTAATAACTCCTTAGTGAATATATAGATGTTCTCATCATCATCACTAGACGAACTGGACCTAAGAGACTTGGAATGCAACTATATTTCTGTTAGGAATTGCTAATGTGATGGCGCTTCAATAGCTCACTGCACTGCATTTATCTTCTTATGCAGCAGTGGGTGTCTCCAGTTACAGCACATGCACTACTTCTAGTATAGTCAATTTGATTTGCCATCCTTGCCTTTTATGATAGAATAATATCCTCACCGTGTCATATGCTCACGGGCCTTTGATATGACTGTACACATAGCAAACATATACACATCTAACAGGCAGACAAGTACTAGCGTGATAGCGTACATGTATCACGCCGTGTCGAGTTATTGGAGATGTCGGTATGTTACTGTTATGATGGCGTACACCGACCTCTGGGTTCAGGTCCTAGTTTGAATTTGGACTTCTATATTATTGGTACGCAGAGTACATACTTGAGGCAGCAGTTCAGGTTCATTTTTTGAATGGAAAAATTACAACGCAGTTTCCTACTTCTTTATATTGATCATTGTTCCTGCTAGAGAAAAACAATACAAGGAGATGTGCGATGGTGAACCTAAATATCTCAAATGGATTGGAACTTTCCAATCATATCATGATAACATACATGTTATAGTCTGATCTCTTTTGTGGGCAGTTGTCAAGCGTGAGCGATATACTTTTGTGGTCACTTATACATTCGTGGTCACTTCTCCTTGAAAATGAATGTACGCCAAGTAAGACCAGCAGAGGCCAGATGAAACAAATCCTCCTTGATGTCCCGTCGACGCCGATGGATTTTCCTTCTAGAATACGACGTCGACTAGTCGGTAATCAGCGACCTCGCTAGCGGAGGGAAGAATCCATGCCAAAGATAAAACCAAGAAGACGACGTAAGAGGCACATCCACTTGTCATCCATTCTACTGCTAATATTGGTACACTCAGCTGCTGAGAAAAATATTATCAGCTGGAAGAGGGACCCCATCCCCTGCATGATTTGTTTCTTAATTAGAACTTTTGACAGTCAGATATGGGCAGTGTGGTAACTCAATTCAATGGGAATTACAGTGGGTAGATGACAATTCAGAAATCTTCAGGTCGAAGGAAACCAATCAAGTCCCGCTTTTGTCTCCCCAGGGATACTTCTAATTTATGTTAGAAGATACTCGTAAATTCATATATGCTGTACACTTGTCATTGGGCATCGACAAATGTTGGACATCCCCTACCCTACTAATGTTGGGCGTCTTATTTTGGACCTTTTCCGGTCAAATATGGCAGTGTAGTGAATCAATTCAATGGGAATGACACTAGATAGCTGACAAATTAGAAACCTTAGGGTCGAAGGAAACCAATTAAGTCCTGTTTTGGTCTCCACGAGGATACTTCTAATTTATGTTAGAAGATACATTTGGATGTGAATGTACACTTGGCAGCTGGGCTTTGACAAGTGTTGGACCTCCCTTGACTTATAAATACACCCATCCAAATGCAATGTGCTATAACCTTACTTACGCACACAAGTTAAGAGAGATCTAAAGCAAGGCGGAGAGAAGAGGAGCCCAGCCGGCCGGCGGCAAGATGTACAACAACCCTCCGCCACCACAGGGCATGTCCTACTACGAGCACGCGCAGAAGCGCCACCAGGAGAAGGGCTGCCTCTATGCATGGTAATTGATTCAGCTTCTCACTTTTTCTGAAGCAAGACATCTGCGGCCATCATTCTTCTCTGAAGCATGATGTGATGTGATACTTGCACTGATAACAGTACGTGAGGCCGTAGTAGCTAACTTTGCAGGCATGATTAATTAGTAGTGCAGATCGAGGCTGATTATTTAGTCTCGTTCCTGCCCATACCCATGCCCAGAGCATGGCACACACATCTCCATCCATGACCTGATGGTCCTCATCGATAGGTGGTGGATTCATTCCTGTTAGAAGGGAAAGAGGGGATTTGGTGGAATAGTCGTTGTATTGCTTGAGCCTCGTGGGCATATATATAGGAGTACATGATCATCTTGGAGTACAAGGCAAGGTAGAATAATATCCTACGCTATCCTATCTTTCCTAACAATCAATATACTCAACATCCCCCCGCAGTCACAACGGTAGCGACGCAGACGGTGAGACTGGAGAAGAATCCGAAGTCAAGCCGATGGACCCCCCCCCCCCCCCCCCCCCCCCCGCAGTCGTAACAGTCAATGCATCGCGGAGTCGTGGCTGGAGTGGAAACCGACGAGGTTGCTCAAGCATGTCGGTAGCCCTTTGTGTCATTTGTTGAGGTAGTCGAGAGCGTAGGTGGTGTAGCCGTAGTCGAGGTAGCCGTGCGAAGAACGCCGTGGTCGGTGTCGAGTCGGGGGTCGCCAGTGTCGAGGTAGTCACCATGAAGCCGCGGAAGAAGAGCAGCAGCGGCGGCGGCCTAAGGAGGCGGCGGCGGCGGCTAGAGAAGGAGCGCGGCGGCAATGCTCGAAGTAGGCGATAATGAACCCGACAGCGTGACGAAGACTGGCGCGGACGGTGACGTTCCCGCGCCAAGGGAGGCGGCGCGGCGCATATCACGTGGAAGTCAACGCGCATGGACGGCGGTGGACCGCGGGCCGCAGCGTTACGGCCCGAAGGGGCGACGCAATGGCGGCGGGCTGGTCGGGGCGACGACGGGGAAGACCTCTGGGCGGTTGCAGGGATCGCGTGCCACGCTCGCTACGGCCCGACGGGGTGACGTAACGGCAGCGCGAGGGTCGGTGCAGCCTCGGGGACAGCCTGGAGCGGACGGCCTCGGTGCGGCGGTTGACCGCGGGCCGCGGCACTACGACCCAAAGGGGCGACGCAGCGGCAACGTGTGAGGTGGTGCAATCATGGGAACGGCCTCAGGGCGGCGGCGGGGATCACGTGCCGCGGCGCTACGGCCCGAAGAGACGATACAGCGGCGGCGCGGATCGGTGCAGCCACAGGGAGAACCACAAAGCGGCGGCGTTGCGGCCCGACGGGGCGACGCAGCCGCAGCCCGTTGCTCGATCGGTGGAGAGGCGTGTAAACTTGACGTTGATCTTCACTGAATCTTTCTAGACGCGCGCAAGTGATCGGCCGCGCAGCACGGATGAAGCGGACTAGCTGCTCGATCGGCGATGGAGGTGTCCGCGGTGTGGATCGGCCGACTGGACCAGACATGCGCGTGCAACCGGACGTGGAACGTGCTATGCAAAGGCCGATTGAACGTACCCGTACATGCATGCGAGCAGCCAGAGCCCCACGTACAGCCATGCACTTGATGAGGCAGGTGCATGAGATGCCCACGCCACGCGGTGTGGACGTGGTCGGGCGCTCGGTGCTCAAGCGGCG
This sequence comes from Triticum timopheevii, assembly GCA_963921465.1. Taxonomy (NCBI): domain Eukaryota; kingdom Viridiplantae; phylum Streptophyta; class Magnoliopsida; order Poales; family Poaceae; genus Triticum; species Triticum timopheevii. Next base: position 72,558,958 of record OY997274.1, read on the forward strand.
AACCGCATCCGCGCGTGGTGCGTGAGGCCGCGGCCACGCAGGGAGGACGCGAGGTCCGCTCGGGCCAGCGCGCTGGCTGACATGCGTGAAGCTCGAGGCACCATCCAGCAGGAGTCGAGGAAGATGTCGACGAAGAAGACACGCGTTTGTAGATGACGAACGGCGGCGAGCGACTCAACCCGATCTATAGATCGGAGAACCAAAAAAGAACACCGATCAAACGACCGGCGAGAGAAAAAAACCCCGGATCAAAGATCGGGAAAAAGACTCTAGGGCAGCCGGTCAACATGACCGGCGGACGAACCATAGGTACGGGCGGCGCGGTCCCCGGCAGCGGTCATGGGGGCCGACCGCCCCGGGGGCAGCGGGCGGGTGCGGAAGCGGCGGCGGCTAGGGTTTAGAACCCGGAAACTGATACCATGTTAGAAGGGAAAGAGGGGATTTGGTGGAATAGTCGTTGTATTGCTTGAGCCTCGTGGGCATATATATAGGAGTACATGATCATCTTGGAATACAAGGCAAGGTAGAATAATATCCTACGCTATCCTATCTTTCCTAACAATCAATATACTCAACAATTCCAGCCCGTCAAAACTGACCACCCAACTAGACTAGGAATCCTCGGTTCGTTCAAAAAAGAAAGTCAGGATTCACAATCAAGCCACCAAGAGAAAAGAACAAGAGACTCCGGGTCCGGCTTGACGCCAGATGGAGAAAACAAGAACAGACCAAGTTTAACCCTCACTATATTTTTCATTTACTACAGAACCGAAATTTAATTTCCCCAACTCATGTAAGAACTAAAGCCTTGTCCCATCGAGCTGTGTTAGTTACAAAACAGTGTTGCCACTTGTGCTTAGGTGGTGGTGATAAGTAAGAAAAAAACTGTGGCACAGGTGCAGCTGCCTTCCCAGCCTATAAAACCCCACCCACTCCTTCCTGTTCAAATCCTACATCTTCCCAAAGCCAGCCACAGGAGAGCAAAGCACAACCCTTGGAGAGTGAAGTTCTTCTTCCTCCATAGTAACCCACCCTTTGCGAAGATGTATAACGCTCCGTCGGGGCAGGAGATGTCCTACACGGAGCACGTGCAGAAGCGCCACGAGGAGAAGGGCTGCATCTACGCATGGTGAGACACACACACACACACACACTTTGTTCATCCACTCTCCCTCTCCCTCTGAGTTTTTCTCTGCTCGTCTTCATGTGCATCGGTCGATGCAAAGGCAGAGAGAGAGAGAGAGAGAGAGAGAGAGAGAAACTTTTCTGCCATCTGAAAAATCCTCGGAGAAATCATAGACAGGGCAGGAATATCTTGGGACTGATTCCCCTAGTACTAGTTCCTGTTAATTCCTTTGTGTTCTGTTCATTCTTCCCTTCTATGATGTTGCTATTTTTGTTTGACTGATATAATTGGGTGTTTGGGTTGCAGCGTGTTCACGGCGCTGTGCTGCTTCTGCTGCTACGAGACGTGCGAGTGCTGCCTCGACTGCCTCTGCTGCTGCTGCAACTAAACCGGCCATGGTCACCATGGACAGACGGACGGACGGAGAAAGGTGCAGCGCGAGATCGACCGGCCTCCACTACTGTTAATTATCCCAAAAATAAAACTACAATTTCGTAATAAGCTAGCTAGCAGCTTAGCTCGATGAGAACTGTATCAGGTATCCCATAATATTATCTGCAACAGACAACACTATCACTATAATCACCATCCATCATGGTTTGTGTTGCATCTTATTTTAATTAGCATCAGATTCTGGTCCTCACCTGCCCACTGCGCTTTTCCTTTGACACTTTGCTTTGTCTCCCTGTAATTATCTGAAGACTGAAATGAACATTTCATTAAATAAAATTATGTGACTGAAATGAACGTGTGCAACTTGTGCCTGATATATGTTGGTTGAGCAGATTAACCTGCCATACCAACCAGTAGTTTAGGAAGACGGTTCAGCAAACTGCACGCTGATTTTCTTTTTGCAAACCGTCAACATAATACATCAACTAGGCGCACAATTCACGAATTCAAAGGTTTGGTTGACATTACTCAGCGCCGGCGGCCTATAGTGCACAATTCCTTGCTTTGGTTGACAGTGACACGGACATGCTCCAGAACGCGTGGAGGAATTCCCCCCGCTCCCGGCCCCCCAAATGCAAATTCTTCGCATGGCTAATTATCAAAATACTCCAACGCCGGGGATGGTCTAACTAAAACTTACGCCCCTTCTGCAAAAAGGTTCAAGAATAGGCGGCTCATATTCTTTTCCAGTGTCGCTACACCCCTACACCATCAGAGTTTGGGTCATGATTAAACTTGGCTTGGTCTTCATGATGTACATCCTCCAGATTGGGGTGCCATGAATTCCATGGAGTGGTAGAGTCTCAGTGCGCCCAAGAGGACTCAATTGCGAAGGGCGCTTGTTTTCCTAATGTTGATTATCTCGTAGGAAATCTGGAAAGAGTAGAATGCACGTGTCTTCTGCAACATCGCGGTGTCGATTGGAGTTATTGTTGTTAGAATCAAAGAAGAAACTTTGTTGCGGTGTCTTGTGGGGGCTATATAAGCATTTTGCGTAATGTAATGCAGCGGGAGTAATGTTTTGTATTTTGGCATTTTGCCTCGACCTCTAAACCTCCTTTCATAATTAATGTAATTTTTGTGGAATATAATTTATATTTTTCTATTTAAATATATGGTCAAAATTGGACACAAAACATAAGGGGGCCAACAAACAGGATGCAGGAAGCGGAGATGCGACAGTACAGAAATCTTCGGATCGAAGGAAACTAATTTAGTTGTGTTTTCATATCCGTAAGGATACTTCTAATTTTATATTACAAGATACATGTACATGCAGAAAACCTTGTACACGCTGACAGCTCTATCCTAAACGTCAGAGGATTACATCCCGCATGGCACTGTTAACATTACATGGTATCAAATGACATTTACGAGGCATTTGCCCAATTGTCTCCTATGGAAGAAATAAAAGTACCGTATAGTTCCAAATGTCTCACTTTCATCTACTCCCCTGCCATAGAATAATCCCTATTGCCTCTCACACCTATGCAACTCGTTTAAATAAGATGGTGATCACTCTTAATGAATATATAGATGTTCTCATCATCATTACTAGAGGAACTAGACCTGAGAGAGTTGGAATGCGACTACATTTATCTGCTAGGAATTGCTAATGTGATGGCGCTTCAGTAGCTCACTGCACTGCATTTATCTGCTTATGCAGTAGTGGGTGTACCATGCACTACTTCTGCTATAGTCAATTTGATTTGCTATCCTTGCCTTTTATGATAGAACCATATCCTCGCCGTGTCATATGCTCATGGGCCTTTGATATGACTGTACACATAGCAAGCATGTACACTACATCTAATGGGCAGACGAGTACTAGCATGATAGCGTACATGTATCATTATATGCAAGTTATGGGAGAAGTTGGTGTTATGATGAGGTCAAAAATAACATGTTAGTGTTATGATGGCGTACACCCACCTCTAGGTTCCGGTCCTATTTTGAATTTGGACTCTTATGTTATTACTACGCATAATACATACTTAAGGCAGCAGTTCAGGTCCAGTTTTCGATGGAAATATTACAGCGCAGTCCCTAAATCTTTATATTGATCATCGTTACTGCTAAAAAAACATTACAAGGATATCTGTGATGGGAATTTAAAGTGAGCCTAAATATATTAAATCGATTGGACTTTCCAATCGTATCATGATAACATACATGTTATAGTCTAATCTCTTGTGGCCGTGTCAAGTGTGAGCGATATAATTTCATGGTCACTTATACATTCGTGATCAGTTCTCCTTGCAAATGAATGCACGCCAAGTAAGACCAGTAGAGGCCGGATGAAACAAATCCTCCTTGATGTCCCCGTCGACGCTGATGGATTTTCCTTCTAGAATACGACGTCGACTAGTCGGTAATCAGTGACCTCGCCAGTGGACGAAAAAAATCCAGGCCAAGATAAAACCAAGAACACGATGTAAGAGGCATCCACTTGTCGTCCATTCTGGTACTGTGCACTAGTACTACCAATATTGGTACACTCCTTAGCTGCTAAGAAAAATACCATCAGCTGGAAGCATATGAGGCTGAAGAGGACCCCATCCCCTGCATGGTCTGTTTCTTAATTTGGACTTTTGACAGTCAAACATGGGTAGTGTGGTAACTCAACTCAATGGTAGTTATAGTGGTAGATGACAATTTAGAAATCTTCGGGTTGAAGGAAACCAATGAAGTCCCATTTTTGTCTCCCCAAGGATACTTCTAATTATGTTAGAAGATACTAGTAAATTCAGATATGATGTACACTTGTCGTGGGGCATCGACAAATGTTGGACATCCCATGCCCTATTAATGTTGGGCATCGACAAATGTTGGACGTCTTATTTTGGACCCTTTCCATTCAAATATGGCAGTGTAGTGAATCAATTCAATGGGAATCACACTAGGTAGCTGACAGGTTTGAAACCTTAGGGTGGAAGGAAACTAATGAGGTCCATTTTTTTGTCTACATTAGGATACTTCTAATTTATGTCAGAAGATACATTTGGACGTGAATGTACACTTGGCAGCTGGGCTTTGACAAGTGTTGGACCTCCCCTGACTTATAAATACACCCATCCGAATGCAATATGCAATAACAACCTTACTTACATACACAGAAGAACTAGACAAGGTAGAAGAGATCTAAAACTAGCAGGAGAGAGGAGAGGAGCCCAGCCGGCCGGCGGCGAGATGTATAACAACCCTCCGCCCCCACAGGGCATGTCCTACTACGAGCATGCGCAGAAGCGCCACCAGGAGAAGGGCTGCCTCTACGCATGGTAAGATATGATCTGCAGCCATCATGTATATACTCCCTCCGTTTCTAAATATAAGTCTTTATAGAGATTCCATTATGGACTACACACGGAGCAAAATGAGTGAATCTACACTCTAAAATGCATCTACATACATCCGTATGTGGTCCATAGTGAAATCTATATGAAGACTTATACTCCCTCCGTCCGGAAATACTTGTCGGAGAAATGCATAAAAATGAATGTATCTATAACTAAAATACGTCTAGATACATTCATTCCTCCGACAAGTATTTTCGGACGGAGGGAGTAGAACCATTTTCTGAAGTATGATGTGATGCTTGCACTAAGAACAGATATGCAGACAGTGAGGCCGTAGTAGCTAACTTTGCAGGCTGATTAATAATCAGTGGTGACCGAGGCAAATTGGTCTTGTTCCTTCCCACCATACATACACCCATCATGGTCATGGGCCCGTGACCTCATAGTCCTCATCGATAGGTGGTGGATTTATTCCAGCCCCTCACAACTGACCACCCAACTACACTAGCTAGGAATCCTCTCTTCATTCAAAAAGAAACTGGGGATTTACAATGAAACCACCAAGAGAAGCAGTCCGGGTTGGCGCGAAATGGAGAAAACAAGGACAGGCCAAGTTCAACCCTCTCTATTTTTTCCATTTACTCCCCCGCAAAAAAAAAATCCATTTACTAGAAAACCAAAATCTCATGTAGCAACTAAGCTGTTCAATTTGGGAGTTCTGTTCAATTTGGGATTTCCAGAGGTCGACTCGCACAAAAGCCGTGTTCCACGCCTACAAAAGACAAACTGTGTGTGCACCATGGCCACCGACGCGTGGGCCCATCGAGCTGTGTCAGTTACAAAACAGCGTTGCCACCTGTGCTTAGGAGGTGATGATGAGTACGAAAAGAAAAACTGTGGCACGGGTGCAGCTAGCTGCGTTCCCAGCCTATAAAACCCCACCCACATCTCCTTCCTCTTCCAATCCTACATCTTCCCAAAGCCGGCCACAGGAGAGCGGAGCAGAATCCTTGGAGAGTATCTTCTTCTTCTTCCATAGTGACCCACCCCACCCTTTGCCAAGATGTACAACGCTCCGTCGGGGCAGGAGATGTCCTACACGGAGCACGTGCAGAAGCGCCACGAGGAGAAGGGCTGCATCTACGCATGGTGAGACACGCACACACACACTTTGTTCATCCACTCGCTCGCTCTCCCTCTAGGTTTTGCTCTGCTCGTCTTGCCGAGAGATGTAAAATCTCTCGGCGTGTGCATCGGTCTATGCAGAGGCCGAGAGAGAGAAAGAGATAGCGCTCTTCTGCCATCTGAAAATTCCTCGGAGAAATCATAGAGACATGGCAGGAACATGTTGGGACTGATTCCCCTAGAACTAGTTCCTGTTAATTCCGTTGTGTTCTATTCATTCTTCCCTTCTACAGTATGATTTTGTTATAATTGTTTGACTGATATAACTGGGCGTTTGGTTTGCAGCGTGTTCACGGCGCTGTGCTGCTTCTGCTGCTACGAGACGTGCGAGTGCTGCCTCGACTGCCTCTGCTGCTGCTGCAACTAAGCCAGGCCGCCATGGACGGAGGCCGCAAGGCGCAGCGGAGGTCGACCGGCCTCCGCCGCCTTTCATAATAAGCATATGTGTCTAGTGTCTTAGCTCGATGAGAAGTGTATCAGAAGTTGCCATAATACTATCTGTCCATGTAGCCATCCATCATGGTTTGTGTTGCTGCTGCTGCTGCTACTGCTCTACCATTTTAATTTGATTAGCATCAGACTATGGTTCTCACCAAATCATTCCGTTGTTTTCCTATTTGTTTTCCTTTCGTCCCTGAAATATCTTCTAAAGACTGAAATAAACATGTGCAACCTACTAATGATTCCCCACACTGTTGTGCCTGATATATGTTGGTTGAGCAGATTAACCTGCCATACCAACCACTAGTAAGGTAGACGGTCCAGCAAACTGCACGCTGGTTTTCTTTTTGCAAACCGTCAACGCAATACAACTTTTTCCTAGTACTTTTGCTTAACAAAAGGCATTGGTTCAACCGTCAAAAAGATACAAGCATCAAGAAGATCTGTAAATTATTAAAAAGTCGTTCATGGCTGCACAAGGACCATCCGATATGTTCCGAAGAATCGGGCGGAGAAAAGAGAGGATAATATGCCCAGGCAACTATTGATGAAAAAAGAAGAGTATGTTTGAGCAAGGCAAAACATTCATGGGGGAATGTGCCACGGCCCACAATGGCTGAATTCTGTTACAACAGAATGATGAAAAGCTGTGACTACAAGCCGTCGAAAACTAGGGGCTGTTATAACAGCACTATGGGAGATTGTTCTCAAGACATAAAGTTCCGTGGCTTCAAGCACAAGTTAGATCGATAGCGCGTACTCTAAAGTCAAGTCCCCGTGCTCGTGTCATGCTTTTACTGCATAATAACTTGAAATTGGAGGTCCCTTCCCCGTAGCGACGGACGAGGACAACGACGAAACCTCAGCTGTCTTATCTTCAGGCAGAGCTTACTTGTTCACCGTGCATCGCATGACGTGGTTACATCACGCTGCCCCCCGCAAATTCTCCGCCTCCTCCAGTAGGATATGGTTCAGGATTTTCCTTGGCATCCCTGGCAAATGGACGGAAAAAATGGGATCAAGATATTTTTGACAGGTCTGAACGTTTGTCTGTCGTTGCGGAAGGAAAACGAGCAGGCCACTTGGTGGGTCTAAAACAAACGTGGGCCTTGGGGATTGCGATGGACATGGAATGGGGTGCAAGAACATTGCATCAAATAGCTCAGTGCAGGACATGGAAAGATTGACAGCAATAGGTCTAGTGGATTCTTCGATGATATGATTTATCTTTTGTTGTCAGAATATAGCAGAGTGTGATGTTAAATTATTTTGCTGTCAGAATATAGCAGGGTGTGATGTTAAATTATTTTGTTGTCAGAATATAGCATGGTGTGATGCCTACGATGCCTAATTGTGGTTAAAAGCCCCGCAAAATAGTACTAGTAATTATGGCTACAACCTACAAGACTAAAGAGGATATGGCAGGTTGAGAGTCCTTGTTAAAAGATAACCTTACATAAAACCTCCATCTTACTTCATATAACCTCTCAAATTACTTTTTTTAACTCAATGGGGTTTCTTGTTACTAGGGCGTGGTGGATTAGCTAAGTTCGGAAGCAAAACTAAGGCCCAGAAGAAAAACTATCTTTTTCTTCAAGTTCAACTTACTATTGCTGCTACTGATCAAAGGTACTTGTGTCTACCATTTTAAGAAGTTATGAAGTACTCCCTCCGTCCGGAATTACTTGTCGCGGAACTAAAATATGTCTTGATACATCCATTTCTCCGACAAATAATTCCAGACAGAGGGAGTAATTCACACAGATAAAATTATATTGCTAGTAAAGTTCAAGGCTATATATCCATATTGGTGACACCACTAGCAGTTTGTTCATGAGAAAGAACGAGGTAGGGTACTTCGGGATATCTTGTCTCCTACCATAAACTGTGAAACCCAAACTCCCTCCACCTCCAGTTAGACAACTAAGCAATTGCACTCCCCAAAAAGAAAAGAAAAAGAAACAACACAACACAACCCCACCTGGTACATATACCCCTGGACATTCTAATACCAAGATGCAACGAAATTTCACTATGTTTTTCTGCTCTGGCCTCCAAGCTGCATGCTTCCTACCCCCTTCCTCAACCAAAGAAACAGCGTCGAATCAATTCTACCTTGATCTTCCCAGCTGTATCCGCCTAAGTCTGAAACCCAATATTGCTGTATGTGCTAGCTTTTCAAGAGAAGCTTTACTGTCACTTGTGCAGAAAGTGCAAACATTACATGGTATATCAACATCCCTTGTAACAATGCGGCAGAACTGCTGCTCATAGTTGGAAAAGAGAGATAATAAGGCACTGATGCTTTGAACCCTGCTTTATTATTTATAATATACCACCTCACGCACAGGGAATCGAATGGTATATTACTTGACTAAGCTACAAATATGGCAGGTATAATGCTACTACTTACTCTACCACATAGCTAGAAAAAGAAACATAATAGGGAACTGATGCCTTAAACCCTGGATTGATTATTTATATACCACCTCGCGCTCAAGGGATCAAAGGGCGTGATTAAGCTGCGCATATGCCAAGTATGATGCTGCAAAATGTATTACCTCCTGAGATCGACATATTCAGAGACAACTCCAGGTCATATCCGTATCATCTCATGCCACTGGGATAGTTGGTTCGCCAAGGTTAACAAAAGCCTCCGCGCGCATCATGCGTAGAGTGACAGTATGCCAAGACACAAGGTGATCCAGAAAGTTTGACACATACATTCGCCTGTCATCCTACATCATTAAAAAGCACCAGAGCGGTTTTCAGGTATATTAGTACCAACTTTTAAAGTTTTGATAGCAAACAGGAAAATGGGATCTAGCAGGGTACCTTGTAATCTAAGTAGTAAGCATGCTGAAAAGGAAAAGGAGAAATGTCATTACATGGCGCATGGTAGGATCTAAACAGAGGTTCTCCAATTCCCTTACCTCCCACAAGTCTAGGCTGATGATTGGCTGAAAGAGAAGAAGACACGGAACGTCATTGCAAAGATTAAAACTGGAAATGTCTCATATAATTCGACAGAAAAGGGTTGAGCAAACATACAATATCTCCAAAAGCAAGTGGGTTGATAGCATTTCGCGTGTGAACCACCTCGAGCTTCCTCTCGCTCCTCTTCACTGCAATACGCAAAACATTCATTCAGCTGTGCATGAACATTAACCGGACTTTCAGACGGATATTGCCTGTCTGTATTAGAAAGAAATGGTAGTAAAGGTAGACTTACAGACAAGCCAAACCCAACCAGACCCCAACAACGATAGCGCCGAGCGCATGAACTCCTCCCTGAAATTAAAAAAGGAGCCGAAATCCTTCTCGATCTGCTGCAGCACACCCGCCATGGGCGAGCCGCCGCCCTCCGGCTGCATCGATTCCCAGAAGAAGTGATGGTTCCAGACCTACACACCGCAAAATAACACACAGGTTCAGAATTGCAGCAACCAAATACTAGTACAGTACAGCAGCATCCCCTCCTCTGTTTCAGCTATCTGTCTGCAGCAGTCAGTCAAGCCGAAAGCTGCTACCAGGAAGATGAAATCTCGGAGTGCGGCATCACCTCGGCGGCGTCGTTGTACTCGGGCAGCGGGTTGCCGTTGTTGTAGGCCTCCTTGATGAGGTCCTCGAGGGTGTGGCCGTAGAGCGGGCTGATGGCGAGCTGCTTGTTGAGCCCGTCCACGTGGCCCTGCTGGTGCTTGCCCCAGTGCAGCTCCACCGCCCGCCTGCTCATGTACGGCTCCAGGGCGTCCTGCAACGAGCAAGAACAAGAAGCTGAAGGTGGCATCTTCTTTAATGGCGGCGCGGCGGCGCGCGGATCCGGGAAAGATAAGATGGCCGTGCTTACGGTTTTGTACGGCGGAGTCGTGAGGCCGTAGAAGGACACGACCTTGGAGAGCCTCCGGGACGGCCGGCGGCGCCGGGGGGCGAGGAGGGAGGACGGCGGCGCGGGGGCGGTGTGCGGGTGGGCGAGCGGGCGGTGAGGGGCGGCCGGGAGGCCGCGCATTGGGAGGAGCATGTAGACGGCGGCGCCGGCGAGGAGAGGAGACGAGCTCCGGAGAGAGGGGTGGCGGTGCGCGGCGAGGAAGGAGAGGGAGGAGGCTGTGGCTGCCGGCTTGGCTGGTCCGAACCTTATCGTTTTCACAGTGCCTGCCGCTAGCAGCTACTGACTGAGCTCATATGAACTCTTCGAGTGAACTGGCACTATCACTTGGGAGTTTTCCAAACTTTTGGGAAATTTTTACTTATGTTGACAGATAAAACTGAGCATTGTTCATCTGCAAAAGTTCATCCAGGAATACCTTGATTTACTGTCAATGCAAAAAACTTATCCAGAAATACCTTAATTTCTATCCAAATTCAAATAAACCATTTTTTAGGGAAATTCAAACCAAACCAAACATTTTCTAGGGCAATAACACTTTTTATGGAATTCAAACCAGACTGCCTGCCAAGCGGCTAAAACTCACTGCAAAACAGCACTTCTATCTTACCTTCAGAATGCAAGCGAGCACAAACACATCAGTTACATGAAAGTTCACATAACAATAAATTACTGATACAACAACCAAATCACATGAGCTAAAACCCACTAAAAAACAATTCAGAAATGCACTCACAATGGTGGAGTATTTGCCATCGCTTATGAGTTTTCTAAACTTCAGGTTATGTTCATTCAGAAATACCTAAATTTCTGTCAACACGAAAAACCACACTTCTATCCAAATGCAGATCAGTCTTTGTTTAGGGAAATTCAAACCAATCTGTTTTAGAGAAATTCAAACAAATCTAGTTCAAGTTAAATGGAATTAGATTACCGAGCAGGTAAAACTCACTGCAAAAACAGTTTAGATAGGTTCTATCTTCCTTTCAAAATGGCAATAATAAATTACTGATACAACAAACAAAATCAATTGGTTCTGTAACAGCTCGAATCACTAAACGAACCAAATGGCAACAATAAAATGGCAAAGACATCAGTTACACGGAGGTCATATCACAGCCATTGGAGGGAAGAACAACGTCAAAGAGGCAGCAGCTCAAATCACTCAATCAATCAAATGGCAATAATAAAATGGCAAAAACATCAGTTACACGTTAGTCATATCACAGGCATTGGAGGGAAGAATGACGCCAAGAGGCAACAGCTCGAATCACTCAACCAATCAAATGGCAATAATAAATTACTGATACAACAAACAAAATCTCTGGCACCTGATCATGCCTCACAGTATCACTGTTACACACCCCGCATTGTATGTATTACACAAAGGTTGGCCATTAGGCCATACTATGAAAAACAAACACACCGGGGACCAATGTTTCTCTGGACTGTGGGCAAGGTTCTAGAGACGGCAGCACTCTACGACACATGATGAGACACGATGCCCCGACATTCCATCAACTGGGTCAGATCCAGTCAGCGATCTGTCGAAATAGAAGGACAAGATGGATTAGATCAGATCATCTCCTGGTATTTAACGATTAAGCAAAGAGATGAAAATACAGGGCGCTTCATGGCCGGAATGTATTGTGCAGCTAAACAATTGAATGGCAAAATTCAAAAACAGATTGCAGTTTGGAGAACCGAACCTTGCTCTACTCTAAGAAAATCTTGGTTGCCACTGCTGGCAGCTTCCTGCCAGATGCCTCGTGCAATTCATAGGTGATATCCATATCCATAAGCCGGTGATTCTCTTTCGAGCGAACCATCGAGAAAGAAACATTGACACTGTCCCCTTCATTTACTCTCGGTGATGGAGTCATCAAGAATACCTTGGGAAAAAGCAAATGACTTTCAGACAGATTGTGCGAGGCAACTATGAATGATATCCGTTGCCATTATTATTATTATAGTCAAAAGAATATACTGCTTCAAAGAAAAGCATTCATATCATCATATGCAGTCTGATGTTATTAGATAAACATTACTCCCTCCGTTCGGAATTACTTGTCTTGAAAGTTGATGTATCTAGATGTATTTTAGTTCTAGGTAAATCCATTTTCGAGACAAGTAATTCCGGACGGAGGGAGTATTTTACTTGAGTTCCCAATTTGCAAGAATAGTTTGCCTATCTGCCCCTATTTACAATAAATTCATAGAAGTCGCAGAGGCAAAAGCTTTACAGGTTATCTCTCTTATGTTCAACACACATGTTAAAGAATAAAGGAAGTGGCATTTATACATAGCTGGTAAACAATCCTGCAACAACAGAAAAAGATTCTGATATATATTCTAGAAAACCAACCTGCTGGCCCCAGTGTGTCCCACCATTCTCATCTGGGGCTGTATTCAATTCAACTTCCTCAACTGCAGGGTTTTGCTTGCTACCCTGAAAGTGGAAAATAGTGAGCGTCTTCCATTGAGTAAAACATGAGAGATCTGTGAAATAATTCAGCTAGACATACCCTAAAGTGAACATCAAACCACCCAGCCAATGCAGCTAGCCTTGTTCTATCCTGGTTGATTGGCAATGTAACTTGTGCTCTAACTTCTCGAATCTCTTCAACGGTTGCTGTCAAGCAATCCATCTCCTTGACGACAGCAGGTTGCCCTATAAGTTGGTTTGGATGAAGATTGTTCCAAATTGAAGACTGCAGAAGAATAGAAAGAATGGTTATGATAGTGAGAAATATCTCGTAAAAAGAACTGAGGATCATTACTTGAAGCATGTAGTGATTAATTGTGAAATACAGAGTATATTAGACTTAAAGAGTTACAGGCCTATATTTACATGCAAGCCGTTTATAAGCTCCCAAAAAAAACTAAAATTTACATCTCAGGACTGGAGTTACTTGAGAAAAAGAACTACCAGAAATTTTGACAAGGTTTTGTCTATATTTATGAATATAAATTGTTAGTACATACTCCAAAAAATGCCATTATAAGATTTCTGTTTGTATGATTGTATCACATTTTTCAGACCGAAAGCATGCCAATCCAACAAACGCCAAAAACACAATGCCGTTGTACCAAGACATACCTTGAGATAGAACTTCTCGTGTTCTGCACGATATGCCTTTGTCAAGGCATTCATGTTGACCCCATAATAAGCCTGGGTGTCCTCGACAAAATGATTCCAGTCATTCATAGCAATCTCGAAATCTTCCATCTTTTTGTCACCCAAACCACTTCTTATTGGTGCTAACCACATCCGAGCATGGCTAGGATACCTGCAACGGATTGATCCCGCATTAGGTACATCTGTGTTTTATTTGTGCAGACAACAAAAATCAGAAGGGTCTTGATTGCTATCTTTCAGAAACAAAGCATTTAAGATTGTGTGTTTGCTAATTTAACTTGATTTGCAGATTATTTGATCAGGCGGCATATAACAATCACAGTTCTGGGTAAGAAAATTCCAAACCAGTACAGGGCATGTTAGCAAAATTAAAATTCAAGAATGCTTCTCTTTACTTACATTACACCACCTGGATTCAACCAGCGGTCGCGTGCGCATATGACGGAATCAAACATGGACTCTCTCAAGAGATAGTAGCCCATCCACTCAGAGATAATGACATCAACTGCAGTTCCAAAAACAATACACACAACATAGTGATCAATACCCAATATTCATCATAGCTTCCATATTCTGACAAGACTTGTAAATAAAATCCCCTTTCAAGAAGAAAGAATTGGCCTTTTTGTTGTTAACAATATCGCTGGGATATCACTCCACCAGCCAACGCCAGTACTTCCAAATGTTCACCGTCGATTCAGGGACGAACAAATGTAAGACAGAGTCAAGAAAAGAAAAGACTCGCCTTTCTCCGGCAGCACAATGTCCTCCATGGTGCCCTGTATGACCTCGACGATGTCGGCGACCCCGTTGGCGCGGACGAGCTCGCGGGCGTGCTCCGCCACGTTGGTGGCCTCGACGGCGTACACCTTCCTGGCGCCGGCCTGAGCGCTCCAGATGGCGAGGATGCCGCTCCCGGTGCCGACGTCAAGAACCACCTGACAGATCCGCCAAATCAATCAAGCCGGAGCCCCAAATTACAGCAAACATCGGACCTCCGGCGATTCGCGGGGACGGGGGAGCGGGGAGGGGCCGTCTGTTCTCACCTTGCCGCGGAAGTGGTGGGGGTTGCGGAAGACGGCGGAGTGGTAGGCGTCCATGCGGACGCGGTCGCAGAGCATCTCCTTCTGGTGGTAGAGGTAGGCGTAGGTGCAGAAGTAGTTGGCGAAGTCGACCTCCTTGTCGACGGGGGGCGCGCCCCCGGCGGCCGAGGAGGCGGCGGCGGCGCCGTTGGGGAGGGACGCCATGGGGAGGGGTGTGGGGGGCGTGAGAGGGGGGAAGACGGGAGGGGTTTTCCTGCGGTTTGGGAGGATGGCTGCTCGTTTCTAGGGTTTATGGGGTAGGGATGTTTAAAGGACTGCTGCCGTGGGTCTCGGCCGTTGGATTGTGCTTTAATATTCGTGTTCGAGGGTGATGGGCTTTTTTCTTGCTTCTTTCGTGGAAGGGACTGTGGTCCATGAACATTGACAGAAGTTTTGAGAGTTTCATTGATGTGTGTATGCCTATCAGATGTATGTTGAGAGATTCTCAAAAGAAAATTGTATATTGAGAGTTGGCACGCCCCGACAATTGGGGTTTCTCATCTCTTGCCGGCGGTGGCGCAAGTCTGCCCTGTCTCTCTCGCCTTACGCCATGGAGGCATGTGGATCTCGGCCCTTGTCGAGGGAGAGACCCTGCTCCGTTTTTAGGTGTCTTTTTCTGTTCGTTTAGGGTTTGTGTCATGTTCAGGAAGGCCCAACGATGGCGGCTCCTTGAAGATGGAATAAGATTCTCCGCGCTTAGCCTCCGTCCCCACGTGCGTCTAGTGTCGTCGGAGGGTGCGTGCAGGTGTGTCTCCAGTGGATTTTGTGGTTTCGATCGACGTTTGTCTTTGTTGAATCTATTTGGGCCCGATCTTCGTCCATCCATGTTCATGTGTCTACATGTTGATACTTTCCGTCTACACGCCTACTTGGTGGTAACAATTGTTGTTCTGGTGCGTTGGTTCTGTGAGGCCTTAGCGCGACAGCTTCACGACTGTCTACTACAACATTTAATATTGTTGGGTACATAACCGAGATCAAACTAAATAATTGCATGTGGTATTTTGTCAATATGCAACTCGTTGCATATTGAGCTCCATTTAATTTGTAGTATTGTGTGTTGCAGTTTGCCATGCCATGCCTCTTTAAACCGGACATGCATCATACTCGATTGTGCATCCTGCCATGATTATGCTTGTGTGTTTACCATGGTGTTTGTTTCTTTCCGGTGTTGCTTCTTAGTTCCGGTAATGTTGCGATTGTGAGGATTCGTTCGACTACTCCCGCTCGTCTTCTTCATGGACTCGTTCTTCTCCCTAGCGGATTTCAGGCAAGATGACCGCTACCCTGGATCTCACTACTATCTTTGCTATGCTAGTTGCTTCGTTCTATCGCTTTGCTACGCTACCTATCACATGTTTATCAAGCCATCCCAAATTGCCATGAACCTCTAACCTTTGACACCTTTCCTATGCAAACCATTGCTTGGCTATATTACAGCTTTTGCTCGGCCCCTCTTATAGCGTTGCTAGTTGCAGGTGAAGTTGAAGATTTCTCCATGGTGGACAGAATTTTGGTTGGGATATCACAATATCTCTTATATTATTAATGCATCTATATACTTGGTAAAGGGTGGAAGACTTGGCCTTTTGCCTAGTGTTTTGTTCCACTCTTGCCGCCCTAGTTTCCGTCATACCGGTGTTATGTTCCCGGATTTTGCGTTCCTTACGCGGACGGGTGATTTATGGGACCCCCTTGATAGTTCGCTTTGAATAAAACTCCTCCAGCAAGGCCCAACCTTGG
This sequence comes from Triticum timopheevii, assembly GCA_963921465.1. NCBI lineage: Eukaryota > Viridiplantae > Streptophyta > Magnoliopsida > Poales > Poaceae > Triticum > Triticum timopheevii. The sequence continues at coordinate 72,575,306 of OY997274.1, forward strand.
TTTTACCATTTGCCTCACCTAGCCTTTTTTTCCCTTGGGAGTCGCGCATCCCGAGGGTCATCTTTATTTTAGCCGCCCCCGGGCCAGTGCTTGTCTAAGTGTTGGTCCGAACCGAGCCGCCTGCGGGGCCACCTCGGGGAAACTCGAAGTCTGGTTTTACTCGTAGCCTGTCTCATCCGGTGTTGCCCTGAGAACGAGATATGTGCAGCTCCTATCGGGATTGTCGGCGCATCGGGCGGTCTTGCTGGTCTTGTTTTACCATTGTCGAAATGTCCTGTAAACCGGGATTCCGAGTCTGATCGGGTCTTCCTGGGAGAAGGTCTATTCCTTCGTTGATCGCGAGAGCTTGTCATGGGCTAAGTTGGGACACCCCTGCAGGGTATAATCTTTCGAAAGTCGTGCCTGCGGTTATAGGCAGATGGGAATTTGTTAATGTCCGGTTGTAGATAACTTGACACCAGATCCGAATTAAAACGCATCAACCGCGTGTGTAGCCGTGATGGTCTCTTCTCAGCGGAGTCCGGGAAGTGAACACGGTTTCTGGGTTATGTTTGACATAAGTAGGAGTTCAGGATCACTTCTTGGTCATTACTAGTTGACGACCGTTCCGCTTGCTCTCTTCTCGCTCTTATTTGCGTATGTTAGCCACCATATCATGCTTAGCCGCTGCTGCAGCCTCACCACTTTACCCCTTCCTTTCCCTTTAAACTTTGCTAGTCTTGATACCCATGGTAATGGGATTGCTGAGTCCTCGTGGCTCACAGATTACTACAACAACAGTTGCAGGTACAGGTTCATGCGATGATCATGACGCGAGAGCGATGCTTGCTTGCATTGAGTTCTTCTTCTGCTTCTTCTTCGATCAGGGGATAGGTTCCAGGTCGGCAGCCTGGGCTAGCAGGGTGGATGTCGTTTGAGTTTCTGTTTGTGATTCATCCGTAGTCGGATGATGCTCTTATGTATTGTGATGTTGTATTCATGTGGCATTGTATGCCTTATGTATGTATGCCCATCTATTATGTAATGTTGATGTAATGATATCCACCTTGCAAAAGCGTTTCAATATGTGGGTCTATCCTTGGTGGGACCTTCGAGTTCCTTTTGGATAGGGTCGCATATTGGGCGTGACAAGTTGGTATCAGAGCCTCGACCGACCATAGGAGCCCCCTTGATTGTTGGCCGTTGTTGAGTCTAGAAGAAAACTATTTTTGAGTCTTAGGATTATATATATCGGAGAGTAGGATTCTTTTTACTCCTCAGCCCCCTTCGTCGCTCTGGTGAGGTCTCCTGACGTAGATGTTTTGTCTTTCCTCTCCTCAAATTTCACTAATTTTTTTTAGGATCACGCGGGTATCTTGGAATCGTTCCGATGGTTTTGTGACGAGAACATTGTTCTTGGTGCCTCCTGTCTATTATGTGGCTTTGACCCGGGGAGTTGAGCTCCGAGGTGTTGTCGTCACAATTTTATCGTTGCAGTTCTAGAATACCTGAGTTTTGCCGACATCGAAAATCTCTTTTATGCAGTTGTTGGTGAGATAACCTCGACGTCACCCAGTACTGGGGAGTTCGGGAGTATTGCCATAACTCATATAACGGATGCTTTTCGAAGGTTGAGGTACACGATTTCCGAAGTTTTCTTGGTTATGTGTTGATGGATGGATACAGGTGGATGTAGGAATTGTTAGTTTGGGTGAGATATATTGCTTCCCCTGTATCCCCAACACCAGATTGCATAACCAGAAAGTTTCGGGAGTTTATAGGTGGGAATTCAAGTAGCTCCTAGAATATCTTTTCGACAGATGCATGATATGAGATTGGGGTTCGACGTCTAGTGGTCCGCCTTTCCACGGTCGTTTTTACAGTGATCTCGTTGTGTCTTAAAGAACCCTTGGCTATGCTGGTTCGGGGACACTTCGTATGTCATGTGCACTGCCTTGTACATGATGGTGCTGTACACTCGAGCCCGTGTGGGCCCCACCACGAAAACTTCGGACGGAATCTCTATCATATGTTTTTTCCGGCTTATTCTGCAAGCCAAATCCTTTGTTTTGTTTTATTTGTGGTATTCGAGTTGCTTCGAAGTCAAATGTTGAATCCATACCTTTCCTAAACGGTGTTCTCATATTGCTATGTGAGTACTAATCCTTCTTGATCATCGAGATCGTCATGTTAATTCTTCTCCAACCGGTGTGCTTCTCTTCAAGTGGAGCCGGTCATTTTCAACATCCACAAGATCAATTCTAAGTTTTCTCAACGGTGTTTGTTCCATTTTCCCCAAGATGCCTTTGTTTTCCCACCCTCCCACCCTTTTTCTTCAAGGACTCAGATATCTTAATCAAGTATCCATCTTATGGATGTGAAGTCTCTTCACTCTTTTCAATCAATGTTCTTATCCGGCGATTTCCCAAGAAGATGCTCAACAGTTTTAAGTTCATCATCCTTCATTGTTGTTTCTTCTCCAGTGGATCCAATTCAAGCTTTCAGTGTTGATCATATTTCTTTCCTCGTGTCAAATGCTTTCTCATGCCGGTGCACCTCTCAATCACTCACCTCTTGCTATTCATGTGTTCCAGAGTGTTGAAGATATCTCAGAAGATTTGTGTTTCCATTCTTAATCCGCTGAATCTATTTGGAGATCATTATCTCATTCAAGCTATTTAATTCAACGGGTGCAATCTCTCTTTAAAATCATTTCCAACGGTGTTTCCTTTTTAGTGGGCCCTAACCCACAGGTCTTTTCCCAGGATCTTACCTGACTCTTCTAATTATTCCGGAGCTATTCCAAATACTTTTCAGAGTTTGACGTAAGAATGAATTTTCATCAGTCATATTCCTTATCCTAGATCGCTTTCAGAATATTTTCATCGTTGGTTCATCATTTCTATTCTTCTTTGTTCTGGAGTATCTCAACAATTCATGGTGGTTCTCATCATCATTCTCAACATGTGAAGACCGAAGAAGAGTTTCTCGTAAATCTTGCTCCATTCTCTTCAAGATTCATGGTTCTAGCTTGATGCCATCCTCTCATAATTGTTTTTGATTGTGAGAATTCTTTTCACCCATCCGGAGCATTTCATGAGTTGTTTCCATTTCTTTCCTCCGAAGGCCATCATGTCATAATTCCTCATTCTCAACCTTCAGCTCTCGTTATCCAAATCTTACCGGTACACTACTCAAGTATTCTCTAATCAGCTCGTGATCTCTTCGTTCTCTTGTATCAAATTCCCTCAAGTATCTTCATTCGTTCTCTAATTCTTACTGGTGATTCACCCCTTTACTTCGTTCGTTTTCAATTCTTTCGATGGTTCGTTCAAGATTTCACTTTCTTTGTTATCGTATCAATTTATCAATTCATTCATTGTTAACAAATCCCACCGGTGGTTCCATCAATACCTTCTTAAGTTTACGCTATATCCCTCTTAATCCTTTCTACGAGAATAAGTAGTATGCCAAATCCGTTGCTTGTCATCAATTTAAATTGGTGAAGGATAGGCATAACGTAATTCTTATTATTGTTTCATCCAAGTAATCTAGTTTCTTCTTTCCGGAGTTGTTCATCATGTCACATTTCCCGGTTCGAGATGTTTCATCTTTTCTTTTCCGGAGTTCCAAGTTTTCCACATTATATCGTTGCAACGCTCCATCTAAATCATCGCAAGGCTTCACCTTGTGTTTTTAACTTCTCTTTCTTTTTATCATCCTTTTATTACCGGAGTTCTTCATGGAGGCTCTACATGATGGTTCATCAAGGATTTCATTCTCATTTTTTTCTTCAAGATTTCTCTCGGAGCTAAGATCTGCCAAGCTATACTCAAAAAAATAAACATGGTGCTCAACACATGTCTTGTTTTGAGGAGTTCAAGTATTCTTCTTTTGCATTTCGAAGTGCAATTCCTTCTACCTTATCTCTTGAGGTGGTGTTATGTCATTCTTGACAATTTGAGTTCGTGTTTCATGATTCACATGTTGTCAAGAATGAGATATGTTAAAAACCATCATTTTTCTCTTCGATCATGAGGTATTTTAAATCCATTAATCTCTTCGTTGGAGTTATCTTGTGTCATATTTCACCTAAAGCCTTCCCTAAGGGATGTTGTTATTGTGGTGCTTATCAATGATCCAAGCTTTCTCCATATCCTTCTCTGTGAAAGAGGTTTTTCATCTCTTCGTTGTTCTCAAGCAAGCAATTGTTTTTGTTAGTGGCAGAATGTCACCTCATAGTCTTGAGATGTTTTCCATAAGCCCACTAAAAACTTGTCCTTCTCGTTGTTGATTTTCCAACAACCCCGTTGTAATATTCTTTGGAAGGATGCTTTCCAAGCTCAATTGTGGCAGAAGTTGGCATTTTCTCCTCCATTCTGTTATTCCAATGATCTATCTTCTATTCTTTCTTCCGGAGGCATTGTGATGTTGCTCTTTTCACTCATCATCTTGTTTTGTCAAGATCATGTTCTTTTCCATGCTTATCCACTTAACCGGAGTGTTGTGTCTATCATTCCTCTTTTAACCGGAGTCTCATCCAAGTGCTTTCATTTTACCAAGTTCAAATCATATTCCTTCCATGTTCAACCGGAGTGCTGCCCGAATTCTTCCTCTCTCATCTTGTTTTAACCGGAGTGGATTCGAATTCTATCTTGTCCATTAAACTCTTGATTCATGTCTTTGCAACCTTCAAGTTCTCGTAATGTTCCTTGTTCCTTTTTTCTAACAGATTGTTTGCAATCTTGTTCATCTTTGTTGTTTTCTTTCTTTCATAATTCTCAACCTCTCAAGGTTCGTGGTTTCACTCATTCGTCAAAGAAGCAACTTAGTTTTACCTCTTCTCTTCCTCTTCCGTTTCTCTCCGGTGCCATCCTAGATCTCGGGACGAGATCCTCTCGTAGTGGTGGAGTGTTGTAACGCCCCGGATACAACTTTCCATATTCGTAACTCCAACTCTTGCCTTTTCCGGAGATGCGATATGATATCTCCTTCGTGGTTGGGTTTTTGTCGTTTGTTTTGCATTTTGTTCTTGTTTTGTATCTCGTCTCATGTCATCATCTGCATTTCATCCGCATGTTTTTCAAAATTTGCATCCGTTCGGGTTCTCCCGGTTCTCTCCGTTGTCCGTTCGGAGTCCAGACACACTCGCACGCGCCCGCGGCACCACTGAAATATATTTTATTAGTGGCATAAAAATGTTTTCGGAATGGGTTGCAACTTGTCGGTCTTATTGTAGTGTAGACAGGCCGCCTGCCAAGTTTCGTCACATTCGGAGTTCATTTGATAGCCCAACCATTGAATGTATAGCGGCACCGTTGCCGGTTTATTCGTCGGATGTTTCGGTCTTCGAAACTGCCGCCGGGCTGCCCTTCTCTTCTCTCTTCTCAGCCCAAGGCCTCTCTTCACAGCCCACCAACCCCTCTCCTAGTCGCTGTCCGCTCCAGAACCGTCGGATCGAGATCCGAGGGTCCCGAAACCCCTCCTAACCCCCCAACCCTAGCCCCTCCTGCTATATATGGACCTCCCCTGTCCATTTTCGGACTAAACCCTAGTCTAACCTAGCCTAACCCCTCCCCTAACCTGCAGCCGCCGCCACCTCCCACCTCGGCCTCGTTTTCTGCGCCGGCCAAGCCCACCGCCGCCAAGTGGCGCGCCCCCACTGGCCTCCACCGCCGCAGCCAGCGCCCCGGACCAACCGGAAGGCGCCATGGCATGCCCCCAGCCTCTCTCCCGCAGCCGTGGCTAGCCAGGCCCGCGGGGAGTCCGCCCCGGGCCACGACCGGGCCCGACCCCGTGCGCCCCTGGCCCCTCGTCTCGCCTTGCCTCCCTGCCCGTGGCACCACAGCGCCACCGCACCGGCGCCGCCCGTCACCACCACCCCGCGCCGCCCGGCTCCCCGAGCTCCGCCGCCAGGCCAGCGCCTCGCCGCCCTCTCCCTCCTTCCCGTCCTGCTCACTCTCCCTGATCCTCTTTCTCTCTCCCTCTCTGCCGCAGGGATCTTCGCCGGCCACGAAGCTCGCCGTCGGCCTCGCCTTCGCTGGTTCTAGCCGGGATCCACCGGATCCGGCGCCCCACGCCCAGATCCATCGGTCCCCGTCGCTCGCGCCCCTCCACCGCCGCCCTAGGGCCTCGCCGGAGCATCGCCCTACCTCGCCGACGTCGTGCCGAACCCCCCTGCCTTCCCCTCGATCCGGTGGGATCGGGAGGAGGAGCGACCCGTGAGCCCCGGCCCAACAGCGCCTGTTGGAAATATGCCCTAGAGGCAATAATAAAAGCATTATTATTATATTTCTTTGTTCATGATAATTGTCTTTATTCATGCTATAATTGTGTTATCCGGAAATCGTAATACATGTGTGAATAACAAACACCAACATGTCCCTAGTAAGCCTCTAGTTGACTAGCTCGTTGATCAATAGATAGTCATGGTTTCCTGGCTATGGACATTGGATGTCATTGATAACGGGATCACATCATTAGGATAATGATGTGATGGACAAGACCCAATCTTAAGCATAGCGTGAGATCGTGTAGTTCGTTTGCTAGAGCTTTTCTAATGTCAAGTATCTTTTCCTTTGACCATGAGATCGTGTAACTCCCGGATACCGTAGGAGTGCTTTGGGTGTATCAAACGTCACAACGTAACTGGGTGACTATAAAGGTGCATTACAGGTATCTCCGAAAGTGTCTGTTGGGTTGACACGGATCGAGACTGGGATTTGTCACTCCGTATGACGGAGAGATATCACTGGGCCCACTCGGTAATGCATCATCATAATGAGCTCAAAGTGACCAAGTGTCTGGTCACGGGATCATGCATTACGGTACGAGTAAAGTGACTTGCCGGTAATGAGATTGAACGAGGTATTGGGATACCGACGATCGAATCTCGGGCAAGTAACATATCGATTGACAAAGGGAATTGCATACGGGGTTGATTAAATCCTCGACATCGTGGTTCATCCGATGATATCATCGTGGAGCATGTGGGAGCCAACATGGGTATCCAGATCCCGCTGTTGGTTATTGACCGGAGAGCGATCTCGGTCATGTCTACATGTCTCCCGAACCCGTAGGGTCTACACACTTAAGGTTCGGTTACGCTAGGGTTGTAGGGATATGTATATGCAGTAACCCGAATGTTGTTCGGAGTCTCGGATGAGATCCCGGACGTCACGAGGAGTTCCGGAATGGTCCGGAGGTAAAGATTTATATATGGAAAGTCCTGTTTCGGCCATCGGGACAAGTTTCGGGGTTATCGGTATTGTACCGGGACCACCGAAAGGGTCCCGGGGGTCCACCGGGTGGGTCCACCTGTCCCGGGGGGCCACGTGGGCTGTAGGGGGTGCGCCTTGGCCTACATGGGCCAAGGGCACCAGCCCCAAGAGGCCCATGCGCCAAGAGAAGAGAAAAAGGGGAGAGTCCTAAAGGGGGAAGGCACCTCCGAGGTGCCTTGGGGAGGATGGACTCCTCCCCCCCTTGGCCGCACCCTTCCTTGGAGGAAGGGGCAAAGGGCTGCGCCTCCCCCTCTCCCTTGGCCCTATATATAGTGGGGAAAAGGAGGAGCAAATACACCTTGGCCTTTGGTTGCCTCCTTCTCCCTCTCCAACACCTCCTCTTCCTCCATAGCGCTTGGCGAAGCTCTGCCGGAGTACTGCAACTCCATCAACACCACGCCGTCGTGCTGCTGCTGGTGCCATCTCCCTCAACCTATCCTCCCTCCCTTGCTGGATCAAGAAGGAGGAGACGTGGCTGTTCCATACGTGTGTTGAACGCGGAGGTGCCGTCCGTTCGGTGCTAGGATCTCCGGTGATTTGGATCACGTCGTGTTCGATTACATCATCCCCGTTCCTTGAACGCTTCCGCTCGCGATCTACAAAGGTATGTAGATGCATCCGATCACTCGTTGCTAGATGAACTCATAGATGGATCTTGGTGAAACTGTAGGAAAATTTTTGTTTTCTGCAACGTTTCCCAACAGTGGCATCATGAGCTAGGTCTATGCGTAGTTCTTCTTGCACGAGTAGAACACAATTTGTTGTGGGCGTAGATTTGTCAACTTTCTTGCCGCTACTAGTCTTATCTTGCTTCAGCGGTATTGTTGGGTTGAAGCGGCCCGGACCAACCTTCACGTACGCTTACGTGAGACCGGTTCCACCGACTAACATGCACTAGTTGCATAAGGTGGCTGGCGGGTGTCTGTCTCTCCTACTTTAGTTGAAGCGGATTCGATGAAAAGGGTCCTTATGAAGGGTAAATAGAAGTTGACAAATCACGTTGTGGCTTTCACGTAGGTAAGAAGACATTCTTGCTAGAACCCTACTTCAGCCACGTAAAACTTGCAACAACAATTAGAGAACGTCTAACTTGTTTTTGCAGCAAGTGCTTTGTGATATGATATGGCCAAAGTTGTGATGAATGATGAATGATCTATATGTCATGTATGAGATGTTCATGCTATTGTAATAGGAATCACGACTTGCATGTCGATGAGTATGACAACCGGCAGGAGCCATAGGAGTTGTCTTTATTTTTTGTATGACCTGCGTGTCATTGAAGAACGCCATGTAAACTACTTTACTTTATTACTAAACGCGTTAGTCATAGAAGTAGAAGTACTCGTTGGCGTGACAACTTCATGAAGACACGATGATGGAGATCATGATGATGGAGATCATGGTGTCATGCCGGTGACAAGATGATCATGGAGCCCCGAAGATGAAGATCAAAGGAGCTATATGATATTGGCCATATCATGTCACTACTTTATATAATTGCATGTGATGTTTATTATGTTTTATGCATCTTGTTTACTTAGGACGACGGTTGTAAATAAGATGATCCCTTACAAAATTTCAAGAAGTGTTCTCCCCTAACTGTGCACCGTTGCTACAGTTCGTCGTTTCGAAGCACCACGTGATGATCGGGTGTGATAGATTCTTACGTTCACATACAACGGGTGTAAGACAGTTTTACACAGCGAAAACACTTAGGGTTAACTTGACGAGCCTAGCATGTACAGACATGGCCTCGGAACACGGAGACCGAAAGGTCGAACACGAGTCGTATGGAAGATACGATCAACATGAGAATGTTCACCGACGATGACTAGTCCGTCTCACGTGATGATCGGACACGGCCTAGTCGACTCGGATCATGTAACACTTAGATGACCAAAGGGATGTCAAATCTGAGTGGGAGTTCATTATAATTTGATTAGATGAACTTAATTATCATGAACTTAGTCTAAATGTTTTACAATATGTCTTGTAGATCAAATGGCCAACGTAGTCCTCAACTTTAACGCGTTCCTAGAGAAAACCAAGCTGAAAGACGATGGCAACAACTATACGGACTGGGTCCGGAACCTGAGGATCATCCTCATAGCTGCCAAGAAAGATTATGTCCTACAAGCACCGCTGGGTGACGCACCTGTTCTCCCTGCAGAACAAGACGTTATGAACGCTTGGCAGGCATGTTCCGATGACTACTCCCTCGTTCAGTGCGGCATGCTTTACAGCCTAGAGCCGGGGCTCCAAAAGCGTTTTGAGAGACATGGAGCATATGAGATGTTCGAAGAGCTGAAAATGGTTTTCCAAGCTCATGCCCGGGTCGAGAGATATGAAGTCTCCGACAAATTCTTCAGCTGTAAGATGGAGGAAAATAGTTCTGTCAGTGAGCACATACTCACTATGTCTGGGTTACATAACCTCTTGACTCAGCTGGGAGTTAATCTCCCGGATGATGCGGTCATTGACAGAATCCTCCAGTCGCTTCCACCAAGCTACAAGAGCCTTGTGATGAACTTCAATATGCAGGGGATGGAAAAGACCATTCCTGAAGTATTTGCTATGCTGAAATCAGCAGAGGTAGAAGTCAAGAAGGAACATCAAGTGTTGATGGTCAATAAAACCACTAAGTTCAAGAAGGGCAAGGGTAAAAAGAACTTCAACAAGGACGGCAAGGTAGTTGCCGCGCCCAGCAAGCAAGCTGCCGGGAAGAAGCCAAAGAATGGACCCAAGCCCGAGACTGAGTGCTTTTATTGCAAGGAAAGTGGTCACTGGAAGCGGAACTGCCCCAAATACTTAGCGGACAAGAAGGCCGGCAAAACCAAAGGTATATTTGATATACATGTAATTGATGTGTACCTTACCAGTAATCATAGTGACTCCTGGGTATTTGATACCAGTGCCGTTACTCATATTTGTAACACACAGCAGGAGCTGCGGAATAAACAGAGACTGGCGAAGGACGAGGTGACGATGCACGTCGGGAATGGTTCCAAGGTCGATGTGATCGCCGTCGGCACGCTACCTCTACATTTACCTACGGGATTAGTTTTGAACCTCAATAATTGTTATTTTGTGCCAAGTTTGAGCATGAACATTGTATCAGGATCTCGTTTAATTCGAGATGGCTACTCATTTAAATCCGAGAATAATGGTTGTTCTATTTATATGAGAGATATGTTTTATGGTCATGCTCCAATGGTGAATGGTTTATTCTTTATGAATCTCGATCGTAATGCTACACATATTCATAGTGTAAGTACCAAAAGATGTAAGATTGATAGTGATAGTCCCACATACTTGTGGCACTGCCGCCTTGGTCACATAGGTGTCAAACGCATGAAGAAGCTCCATGCTGATGGACTTTTAGAGTCTCTTGATTACGAATCATTTGACACGTGCGAACCATGCCTCATGGGTAAAATGACCAAGACTCCATTCTCAGGAACAATGGAGCGAGCAACCAACTTATTGGAAATCATACATACTGATGTGTGCGGTCCAATGAGTGTTGAGGCTCGCGGTGGCTATCGTTATGTTCTCACCCTCACTGATGACTTGAGTAGATATGGGTATGTCTACTTAATGAAACACAAGTCTGAGACCTTTGAAAAGTTCAAGGAATTTCAGAGTGAAGTTGAGAATCAACGTGACAGGAAAATCAAGTTTCTACGATCAGATCATGGAGGAGAATACTTGAGTCACGAGTTTGGTACACACTTAAGAAAATGTGGAATAGTTTCACAACTCACGCCGCCTGGAACACCTCAGCGTAATGGTGTGTCCGAACGTCGTAATCGCACTCTATTAGATATGGTACGATCTATGATGTCTCTTGCCGATTAACCACTATCTTTTTGGGGCTATGCTTTAGAGACTGCCGCATTCACTTTAAATAGGGCACCGTCGAAATCCGTTGAGACGACACCATATGAATTATGGTTTGGGAAGAAACCTAAGCTGTTGTTTCTAAAAGTTTGGGGATGCGATGCTTATGTCAGGAAACTTCAACCTGAAAAGCTCGAACCCAAATCGGAAAAATGCGTCTTCATAGGATACCCTAAAGAAACTATTGGGTATATCTTCTACCTCAGATCCGAAGGCAAGATCTTTGTTGCCAAGAATGGGTCCTTTCTGGAGAAAGAGTTTCTCTCGAAAGAAGTAAGTGGGAGGAAAGTAGAGCTTGATGAAGTATTACCTCTTGAACCGGAAAATGGCGCAACTCAAGAAAATGTTCCTGAGGTGCCTGCACCGACTAGAGAGGAAGTTAATGATGATGATCAAGATACTTCTGATCAAGCTCCTACTGAAATTCGAAGGTCCACAAGGACACGTTCCGCACCAGAGTGGTACGGCAACCCTGTCTTGGAAATCATGTTGTTAGACAACAGCGAACCTTCGAACTATGAAGAAGCGATGGCGGGCCCGGATTCCGACAAATGGCTAGAAGCCATGAAATCCGAGATAGGATCCATGTATGAAAACGAAGTATGGACTTTGACTGACTTGTCCGTAGAACGTCGAGCCATAGAAAATAAATGGATCTTTAAGAAGAAGACAGACGTGGATGGTAATGTGACCATCTATAAAGCTCGGCTTGTCGCTAAGGGTTATCGACAAGTTCAAGGGGTTGACTACGATGAGACTTTCTCACCGGTAGCGAAGCTGAAGTCCGTCCGAATCATGTTAGCAACTGCCGCATTTTATGATTATGAAATTTGGCAAATGGACGTCAAAATGGCATTCCTTAATGGTTTCCTTAAGGAAGAATTGTATATGATGCAGCCGGAAGGTTTTGTCGATCCTAAGAATGCTGACAAGGTGTGCAAGCTCCAACGCTCGATTTATGGGCTGGTGCAAGCATCTCGGAGTTGGAACATTCATTTTGATGAGATGATCAAAGCGTTTGGGTTCTCACAGACTTATGGAGAAGCCTGTGTTTACAAGAAAGTGAGTGGGAGCTCTATAGCATTTCTCATACTATATGTAGATGACATACTTTTGATGGGAAATGATATAGAACTTTTGGACAGCATTAAGCCCTACTTGAATAAGAGTTTTTCAATGAAGGACCTTGGAGAAGCTGCTTATATATTAGGCATCAAGATCTATAGGGATAGATCGAGATGCCTCATAGGTCTTTCACAAAGCACATATCTTGATAAGATTTTGAAGAAGTTCAAAATGGATCAGTGCAAGAAAGGGTTCTTGCCTGTTTTGCAAGGTGTGAAATTGAGCTCAGCTCAATGTCCGACCACGGCAGATGATATAGAAGAGATGAGTGTCATCCCCTATGCCTCAGCCATAGGTTCTATTATGTATGCCATGCTGTGTACCAGACCTGATGTAAACCTTGCCGTAAGTTTGGTAGGAAGGTACCAAAGTAATCCCGGCAAGGAACTCTGGACAGCGGTCAAGAATATCCTGAAGTACCTGAAAAGGACTAAGGAAATGTTTCTCGTTTATGGAGGTGGCGAAGAGCTCGTCGTAAAGGGTTACGTCGACGCTAGCTTCGACACAGATCTGGATGACTCTAAGTCACAGACCGGATACGTGTATATTTTGAATGGCGGGGCAGTAAGCTGGTGCAGTTGCAAGCAGAGCGTCGTGGCGGGATCTACATGTGAAGCGGAGTACATGGCAGCCTCGGAGGCAGCACATGAAGCAATATGGGTGAAGGAGTTCATCACCGACCTAGGAGTCATACCCAATGCGTCGGGGCCGATCAAGCTCTTCTGTGACAACACTGGAGCTATTGCACTTGCCAAGGAGCCCAGGTTTCACAAGAAGACAAGGCACATCAAGCGTAGCTTCAACTCCATTCGTGAAAATGTTCAAGATGGAGACATAGAGATTTGTAAAATACATACGGACCTGAATGTAGCGGATCCGTTGACTAAACCTCTCCCTAGAGCAAAACATGATCAACACCAGAATTCCATGGGTGTTCGATTCATCACAATGTAACTAGATTATTGACTCTAGTGCAAGTGGGAGACTGTTGGAAATATTCCCTAGAGGCAATAAGAAAAGAATTATTATTATATTTCTTTGTTCATGATAATTGTCTTTATTCATGCTATAATTGTGTTATCCGGAAATCGTAATACATGTGTGAATAACAGACACCAACATGTCCCTAGTAAGCCTCTAGTTGACAAGCTCGTTGATCAATAGATAGTCATGGTTTCCTGGCTATGGACATTGGATGTCATTGATAACGGGATCACATCATTAGGATAATGATGTGATGGACAAGACCCAATCTTAAGCATAGCGTGAGATCGTGTAGTTCGTTTGCTAGAGCTTTTCTAATGTCAAGTATCTTTTCCTTTGACCATGAGATCGTGTAACTCCCGGATACCGTAGGAGTGCTTTGGGTGTATCAAACGTCACAACGTAACTGGGTGACTATAAAGGTGCATTACAGGTATCTCCGAAAGTGTCTGTTGGGTTGACACGGATCGAGACTGGGATTTGTCACTCCGTATGACGGAGAGATATCACTGGGCCCACTCGGTAATGCATCATCATAATGAGCTCAAAGTGACCAAGTGTCTGGTCACGGGATCATGCATTACGGTACGAGTAAAGTGACTTGCCGGTAACGAGATTGAACGAGGTATTGGGATACCGACGATCGAATCTCGGGCAAGTAACATATCGATTGACAAAGGGAATTGCATACGGGGTTGATTAAATCCTCGACATCGTGGTTCATCCGATGAGATCATCGTGGAGCATGTGGGAGCCAACATGGGTATCCAGATCCCGCTGTTGGTTATTGACCGGAGAGCGATCTCGGTCATGTCTACATGTCTCCCGAACCCGTAGGGTCTACACACTTAAGGTTCGGTTATGCTAGGGTTGTAGGGATATGTATATGCAGTAACCCGAATGTTGTTCGGAGTCCCGGATGAGATCCTGGACGTCACGAGGAGTTCCGGAATGGTCCGGAGGTAAAGATTTATATATGGAAAGTCCTGTTTCGGCCATCGGGACAAGTTTCGGGGTTATCGGTATTGTACCGGGACCACCGGAAGGGTCCCGGGGGTCCACCGGGTGGGTCCACCTGTCCCGGGGGGCCACGTGGGCTGTAGGGGGTGCGCCTTGGCCTACATGGGCCAAGGGCACCAGCCCCAAGAGGCCCATGCGCCAAGAGAAGAGAAAAAGGGGAGAGTCCTAAAGGGGGAAGGCACCTCCGAGGTGCCTTGGGGAGGATGGACTCCTCCCCCCCTTGGCCGCACCCTTCCTTGGAGGAAGGGGCAAAGGGCTGCGCCTCCCCCTCTCCCTTGGCCCTATATATAGTGGGGAAAAGGAGGAGCAAATACACCTTGGCCTTTGGTTGCCTCCTTCTCCCTCTCCAACACCTCCTCTTCCTCCATAGCGCTTGGCGAAGCTCTGCCGGAGTACTGCAGCTCCATCAACACCACGCCGTCGTGCTGCTGCTGGTGCCATCTCCCTCAACCTATCCTCCCTCCCTTGCTGGATCAAGAAGGAGGAGACGTGGCTGTTCCGTACGTGTGTTGAACGCGGAGGTGCCGTCCGTTCGGTGCTAGGATCTCCGGTGATTTGGATCACGTCGTGTTCGACTACATCATCCCCGTTCCTTGAACGCTTCCGCTCGTGATCTACAAAGGTATGTAGATGCATCCGATCACTCGTTGCTAGATGAACTCATAGATGGATCTTGATGAAACCGTAGGAAAATTTTTGTTTTCTGCAACGTTCCCCAACAGCGCCAAGCCCAGCCACTTCTTCGTCTGGGCCGGAGCCGGCCTGCTTCGGCCTCCTCCGCGGCCTGCCCTCAGCCTCCTCACCGACGGGCTGAAGCCCATGGTGAGCTCCCCAGCCCAGTGCCCTCTCCTGTACACTGCTGGGCCAGCAGATTCGGCCCGATATGGTTTTTTCTGGTCCTGCGAATTTAGCATTATCCCAGGATTTTCCAGTTTTGCAGAAAAGTCCCTCTAGATCATGCATATAATAACTCTTTAATCGTGCATCGAATTAAAATGATTTTAATATGTAAAATGCTTAGAATTTCATCTAGTTTCACATTATGCCACTTTCATCCATGTTTGGAATGTTTAAAATGCTGTTTGCATTAATTTGCTTAAATGCCATGCTAAAATGATTTATTTCATAACTAAATAACCGTAGCTCCAATTTTAATAAACTTTATATGTAAATGGGGTGGAAAAATGCCTAGATTAACATGGTGCACTTTATGTTGCTGTTTAACAACATTAAAATTGTGTTTAGGGCAGAACAGTACCGAATCTAAAATATGCACATGGGGATTTTCCGGAATTATTGTTTGTTGTTTCCGGCCTCATTTAAACTTGCCTAGATAGGTAGTTTCATTATGTTTCACCCCCTTGCCATGCTAATAACATTTAATATTGTTGGGTACATAACCGAGATCAAACTAAATAATTGCATGTGGTGTTTTGTCAATATGCAACTCGTTGCATATTGAGCTCCATTTAATTTGTAGTATTGTGTGTTGCAGTTTGCCATGCCATGCCTCTTTAAACCGGACATGCATCATACTCGATTGTGCATCATGCCATGATTATGCTTGTGTGTTTACCATGGTGTTTGTTTCTTTCCGGTGTTGCTTCTTAGTTCCGGTAATGTTGCGATTGTGAGATTCGTTCGACTACTCCCACTCGTCTTCTTCATGGACTCGTTCTTCTTCCTAGCGGGATTTCAGGCAAGATAACCGCTACCCTGGATCTCACTACTATCTTTGCTATGCTAGTTGCTTCGTTCTATCACTTTGCTGCGCTACCTATCACCTGTTTATCAAGCCATCCCAAATTGCCATGAACCTCTAACCTTTGACACCTTTCCTATGCAAACCATTGCTTGGCTATGTTACCGCTTTTGCTCAGCCCCTCTTATAGCGTTGCTAGTTGCAGGTGAAGTTGAAGATTTCTCCATGGTGGACAGAATTTTTGTTGGCATATCACAATATCTCTTATATTATTAATGCATCTATATACTTGGTAAAGGGTGGAAGACTTGGCCTTTTGCCTAGTGTTTTATTCCACTCTTGCCGCCCTAGTTTCCGTCATACCGGTGTTATGTTCCCGGATTTTGCGTTCCTTACGCGGACGGGTGATTTATGGGACCCCCTTGACAGTTCGCTTTGAATAAAACTCTTCCAGCAAGGCCCAACCTTGGTTTTACCATTTGCCTCACCTTGACTTTTTTCCCTTGGGAGTCGCGCATCCCGAGGGTCATCTTTATTTTACCCCCCCCGGGCCAGTGCTTGTCTAAGTGTTGGTCCGAACCGAGCCGCCTGTGGGGCCACCTCGGGGAAACTCGAAGTCTGGTTTTACTCGTAGCCTGTCTCATCCGGTGTTGCCCTGAGAACGAGATATGTGCAGCTCCTATCGGGATTGTCGGCGCATCGGACGGTCTTGCTGGTCTTGTTTTACCATTGTCGAAATGTCTTGTAAACCGGGATTCCGAGTCTGATCGGGTCTTCCTGGGAGAAGATCTATTCCTTCGTTGATCGCGAGAGCTTGTCATGGGCTAAGTTGGGACACCCCTGCAGGGTATAATATTTCGAAAGCCGTGCCTGCGGTTATTAGCAGATGGGAATTTGTTAATGTCCGGTTGTAGATAACTTGACACCAGATCCGAATTAAAACGCATCAACCGCGTGTGTAGTCGTGATGGTCTCTTCTCGACGGAGTCCGGGAAGTGAACACGGTTTCTGGGTTATGTTTGACGTAAGTAGGAGTTCAGGATCACTTCTTGGTCATTACTAGTTGACGACCGTTCCGCTTGCTCTCTTCTCGCTCTTATTTGCGTATGTTAGCCACCATATCATGCTTAGCCGCTGCTGCAGCCTCACCACTTTACCCCTTCCTTTCCGTTTAAGCTTTGCTAGTCTTGATACCCATGGTAATGGGATTGCTGAGTCCTCGTGGCTCACAGATTACTACAACAATAGTTGCAGGTACAGGTTCATGCGATGATCATGACGCGAGAGCGATGCTTGCTTGCGTTGAGTTCTTCTTCTGCTTCTTCTTCGATCAGGGGATAGGTTCCAGGTCGGCAGCCTGGGCTAGCAGGGTGGATGTCGTTTGAGTTTCTGTTTGTGATTCATCCGTAGTCGGATGATGCTCTTATGTATTGTGATGTTGTATTCATGTGGCATTGTATGCCTTATGTATGTATCCCCATCTATTATGTAATGTTGATGTAATGATATCCACCTTGCAAAAGCGTTTCAATATGCGGGTCTATCCTTGGTGGGACCTTCGAGTTCCTTTTGGATAGGGTCGCATATTGGGCGTGACACGGAACCCGCAAGTTGATCACCAAAACATACATCAAGTGAATCACATGAATACCCCATTGTCACCACAGATAAGCACGACAAGACATACATCAAGTGTTCTCAAATCCTTAAAGACTCAATCCGATAAGATAACTTCAAAGGGAAAACTCAATCCATTACAAGAGAGTAGAGGGGGAGAAACATCATAAGATCCAACTATAATAGCAAAGCTCGCGATACATCAAGATCGTGCCAAATCAAGAACACGAGAGAGAGAAAGAGAGGGAGAGAGATCAAACACATAGCTACTGGTACATACCCTCAGCCTCGAGGGTGAACTACTCCCTCCTCGTCATGGAGATCGCCGGGATGATGAAGATGGCCACCGGTGAGGGATCCCCCCGTTCGGCAGGGTGCCGGAACAGGGTCCCGGTTGACTTTTGGTGGCTACAGAGGCTTGCGGTTGCGGAACTCTCGATCTATCTTCTCCTTTGATGGTTTTAGGGTATATGGGATTATATAGGTGAAAGAAGTCGACCGGGGGGTGCTCGAGGGGCCCACGAGACAGGGGGCACGCCCAGTAGGGGGGGCGCGCCCTCCTATCTCGATTTGGAACAAAAAGTTCATCGAAGTGCACAACATACGAAAAACCGGTCCAGAAAAAACGCACAACAGGAAAGAAAAAAACCACCTGGCAAACTATAAAAGAAGCAAAGGAAGGAAATTGCCCAGACTTCTTGTGTTTCCCGGTTGGCTAGTGCGTGCGCAACTTACACTACAGGTTGCGGGTTCAAATCTCACCAGCAAGGGATTGCCTTACTCAACTCCTTGATTTTCTTGTAGACTGCTTAGTTAATTCAGCGTATTTTGCTCTGTCTAGCCTCAATTTGTTTGAAGTGACTCATTATTTCTTCCTCCCTCCATAACTTATGTTTGTTTTGATTAATTAAAACTTATTGTGCCAGTCAACTATGTATCCAGCGTATGGATCTGTTTTTTGTGTGAAGGCGTATGGATTTGTTGACTTCTCCACTTCGGTACTACTTATCTTTCGCTCCTCTACTACACCTAAACCATTGTAGCGGTCGAGCAAAAAAAAGAACCTTCAATTTGACCACTTAGTTTGAAAAGAAATAAGGATGCATGCTTCTAGGTTTACAACCTTATTAAACAAATAAGTAGCTGTTGTGTGCACTTAATCTTCAGCGGGAGAAATCAGGGTGAACAAGGATTCTCAAAACGGGTTGTCTCCAATTTCAAGATATTTTGCAATCTTCGAGAGTCAGGTCATGATTTGGAATCGTTGAGACGCAGGTCGTGCATCCAGCAACAACTTCAACATTGTGTTTACAGGGAACAAACCATCAAGAACAATAGCATAAGAACTAGCCTCATCTCTCTACCACTACATAACAGAGACAAACACAACTTGAGGATCAATATCTCAAACCTAACAAGAGAACAAGAGCTTCGCCATTCTGCATCCAATAGCCACTATCACTATCTATTGTACATCATTTATGCATGTATCAAATAGACATACCCTTTTCTTGTATGAACTACTTTGCAACGAATCAACTCTTCGGACGAGTTACCAAACATTCAAAAAAATCAGATAGTGTGTTAATTAATGTGGCGCATGAATTAGTGTAGGAACCAGTTATTTTAGTACATAAAAAAACTGTATCTGTGCCGTATGTATGGGAAAAGCTAGTAAACCTTACCAGGCTACTAAGTGCATTAATGACTCGATTTCTAAATTAATTTAGTGCGAAAAAATTCCTATTTAAATGGACCTAATTAATTGCATACGTAATTAACTGTCTAGCTAATTAATTGCATCAACGGTTTGATTACAAAATTGATTTAGTGTTTGTTTTCTAAATTTTTTTCGCATGAATGACTGCTACAAACAACGACCGTGACGACTACTGAGTAATGTAGAACACAATCCCTTAACGAATTTGTTGACATTTAAATGGACACACTTGATTTGAGAATGTAGCCCATCTCGCTCTACAATGACCGCGTCCACGTGGCGGTCTGACGACCCGCCTCCCGCCAAGGCCATCCTCGACACCGTTATCCATGCCCTGGCATTCTCAAGCATCGCATCAGCATTAGGCCTGGCCATGACTTCTTCCATGGTGTCGTGCACGACGTCCCTTTAGAGGGGCGCGCGAATGCGTGCACCCATATGAAACTTGTGATTCTCAACTAATAGTGGAGGTAATGATAATAATAAATGCGCGTGGGATTAGCTATTTGTTATAAAGAAATATCTTATTTTATTATGAAACATTATCGAGAAAATGTTATGTCTATCTTTTAGGAAAGTGATCTCACATATATGGTGCAATTTCTGAATTCTTAATTACTTATTGTTTACGTGATTGAATTGAATCAACACCTACCAAAGGAAGCACGACACAAGATCCCCTAATGGGATTTGGTTTTTAATGGAAGAAAGAAAAATCAGTGGGAGGGATGATTGGAGGTAGGACGAAAATAAATCGTACCATGCTACCAACTGCTCCATTAGGAGTAGAGATCACTTTTATGTTTTTTATGATGCCCACGTTTCCATATTCCTGCAAATCAAAGAGTCTTTTACTGAATCTCTACTGCTAAAAAACAATCAAACATAAACTTTTTCAAATGCACCCCACAAACGTACACGAACCCATCACGGTTTGATTACAAAATTGATTTAGTGTTTGTTTTCTAAATTTTTTTCGCATGAATGACTGCTACAAACAACGACCGTGACGACTACTGAGTAATGTAGAACACAATCCCTTAACGAATTTGTTGACATTTAAATGGACACACTTGATTTGAGAATGTAGCCCATCTCGCTCTACAATGACCGCGTCCACGTGGCGGTCTGACGACCCGCCTCCCGCCAAGGCCATCCTCGACACCGTTATCCATGCCCTGGCATTCTCAAGCATCGCGTCAACATTAGGCCTGGCCACGACTTCTTCCATGGTGTCGTGCACGACGTCCCTTCAGAGGAGCGCGCGAATGCGTGCACCCATATGAAACTTGTGATTCTCAACTAATAGAGGAGGTAATGATAATAATAAATGCGCGTGGGATTAGCTATTTGTTATAAAGAAATATCTTATTTTATTATGACAGATTATCGAGAAAATGTTATGTCTATCTTTTAGGAAAGTGATCTCACATATATGGTGCAATTTCTGAATTCTTAATTACTTATTGTTTACGTGATTGAATTGAATCAACACCTACCAAAGGAAGCACGACACAAGATCCCCCTAATGGGATTTGGTTTTTAATGGAAGGAAGAAAAATCAGTGGGAGGGATGATTGGAGGTAGGACGAAAATAAACCGTACCATGCTACCAACTGCTCCATTAGGAGTAGAGATCACTTTTATGTTTTTTATGATGCCCACGTTTCCATATTCCTGCAAATCAAAGAGTCTTTTACCGAATCTCTACTACTAAAAAACAATCAAACATAAACTTTTTTAAATGCACCCCACAAACGTACACGAACCCATTACCACCGCAGGATTAGGCCCATTAAACATAATCCAACCGCTAGCCTTGATCTAATCTATTCTTTGTGTGCACTTAGCAATTTACATTGACTGACCGTACTTCACCAAGAGAAAAATATCAAACTTCACACCCACCTCGTCGACTCCCTACAATCACGCACGGAAAAATAGAAACTGCAATCGTTTGTATTTGTCATCCATTCATTTCAACCCCTGGAATCACGCATGCAGAAAAAACAACAACTACAATCACGCGGAAACGCCATTCAACACACCGAAACAACTAGAGGAGTCTTCGATCTCGACCGCCGCGGCCATGGATTTGTCCAGCTTGGACTGGGGCGCCGTCGGAGATGTACCACAACGCACGTCAGCTGCTGCTCTCGGCACGCGACGGCGTGGTCCGCATCGAGGCGACGACGGTGTTAGGGTTATCCCTAACCGTCCGAGTGGCGACGGCGACTAATGTTCGACGACGATGGCAGGCGACGGTGGCGAGCTCCGGCGGGCCGGGCTGGGCAGCGTGTGCGGCATCACGGAGAGGCAGGCCTGTTATGGGGGTGGTCAAGGTGGCTCACAGTGGCGCTCGCGCTCTGCAGCCATGGCATGGCCACGCCGGCAGCGGGGCCTGGCCGTTTCTTGCGCGACACGGCGGACAACGGGTGGCACTCTAGGATGACGGTGACCAGGAGGCCGGGGCTCGGCGCATCACCTGCGCAGGTGCATCACCAAGGCGGTTGACACCTTTCGAGACCAGAGACCGGCCCTGGCGTACCACACACCAGTTTCTGCGTCTCTTAAACCGTGTTTAAGATTCAAGACCCTGTTCATTTATTTGTTGAAATTTGGTGCGTCTGCCTGTTTTCGTTCTTGCCATATTTCATGCGCCCAGTTCGTAGGGGATATGAGTTCTTGGCTTGGCTGTCGGATCGGCCGCAGTCGGAGGTTCTTCGAATGTGTTGGTTTGATGCTCGCGGACACTTGTGGCCTGCAAATTCTTTCAGTTCATGGTGAGATGGATGTGATTTTCTAATTTGACCCAACAATGTGTTCTGTTAGTTCTTTGTACAGTTGGATCAACTTGGTAACCTAAGAACATTCTCTTGTGCAGTACATGCTCAGTACATTACAGAGAACTAATAGAAACTGCCAATGTTCTGGTTATCCTTGCAATGTATTTTTCTTGTTTCCGTACCCCATTTGTGCTAGAAAGCACGTACCTATTTTACAAGGAGTGCTCTACCATTTTCTAGGTGGAGCTGGAAGAAGGAGAGCTAGATGACACAGATTCAGGGGAGCAAGAAGAGGATGATCAGAATTCCGAAGAGGAGCTTGGAGGATCACCATCTGGTAGTGTACCTATGAGTTTTTTACGCTCTTCAATCAACCATGAAGTGAATGCACACTCTGTAATGCAGTACATTCTCTTGTGCTCGGTTCAATTTCAGACGACCTGAGTGTACCCGACCTCCCAAATGGCCTATTACCATAGACTACACAAAATATTATTTTTGTTTTCAATTGACTATCACATGATATTTGGGAGTTAAAATCTCAAAAAATTCCATTAAGCTTGTTTACTGCCCCAGTCGTCCTGTGTTTGTTTATTTCTTCACCATATAGTTTCTTAGATGTTGTATTGAGCATTACATTGGAAAGTACTATATGTCGGCTGATGTTCAATGAATATCATTGTGAATTGTAATCAATATTTTGCACCTTATGATTTCTGCTCTTTTAAAACATAAGTTCTCTTACCATGAAGACCTCAGTTTTTTCCCATGTGTGGAAACCATATTTTGCTTTATCAGCATTACTATTCAAGTCCATGCTCAAGTTAGATGAATGTTACATATCATCCATCATACCTTAATGCTACCTTTTTTGATTCTTATTCTTGTTCGTGAATTTGTTTGTGATTCTTATTCTAATTTCCAATCTTATTTTCTTCTCCAATATCTGACATTTTCCTTCTCACCACGTCCAGTATGAACATTTTTGAAAAGAAGCGGTGCTCTGAGTTGTTGATACAGTATTGTTATTACTACATGATAAAGAATATGCATGGTATGTTCCCATTTACTTGTATTGTTCTTCCATAATAACATAATTGTTGTCCACTAGAATTCTTTGTGTTTTACAATTTAAAGGTTTGTCTTGGAATATGAGGTTTCAGTATAGTAGCTGCTGAATGGATGTTAATATAGCTATAAATAACGAAGTACTGAATAAATTACCATATCCAAGTGCTCCATGAGTGAATAAGAGAACGATACACTCAAAAAATGAAAATGTTTAGTTTGGATTCCAAGCAAGAAAATAGTTGGTCCCTATTATAAATCATAAATTCCCTATGGTTTCCATAATTTCGTGCTTATATGTGAATCTTGGGAAGTGTTCATCTTATAGTGTAATGTACGTCCATGTTATAGCATCTGCACTATCTCACTGAATTTGTTTCTTCCTGTAAGACACATGAAATTCAGGCTTGAGACTTGTAAGGAAGGGGAGTGAGTGATACACAATACTGTCTACTACACCCTTGAGAAGAACCATTTAAATCATTAGTTCCAATTTAGTGAAGTGAGATGCTTCAAATTTTTACATGATAAAGAGTATTGAGAATGTAAATGTGATTAGCGTGGTGGTATTAATGTCATGTGGTGTGGATATGAACTACCAAGATAGACGTTCCAATGTACTCTGCAACAATGGTGAATGCAAATATACTAAACTGGTACCTCCACAATGTCACCACAGTACAAGTTACCTACTTATGAACTACTATGTCACACAGGTTAATCTCCCATGTTGATTTGCTTTCTTTGATGGTTGTATGTTACAACTCAATGTTGCAAAAAAAAAAAATCTCCTAACAAAATATATATTTGGTTTCTGCAGAAAAATTCCTTGTGTATAGTGAAAGTGGATAAGTGATAACTAATCTTGCCTGAAGGTGCTTTGTCTCAACCTGGGCAACGCAGGCACATTGTTGATTTTTCCTTGCAGAATCTTTGTAAAATATATTATTTTCAGTTTTTTTTGTCTAAGGATCGAGCATGGAGGTTTCAGTTCGACATGCGAGTGTTTATGGCATTCGAACTTTTGACATCACTTTATTTCTAGGACTCTAATAAGTGCCACACATGTGGCACGAAGCAATTCCCCCCCCCCCCCCCCCCCCCGACGTTTTTTGATGGAAAGTTTAGTTACCCGAGAATGGAAACTTTAGTTGTGAAGCATGGCAACTTTCTGTTTGGATGGCAAGTTTCAGTTTTTTGAAGGTATGGCAATTTTAGTTGTAAAAATGTCAGGGTCGTGTTACTTTGTGCCACACGTGTGGTACTTATCATTTGGTTGTGAAGATCTTCTTTTGATAGTTTTTGGCATCACCAGCTTTTGACCCTTTCTACAACCAACTTTTGACACAACTATATATTGTTGCACCACTGTATAGCTTCTGCGCATTCGTTCATATTTCGTGATATCCTACATAACGTAGCAAATTTTATCCCAAAAAAATGAGTTAAGAGGATGATTATACGGACGATCCACTTGGCAACTGTGTTTATTTAAATATAATTTTCTCGTAACTAAGATGTACATAGAAGTTTACTCTTGTGGCCATACGTGTGTTGCACGTGCACACTTACTAGTTTTAAAAAAGAGAGTCTTTTATACCAAAATGGCGAAATTCCTGCCGCTTACGGTCGTCTTCGATAAAAAAAAGTATGAAAAATGACTGCGTGCACGTAGGTTTTCGAAGAAAAAAAAAGTTCGAGAAGCACTGAGCCATTCTCTACTAAACCTAAGGATGTGTTTGGTAGCATTCTCTACCTAGCATGGTTGTTCCCCTTTGACACATGCTGATGGTGGACATGCTGAGTCCATACAACTGCAGTTGTTTGGTAGTCTTGCATGTGTTGAGGCATGCTGGGCTGGGACTGTGTTTGGTAGCCTGCACTGTGATGAAAAAAATATTTTCATGCTAGAGCCAGTCGACCTTGTATTCATTTATACAAAACTAAAGTTGCCAGTGCTGGGCAATCGTTCAGGGGAAAGCTGTACAATTCTAAAATAAAGCAGATTCAGCTGGTTAACTGAGCACAAGGAGATGAAACCAACACAGTAATGCATCGACGTAACTGTTCTTGCCGCTTGTCCTTGGCAATTCAGAGAAAAAATTGAGATATAATTATGTCTGCTAGCCCATGATCTACCGATGCCTGCTAATCCACGATCTGGGGCAGCATCCAGTGGCGCAACGACCAGGGCGATCTGGGGCAGCGGCGAACTGGGGAAACGATCTGGGGCAGCGGTGGCCAGGGAAAGCGGTGATCTGGTTCAGCATCCAGCTGCGGAAACGACCAGGGCCGGCGGCAATCTGGGGCGGCAACGACCAGGGCCAACGGCGAGCTGGGGCAGAGCCAACGACCAGGTCCATGGCGAGCACGTCGGTTCGGAGCAGGAGGCGCGTCACGGAGAAGACGGGGAGGAGGAGGAGGCGCATGTCACGGAGAAGACGGGGAGGGTCGCGGTGGGATTTTTTCGAGCGGTCGAGCCAGCCATGCTGACCAGCGAACGGCTGTTCAGGTGTTCACTCCTCGTGCAGGCTACGGGACTATTTGGGCTGAGTTCAACATAGCTGAGGAGAGCTCATGCAAGCTACCAAACAGCAAAAAGTGGGTTGAGTAGGGAACTTTGAAGCTCATGCACTCTCTATGCATGCTACCAAACACACCCTAACTGACTCCGTAAAATCCACACACGGCCGCCAAATTTGACCGGCGATGCGGACTCGCTCCTCGTCGACATCCTCTCCTCCGGTGATGTGTACTCGGTCTTGCTCCTCCTCGATATCCTCTCCTCCTCCGGCGGCGATGCGGGTGCGCTCCTCCTCAACATCCTCTACTCTGGCGTTGAAGAGGCGACGCAGGCGCTCTCCTCCGTCGAGATTCCTGGCCTGTCCAGGTGAGCCACTCGCCCGCTGTCATCCTGCCTCCCAGTCTCACCTACTCGGCAGGGAAAACTTTTAGTCGCTAGTTGGACAGCATGCGAAGGAACCAAAAGATCCGGGCACCTGGTAGGTTTCTTGGGGGCTTGGTGATTGGAGACGGAGTCTCAACTAGCCATATCAAAAATGTTGGCATCACCGATGCATGCATGGATATGATCAAAATTTCGGCAAGCCATTACTGTTTGGATCGTAGCCAGTCCAAGTCCAAAAATTTAGCAAAAAGTATAATACTGTATACCCCTCTTCGGTTTACCACTAACTAACTTGATGCGGCGGAGTGCCTGCCTTGGTGCATGCGCTTGCTAATCGGCTGAGGACCCACTTGCTTAAGAGCTATCTTCAACCGGTGATGAAATTTTTGATGATGTAAAACCCATATGGGGCAGGAGAGAGAAAATAGGTGATGTAAAAGTGGTGCCCTAAACATGATCATTTGAACATGATTCATTCCACATTTTGAATTTTCAAACTCTATTCTACATTAAACATTTTAAACAACATAATTGAACAGGAGGTTTCGTGATCCATCTCCTCTTCCTCCATCCGCTTCGCCTTCTCCTTCTCGGCGACGAACCGAAGGTCTGCCTCAACGAGGTGCGGATTGGCCTTGGCAAACTTCTCCACGTAAACCCTACCCCTCTCTTCGGCACTTCGTTGCACATCGGCATGGCGGTGTGCTTCCTCTTCCTTGCAGGAGACAATGCAAATCATAGGGGCGAGGAACAGCGCCTCCTCAGCTTAGGCCACGTCGGGAAAGTTCAGCTCGGCCCGGTTATGGCCAAACCTCCATCCCACCTCATCGTACAGTGCACACGCGGCGAGCTTGCACGCCTCGAAGGTGCCAAGCCACCTACGCCGGCACTTGCAAGTGGTTTCGGCGATGTAGTGCCCCAATTCCCTTAGTCGAACACCATGGTATGGGGGCGCACTTGCGGCAGGGCGGCAACATGGTTCCATATCCTCGATGCAATTTTGTCAGCCCAAAGCCGCTAACCGAACAGGCGGCAAGTCGAACCCAAGCGGCGGCCGCTGGAGTCGATAGATTGGGGAGGTGAGCCGTTGATTGGGCAATGGGGAGGCCGGATTCGGGTGGCTGCATGGATGCGGTGGGTAGGTGAAATTTTTTGGCTAGCGGAGTGCAAATCGGCGGCGGGACGCGGGCTGCGGGTGGGTGAAGTTTCTGCAGGTGGTTGAGGGTGCGCGCATGGGCATGGTGATTTTGTGACAGTCGTTGCGGCGCTGCTAATATGAAGCAGTGAGAGGCGTTTTTTCATCTTCCCTAAATAAATTTACATCACGGAAATATATATACATCACCTGTTGGAATGCCGTTTTTGGGCCGAAGCGCCTCTAGTTAAAGAGAAAAGAATCTGAACACACCGGCACATCTCTCCCATGCTGTTGAGATTCGTCGTTTCGCCCACCGCCTCGCACTCTGCTATTTTCCCCTTTGTGCTCTCCTTTGCTTTCACTCACTTGCTCCATGGTGCACCACTGGTCCTTTATGTCGTATCACGTTGGGCTCCAGCATCGGCACTCCAACATTTTGTCATCAGTTTATCTATCCTTCTCACGCACATGTCCAAAAGGCCATATTACCTTCAGTAACAGCAATTTGACATTTGCAGCTGGCCAATTACCCTGCAGTGGCACGTAAATATACAGTACCAAATGAACAGAGTAACTTTCTCGACTTACTTGTACAGCTGTGTCGTCACATAATTGGCCTGGCGGTGTCCTGCTTGAGACATGTACACAATGTGGCAAACCTTTCTCCTGCCTATCCAGCTTATGTTCAAGTCAAAACATCGCATGAGGCATTTATCCAAAATGGTTAACAGCTGAATTGAAATAATAAGAGGCAAACCATGCAACGGAAAAATGCAATAAGATATTCACAGATTTGCAGGTCCAATTTTCGCTATAGTGGCGAGATTAGTTTCCATAAGACCTACCTAACCATCTCCACCGTTTCTCTGAATCATTAGCTCTTGGGCAAAGGTCCAGAGTGTGACATTGGAACCCAACCTGAAAATCTCGTTCTTTATGCAAGAACCCAATGATTCTTTTAATCATTTGTTAGAGTAAAACATGTCCAAATCCTGCAAGAGATAAAACTGTACCAACCTATCATGTCAGACACGCGTAAAATGGCACCACATTTGCCCAGCAGTGTCTGCACGATCCTGGCCACTGCCCACATCTCTTGGACTCCCACTGGAACTCTTGCTCTCACTGCGCCCATGGAAAGTTTATTTCAACTGGTGGGAACAATTACTTTCAATGGCTGGAACATTCTAGAGAATGGGATGGAACCTTCGAGTGCACTTGGTTTGAACATTTGGACAATATCTAGTGGTCAAGGTCCCGCCGGAGGCACCTGCGGTGGCCTCCGAGTGGAGGAGAGCACAGCCAGCAGACATGCAGAAGCATGGGATGGGATGAGGGGAGGAGAGGAGCGACAACGGACGGGGTTGCCCCGCTCCCACAGAAGCACAAGGTGGATGATAACCTGTATAAAACGGGCATATTTTGGGTATGATGGGCCGCCAATCCAGTGGGTCACGCCAGGGGTGGTTGAACTCGGTATTCTCAGTAGCCATGTATAGCTAGCCCCTTTGGCAAGGGCTGGCATCATGTTGATATTTGAATTATTTATTGTACTTCTTTTCTTGGTAATCATGCTTGTTTAAGTATGCTTTGTTTCTTTTTCTGCAGCTGCCATCCGTGGGGTTAGTGGATTGATGCTGATTCTGTTTGAGACGCCCTCAGGCTTCGCAATTTTCACTTTTTTGTGGGTTACTTATTAGCCGACCAAATGCTGTGAAGGTGTACTATATGTTCTTCCTCCATTGGTTACTGATGATGAGCTTGCTTGCTTGCTTGCTTTCTCTTGTTGTCCATGCCATTTACCTAATTTTCTGTTTTATTATCCTTGTCTCCTCCAGGAAGTATGGCTTAGCTTCACTGATGGACGGAAGGCAAAACGTGTTAGTGCCCACATCTTTCCTTCGATTCCCTGCTCCTGGTTGTTATTTTCTTTTGTTGTTTGCCGCCAAATCCTACTAGTTATCTTGCACCATTCATGATTGCAGCATTATTTATTTATTTTATTTTGTGCCTAGGGTGGAACGTAAACATATTGTTCATTTCCTCTTATAAAATACTCCCTCTGTAAAGAAATATAAGAGCATTTAGATCACTAAAATAGTGATCTAAACGCTCTTATATTTGTTTACAGAGGGAGTAGTTGAGAGGCTAACACAACTTCCTCCATAAACCTAAAGCATGTACTCTGGACGCTATTGTGCACACGCCCAAAAAACTACTTTTGCTAAATGGCCGTCATGGGTGCAACGAGATTTCTAACGAATCAGTTACTTGATTTGCTGCTACTATTGAAGAGCAGCACTGTGGTCTGATGCCAAACTACATCTCATTACCTCCTCATCTCTGCGCGCGAGGGGTGCAGCGCTTGGTGCTGGGCTTGGCAGCTCGCCGGCGCTCCGGAGTGGGCCGGTGATGGTGCCGTGACGGTGATGCGACGGGCGGCGCGGAGGTGTGGTGCGGGCTGGAGGCTGCGTCACGCCCAGATCCGCTTCTGAAGTCGCGGGTCACGGTCAGCCTTCCTTGCCAGCGGTCCCTTGCGGCTGGTCGGCGACGCACGGTGCGGGAGACCCCACTGGTGGCCTCCATGGCAGCGGCGGCCAGGGCTCTGCTTCCTCCTCTCTAGCGATGGGCTGATGCCAGTGTTCTTGCGCGGGTCTGGAACAGCGGCAGGGTTGGGCGAACCATGTTGTTCGGGGGAGGGGTGAGGAGGCCGGTTGGAGGGACAGGGGCTCCGGTTGAGCTTCCTGTTGTTGACACGGGAGGTTATTGCCGGTCGTGGCCGTGGGCCGCTCCTCCCCCCTTCCCCATCCTCGTTTCGTTGTTCTCCATTTCGACGTTGCTCAAGGCGGGTGGTTTGCTGGCAGTCCCGGAGGTGGTTGGGGTGCAGATTTGTTCAAAGTCACGGCCGTTGGAGGTTCTCGGGGCGGTCTGGATGTAGGGCAGCGGCTCTGGCGGTGGGAGGCGCGTTGGTCGTGGGATGACCGCGCGGCTCGGGTGCAGGCGGGCAGCCATGGTCGCTTGGTCGGCATGGATGCGGGTTGTTGCCGGAGCGGGGTTGCGACGGAGGGGTAGGAGCACCGGGGTTCACCACTTGCCCAGTCCCGGTACTGGCCGACGGAGGCGGCGTCCGTGGACCTCGTTATCCTCCTTGCAGGCTCCGTCGTGGTGCTCCCACTTCATTCGTGTGACTCCAGGTGAAAACTTGATCTTCGGGATCTGACGGTGATGGCTACCTGTGGTCGTATCCCTTCTGAAGGCATCGTCTTAGAGTCCTCGCTCCGGCCGTGTCCGCCTCACCGCTCCTTGGTGGATCTCTTCTTGGAGGTGGTCACCGTCGGACCAAGCGGTTCTTCTTTGTTTATCATTAGGGTGCTTAGTCGTCGTTGGGGTGGTGTTTTCGGTGCACGACACGTTTGTATCTTGCCTTGGGTGTATCAGTGTGTGCGTTGAGTGCGGTGGTGGAGTGCGTTTGTATCTTCTTGCACAAATGTTGTGCTGATGGTTGCTTTATATATAAAGCGAGGAACCCTTTTTCGCTGGTCAGCTCCCTCTCCTAATTGAGAGACATGACATGAGACTTGATTAATTGTTTCTTTGTGCACGTGAACATGTTCATCCTTGTTATTTCTTCATTAGGCTGTTTTGCTGGAAGAGTTTCGAGCTTTTAAGGACAAGTCCAAGGCCATTAATAAAAGTACTGGTGTCAGCAAAAGGCTTACTGAGATGATCATGAACTGCCGCTTCCCTGAGCAGAAAATTGCTGTTGGAAGCATGTAGACGGGAATCAAGGCTGCGAGCCTAGGAAGCATGTAGGAAGGGCTAATTTTGTGGTCTAGTTTTTTCATAAATACATAATAGATTGTTTATCACATGTGTCACGTGGTAATTTTGTGGTCTAGTTATACCCTACAGGCGCATGCTTACATGATCGCTGGAGGGGAGACATGGTTTCAGCCGTGGCTGCGCAAGATTACTTGACACTCTATTATACCCTTCCCACCGTCGCCCCCACCCCCCCCCCCCACCCCGCGCACGGGCGGCCGAGGGGCTCCAACCCTAGCCGCCGGGTCACCGCTCCTTCCTCTCCCTCCCCTTCGTCGCCGCCGGTGGTAGGCGCTAGGCATAGCATGTGCATGCGACGGCGGCGGCGGAGGCACTCCTCCCTCTCGCGGGTCATAGGATGACGCGGGGCGCCCTGGCTCGAGGGTGTGACCCTGATCTGGACTACGGCGGCGCCGATCTGGTTCATGACGGCCTAGATCTGGACTACGACGGTGTGGCGGCCGACCGGCGTCCTAATGGCGGCTGTGGTGGCAGTGTTGGCGACGGCGATGGCTATGGCGCGACGGCGTCGGAGGCGCCACAGGCTGCGGGCGCGGCGGCCTGCCCTGTTTGGACGGCGGCGGTGGTGCGCCATCTGCCTTTGGATCGGCGACGGCGGTGTGGAGGGCCTGGTGGTCGCGTCGGTGGCATCTGACCGGTGCAACCGGCGGTGATGGTCATCTCTTTCGTCAGAGGTGGCCGGCCTGCGGCTGGGTGGTTGGATCTTGAGATTCGTCATCTAGTCTCGGCTACGAGTCACGAGACATAGTTGCCGGTGAAAACCGAGCTGTTGGCGGGCGATGGCGGCGTTTTGCGCCGTTACCTTGATGAAGGCATCATCGTGTAACTGTTGTCGACCCACTCGTGCTGCTTCGGGGGAAACCCTAAGATCTGGTTTTCCAGATCAGACGATGGCGGTACTATGGTGTCGTTTCTCTCTTGGGAGTATCGCTTGTGGAGCAGCGCTGGAAGACAAAGGCAGGAGGTGGAGCGGCTTCGTCTTGCACGGAGCTTTGGCGGCGCTGTCAAGTCATGCATGGCCGACAGGTGCTACGCTGAGTCATGCCTGGTTGGTAGGTGCTATGCATGACGGATCTTCCAGAGTCTTCGCGTCTGGATGGACGAGTGTAAGGATGGCAATGGGTCGGGTTTGGATCGGGTTAAACAATATCAAATCCATGTCCATATCCATGAAGATAGTCTTTGCCCACCCACGAAAATATCCATGGGTGAAAAGTTGTGTCCATGTCCAAACCCGATGGATATCCATACCCACTGGATATCCATTGGGTACTCTTGAGACATATAAATAAGATATAGCACAATATTAACATAAGCTCTTCCATTCTTCACCTTGTGGCAGGCTAGGCTTCACTTATAGTAAACATGAACTTATGGTAAATCAACATCCACTAACAACCTAAGATCATTTAGTATTTTTCTAACTAATGGGAATAACGAGTCATTTAACAAGGAGATAAAAATAAGGGAAGGGGCATTGGAGTATGTTATGGAGGGGATTGAATGTCAACTAATAAAAGTCACGGCAGGTATTGTATAATTTTCTTTACATGTTTTAGGTAATAATGTGTAAAATTGGAGCGGGACAAGTGACTGTGGGGTAGGGATAGCAGAATTTTTCCCATGAAGTCATACCATCGAGTCGGGTTCGGGTATACCCATGGATACAAGATTATATCCATGACCTACCCACGAGCAATCGGGTCGGGTTTGGGCATTGCCCATGGACACAAAAGCATATCCAAACCCTATCCATTCGGATCGGATATCCATGGATATCCATGTCCATGGGTAAAATTGCCATCCTTAGACGAGCGCAGGGTGGTGGCGCCATTTTGCCTTGGTGGCGTCGACGGATGTCCGGGCTGGCAAGGGTGATGCGGATGTCTCTCCTGAAGATGGTTAAGTGGTCCGATGATGTTGACGGCTTCTAAAATGTATGCATTTGGTGTGCATTTTAGGTAGGCTGCACCGGTTGTTGGTCCCGATACGTTATGTGAATGGATCGGCAATGACACCGGTTTTAGATATGGGGAGTGAGAGCACTACACATTATCGAGTTTGTAGGTGTGAATGGTGGCTTCGGGTGGATTGATGTATATTCTTGTCAAACCTTTGTAAAATAATTAATAAAGATGGTTGCATGCATCAGATGATGCAGTGGTCGGGGGTTTAACCTCCTTTTCAAAAAAAAAAAAAGAGTGGGAGAAAATCAGTGTTGCCGTCCAATCAAGTGTCGCTAGTTGGGAAAGTTGGCAGCAGTCTGTGAGGTGAGGAAGATGAGATGATAGTTTAATGGCTGGGCATTTTCAAATCCTATCTGAAAATGGTTAGAAACTATGTGTAAAAACATGCTGTTGCGTGGCGGGTTTCATCGTTTCTGTCGAAGGAACAACTAAGACCATGCTGATTCGTTAACATTGGTGAACATCATCTGGTTGGTAG
Organism: Triticum timopheevii; assembly: GCA_963921465.1. Classification (NCBI taxonomy): domain Eukaryota; kingdom Viridiplantae; phylum Streptophyta; class Magnoliopsida; order Poales; family Poaceae; genus Triticum; species Triticum timopheevii. The sequence goes on from OY997274.1 coordinate 72,608,821, forward strand.
TATCGGTAAAAAGGGAGAAACACAATTTGTACATATATTTAATATTCAAAATTGTATTTGAAGTTTAGTGTATGCAGATAATGTGTTTGTATTTGAGTTCGATGATGAGCTGCGCATATGGGGCTTTCTAGGAGGAAACCTTCCAGCTAGAAAGATTTAATGTGCAAAATTTATATAATGTTCCTTTATAACACTACTATTATACCCGTTGTCCTTTTTTCAAATCTAAAAAATATAACATTTTAGAAGATTCCAAGCACAAATTTAATCGGCACGATGCGCATCGGCATTGCCATGGCCCCATGGGCCCCTCAACCATGCCATAGGTGCCATTCATTGCCGCGATTCCAATGAGTGGTTCCCCATCACACCCCCCCCCCTTCCCCCTCCCGCGAGCGCACGCCTAGAGGCATCGTCTAGGTGCCCCTCCCCTTTTCGGCCGACATCATCTTGAGACAATGTTCTGTTGCCTTGCCAGGGCAGAGCATATAAATCTCCTCGCGTGGCTCTTGTGCGGCCACAGTGAAGGTGATGATTGTGAATTGTGTGCCTTCTGCTGAATTTGGAGTTTTCGTTTCGTTGTATGTCACATTATAGTGACTGTGCGCCATTCCTAAGGTTTATTTATTTATTTATGCATTGTTGGCTAGCTAGGACAAAGCCCGTTCGTTGATAGTGGTGACAATGATGTTGTGCTGATGTTGACGTTTGTCACTTGTTGTGGCGTGTGTTCGACTTCAGATTAACCATGTTGTTGTGGCTGGTAGTTATTTCTATCGATTTTCTTTATTAACTAGGCAACTCCCTTCTTATAATACACCGGAGCGGCAGAAAATTCGCCCCGGTTGATAATTTTCGTCGAAGAAAACAATTTTTCTTATGAATATAGATCTTTTTGACCGGAATGAATAATAATTTTTTTAAGGGTGTGCATAATACTCCCTCCGTCCGAAAATACTTGTCGGAGAAATGCTTGTTGAAGTATTTCCGGACGGAGGGAGTAGATGTTTTCGCGTGCTAGTTATATTTGGGTTGTGATGGACGCTGGTTGCTCTTGGCAGGGATTAAGGGTGTGATGGAAATGCGCCGTTGGATGTCATTTGGATGGCAGGGATTAATACACTTCAACTCTGCCAACTTCATTTAGACAATCCTCTGTCCACCGGAGACACACACGCCGCTCGAATTCCCCACCCCCACCGCCGTCGCCGCCGCCGCCGCCCCGCCGTCGCGGCGCCATGCTCCACCTCCGGCAGCGCGTCCTCTCTCATCTCCTCTCCGCGGCACCAACTCCTTCTACCTCTCCACTCCTCCGGCACCGCCTCCTCTCCGCCGCCGCACCCGCCATTTCCCCGAACCCTAGCTTCGCCGTCGACGACTACCTCGTCTCCACCTGCGGCCTCACCCGTGCCCAGGCACTCAAGGCCTCCACCAAGCTGTCCCACCTCAAGTCCCCCGCCAAGCCCGACGCCGTCCTCGCCTTCCTCGCCGGCCTCGGCCTCTCCGGCGCTGATGTCGCGGCCGTCGTCGCCAAGGACCCGAAGTTCCTCTGCGCCGGCGTGGAGAGAACCCTGTCCCCCATCGTCGCTGGGCTCACCGGCCTCGGACTGTCGTGTTCTGAAATCGCGCGACTCGTCTCGCTCGCCCCGGTCAAATTCAGCCGTAGATCCGTCGTCTCAAAGGTAGAGTATTACCTGCCGCTCTTCGGCTCCATCGACAACTTGCTCCGGCCCCTCAAACACGGCTCCGGCTTCCTCGGCTCCCACCTCGAGAGGGTGGTCAAGCCCAATGTGAAGCTCCTAGCAGAGTGCGGGCTAGGTGCTTGTGATATTGCCAAGCTCTTCATCCGCGAGCCAAGGATGATTAGCGCCAAACCAGGGCGTGTCCTAGCGATGGTCGCGTGCGCTGAACGTTTAGGTGTGCCCCGTGGCTCTGGAATGTTCAGGCAAGCGCTGCACACCATCTCATGCTTCAGCGAGGACAAGATCGCTGCCAAACTGGACTACTTGAAGAAGACACTTAGGTGGTCAGATGGCGAGGTACGCATTGCTGTGTCCAAGTGTCCGGTTTTGCTGAGTAGGTCAAATGATGTGCTGCAGCGCCTGTCAGAGTTCCTTATCTCTGAGGCGGGGTTGGAGCCGGCCTACATTGCACATCGCCCCGCTATGCTCACTTACAGCCTGGAGGGACGGCTTAGGCCCCGCTACTATGTTGTGAAATTTCTTAAGGAGAGTGGATTGCTAAATCATGACAGAGACTACTATAGTATGGTGGTGGTCAGCGAGAAGGAATTTGTGGAGAAGTTCATATGCCCTCACAAGCAAGCTGCACCACACCTTGCTGAAGACTATGCAGCTGCTTGCACAGGGCAGGTGCCTGCTACATTCAGATTTACATGAACCAAGAAGCAGGAAAAAGGATTGCTAGAGCGCGAGTGGAACTACTATTCAGCAGTCTTGGTGACAAAGAAGATTTTCATGGAAAAGTTCGTATGCCCTCACGAGGAAGCTGCCCCCACCTTGCCGAAGACTATGCTCCCACTTGTAGGGAAGTGCCTTCTAATTTCAGAATTACATGACCAAGAACGGGCCATGAGAATTTGTAATTGCGTATGGCGCAAAAAAGTTTACACTGTGTAGTGAGCTGGTAATCTCTGTCTGTGTGCCTGAGTGGATGTTGGTTGTCTGCTATAATATGTCAGGTACATGCTAATTTAGCGTCGCTAGTCCTGAATGAAACTGATAATTTTACTGTGAGTCCTTGTATGTCCATTACATCATTCAGTTGAGAAGAAAGAATTACAGTACAATTAACCTGTCCATTGTGATGTCATATTGGCATGCATACTAGAACTAAGAGAGTGTGACATCAGGGCATTCTGCAAATGCTTTCAAATATATTAATGAAGAGTATATCTGCACGCCCTATATGTTTATGTTCTCAATTGTCATTGCAGCTTAATCCTGGGTCAATCTATCTTTCCATGAAAAAAGGTTCTCATTTTTCCCATGAAGATGATATGAAGTCCCAAAATTGGCTGAATGTCCTTTTTTATGGGAACAAATCTGGAATTTATGTGTTGGTCACTGCTGAGGTTGCGGTTTTGATCTAGTCAGTTGGTTGCTTCCTCTAGTTTTTCTGAGTTGAAACTCTTCATCCTTCCTGCAGTAGCTTTGTTTACAAGATATTAACTGTTGTGAAAGCAGGTCATTGTTTACTACTAGTAGTTTGTATCCGTTTTTCCGTTTGTTTTTCTCTTATATTCTTGGATGGCCTACTGGCTGATACTTTTTATAGGAGTATCTGATGTCAAAACTGAATACTTCAGTAGTTGGCCAGTAGCATTTTGTTGACAGCTTACCCATTTAACACTATGTAACGGATATTTCGAAGGCCCTTGTATTTGTACCAGAGACACAAATTGATGCCTGTATGGTATGGTGCCAAAAAACAGAGGGCATTTCATACACTATGAAGGAACTTATGTTAAGGTAATCTTCAAAAGGGTCTTGGCATTACTATGTTAATCTCTGCCATACCTGTTAATTAATTTATTCCATATTAGCACTATTTATATAGATGCGGTCACCTTTATCCATTGACATAATTTTTAAGAGATAGTAAGGATCTTATGTACCATCCTCTGTTTTATGTTTTGCATTTTTAGATGCACTTTTATATTTGCTTTAGTTGTGTTGGTTAGAATCTCTTCTGAAGACATGTAGGCTGGAATTGGAGAAAGGAGAATGAAGATGTCGAAGACTATTACCTTAGCCAAAAGAGATGGTCCTAGACAGAGATGATATCCTAACCAAGCTTGGTACAGAGTATTAACATTTGAGGAAATGCAGTATTTTTCTCAGATATACTGAATGTCATATCTTCTCTTTTCAGTTAAATCTCAGTTTAGGGCTAGGCACGCATGTACCATCTGTCAGATATAGCGTAGTTATAGAATCTTGCAGAATTTTGAACACGGAAATTTCCTCAACTAAGAATCAAGTCTTTGTGAGGAGAGGATGGTGCACATTTGTATGTTCTTGATGTTAGGCTGTGGAAATCGGAAGAAATGAGATCTTAGCTGTGTGCTTGCTATTATTGGCAAAGAGCTCTGATTTGAAGTGAAGATCAGTTGTGTGTCTCTTCTCTAGTGCTTAGGTTAGCCTGTGGGAATTATAGAAATAAGATTATTGCAATGAAGGTTAGCCTGTGGGTCGATTGATGGAAGAGGTGACTTGCCAGGTGATTATGAATTGAAAAATGGTACTTTCATCAAGTAAGAATTGGCTGGGCAATAAAGAGGAGCATACTGACTAATTTACTGAATGTTGTAGATTGATGGTGCTTTCTTTCTTCCAGGAGAAGATGTGATGAAACTGGATATAGATGCATAGTTTGTTCTTCTTTATAAATGATGAAACTGGAGATCGACCAAGTATGTTGGCTGGGCCTTTGCTACACTGCACTTGATTCTGAAGGCTTTGTTAGTTGATGATGCCCTGAAGCTTCCTTATGTAACAAGTATTTATAACCTGACGCATTCTGGGGTTTTATTCAGAGAAGCTCCTACTTTTCTCTTTCTGAATTTTGCAAGTTATGTAATTTTCTCGTATTGCCCTAGATATTGTATGTAAACTTTAGATATGTTACACTTGGTGCATTTATATTTCTATGGTTGAAGGAAATTAAACAACCCAATGTGCTCATGTAATTGATTTTCCTTTCGAGTCATCAGCAAATGTTCAAACTAAAACTTGATATATGTTAATTCTACTCGAAAAGATGAATAAGATAATACCCAGTTCATCCTAGGAACTGCAAATCAAAACAAGCAGTGAGTCGACGTACACAATTAACTTAGTTGCAGCCAACATCAGGGGAATCAACAAATGTTGTTTAACAAGCCATATCGAGTTGAATATAGTGAAAACATAATGTTCTGTTTGAGGAAAGCTAAATGGTGTTAGTTTCTGTTCAAGTATCAACACTGAACTTGACACTTCATGATAATTTACATCCGCACCAGGACATGTTTTTCTTTTGCACTGCTCTAGGGTAGGAACTTGTGCTCTGAACTTTTCTTTTGTACATTGGGAAACTTCTGGTGTTATAAAATGGTCTTTATTTTGACTCTACCTCTATGAGCACTGCTGCGGAGTGGGTTATTGAAATATGTGGGCAACGAAGCTGCTGCTCAGTGTGCAATTTCTTAGTATTATTTTAATAAAAAAGCTGCAAATGCTGGAGGAGCTATGTTAACCCTTGATTTTTATTAAGTCAACATTCCATAAAAAAAGTTTTGAGTTGATAATCAGATGTAGAAACAAATTTCTCTGTTTTCCGTTAAGACTTATGCCATGTAATCAGTTAAGATTTATGCCATGTAAGCAGTTAGATGTGGAGTTCAAAGACGCTAGCTAATTGATGGTAGTTTACTCAGACTAATATTTAGTTCGCCTTCCTCTGTTGGTCTTACTAGAGCTTTTCCTTAATGGAAACAGACTTAAAAGAGCTTTTTATGTGTAGGAACAAAGTTCAGCAAGCTAACTAAGTATAAGTATTCGCCCTCCGATGTGCATGGTTACTTAATCTATCGGCATATTTAACAATTTTTGGGCACATTATGTTTTGCTTCCATGCTTTGTAGGCTCCTGTGCGGCATTAACCTGCACTTCTTTTTCGATTTCCTCATAACAAGTAAACACCTTTTTGACTAGGTGTTGTTTTTCTTGCTTATGTTGAGCTCTACTACGTATGTTTACACCCTTTTTTGTGTGATTTTCAGTTTGGGGGTGCATACCTTTCCGGAACCCTGAGCAGTTTATGCAGCAGGAGATAAATTCTTTGCCGCCTGATTCTACTTGGAGAGGCTTTTGTTTCCCTGTTTTTTCTCAGATAAATGAGAAGCAGGAACAAGTTAAATATGCACTTTTTGGTAGGACTACTGATGAGAGAATGATGCAGCAATATGAGAGCAATGGTACTGATTCTGAGGATGGTCTGAGATCTGGCAATATATGATAGTAAAGGATGAAGGCACCACTGCAGTTGGGCTGGATTGCACCGCCGCAGACGCAACGTTGCTGGATCTGGTTTCAAGTTTCAGCCATGGCGGCGCGAGCTTACTCGACGCACTCTGAAGATGGCGGGGGAAGATCAGCGTCGTACAATCAAGCGTCGCTATCTGGGGTCAGTTGTCAGCGGTTTGGGAGGTGAGGAAGATGAGATGAACCTGTAATGGCAGGGCCTTTTTTCGAACCCTATCTTCCTGCTGGCTGTTGTCTGGTGGGTTTCATTTCTGTTGGAGGAACATTGTATGGTTGTTGGTATCTGTACAAAAAGAGAAACGAATTTGTATGCAATACTCAAGTTTGTATTTGATTTTTGGAGGTTTTTTTAACACACTACAATCGCAGATGCTCGTGCACACCCGTCCCTATGAACGCACATACATGCCCTATATATATCCCTATGAGCACCTCTGAGATATTGAGCCGGCACAATTTCTTGAGATTGACAAAGTCGCCACAAGCGCCTCGTAGTTGACGGAACTATCTTCTCCCACTGAACGAACATCGCTGGAACGCCTCAAATAAATTCAGTAAGTAAAGATGTGAACCCCGGTTGGCCGGTTCCACCAAGTGGAATCTAACCATCTGAGCTACATCCAGTTTGCTTGATTTTTGAAGTTGAGTGTATATCATGTTTGTATATTAATTTGATGACCGAGTTTGCTTGATTTTTGAAGTTGAGTGTATATCATGTTTGTATTTTAATTTGATGACGGATGGCACATATGGGGCTTTGTAAGAGGAAACCTTCCGGCTGACAGGATTTAATGTGCAAACCAATATTTCCTTTTTGTACTGTATCACTATACCCGTTTTCCTTTTTCCAAATCTATGTAGTGCAACAATTACATAAAATTTGAAGCAAAAAGATTAATGATAAATGAAAAAATGGAAAATTATTCGTTCACTACCGGACTCGCGGCCTATGCCGACGGCCCAGGGCCGTCGGCATAGGTCATTTCCCGTCGGCATAGATCTATGTCTACGGCTGCCGTCGACATAGCCCCGTCGGCATGGATCACGTCAGCGTAGTCTTGTCAGACCGTCGGCATAGGGCTCTATGCCGACGGCTACCGCCCGGCCGTCGGCATAGTTTAGCCGTCGGCAGTGTTTTTGCTTGACGGCAACGGACGGCGCCATCAAAAGCGCCGACGAATCAGTGGAAGCCACGTGGTATAGGTGGAGATCTATGCCGACGGCTAGGCCGTCGGCATAACTATGCCACGTGGCTTCTCGTGGTGCCTCCTGGCGGCAAGGCTAGGCATAGATGAAATATATGCCGACGGCTTTGCCGTAGGCATAGCACTGCCACGTGGCGTCCACTGGTAGGCCCTGGGAAGCCCTGACGCATCTATGCCGACGGCATTGCCGTAGGCATAGATTTTTTTAATTATTTCCCCTGTTTTCTCTTTTCCAATTCATTTTGACAGCGTTTCAAAGCCGAAAATATGGGATTATGCAGAAATATTACAGTTCATCATCTAAACATACTCAAGTTCATCATCATCATTTAAACATACTCAAGTTCATCATCTAAAGATCATCACCGGCGGAAGTTCATGAACATAAGTAGTGCAGGACGTGAAACATCATTTCAAAGTAAGAACATGTAAGGTATGGCACGACATCAAGCAAGACCACCGTCGACAAAACCACCACCTCCGCCAAAACCACCACCGCCAAGACCACCTCTGCCAAAACCAGCACCGCCAAGACCACCATCACCAAGACCAGGATCACTCTGCCAGATCAGAGTGACTGGGGTCGACGTAGCAGGAGTCGAGCCACCGGTCGCCTACATGTTTGAGAGAAGATTCTAACGGTAAATATGATATGATAGTGTTGAATGAACGAGAACTAGTTTGTCAGTAGTTAGGCAAGTGTACTAACCGGACTATCACCGCCTAGTGCCACCCATTCATCAAACGTGGGAATGTGTGGGGCTTCTCCCGCATGTGGTGGTGGGGGTCCAATTTGTGGTGGCTCCGTGCGGTTAGTCCAAGACGCCAACATAGCCTGGATGTTAGTTAAACAAGCAAACTAGAAGGTCAGAAGGAATGAAAGTGCAAATTTTAGCTTGGTTTTAAGAGGGAAAAACTAACTACCATTGCTTGACGGTTGTAATCCTCATTTGCCTTCACTCGTTGCAAGTACTCCCGCACCTCAACATGCCTATGCTCAAGAAAGGCCTGATATGCCTACAAAATTGAGGTTGTTTCTAAGTGGGCAGTGCTGAAAATAAACTGAGAAAGTTAGAGACAAAGAAGATAAGGGGAAGTACTTACAGCACGTCGGCGGGCTAAGGGAGGCTGCGAACGCCCCATACTCTCTAACGGGCTCGGGTTGGTAGCCTGAAGCCGTGTGTACGAGACCGAAGGAGTGATCAAGCCATCGAAACACGGATACCGGCCATGGGGCTTCCCCTGGATGGCCACCACCACTGTGTCATCGATCTGAGACTGGGCGACCTCAGGAACAAGAACATCCGGATGCAACCTCTCAAACTGCTGAGTGTAAGACTCCAGGTGCTCCTCGGTCTTGCCGTAGTACTGGCTCTCGCCATCCTTGCGATCACTCCGCTCGCGGGCCAGCTTCCACGACTCAATGTCTGAGAGCGGCCTCTTCAACTTGTCCTCCTGCAACGTCAAACAGAAGTTAGCCATACATAAGAACATGACGGTAAAGAAGAACAAAAATGCATCATGCATATAGATAAACCTTCATGGCCTTGAAGCCCCAGTGGTTCATGTTTCCTTGGCCGTGTGTCCCGTCTCTTCCACGGTTAACCCGAGCCTTGCTGCTCTTGGCAGCAAACTCTGCTTCGTCGCTGAGCCACCTATCCACCAAACTCGCCCATCCGTCATCCCTTCCATAGCACCAACGAGGAACAACCTATGCAAATTTTGGAAGCATGACATGTGAGCACGAAACATATAGTTGACTTCTTGAAACAATGAAAAGTCAGTAATAGTTACCTTCATGAACATGCAAGCACATCCGCACCAGAAAACGTTGGAATCTCATTTACTTCATGGACAACTTTTCCTTTTGTGAAGTTCTTCTTGTCTTTCCTATCAGGATGGTCTGGAGGGAGGAACTATCGATGCAGGTCAAAGGCAACATACTTGCCACCCTTCTTCAGCCAAATGAAAATCAAGGCCTGCATGCACACTGGGCAAGGCATCTTTCCACTTGTACACCATCCGCAGAACAGGGCATAGCCGGGAAAGTCATGCATGCAATATTGTAGCCAAACTTTCATCAAGAAATTTTTCTGCAGATGCCGGTCGTATGTCAACCTCGGAAAGTACCAAGAATGGTGCAAATCATCCACCAACGGTTGCATAAACGCACTCAAATCCTTCCCCGGATATTCAGGGCTTCCGAACACCACCCTGGAGACACACTCAAATGGCGCCGTCCATGAGGGGGGACACACCCCGGAGACGGGTACCGCCTCTTCGGACATGCCACAACACCACCCCGCATGTATGAGGGGCCGATGCGATGCTCCGGTGGCATTGCTACCCCCCCCCCCCCCCTCCCAGGGCCCCCGTCCTGCCTAACCCTGGAGCGGTTGACCACGAGATCTAGCCCTTTGACTCCCACTAGTAGAAAACAGGGCTTTGGTTCGGGCCTGGCCATCCCATTAGTCCCGGTTCTTCACGAACCGAGACCCATGGGGGCATTAGACCCGGTTCATGAGCCCAGGGGGCGGCCGGGGCCTCGTGGGCATTGGTCCTGCTTCGTCTGGATCCATTTGTCCCGGTTCTAGGCACGAACCAGGACCAATGGGCCGCGCTCCTGGCCCACAGCCATTGGTACCGGTACGTGCCTAGAACCGGTACAGAAGGGGGTCTTTAGTCCTGGTTCCTGCCACGAACCGGGACAAATAAGTTGTCTATATATACCCATCGCCGCGGCAGAGCACTCCACAGTGCTTTGTTTTTTCTGGCCGGTGAGGGGAGGGCATTTGGGTGCTCTAGCTCACCTCCTTTGCACATGAGGTGTTCGATGAAATGCTCGAGCCACAGTAGTTAAGCTTTCTCCTCTCGAAGCTCGACCTCGGAGCTCCATTTTTCCCGAGATTTGTCTAGATTTAGCGGTCTGTCACGCCCCGTCCCCGTTTTCACCGCCGTCGATCGCCCGCGCCGATCTCGTCGGCGGCACCACCATGGTGAGCCTTTTGTTCTTATCTTCTTTCTGATTTTCTTACTTTAGATAGATACTTGTCTGATTTTCTTACTTTAGATAGATACTTGTCTAATTTTCTTACTTTTGACACACATAATTATATATAATGCACGCAGATGAACCGGCAATGAATGTACGGTGACAGACACACCTCCGAGTACATTAAGGGCGTGCATAATTTTCTCGAAGTGGCTGAGGCAAATAAGCAGAATGGTTTTATGTGTTGTCCATGCCCTAAATGTGGGAATACGAAGTCTTACACTGACCGGAAAATCCTTCACACCCACCTCCTTTACAAGGGTTTCATGCCACACTATAATGTTTGGACGAGGCACGGAGAAATAGGGGTTATGATGGAAGACGGGACGATGACAACTATGTGCCCCCTAAATATGGTGATGCTGCAATGGGGGAGCTGCTGAAGATCAAGAGGAACCATACGATGTGCTCGATGATGCTGCAACGGTGGAAGCTGCTGAAGATCAAGAGGAACCAGACGATGTGCCCGATGATGATGATCTCCGCCGGGTCATTGTCGATGCAAGGACACAATGCGAAAGTCAAAAGGAGAAGCTGAAGTTCGATCGCATGTTAGAGGATCACAAAAAAGGGTTGTACCCCAATTGCGAAGATGGAAACACAAAGCTGGGTACCGTACTGGAATTGCTGCAGTGGAAGGAAAAGAATGTTGTGCCTGACAAAGGATTTGAGAAGCTACTGAAAATATTGAAGAAGAAGCTTCCAAAGGATAACAAATTGCCCAACAGTACGTACGCAGCAAAGAAGGTCGTATGCCCTCTAGGATTGGAGGTGCAGAAGATACATGCATGCCCTAATGACTGCATCCTCTACCGCGGTGCGTACGAGGATTTGAACGCATGCTCGGTATGCGGTGCATTGCGGTATAAGATCAGACGAGATGACCCTGGTGATGTTGACGGCGAGCTCCGCAGGAAGAGGGTTCCTGCGAAGGTGATGTGGTATGCTCCTATAATACCACAGTTGAAACGACTGTTCAGAAACAAAGAGCATGCCAAGTTGATGCGATGGCACAGTGAGGACCGTAAGAAAGACGGGAAGTTGAGAGCACCCGCTGACGGGTCGCAGTGGAGAAAAATCGAGAGAGAGTACTGGGATGAGTTTGCACATGACCCAAGGAACGTATGGTTTGGTTTAAGCGCGGATGGCATTAATCCTTTCGGGGAGCAGAGCAGCAATCACAGCACCTGGCCCGTGACTCTATGTATGTATAACCTTCCTCCTTGGATGTGCATGAAGCGGAAGTTCATTATGATGCCAGTTCTCATCCAAGGCCCTAAGCAACCCGACAACGACATTGATGTGTACCTAAGGCCATTAGTTGAAGAACTTTTACAGCTGTGGAATGGAAACGGTGTACGTGTGTGGGATGAGCATAGATAGGAGGAATTTGACCTGCATGTGTTGTTGTTTGTAATCATCAATGATTGGCCCACTCTCAGTAACCTTTCAGGACAGACAAACAAGGGATACCACACATGCACGTAATGTTTAACCGACACCAAAAGTATATACCTGGACAAATGCAGGAAGAATGTGTACCTGGGCCATCATCGATTTCTTCCGACCAACCATCAATGTCGAAAGAAAGGCAAGCATTTCAAAGGCAAGGCAGATCACCGGAAGAAGCCCGCCATGCGTAACGGTGATCACGTACTTGCTATGGTCAATGATTTAAAAGTAATCTTCGGAAAGGGTCCCGGCAGACTATATGTTCTGAGTGATGTTGCGGGACATGCACCCATGTGGAAGAAGAAATCTATATTTTGGGACCTACCCTACTGGAAAGACCTAGAGGTCCGCTCTTTGATCGACGTGATGCACGTGACGAAGAACCTTTGCGTGAACCTGCTAGGCTTCTTGGGCGTGTATGGGAAGACAAAAGATACAGTTGAGGCACGGGAGGACCTGCAATGTTTGCACGAAAAAGACGGCACGCCTCCAAAGCAGTATGAAGGTCCTGCCAGCTATGCTCTTACCAAAGAAGAGAAGGAAATCTTTTTTGAATGCCTGCTTAGTATGAAGGTCCCGACTAGCTTCTCGTCGAATATAAAGGGAATAATAAATATGCCAAAGAAAAAGTTCCAGAACCTAAAGTCTCATGACTGCCACATGATTATGACGTAACTACTTCCGGTTGCATTGAGGGGGCTTCTATCGGAAAATGTCCGATTAGCCATTGTGAAGCTATGTGCATTCCTCAATGCAATCTCTCAGAAGGTGATCGATCCAGAAATCATACCAAGGCTAAGGAGTGATGTGGTGCAATGTCTTGTCAGTTTCAAGATGGTGTTCCCACCATCCTTCTTCAATATCATGACGCACGTCCTAGTTCATCTAGTTGACGAGATTGTCATTCTGGGCCCCGTATTTCTACACAATATGTACCCCTTTGAGAGGTTCATGGGAGTCTTAAAGAAATAAGTCCGTAACCGCGCTAGGCCAGAAGGAAGCATCTCCGGAGGCCATCAAATAGAGGATGTCATTGGGTTTTGTGTTGACTTCATTCCTGGCCTTAAGAAGATAGGTCTCCCTAAATCGTGGTATGAGGGGAGACTGACTGGAAAAAGCACACTTGGAGGGGACTCAATAATATGCAGGTACGGATATTCTTGGTCTCAAGCACACTACACAGTACTACTGAACTCTACCTTGGTGACTGTCGGTGTCAAAACCGGCGGATCTCAGGTAGGGCGTCCCAAACTGTGCGCCTAGGCGGATGGTAACAGGAGACAAGGGACACGATGTTTTTACCCAGGTTCGGGCCCTCTCGATGGAGGTAAAACCCTACTCCTGCTTGATTAATATTGATGATATGGGTAGTACAAGAGTAGATCTACCATGAGATCAGAGAAGCTAAACCCTAGAAGCTAGCCTATGGTATGATTGTTGTTCGTCCTACGGACTAAAACTCTCCGGTTTATATAGACACCGGAGAGGGCTAGGGTTACACAGAGTCGGTTACGATGGGAGGAGATCTTCATATCGTATCGCCAAGCTTGCCTTCCACGCCAAGGAAAGTCCCATCCGGACACGGGACGGAGTCTTCAATCTTGTATCTTCATAGTCCGGGAGTCCGGCCAAAGGTCTTAGTCCGGCCAGCCGGACACCCCCTAATCCAGGACTCCCTCAGTAGCCCCTGAACCAGGCTTCAATGACGACGAGTCTGGCGCACAAGTTGTCTTCGGCATTGCAAGGCGGCTTCCCTCCTCCGAATACTTCATAGAAGATGTTGAACACCAGGATAGTGTCCGGCTCTGCAAAATAGGTTCCACATTCCACCGCAGAGAGAATAATATTTGCACCAATCAGATCTGCTGACGTATTCTGTAGCATGACGCCATGGCCAGGCCTTTATTAGAATCGTTTTATTATCCCACCTCAGCGCGTTTAGCGAGGCGGTTCCCCTGGCACGTCTTGTCGAAGCGGAGATCGTGTCCCTTTATTCCGGGATTCTCATCAATACGGGCGTGGGTAACCCAACCGCGCCATTAACCGCGGCGCTTGGGAGATAAGTGAGTTTTACTAGGCTGGTGGGGGCTTGTAGTTTCGGCCGCCCATATAAGGGGATAAGGATCCACCCTTTCCATTTACGCCTTCTTCCTCCTTTGCTTATTCGTCCTGCGCGCTCGAGCTCCATCGCCGAAGCCCGCACTTCCCACCTCAACCTTCTCCAATCATGTCTGGAGCGGGAGGTAGATGGATGGCCTCTTCCGTCACGGAGGGGCAAATCAAAAAGCTGAGGAAGGCCGGATACTTGTCTGACGACATCGCGCACCGGCTTCCAGATGCGGGGCAACTCATCCCCACTCCCAGGCCCCATGAGAGGGTTGTTTTTCTTCCCCATTTCCTCCGCGGACTGGGTTTTCCTCTTCACCCGTTCGTCCGAGGGCTCATGTTCTACTACGGCCTGGACTTCCATGATCTGGCCCCGAACTTCATCCTCAACATCTCGGCGTTTATCGTCGTGTGCGAGGCCTTCTTCCGCATCCAGCCTCACTTTGGCCTATGGCTGAAGACCTTCAGCGTCAAGCCGAAGGTTGTGAAAGGCCGACAAGCAGAGTGCAGAGGCGCCATGGTGGGAAAGATGGCCAACGTCACTTGGCTCGAGGGTGCCTTTGTGGAAACCATCAAAGGGTGGCAATCGGGGTGGTTCCACATCACCGAGCCGCGTGACCCTGAGTGGGCAGCGGCCCCCGAATTTTGATCCGGCATCCCTACACGGCTCACATCTTGGAAAGAGACGGGCCTGTCGTGGGGTAATCCGGGAGAGGTGACCGGACTCCAAACCTGCGTCCGAGACTTGGTGACCAAGAAGGTCAAGCTCGTCAACGTAGTCCAGGTCATGCTCTTCCGCCGGACCCTCCCGTGTCAACGACGGGACTTCAATTTGTGGGAGCTCGACCCGGCCCAGCACCAGACTTTGTCCCGGCTCTTTGAAACGAAGCACGAGGACGCCTGGAAGGTGCTTTTCAAGAGTTCCGAGGTCTCCCCTTCGGTCACCAAGGACCGTGGATTCTGCGCCAAGCGCCAAGCCTCCGAAGTAAGCTTATATTTAGTCCTTCACGGGACGCTCGAATTTCATAGTTTGACTCTATGTAGGATCTAAACTCCTGTTCCTTTGACAGGACTGGAAGAGGACATCCGGACAATTTGACTGTCTGGCCCCTTTCCTCGAAGGCCCAGCGGACGCACGCTTGGCAAAGCTACTGGTTCTGGCACCTCACGTAGTGCCGGAGAAGAAGGCCAAGGAGAAAGTCACGGGGACCCGAAAGAGTTCCCGGCGCCCGGTGGTGTCGGATTCATCGCCCGACGACCCCAAAGCACCCTCCGCCTCGGAGAACGAGGAGGAGGAGGAGGAAGAAGAAGAAGCCTCTCCCCCTCCAACAGGGTGAGGGAAGAAAAGGAAGGCCGCCCCATATGGGGAGGCCGGAGGGTCCAAGAAGGGGAAGGCCCTTCTGCCGGACTACGCCTCCGACGCCGAAGACGGCGGGGAGGAATGGCCATCCAGGGTCAAGCCCCTGGCGAAGTCGTAAGTGTTCGGATACCCGAACTTTTTATGGCGCTCCTCTATTATTTGGTAGCTTCTGATGCCGAATTTCCATGATGCAGCCCACCCAGAGCTCAGCTCGGTGATTCGACGAACGGCTCCTTGGACTCGTCGGATGTGAATAGCGCTTCACTTCCGAAGGCCTCCTCCCCTCTTCCTGCGGACGACGCCGAGGTGGAGTCCCGAAAGGGACTAAACCAGGAGGAGGTGGTCCTGGAGGCGCCGCAAGGCGACCTCCCGGACTCCAGGCCCAAAGGGGATAAAGCCCCGGAGGGATCCAAGTCCGGCCCGGGGCCGGACACTGCTCTGGAACCATCAGTGGTTCCGGAGTCCAACAGGCGGCGCCTTCATAAGAAGGGCAAGCCTATGAAACCGGTGACCTCCGTCCATCCGGAGGCGCCGGACAATTTGCTGGAGGCGCTTAACGGCGCCTCCATCAACGAGGAACACCACACTGTTATGAGTGCGGTGGTTCAGAAGGTTCAGTCCGCCAAGAGCGGGCTGACGGAAGCCTGCACAAGTCTGTTAACAGGCTTTGAGGTATGTGTTTGAAAACATATAAAAATGTTACCGCATAGACAGTAGCCCTTGATGCTCAGTCCATCGTTCAGAAAGAAAAGCCGAGCTGAGGATCTAAAGAGATATACGCAGGAGTCTAACTAAAATATGTCAATATGGGAATGCAGGCTGCGCTGCTGACCTTTGCCGCACTGACTGTGGAGGTCAATGCATTGAAGGAAAGCCTCGAGCGGTCCGAGAGCGAGCTCGGCCGGGCCAAGAAGCAGCTCGAGGATAAAGAGGGTACTTAGTACCGTGTGTAAATGTATATAGAAATACTTGGTTGCGAATAATGACAGGACCAACATAAATGTTGCAGGGGCCATGACCGAGGTGGCAACCCTGAAGGAGGCGGTCTCCAAGGCCGAAAGCAGTGCGGCCTTGGAGCGCACCGAGCGAGAGAAGCAGGAGGCGCGGGTGGCGGAGGTGCGGCAAGAGCTCCAGGCTCTCGTGGAAAAACATGAGAGTTTGGAGCGTGACTCGAAGACTCGAGAGTCCGAGCTTGCCTTGGCTCTTGAGAGTGCCAAGACCGCTAAGGCCGAAGCCCAGAAGGCCCTTCAGGAGATCGAGGCGATGAAGAAGATAGCGGCGGGTAAGGCATTCTTTATGCAAAGCAAGAATATAAAAGTAAATTATCTATTACTTACCCGAATCCGGAGCTCTCCAGGAGCGTTCGCCGATCTGCCCCGTAGTGTGTCTGATGCTGCCGCATTCTACCGAGTCGAAGAGGGGAGCTCGACGGAGAAGGTGTTCTGGTCTCAATATGCTGAGGCCGGACATCCGGTGCCCCTGAGCGACCAGCTGAAGCAGCTGGTCGAGCTCCACAAGGTGGCCGAACAGGCCATGAAGGGCCTCGTAGTTCGGCTATGGACTAGGGAAACCATGCCTGGGAGCTACTTCGGTCTGGTGCGGCGGCTGGTGGACGCGTGTCCGTGGATCGAGGTCATCAAGCACTCCATCTGCATTGAAGGTGCCCGTCGGGCCCTTGCCCGTGCTAAGGTGCACTGGGGCAAGCTGGACGCGGAGAAGCTTTTGACGGACGCGCCACCGCCGGGCAAGGAGTATCGCATGCCTGAGATGTATTATAATGGCGTCCTGAAGGGTGCCCGCCATATAGCGGATGAGTGCTCCAAAGATGTAATTTTTTAGTAGACTCGCATCTGTTATCCTGTACGCTGAAACTTTGTTCATATGCGTGAAGCAACACTTGTTAATTTAAAATATTACCTTCTGTGCGGCCGTTTATCAAATCTGAGATATGCAAGTCGTCGGCTTTGACCCCCATGCCATGAGTGCTGGGGTGTTCGGGATAAACCTGAGCGCTCTTGTTCCCATTCTTGGGTCCATCTAGGGAGGCGTTCAGCACAACTGAAAGATCGTGGATGTCGCCTATAGGGGGGGGGGGTGAATAGGCGTTTTAAAATAATTACGGTAGAGGCTTGAACAAATGCGGAATAAACCTAGCGGTTAATTTGTCAAGCACAAAACCTACAACAACTAGGCTCACCTATGTGCACCAACAACTTATGCTAAGCAAGATAAGCAACTATGTGATAGCAAGATATATGACAAAGAACAATATGGCTATCACAAAGTAAAGTGCATAAGTAAAGGGGCTCGGGTAAGAGATAACCGAGGCACGCGGAGACGACGATGTATCCCGAAGTTCACACCCTTGCGGATGCTAATCTCCGTTTGGAGCGGTGTGGAGGCACAATGCTCCCCAAGAAGCCACTAGGGCCACCGTAATCTCCTCACGCCCTCGCACAATGCAGGATGCCGTGATTCCACTAAGGGACCCTTGAGGGCGGTCACCGAACCCGTACAAATGGCGACCCTTGGGGGCGGTCACCGAACCCGTACACTTTGGCAACCCTTGGGGGCGGTCACCGGTACCCGTCAAAATGCTCGGGGCGATCTCCGCAACCTAATTGGAGACCCCGACGCTTGCCCGGAGCTTTACACCACAATGATTGAGCTCCGAACACCACCAACTAACTAGGGGCGCCCAAGCACCCAAGATGAACAAGCTCAAGGGCACCAAGCACCCAAGAGTAATAAGCTTCTCAACTTGTAACTTCCACGTATCACGTGGAGAACTCAAACCGATGCACCAAATGCAATGGCAAGGGCACACAGAGTGCCCAAGTCCTTCTCTCTCAAATCCCACCGAAGCAACTAATGCTAGGGAGGAAAATGAGAGGAAGAACAAGAAGGAGAACACCAAGAACTCCAAGAACTAGATCCAAGAGGTTCCCCTCACATAGAGGAGAAAGTGATTGGTGGAAATGTGGATCTAGATCTCCTCTCTCTTTTCCCTCAAAAACTAGCAAGAATCCATGGAGGGATTGAGAGTTAGCAAGCTCGAAGAAGGTCAACAATGGGGAAGAACACGAGCTCCAAAAGATGTAGGACCACGGTACTACTGCGACAGCAGCACAGGCCGGAACTTGCCTAACTAGAGGGCAGTACTACCGCTTGCGCGGTACTACCGCTCCCCCTTGCGGTACTACCGCAAGGCAGGAAAGTCTCAACCTGGGAAGGGCGCGGATGAAATAAATTACATCCGTGCCTACTTCCGCTGAGGGAGGACCTGCGCAAAAACTCCGGCACGGTACTACCGCACACGAAGAGCGGTACTACCGCGTAGGGCGCGGATGTAAAAAATTACATCCGCCCCTACTTCCGCTCATGCTGCTAAGCCTGGCCAGAGCCCACGGTACTACCGCGCCCGCGGCACGGTACTACCACGTAGGGCGCGGATGTAAAAAATTACATCCGCCCCTACTACCGCTCGAGCAGCTGCGCCTGGCCTGAGGCCACGGTACTACCGCTCCCAGAGAGCGGTACTACCGCAAGGGCCTGCGGTACTACCGCTCCGAAGAGCAGTACTACCACATGCCCCAGATCAGCAACACTAGGAGTCCTTCATTTTGTGGAGAAGACAACAGAGGGTAACAATAAAACCAGAACTGCCATAACTTCTGCAAATGAGCTCCGAATTGAGCAAACTCAAGCTTGTTGGATACAAGACAACGAGTAGCATCAAAACAGAGAAGGAGTGAAACCTCCAACAGAGAAGAACCGGCATACCCTCCAACATCGAAAACATCATAGAAGACGCATGTGAACTCCGTTTTCGATGAACTCGAGCTTGTCATAAAAATGACCAAAAGCTCCAAAACTCACAAGGAGAAGAACCAAACAAGAACCAATGAAGATGATGCAAGGATGCAATGGTTTGAGCTCTCTACGAACGATACGATCAAGCAACTCATTGAGAGCCCCCCTTGATAGTACGGCAATCGATCCTATAACTCGGTCTCCCACAACTACCATGAGACCGGTAAAATAGAAAACCTATCAAGGGCAAACCTTTGCCTTGCACCAAGTCCACTTGAGCTAGATGATGATGATCTACTCCTCCTCAAGATGGACCACCTTTCTTGATTGCGTCGGCTCGATGAAGACTAGTTGATTGCTCCCCCATACTCCACTATGGGTGAGCCACTCTTCCGCTCATCTTCACAAGTCCATTGTCATCATAATGGACGGCAAGCTTCAAGCACTTGATCTCTTCGTGATACATCACTTGAACTTGCATACCGCAACCTAACCCCACAAAGAACTCTCACAAGGACCATGGGTTAGCACACAAAGCGTAATGGACAATGCTTACCATACCATGGGACTTGATCCCTCGGTACATCTTGTGCGCTTTGTGTGTTGACTCTTTTCAACTCTCTTCATTTGAATGATGTCTTGAAGGTGGACATGAAGGATCACACAATCTTATTCTTCAAGACATGCTTGCAATAAGCTCAACACTCACATGACCGATCTTTGGATAATTCCTTAATAGCACCGTGGTCATCACAAACTCTCCTTGAAACCAACACATGGACTCCAAGAAAAGCCTATGGACAAACCCTTCAAATATAACTCAAGGAAACCATTAGTCCATAGAGATTGTCATCAATTACCAAAACCAAACATGGGGGCACCGCATGTTCTTTTAATCTCCCCCATTTTGGTAATTGATGACAATCACTTTCAAGAGAGTTTATATAAGGAATTATGCTTCGCTATGCAATGCAACAACCAATAGTGCATGCGTATGAGATGCAAAAGCTAAGGAACAAAACCAAAGCAAGAGGAGATAAGTCTCTAAACTTCTCCACAAACTCTCTGAAACTTCTCCCCCATTGGCATCGATTGCCAAAATGGGCGAAAAGCTAAGAAGGCCAATATAAAATGTGTTCCTCCATAAATTGTGTATTTCTCAACAAGAGAGTGGAATGCAATACACATATCCAATGGTAAATACTTGGAGGAAGA
This sequence comes from Triticum timopheevii, assembly GCA_963921465.1. NCBI lineage: Eukaryota > Viridiplantae > Streptophyta > Magnoliopsida > Poales > Poaceae > Triticum > Triticum timopheevii. Next base: position 72,629,071 of record OY997274.1, read on the forward strand.
CAAACTGTATTGAGGCCCAAAGATTGCAAAAGGAAGATATGCCACAAAGACATAACAAAGAGAGAAACAAGCAATCAAAAGATACCAATTGAAGCAAGCAATCAACGGATATCAATTGAACCAACTAGACCAATGATCCTACATGCCACAAGAATAAAGATATTATGATATGAGCAAAGGAATGTTCTAAAGAAACTAGAGAAGCTCCCCATGATTTGTGCACACATAAGAAATTTTGTATTTGAATACAAAGTGCACAAAATAGGATCATAGCTCCCCCAAAATCAATAGAAACTCACATCCAGTGCAAGGGAGCAAATAGAAAACAAAGCCTAGCGCTTGCAACAAGCACATGGTTGAGCAACATGTAAAAGAGACAACTTAAGAAAGGGCTCAACCAAAATGATGTGTGTGAGTGATGGCGAAGCACTTGAGAAGACTAAAATTAGGATGAGCATTAAGCATCAACATAGTCTTGAACGATTGAGGCACATGGTGCAAGGCCTATCATTCCCACACACAACTAGCAAAAGGGTTCACAAGCTTACTAATTAGCAAAAGAGACCCTATGCTTGTGACAACCCGTGGTGAAGATAGACGATGAGAGGCTCATCAAGACGAGGGATACCAATAAAGATGGCAAAAGCCTTGTAAAGATAAGCAAGAGGAAAATAATCTTCACCACACAAGAGTGCAACAAGATGCTACAATAGAGGTTATGGGGCGTTTTAAGCCCCTGGTGTATTGTCCGTACCAAAGTGTACGGTTGCAGAATGTCATGACTGAACATATTTGTATATGAAAAAATAGGTTAGTACAATAATAGATAAGAGCTATGTATTGTTTATTAAAAAAGGGCTGCTATGAAAGCAGAACGATACAAGTAGTGCGATAAGCAAGAGATGGGACTATCTGACATGTCCCCCTCCAGGGGCAAGCTGCGGGACTTTAAATAGAATAGGTATTAAGCTCGTTATAGAGACCACCTGGACATTTGACGCGGCTTGATCTCTCCCTGGCTGTTGCATCATGCGTTCGGCGAGTGTATTGCCGGACAGGCCTTCCGAATAGTTGGGTCCTGAAAGTGTAAAAAAAGGAAATGGCGGAATAGGGAGCCCCTTAGTGCGGTTGAGCCGCATTCTGGGCGTGCGTAGTTGTGCCCTCCCCTTATGCCCATGGTATCTCTAAGGCGTAGTTATGTACACGTGGTACTGATATCACCATTTGGCGAGGGCTAGGGTGGGGGCCGCACTGCTATGCTTGCTCGAAGCGTGCCAACCGGGTTTGTTGTAGGTTACTTCGGGCCCGCTTGACGTTATCCGGACGCTTGACACCTGGATTGGAGAGTTGCCTTGAAAGGCTACTCTGTACTTCCGCCGCTAGGGCCACCGTGTGCTCCTCCATTCGGAGAGAGCGTTCGGTGTTTCCATTCACTGTGATGACTCCGCTAGGTCCTGGCATCTTGAGCTTGAGGTATGCATAGTGCGGCACCGCGTTGAATTTTGCAAATGCGGTGCGTCCGAGCAGGGCGTGATAGCCATTGCAGAATGGGACTATGTCGAAGATTAATTCTTCGCTTCGGAAATTATTCGGGGATCCGAAGACCACTTCGAGTGTAACCGAGCCTGTACAGCTGGCTTCTACACCTGGTATGATGCCTTTGAAGGTTGTCTTTGTGGGTTTAATCCTTGAGGGATCGATGCCCATTTTCCGCACTGTATCATGATAAAGCAGGTTTAGGCTGCTGCTGTCGTCCATTAGGACTCTGGTGAGGTGAAATCCGTCGATAATTGGGTCTAGGACCAATGCGGCGAATCCGCCGTGAAGGATACTAGTGGGATGGTCCCTTCGATCAAAAGTGATCGGGCAGGAAGACCATGGGTTGAACTTTGGGGCGACTGGCTCCAACGCATAGACGTCCTTGAGAGCACGCTTCCGCTCCCTTTTGGGGATGTGGGTTGCGTATATCATGTTCACCGTCCGAACTTGCAGGGGAAATCCCTTCTGTCCTTTGTTGTTCGGCGGCCGGGGCTCCTCCTCGTCATCGCTATGCAGCCCCTTGTCTCTGGTTTTGGCACTTAACTTGCCTGCCTGCTTGAACACCCAACAATCCCTGTTGGTGTGATTGGCTGGCTGTTCGGGGGTGCCGTGTATCTGGCACGAGCGGTCGAGTATCCAGTCTAAGTTGGATGGGCCCGGAGGGTTTCTTTTGAATGGCTTCTTCCGTTGATCGGGTTTAGAGCCTCTGAATCCGGCATTGACGGCCGTATCTTCAGCGTTATCGCTGTTAATGCGGCGCTTATGCTTGTTGCGACGTGACCTGCCATTGTTGTCCTTGGTATCCGAAGTGCCAGGGCTCTTTGTTATGTTATTGCTACGAGCTAGCCAGCTATCTTCTCCCGCACAAAAGCGGGTCATGAGTGTCATGAGGGCTGCCATAGATTTCGGCTTTTCCTATCCTAGGTGCCGGGCAAGCCATTCGTCTCGGATGTTGTGCCTGAAGGCTGCAAGGGCCTCGGCGTCCGGACAGTCGACTATTTGATTTTTCTTGGTTAGGAACCGTGTCCAGAATTGTCTGGCCAATTCCTCCGGCTGCTGGATTATGTGGCTTAGGTCATCGGCGTCTGGCGGTCACACATAGGTGCCCTGGAAGTTGTCAAGGAATGCGGATTCCAGGTCCTCCCAACAACTGATTGACTCTGCTGGCAGGCTGTTAAGCCAATGTCGAGCTGGTCCTTTGAGCTTGAGCGGGAGGTATTTGATGGCATGTAGATCATCACCACGGGCCATGTGGATATGAAGGAGATAATCCTCGATCCATACCGCGGGATCTGTTGTGCCATCGTATAATTCGGTGTTTACGGGTTTAAAGCCCTCGGGGATTTGATTATCCATTACTTCGTCTGTGAAGCATAGTGGGTGTGCGGCGCCCCTGTACTGGGCTATATCTCGACGCAGCTCGGACAAGCTTGGTCTGTTGTATTCGGCCGGGCCGTACTTATAATGTCCGGTGTGACGGCTAGCGTCACGTGACGCGGGGCGCCCATGCGATCCGTAGATCGATCTTGTTTGCCTTGCCTTATTCTCCAATATGTCTCGCAGGTCTGTTGCGTCTCCCCGTACTTTGGTATGTTTTGAGCAGTGCCGGGGTGCGGCTTGAGTCGAGGGCCTGAGGGCCTCTCTATCGCGGCCACGGGGTGGCCGATCGGGCGCATCGTACGCTGGTGATGTAGGTTTAGTTGCTTCCTCCTCAAGTTGGGGTAGCAGCCTGCGCTTTGGGTAACTCTTGGAGGGGCGTTCGAGTTTATATTCTTCGGCCGCCAGGACTTCGGTCCATCTGTCGGCTAGCAAGTCTTGGTCAGCTCTAAGCTGCTGCTGTTTTTTCTTGAGGCTGCTTGCCGTGGCCATAAGCCTGTGTTTGAAACGCTCTTGTTCGACGGGATCCTCTGGCACGACGAATTCGTCATTGTCGAGGCTTGCCTCGTCTTCGGAGGGAGGCATATAACTGTCGTCCTCAACCTCTCTGTTGGCCGTTCTCTTATGAGGGCTGGCTCCTTCGTCCTCCTGCACTGAATCCTGCTGGAGGGGGTTGTCTTCGGCACTGTCCAGCGTGTTGTTATCTCCGGTGCCGGAATCGCCGTTTTTGCTTGGGCGGGACTTAGAGCGGCGCCGCTGACGTCGGCGCTTGGGTTGCTTCTTGGAGGGATCATCCTCCGTTTTTTCCTCGCCATCCCCTGCTTTGGGGGTGTCCACGATGTATATGTCATATGATGAGGTGGCTTTCCAGTTCCCTATAGGTACTAGTTCTTGGTCGTCTCCTTCATCGGCGTCCATACCGTCGATGTCTTCGGAGTCGAAGTTGAGCATGTCGGTTAGATCGTCGACAGTGGCTACAAAGTGGGTGGTGGGTGGGCTTCGAATTTCTTCATCGTCCGTGTCCCAACCGTGCTGACCATAGTCCGGCCAGGGTTCTCCTGACAAGGAGAGAGACTTTAGTGAATCCAGGATGTCGCCAAAGGGCGAGTGCTAAAAGACATCCGCGGCGGTGAACTCCATGACCGGAGCCCAATCGGGCTCGATCGGAAGAGGTGCGGGATATACAGAGTCTGGAGCGGAGTCCGGTACCTTGGAGTCACGGGCCCTGCGAAGGACCAGGCTGGTATCCGGCTCTATCGCTGTAGAGATCGCGGCTTCCGGGGCGGCGTCCAACCATCCATCCCCGACTGGCGCAGTAGGCTCTGAACTAATGGTCGGAGCGGACACCTGAGCGGCACTCTGGGCGTTGTCCAGCGGCAGAGCTAAATCATGCCCATCGTGACAGTGCGGCGTGCTCGGTCGTGGCTCGAATCCGTCGAAGATCAAGTCCCCGCGGATGTCGGCCGTGTAATTTGAGCTTCCAAACCTGACCTGATGGCCAGGGGCGTAGCTTTCAATCTGCTCCAGATGGCCAAACGAGTTGGTCCGCAGTGCGAAGCCGCCGAATACGAAGATCTGTCCGGGGAGGAAAGTCTCACCCTGGACCGCGTCGTGGTTGATGATCGAAGAAGCCATCTGCCTTCACGTGATGACACAGAGGAACTCTCAATGAAAGCACCAATGTCGGTGTCAAAACCGGCGGATCTCGGGTAGGGGGTCCCGAACTGTGCGCCTAGGCGGATGGTAATAGGAGACAAGGGACACGATGTTTTTGTCGGAAATATGCCCTAGAGGAAATAATAAAGGATTATTATTATATTTCCTTGTTCATGATAATTGTCTTTTATTCATGCTATAATTGTATTATCCGGAAATCGTAATACACGTGTGAATACATAGACCACAATACGACCCTAGTAAGCCTCTAGTTGACTAGCTCGTTGGTCAACAGATAGTCATGGTTTCCTGATATGGACATTAGATGTCATTGACAACGGGATCACATCATTAGGAGAATGATGTGATGGACAAGACCCATTCCTAAGCATAGCACAAGATCGTGTAGTTCGTTTTGCTAGAGCTTTTCCAATGTCAAGTATCTCTTCCTTGGACCATGAGATCGTGTAACTCACGGATACCGTAGGAGTGCTTTGGGTGTACCAAACGTCACAACGTAACTGGGTGACTATAAAGGTGCACTACAGGTATCTCCGAAAGTGTCTGTTGGGTTGACACGGATCGAGACTGGGATTTTTCACTCCGTATGACGGAGAGCTTGTTGGGGAACGTTGCAGAAAACAAAAAAAATTCCTACAGTTTCACCAAGATCCATCTATGAGTTCATCTAGCAACGAGTGATTAGATGCATCTAAGTACCTTGTAGATTGCGAGCGGAAGCGTTCAAAGAACGGGGATGATGTAGTCGAACACGACGTGATCCAAATCACCGGAGATCCTAGCACCGAACGGACGGCACCTCCGCGTTCAACACACGTACGGTCAGAGTAACGTCTCCTTCTTCTTGATCCAGCAAGAGGGAAGGAGAGGTTGAAGAAGATGGCTCCAGCAGCAGCACGACGGCGTGGTGATGGTGAAGCTGCAGTACCCCGTCAGGGCTTCGCCAAGCACTATGGAGGAGGAGGAGGTGTTGGAGAGGGAGAAGGAGGCAACCAAAGGCGTGGGATGAAAGCCCTCCTTCCCCCACTATATATAGGAGGGCCAAGGGGGGGGGGCGCCGGCCCTAGGAGATCCAATCTCCTAGGGGGGGGGGGCGGCGGCCAAGGGGGGTTTCCCTCCCCCCCAAGGCACCTAGGAGGTGCCTTCCACTCCTAGGACTCTTTCCCCTTGTAACCCTAGGCGCATGGGCCTCTTTGGGGCTGGTGCCCTTGGCCCATGTAGGCCAAGGCGCACCCCCTACAGCCCATGTGCCCCCCCGGGACAGGTGGCCCCACCCGGTGGACCCCCGGGACCCTTCCGGTGGTCCCGGTACAATATCGATAACCCCGAAACTTGTCCCGATGCCCGAAACAGGACTTCCCATATATAAATCTTTACCTCCGGACCATTTCGGAACTCCTCGTGACGTCCGGGATCTCATCCGGGACTCCGAACAACATTCGGGTTACTGCATATACATATCCCTACAACCCTAGCGTCACCGAACCATAAGTGTGTAGACCCTACGGGTTCGGGAGACATGTAGACATGACCGAGATCGCTCTTCGGTCAATAACCAACAGCGGGATCTGGATACCCATGTTGGCTCCCACATGTTCCACGATGATCTCATTGGATGAACCACGATGTCGAGGATTCAAACAACCCCATATACAAATCCCTTTGTCAATCGATATGTTACTTGCCCAAGATTCGATCGTCGGTATCCCAATACCTCGTTCAATCTCGTTACCGGCAAGTCACTTTACTCGTACCATAATGCATGATCCCGTGACCAGACACTTGGTCACTTTGAGCTCATTATGATGATGCATTACCGAGTGGGCCCAGTGATACCTCTCCGTCATACGGAGTGACAAATCCCAGTCTTGATCCATGTCATCCCAATAGACACTTTCGGAGATACCCGTAGTATACCTTTATAGTCACCCAGTTACGTTGTGACGTTTGGCACACCCAAAGCACTCCTACGGTATCCGGGAGTTACACGATCTCATGGTCTAAGGAAAAGATACTTTGACATTGGAAAACTCTAGCAAACGAACTATACGATCTTGTGCTATGTTTAGGATTGGGTCTTGTCCATCACATCATTCTCCTAATGATGTGATCTCGTCATCAATGACATCCAATGTCCATAGTCAGGAAACCATGACTATCTGTTGATCAACGAGCTAGTCAACTAGAGGCTTACTAGGGACATGTTGGTGTCTATTATTCACACATGTATTATGATTTCCGGATAATACAATTATAGCATGAATAAAGACAATTATCATGAACAAGGAAATATAATAATAATGCTTTTATTATTGCCTCTAGGGCATATTTCCAACAGTCTCCCACTTGCACTAGAGTCAATAATCTAGTTACACTGTGATGAATCGAACACCCATGGAATTCTGGTGTTGATCATGTTTTGCTCTAGGGAGAGGTTTAGTCAACGGATCCGCTACATTCAGGTCCGTATGTACTTTACAAATCTCTATGTCTCCATCTTGAACATTTTTACGAATGGAGTTGAAGCGATGCTTGATGTGCCTTGTCTTCTTGTGAAACCTGGGCTCCTTGGCAAGTGCAATAGCTCTAGTGTTGTCACAGAAGAGTTTGATTGGCCTCGACGCATTGGGTATGACTCCTAGGTCGGTGATGAACTCCTTCACCCATATTGCTTCATGTGCTGCCTCTGAGGCTGCCATGTACTCCGCTTCACATGTAGATCCCGCCACGACGCTCTGCTTGCAACTACACCAGCTTACTGCCCCACCATACAAATATACACGTATCCGGTTTGTGACTTAGAGTCATCCAGATCTGTGTCGAAGCTGGCGTCGACGTAACCCTTTACGACGAGCTCTTCGTCACCTCCATAAACGAGAAACATTTCCTTTGTCCTTTTCAGGTACTTCAAGATATTCTTGACCGCTGTCCAGTGTTCCTTGTCGGGATTACTTTGCTACCTTCCTACCAAACTTACGGCAAGGTTTACATCAGGTCTGGTACACAGCATGGCATACATAATAGAACCTATGGCTGAGGCATAGGGGATGACACTCATCTCTTCTATATCTTCTGCCGTGGTCGGACATTGAGCTGAGCTCAATTTCACACCTTGTAACACAGGCAAGAACCCCTTCTTAGATTGATCCATATTGAACTTCTTCAATATCTTATCAAGGTATGTGCTTTGTGAAAGACCTATGAGGCGTCTTGATCTATCTCTATAGATCTTGATGCCTAATATATAAGCAGCTTCTCCAAGGTCCTTCATTGAAAAACTCTTATTCAAATAGGCCTTGATGCTGTCCAAGAGTTCTATATCATTTCCCATCAAAAGTATGTCATCTACATATAGTATGAGAAATGCTACAGAGCTCCCACTCACTTTCTTGTAAACGCAGGCTTCTCCATAAGTCTGCGTAAACCCAAACGCTTTGATCATCTCATCAAAGCGAATGTTCCAACTCCGAGATGCTTGCACCAGCCCATAAATCGAGCGTTGGAGCTTGCACACCTTGTCATCATTCTTAGGATCGACAAAACCTTCCGGCTGCATCATATACAATTCTTCCTTAAGGAAACCATTAAGGAATGCCGTTTTGACGTCCATTTGCCATATTTCATAATCGTAGAATGCGGCAATTGCTAACATGATTCGGACGGACTTCAGCTTCGCTACCGGTGAGGAAGTCTCATCGTAGTCAACCCCTTGAACTTGTCGATAACCCTTAGTGACAAGCCGAGCTTTATAGATGGTCACATTACCATCCGCGTCTGTCTTCCTCTTAAAGATCCTTTTATTTTATATGGCTCGCTGCTCAACGGGCAAGTCAGTCAAAGTCCATACTTCGTTTTCATACATGGATCCTATCTCGGATTTCATGGCTTCTAGCCATTTGTCGGAATCCAGGCCCGCCATCGCTTCTTCATAGTTCGAAGGTTCACCGTTGTCTAACAACATGATTTCCAAGACAGGGTTGCCGTACCACTCTGGTGCGGAACGTGTCCTTGTGGACCTTCGAATTTCAGTAGGAGCTTGATCAGAAGTATCTTGATCATCATCAATAACTTCCTCTCTAGTAGGTGCAGGCACCTCAGGAACATTTTCTTGAGTTGTGCCATTTTTCGGTTCAAGAGGTAACACTTCATCAAGTTCTACTTTCCTCCCACTTACTTATTTCGAGAGAAACTCTTTCTCTAGAAAGAATCCATTCTTGGCAACAAAGATCTTGCCTTCGGATATGAGGTAGAAGGTATACCCAACAGTTTCTTTAGGGTATCCTATGAAGACGCATTTTTCCGACTTGGGTTCGAGCTTTTCAGGTTGAAGTTTCTTGACATAAGCATCGCATCCCCAAACTTTCAGAAACGACAACTTAGGTTTCTTACCAAACCATAATTCAAATGGTGTCGTCTCAACGGATTTCGACGGAGCCCTATTTAAAGTGAATGCGGCAGTCTCTAAAGCATAGCCCCAAAAAGATAGCGGTAAATCGGTAAGAGACATCATAGATCACACCATATCTAATAGAGTGTGATTACGACGTTCGGACACACCATTACGCTGAGGTGTTCCAGGCGGCGTGAGTTGTGAAACTATTCCACATTTTCTTAAGTGTGTGCCAAATTCGTGACTCAAGTATTCTCCTCCACGATCTGATCGTAGAAACTTGATTTTCCTGTCACGTTGATTCTCAACCTCACTTTGAAATTCCTTGAACTTTTCAAAGGTTTCAGACTTGTGTTTCATTAGGTAGATATACCCATATCTACTCAAATCATCAGTGAGGGTGAGGACATAACGATAGCCACTGCGAGCCTCAACACTCATTGGACCGCACACATCAGTATGTATGATTTCCAATAAGTTGGTTGCTCGCTCCATTGTTCCTGAGAACGGAGTCTTGGTCATCTTACCCATGAGGCATGGTTCGCACGTGTCAAATGATTCGTAATCAAGAGACTCTAAAAGTCCATCTGCATGGAGCTTCTTCATGCGTTTGACACCTATGTGACCAAGGCGGCAGTGCCACAAGTATGTGGGACTATCATTATCAACTTTACATCTTTTGGTACTCACACTATGAATATGTGTAGCATTACGCTCGAGATTCATTAAGAATAAACCATTCACCATAGGAGCATGACCATAAAACATATCTCTCATATAAATAGAACAACCATTATTCTCAGATTTAAATGAGTAGCCATCTCGAATTAAACGAGATCCCGATACAATGTTCATGCTCAAAGCTGGCACTAAATAACAATTATTAAGGTTTAAAACTAATCCCGAAGGTAAACATAGAGGTAGCGTGCCGACGGCGATCACATTGACCTTGGAACCATTCCCGACGCGCATCGTCACCTCGTCCTTTGCCAGTCTCTGCTTATTCCGCAGCCCCTGTTTTGAGTTACAAATGTGAGCAACTGCACCGGTATCAAATACCCAGGAGCTACTACGGGTACTAGTAAGGTACACATCAATTACATGTATATCATATATACCTTTTGTTTTGCCGGCCTTCTTGTCCGCTAAGTATTTGGGGCAGTTCCGCTTCCAGTGACCACTTCCCTTACAATAAAAGCACTCGGTCTCGGGCTTGGGTCCATTCTTTGGCTTCTTCCCGGCAGCTTGCTTGCCGGGCGCGGCAACTCCCTTGCCGTCCTTCTTGAAGTTCTGTTTACCCTTGCCCTTCTTGAACTTAGTGGTTTTATTGACCATCAACACTTGATGTTCCTTCTTGACTTCTACCTCCGCTGATTTCAGCATTGCAAATACCTCAGGAATGGTCTTCTCCATCCCCTGCATATTGAAGTTCATCACAAAGCTCTTGTAGCTCGGTGGAAGCGACTGGAGGATTCTGTCAATGACCGCATCATCCGGGAGATTAACTCCCAGCTGAGTCAAGCGGTTATGTAACCCAGACATAGTGAGTATGTGCTCACTGACAGAACTATTTTCCTCCATCTTACAGCTGAAGAATTTGTCGGAGACTTCATATCTCTCAACCCGGGCATGAGCTTGGAAAACCATTTTCAGCTCTTCGAACATCTCATATGCTCCATGTCTCTCAAAACGCTTTTGGAGCCCTGGCTCTAGGCTGTAAAGCATGCCGCACTGAACGAGGGAGTAGTCATCGGTACGTGCCTGCCAAGCGTTCATAACGTCTTGTTTTGCAGGGAGAACAGGTGCATCACCTAGTGGTGCTTGTAGGACATAATCTTTCTTGGCAGCTATGAGGATGATCCTCAGGTTCCGGACCCAGTCCGTGTAGTTGCTGCCATCGTCTTTCAGCTTAGTTTTCTCTAGGAACGCGTTGAAGTTGAGGACTACGTTGGCCATTTGATCTACAAGACATATTGTAAAATATTTAGACTAAGTTCATGATAATTAAGTTCATCTAATCAAATTATAATGAACTCCCACTTAGATAGACATCCCTCTTTTAGTCATCTAAGTATAACATGATCCGAGTTAACTAGGCCGTGTCCGATCATCACGTGAGACGGACTAGTCAACGTCGGTGAACATCTTCATGTTGATCGTATCTTCTATACGACTCATGCTCGACCTTTCGGTCTTCTGTGTTCCGAGGCCATGTCTATACACATGCTAGGCTCGTCAAGTCAACCTAAGTGTTTGCATGTGTAAATCTGTCTTACACCCGTTGTATGTGAACGTTTTGAGTCAAACACCCGATCATCACGTGGTGCATTGAAACAACGAACTGTCGCAACGGTGCACAGTTAGGGGGAACACTTTCTTGAAATTATTATGAGGGATCATCTTATTTACTACCGTCGTTCTATGTAAACAAGATGCAAAATATGATAAACATCAAATGCAATCAAATAATAATAGTGACATGATATGGCCAATATCACATAGCTCCTTTGATCTCCATCTTGGGGCTCCATGATCATCTTGTCACCGGCTTGACACCATGATCTCCATCATCATGATCCCCATCATCGTGTCTCCATGAAGTTGCTCGCCAACTATTACTTCTACTACTATGGCTAACGCGTTTAGCAATAAAGTAAAGTAATTTACATGGCGTTTCTCAATGACACGCAGGTCATACAAAAAATAAAGACAACTCCTATGGCTCCTGCCGGTTGTCATACTCATTGACATGCAAGTCGTGATTCCTATTACAATAGCATGAACATCTCATACATCACATATAAATCATTCATCATTCATCACAACTTGGGCCATATCATATCACAAAGCACTTGCTGCAAAAACAAGTTAGACGTCCTCTAATTGTTGTTGCATGTTTTACGTGGCTGAAGTAGGGTTCTAGCAAGAACGTTTTCTTACCTACGTGAAACCACAACGTGATTTGTCAACTTCTATTTACCCTTCATAAGGACCGTTTTCATCGAATCCGCTCCAACTAAAGTAGGAGAGACAGACACCCGCCAGCCACCTTATGCAACTAGTGCATGTTAGTCGGTGGAACCGATCTCACGTAAGTGTACGTGTAAGGTTGGTCCGGGCCGCTTCATCCCACAATACCGTTGAAACAAGATAAGACTAGTAGCGGCAAGAAAGTTGACAACATCTACGCCCACAAAAAATTGTGTTCTACTCGCGCAAGAAGAACTACGCATAGACCTAGCTCATGATGCCACTGTTGGGGAACGTTGCAGAAAACAAAAAAATTTCCTACGGTTTCACCAAGATCCATCTATGAGTTCATCTAGCAACGAGTGATTAGATGCATCTACGTACCTTGTAGATTGCGAGCGGAAGCGTTCAAAGAACGGGGATGATGTAGTCGAACACGACGTGATCCAAATCACCAGAGATCCTAGCACCGAACGGACGGCACCTCCGCGTTCAACACACGTACGGTCAGCGTAACGTCTTCTTCTTCTTGATCCAGCAAGAGGGAAGGATAGGTTGAAGAAGATGGCTCCAGCAGCAGCACGACGGCGTGGTGATGGTGAAGCTGCAGTACTCCGTCAGGGCTTCGCCAAGCACTATGGAGGAGGAGGAGGTGTTGGAGAGGGAGAAGGAGGCAACCAAAGGCGTGGGATGAAAGCCCTCGTTCCCCCACTATATATAGGAGGGCCAAGGGGGGGCGCCGGCCCTAGGAGATCCAATCTCCTAGGGGGGGCGGCGGCCAAGGGGGGTTTCCCTCCCCCCCCCCAAGGCACGTAGGAGGTGCCTTCCCCTCCTAGGACTCTTTCCCCTTGTAACCCTAGGCGCATGGGCCTCTTTGGGGCTGGTGCCCTTGGCCCATGTAGGCCAAGGCGCACCCCCTACAGCCCATGTGGCCCCCCGGGACAGGTGGCCCCACCCGGTGGACCCTCGGGACCCTTCCGGTGGTCCCGGTACAATACCGATAACCCCGAAACTTGTCCCGATGCCCGAAACAGGACTTCCCATATATAAATCTTTACCTCCGGACCATTCCGGAACTCCTCGTGACGTCCGGGATCTCATCCGGGACTCCGAACAACATTCGGGTTACTGCATATACATATCCCTACAACCCTAGCGTCACCGAACCTTAAGTGTGTAGACCCTACGGGTTCGGGAGACATGTAGACATGATCGAGATCGCTCTCCGGTCAATAACCAACAGCGAGATCTGGATACCCATGTTGGCTCCCACATGTTCCACGATGATCTCATCGGATGAACCACGATGTCGAGGATTCAAACAACCCCGTATACAAATCCCTTTGTCAATCGATATGTTACTTGCCCGAGATTCGATCGTCGGTATCCCAATACCTCGTTCAATCTCGTTACCGGCAAGTCACTTTACTCGTACCGTAATGCATGATCCCGTGACCAGACACTTGGTCACTTTGAGCTCATTATGATGATGCATTACCGAGTGGGCCCAGTGATACCTCTCCGTCATATGCAGTGACAAATCCCAGTCTTGATCCATGTCATCCCAACAGACACTTTCGGAGATACCCGTAGTATACCTTTATAGTCACCCAGTTACGTTGTGACGTTTGGCACACCCAAAGCACTCCTACGGTATCCGGGAGTTACACGATCTCATGGTCTAAGGAAAAGATACTTTGACATTGGAAAACTCTAGCAAACGAACTATACGATCTTGTGCTATGTTTAGGATTGGGTCTTGTCCATCACATCATTCTCCTAATGATGTGATCTCGTCATCAATGACATCCAATGTCCATAGTCAGGAAACCATGACTATCTGTTGATCAACGAGCTAGTCAACTAGAGGCTTACTAGGGACATGTTGGTGTCTATTATTCACACATGTATTACGATTTCCGGATAATACAATTATAGCATGAATAAAGACAATTATCATGAACAAGGAAATATAATAATAATGCTTTTATTATTGCCTGTAGGGCATATTTCCAACAGAGGTATCTCTGGTCCCACTCGGTAATGCATCATCATAATGAGCTCAAAGTGACCAAGTGTTTGGTCACGGGATCATGCATTACGGTACGAGTAAAGTGACTTGCCGGTAACGAGACTGAACGAGATATTGGGATACCGACGATCGAGTCTCGGGCTTGTAACGTACCGATTGACAAAGGGAATAGTATACGGGGTTGCTTGAATCCTCGACATCGTGGTTCATCCGATGACATCATCGAGGAGCATGTGGGAGCCAACATGGGTATCTAGATCCCGCTGTTGGTTATTGACCTGAGAGCCGTCTCGGTCATGTCTGCGTGTCTCCCGAACCCGTAGGGTCTACACACTTAAGGCTCGGTGACGCTAGGTTTATTAGGAAGACTTGTATGTGATTACCAAATGTTTTTCGAAGTCCCGGATGAGATCCCGGACGTCACGAGGAGTTCCGGAAGGGTCCGGAGGTAAAGATTTGTATATGGGAAGTTGTCATGCGGACACCGGAAAGTTTCGGGGCATATCGGTATTGTACCGGGGCCACCGGAGGGGTTCCGAGGGTCCACCGGGAGGGGCCACCCCTCTTGGTGGGCCACATGGGCCGCGTGGGGCAGGGCACCAGCCCCTGGAGGGCTGGGCGCCCCCCACTTTGGGCCCATGCGCCTAGGGTTGGGGGGGAACCCTAAGGGAGGCGCCCTCCTTTGCTTGGGGGGCAAGTCCCCCCTCCCTGGCCGCCGCCCCCCCTCTAGATCCCATCTAGAGGGGCCGCCCCCCCTTGCCTCTTCCCCTATAAATAGAGGGGTGAGGGGAGGGCTGCAACACACAACCCAAGGCGCAGCCCCTCCCCTCCCCAACACCTCTCCTCCTCCGTCACGAGCTTGGCGAAGCCCTGCCGGAGTACTGCTTCTCCACCAACACCACGCTGTCGTGCTGCCGTTGGAGCTGTCTTCCTCAACCTCTCCTTCCTCCTTGCTGGATCAAGACGGAGGAGACGTCATCTGTACCATACGTGTGTTGAACGCGGAGGTGCTGTCCGTTCAGTACTTGGTCATCGGTGATCTGAATCACGTCGAGTACGACTCCATCATCACCGTTCCCTCGAACGCTTCCGCGCGCGATCTACAAGTGGTATGTAGATGCAATCTCTCTCTCATGACTCGTTGCTTAGATGAACTCATAGATGGATCTTGGTGAAACCGTAGGAAAATTTTTAATTTTCTGCAACGTTCCCCAACAGTGGCATCATGAGCTAGGTCTATGCGTAGTTCTCTATTGCACGAGTAGAACACAATTTTGTTGTGGGCGTAGATCTTGTCAACTTACTTGCCGCTACTAGTCTTATCTTGCTTATCTTGCTTCAGCGGTATTGTGGGATGAAGCGGCCCGGACCAAGCTTACACGTACGCTTACGTGAGACCAGTTCCACCGACTGACATGCACTAGTTGCATAAGGTGGCTGGCGGGTGTCTGTCTCTCCCACTTTAGTTGGAGCGGATTCGATGAAAAGGGTCCTTATGAAGGGTAAATAGAAGTTGACAAAATCACGTTGTGGTTATCCGTAGGTAAGAAAACGTGCTTGCTAGAACCCAATTGCAGCCACGTAAAAGATGCAACAACAATTAGAGGACGTCTAACTTGTTTTTGCAGCAATTGTCATGTGATGTGATATGGCCAGAAGTTGGGATGAATGATGAATGATATATTGTGATGTATGAGATCATGTTCTTGTAATAGGAATCACGACTTGCATGTCGATGAGTATGACAACCGGCAGGAGCCATAGGAGTTGTCTTTATTTTGTATGACCTGCGTGTCATTGAAGAACGCCATGTAAATTACTTTACTTTATTGCTAAACGCGTTAGCCATAGAAGTAGAAGTAGTCGTTGGCGTGACAACTTCATGAAGACACGATGATGGAGATCATGATGATGGAGATCATGGTGTCATGACGGTGACAAGATGATCATGGAGCCCCGAAGATGGAGATCAATGGAGATATATGATATTGGCCATATCATGTCACTAATTAATAATTGCATGTGATGTTTATTATGTTTATGCATCTTGTTTACTTAGAACGACGGTAGTAAATAAGATGATCCCTTACAACAATTTCAAGAAGTGTTCTCCCCTAACTATGCACCATTGCTAAAGTTCGTCGTTTCGAAGCACCACATGATGATCGGGTGTGATAGATCCTTACGTTCACATACAATGGGTGTAAGACAGTTTTACACATGCAAAACACTTAGGGTTAACTTGACGAGCCTAGCATGTACAGACATGGCCTCGGATCACGGAGACCGAATGGTCGAACACGAGTCGTATGGAAGATACGATCAACATGAAGATGTTCACCGACGATGACTAGTCCATCTCACGTGATGATCAGACACGGCCTAGGCGACTCGGATCGTGTAACACTTAGATGGCTAGAGGGATGTCTAATTTGAGTGGGAGTTCATTACAATAATTTGATTAAGATGAACTTAAATATCATGAACTTAGTCTAAAACCTTTGCAAATATGTCTTGTAGATCAAATGGCCAACGCTCATGTCAACATGAACTTCAACGCATTCCTAGAGAAAACCAAGCCGAAAGATGATGGCAACAACTATACAGACTGGGTCCGGAACCTGAGGATCATCCTCATAGCTGCCAGGAAACAATATGTCCTAGAAGGACCGCTAGGTGACGCTCCCGTCCCAGAGAACCAAGACATTATGAATGCTTGGCAGTCTCGTGCTGATGATTACTCCCTCGTTCAGTGCGGCATGCTTTACAGCTTAGAACTGGGGCTCCAAAAGCGTTTTGAGCAACACTGAGCATATGAGATGTTCGAGGAGCTGAAACTAGTTTTCCAAGCTCATGCCCGGGTCGAGAGATATGAAGTCTCCGACAAGTTCTATAGTTGTAAGATGGAGGAAAATAGTTCTGTCAGTGAGCATATACTCAAAATGTCTGGGTTGCACAACCGCCTGTCCCAGCTGGACATTAACCTCCCGGATGAGGCGGTCATTGACAGAATCCTTCAGTCGCTCCCACCCACCTACAAGAGCTTTGTGATGAACTACAATATGCAGGGGATGGTGAAGACCATTCCTGAAGTATTTTCAATGCTGAAGTTAGCAGAGGTTGAGATCAAGAAAGAACATCAAGTGTTGATGGTCAATAAGACCACTAAGTTCAAGAAGGGCAAGGGCAAGAAGAACTTCAAGAAGGACGGCAAGGAGGTTGCCACGCCCAGTAAGCCAGTTACCGGGAAGAAGTCAAGGAATGGACCCAAGCCTGAGACTGAGTGCTTTTATTGCAAGGGGAAGGGTCACTGGAAGCGGAACTGCCCCAAATACTTAGCGGATAAGAAGGCCGGCAACACTAAAGGTATATTTGATATACACATAATTGATGTGTACCTTACCAGTACTCGTAGTAACTCCTGGGTATTTGATACCGGTGCCGTTGCTCATATTTGTAACTCACAGCAGGAGCTGCGGAATAAGCGGAGACTGGCGAAGGACGAGGTGACGATGCGCGTCGGGAATGGTTCCAAGGTCGATCTGATCGCCGTCGGCACGCTACCTCTACATTTACCTATGGGATTAGTTATAAACCTTAATAATTGTTATTTGGTGCCAAGTTTGAGCATGAACATTGTATCTGGATCTCGTTTGATACGAGATGGCTACTCATTTAAATCCGAGAATAATGGTTGTTCTATTTATATGAGAGATATGTTTTATGGTCATGCCCCTATGGTCAATGGTTTATTCTTAATGAATCTCGAGCGTAATGTTACACATATTCATAGCGTGAATACCAAAAGATGTAAAGTTGATAACGATAGTCCCACATACTTGTGGCACTGCCGCCTTGGTCACATTGGTGTCAAGTGCATGAAGAAGCTCCATGCTGATGGACTTTTGGAGTCTCTCGATTATGAATCATTTGACACATGCGAACCATGCCTCATGAGCAAGATGACCAAGACTCCGTTCTCCGGAACAATGGAGCGAGCAACCAACTTGTTGGAAATCATACATACCGATGTGTGTGGTCCAATGAGCGTTGAGGCTCGCGGAGGATATCGTTATGTTCTCACTCTCACTGATGACTTGAGTAGATATGGGTATGTCTACTTAATCAAACACAAGTCTGAGACCTTTGAAAAGTTCAAGGAATTTCATAATGAGGTAGAGAATCAACGTGACCGAAAGATAAAATTCCTACGATCAGATCGTGGAGGAGAATACTTAAGTCACGAATTTGGTACACACTTAAGGAAATGTGGAATCGTTTCACAACTCACGCCGCCTAGAACACCTCAGCGTAACGGTGTGTCCGAACGTCGTAATCGCACTCTATTAGATATGGTGCGGTCTATGATGTCTCTTACCGATTTACCGCTATCATTTTGGGGATACGCTCTAGAGACAGCTACATTTACTTTAAATAGGGCACCGTCTAAATCCGTTGAGATGACACCGTATGAATTATGGTTTGGGAAGAAACCTAAGCTATCGTTTCTAAAAGTTTGGGGATGCGATGCTTATGTCAAGAAACTTCAACCTGAAAAGCTCGAACCCAAGTCGGAAAAATGCGTCTTCATAGGATACCCTAAGGAAACCATTGGGTATACCTTCTACTTAAGATCCGAGGGCAAGATCTTTGTTGCCAAGAACGGATCATTTCTGGAAAAAGAGTTTCTCTCGAAAGAAGTAAGTGGGAGGAAAGTAGAACTCGACGAAGTACTACATCTTGAACGGGATAATAGTGCAGCTCAGGAAAATGTTCCTGTGATGCCTACACCAACTGAAGAGGAAAATAATGATGATGATCAAGGTACTTTGGATCAAGTTGCTACTGAACTTCGTAGGTCCACAAGGACACGTTCCGCACTAGAGTGGTACGGCAACCCTGTCCTAGAAATCATGTTGTTAGACAACGGTGAACCTTCGAACTATGAAGAAGCGATGGCGGGCCCAGATTCCAACAAATGGCTTGAAGCCATGAAATCCGAGATAGAATCCATGTATGAAAACAAAGTATGGACTTTGACAGACTTGCCCGATGAATGACGAGCGATAGAAAACAAATGGATCTTTAAGAAGAAGACGGACGCGGATGGTAATATTACCGTCTATAAAGCTCGACTTGTCGCTAAGGGTTATTGACAAGTTCAAGGGATTGACTACGACGAGACATTCTCTCCCGTAGAGAAGCTGAAGTCCATCCGAATCATGTTAGCAATTGCCGCATACTATGATTATGAGATATGGCAGATGGACGTCAAAACGGCATTCCTTAACGGGCATCTTAAGGAAGAACTGTATATGATGTAGCCGGAGGGTTTTGTCGATCCTAAGAATGCTGACAAAGTATGCAAGCTCCAGCGATCCATTTATGGGCTGGTGCAAGCATCTCGGAGTTGGAACATTCGCTTTGATGAGATGATCAAAGCGTTTGGGTTTATGCAGACTTATGGAGAAGCCTGCGTTTACAAGAAAGTGAGTGGGAGCTCTGTAGCATTTCTCATATTATATGTAGATGACATACTTTTGATGGGAAATGATATAGAATTCTTGGACAGCATTAAGGCCTACTTGAATAAGTGTTTTTCAATGAAGGACCTTGGAGAAGCTGCTTATATATTAGGCATCAAGATCTATAGAGATAGATCGAGACGCCTCATAGGTCTTTGACAAAGCACATACCTTGATAAGATTTCGAAGAAGTTCAAAATGGATCAGTCCAAGAAGGGGTTCTTGCCTGTATTGCAAGGTGTGAGATTGAGCTCGGCTCAATGCCCGACCACGGCAAAAGATAAGGAAGAGATGAGTGTCATCCCCTATGCTTCAGCCATAGGATCTATTATGTATGCCATGCTGTGTACCAGACCTGATGTAAACCTTGCCGTAAGTTTGGTAGGAAGGTACCAAAGTAATCCTGGCAAGGAACACTGGACAGCGGTCAAGAATATCCTAAAGTACCTGAAAAGGACAAAGGACATGTTTCTCGTTTATGGAGGTGACGAAGAGCTCGTCGTAAAGGGTTACGTCGACGCTAGCTTCGACACAGATCTGGATGACTCTAAGTCACAAACCGGATACGTGTATATGTTAAATGGTGGAGCAGTAAGCTGGTGCAGCTGCAAGCAGAGCGTCGTGGCAGGATCTACATGTGAAGCAGAGTACATGGCAGCCTCGGAGGCAGCGCATGAAGCAATTTGGGTGAAGGAGTTCATCACCGACCTAGGAGTCATACCCAATGCGTCGGGGCCGATCAAACTCTTCTATGACAACACTTGAGCTATTGCCCTTGCCAAGGAGCCCAGGTTTCACAAGAAGACTAGGCACATCAAGCGTCGCTTCAACTCCATCCGTGAAAATGTTCAAGATGGAGACATAGATATTTGCAAAGTACATACGGATCTGAATGTCGCAGATCCGTTGACTAAACCTCTTTCGCGAGCAAAACATGATCAACACCAGAACTCTATGGGTGTTCGATTCATGACAATGTAACTAGATTATTGACTCTAGTGCAAGTGGGAGACTGTTGGAAATATGCCCTAGAGGCAATAATAAAAGGATTATTATTATATTTCCTTGTTCATGATAATTGTCTTTTATTCATGCTATAATTGTATTATCCGGAAATCATAATACACGTGTGAATACATAGACCACAATACGTCCCTAGTAAGCCTCTAGTTGACTAGCTCGTTGGTCAACAGATAGTCATGGTTTCCTGACTATGGACATTAGATGTCGTTGACAACGGGATCACATCATTAGGAGAATGATGTGATGGACAAGACCCATTCCTAAGCATAGCACAAGATCGTGTAGTTCGTTTTGCTAGAGCTTTTCCAATGTCAAGTATCTCTTCCTTGGACCATGAGATCGTGTAACTCCCGGATACCGTAGGAGTGCTTTGGGTGTACCAAACATCACAACGTAACTGGGTGACTATAAAGGTGCACTACAGGTATCTCTGAAAGTGTCTGTTGGGTTGACACGGATCGAGACTGGGATTTGTCACTCCGTATGACGGAGAGGTATCTCTGGGCCCACTCGGTAATGCATCATCATAATGAGCTCAAAGTGACCAAGTGTTTGGTCACGGGATCATGCATTACGGTACGAGTAAAGTGACTTGCCGGTAACGAGACTGAACGAGGTATTGGGATACCGACGATCGAGTCTCGGGCTTGTAACGTACTGATTGACAAAGGGAATAGTATACGGGGTTGCTTGAATCCTTGACATCGTGGTTCATCCGATGACATCATCGAGGAGCATGTGGGAGCCAACATGGGTATCCAGATCCCGCTGTTGGTTATTGACCTGAGAGCCGTCTCGGTCATGTCTGCGTGTCTCCCGAACCCGTAGGGTCTACACACTTAAGGTTCGGTGACGCTAGGGTTATTAGGAAGACTTGTATGTGATTACCGAATGTTGTTTAGAGTCCCGGATGAGATCCCGGACGTCACGAGGAGTTCCGGAAGGGTCCGGAGGTAAAGATTTGTATATGGGAAGTTGTCATGCGGACACCGGAAAGTTTTGGGGCATATCGGTATTGTACCGGGGCCACCGGAGGGGTTCCGGGGGTCCATCGGGAGGGGCCACCCCTCTTGGTGGGCCACATGGACCGCGTGGGGCAGGGCACCAGCCCCTGGAGGGCTGGGCGCCCCCCCCCTTTGGGCCCATGCGCCTTGGATTGGGGGGGAACCCTAAGGGAGGCGCCCCCCTTTGCTTGGGAGGCAAGTCCCCCCTCCCTGGCCGCCGCCCCCCTCTAGATCCCATCTATAGGGGCTGGCCCCCCTTGCCTCTTCCCCTATAAATAGAGGGGTGAGGGGAGGGCTGCAACACACAACCCAAGGAGCAGCCCCTCCCCTCCCCAACACCTCTCCTCCTCCGTCACGAGCTTGGCGAAGCCCTGCCGGAGTACTGCTTCTCCACCAACACCACGCTGTCGTGCTGCCGTTGGAGCTGTCTTCCTCAACCTCTCCTTCCTCCTTGCTGGATCAAGACGGAGGAGACGTCGTCCGTACTGTATGTGTGTTGAACGCGGAGGTGCTGTCCGTTCAGTACTTGGTCATCGGTGATCTGAATCACGTCGAGTACGACTCCATCATCACCGTTCCCTCGAACGCTTCCGCACGTGATCTACAAGTGGTATGTAGATGCAATCTCTCTCTCATGACTCGTTGCTTAGATGAACTCATAGATGGATCTTGGTGAAACCGTAGGAAATTTTTTAATTTTCTGCAACATTCCCCAACAGTTTTTACCCAGGTTCGGGCCCTCTCGATGGAGGTAAAACCCTACTCCTGCTTGATTAATATTGATGATATGGGTAGTACAAGAGTAGATCTACCACGAGATCAGAGAGGCTAAGCCCTAGAAGCTAGCCTATGGTATGATTGTTGTTCGTCCTACGGACTAAAACTCTCCGGTTTATATAGACACCGGAGAGGGCTAGGGTTACACAGAGTCGGTTACAATGGGAGGAGATCTTCATATCGTATCGCCAAGCTTGCATTCCACGCCAAGGAAAGTCCCATCCGGACACGGGACGGAGTCTTCAATCTTGTATCTTCATAGTCTGAGAGTCCGGCCAAAGGTCTTAGTCCGGCCAGCCGGACACCCCCTAATCCAGGACTCCCTCAGTGACCCCGTATGTCAATGAACACAAGAACAGTCTGCGCTCCAAACACCCGGAGCAGTGCGACGACTGGATTACAAGTGAACACATCAGGACTTTCAGTAGTTGGTTGGAAACACGTCTCAGAGGTGAGAACACTATTTGTGCTGAGCTATACTCGTTGTCCAGGGGACCATCTTCGACTGTATTGACTTACAAAGGATACGAGATAAATGGGAATACATTTAACACGATCGCCCAAGATCAAAAGAGAACCAACCAAAACAGCGGTGTCCGCTTTGATGTAGCAACCGAGAGGGGAAAGGACACATATTATGGTTACATAGTGGACATATGGGAACCTGACTACGGACATGATTTTAAGGTCCCTTTGTTTAAGTGCAAATGGGTCAATCTGTCAGGAGGCGGGGTACAGGTAGACCCACAGTACGGAATGACAACAGTGGATCTGAATAATCTTGGGTACACTGACGAACCGTTCGTCCTAGCCAATGATGTGGCACAGGTTATCTATGTGAAGGACATGTCCACCAAACCAAGAAAAAGAAAAGATA
The DNA here is from genome assembly GCA_963921465.1 of Triticum timopheevii. Lineage (NCBI taxonomy): Eukaryota > Viridiplantae > Streptophyta > Magnoliopsida > Poales > Poaceae > Triticum > Triticum timopheevii. The sequence goes on from OY997274.1 coordinate 72,652,262, forward strand.
AGGAAGCGAGTACATCATATGATGAGCCAAAGTGCCACATAGTTCTTTCAGGAAAAAGGGACATCGTGGGAGTGGAGGGCAAGACAGACATGTCCGAAGATTATGAAAAGTTTCATGAAATTCCTCCCTTCAAAGTCAAGGCTGACCCATGCATCCTGATAAATGATGAAGATTATCCATGGTTATAGCGCAATAAGGAAAGGACACAAGCGAAGAAAAAGTGAAGACTTTCTCTCCACAACTATTATGATGATACCATGCCAACTTTCAACCTTTTCGTAGTTCATTTGAAATGCCTGTTGTAACAGACAAATTTCCGTATGAAATCCTGATACTTCGAAAGAGATTGTCCGTTTTGTACACGAAGTGCATCTAGTTTTTGCCGTAACCCTCTCAACTTTCTTGCACATGCTATGTGGATGAAATGGTGATACCATGCCAACTTTCAACCTTTTTAGAGTTCATTTGAACTGCTTTTCAATTTTAGGGTTTTATAGCTCAAAATAATCAGTAAATGCATGAAAAATAACAAATGAAGTCAGAAAGGCTTGAAAATTGATGATGTGGCTTTGAATGGTGCATTTTGAACACACAAAAAGTCAGGAGTTCAAATAAGTTTTAAAAAAGGAAATCCCTTTGTAATAGACGAGTTTCCGTATGAAATCCCGATACTTCGAAAGAGATTGACCGTTTTGTACACGAAGTGCATCCAATTTTTGCCGTAACCCTCTCAACTTTCTTGCACATGCTATGTGGATGAAATGATGATACCATGCTAAATTCCAACCTTTTCAGAGTTCATTTGAAATGCTTTTCAACTTCATGGTCTTGTAGCTCAAAATAATCAGTAAATGCATGAAAAATAACAAATGAAGTCAGAAAGGGATGAAAATTGATGATGTAAGAAGAAACCAAATAAAATAAAATAAACTTTAATAAAATATATAAGTAGAAACAAAATAAAATAAAATAAAATAAAATTTAATAACATAAAGAAAATTTATGGACCTAAAATTACCAAAGTATTTTCTGTTCAGAACATTATAAACAAAAAGAATTTTCCTAAAATAAATAAAATAGCAACACTAAGTATTTTGTTGTAAGTAGAAACAAAATAAATAAATAAAGCAAAAAAGAAAATAAAAAATGGAAAAAAAATAAAAAAATGCCACCTACTGGGCCACCACAGCCTGAATACGACTAGAAACCCATCTATCCATGGGCCAGGATTCAGGCCCGCAGAAGGCCCAGCTGGCCCACAGGCATAGCAGTGCGAGATTAGGCCCAGAGGCCTGGAGTTGAGAGGAGCCCAATGAAGCCGGCGGGGCAGGGCTTATAAACCGGTCCTGCCGCTCCTCGGATAACGAGGTGGGACTAAACATCCCACCGCATTGCGGCTAGCCGCAAGACATTGGTCCCGGTTGGTGCCACGAACCGGGACCAATGCAAACCTTTGGTCCCGGCTCGTGGCACCAACCGGGCTGCTGAAAAGAGACCTTTGGTCCCGGTTGGTGGCACCAACTGGGACTAAAGGGGGGCATTGGTCCCGGTTGGTGCGACAAACCGGGACCAAAGCTTTTGCTATATAAGCCAACACTTAGGAAATTTTCAGATTTCCCTCGCCAATTGCCCCCGACGCGCCGACCTCCTCGACGCCGCCAGGCTGTCCCACCGCTGTGGCTGTCGCTCGTGCCCACGCCGACTCCGTCCGCCGCCCACGCCGTCGCCCTCCGCCACCCCTGAGCGCGCCCGGCTGCACCCCCCCTGCGCCACGACCCCCACCATCGCCGCCGTCGCCGGCCACGCCCCTGGCCCGGCGCGCGCCCCCCACCGTGGCCGTCGCCGACACCCTCGCCGCCCCCGCCGTCGCCCTCGCCGGCCGCCCCCGATGTGAGCCGCGCCGCCGCCACGGCTCTGTTCAGTGCTTTTTTTTCATATAATATGTATTATTTTTTTGTTCATTGCATTTTTTTGTTTGTATGAATAATGTGGTATAGCTATATGATGAACGGATGTGGCTATGTATGTATGAATATAATGTTCATACAATTTTTTTGTTTATATATGTTTTTTCTTATATGTATTAATTTTCTATTTAGGTTAGTAGATATCGATTTTAGGTTAGTGCTTAGTAGTTGAACTAGTTGATTTAATAAAACTACTTTATTAAATTTTACTATATATAGAAGTAGTTTATTTTTAGTAAGTACTACTTTATTTTATTTATTTATAGTAAGTGCTTAGTAGTTGAATAGTAAATTTAATAAAACTACTTTATTTTACTATATATAGAAGTAGTTTATTTTTAGCAAGAAAATTAATAGAACTAGTTTATTTTTTTAGTTCAAGCAATTAATCCCGCATCGATCGATGTCGACGATGCCTATCCCGCATCCTCGTCGTCGACTCGGCGGAGGAGGCCGGCTTGATCAGAGGGGCCATGTCCGGGACTGGGCTCTGCCGGGCTGGTATTGGGAGGTGCTACCTTCCTAGGGGGCATAGGTTGGTGAGGAGTCAGCCCGTCGTTGACCTGATCCTTGTTTGGTGGCAGTCGGCCAGTGACGGTGCCGAGGCTTCCGGACACCGCGGAGGTGGTACGTCACCGTGTCAGCGAGGAGGACGAGCACGTCCGTCGCTACATGGTTGCCTTGGAGGGCAGGTTCGACAACACCTGGCAGGTTCTTCAGGGATCTCACTGGAGCTATGATCCTGTGATGGTTCCTTCTCTTTGGGTATCCACCGCCCGCGACGATACCCGTCGGGCGCTACGGTTCTAGCTGTATTAGCGATGCTATATGTATGATAGTATTCGAGGAGTATTAGTGATAATATTCGAATGCATGCTAATTTGCTTATAATTGAATGCATGCTAATTTGAATACTAATTTATTTTACGATTTGGTTTTTCTTATTGAATGCTCAAATTGGAAAAGTACTCCTACTTTGAATGCTAAGATTGGAGAGCACTATGCAAGGCGTATGCATTTGATTACTTGATAGCTTATAGGGTTTTTGTTTTTACAGAAATCTAGGAGTCCCCTCCATCATCCGCATCGTCGTCCCCATCACCGACCCCCCCTCCGACCTCGAGGTGAGACCAGCCAAATCTCCATGTCAATATGAGTCCTATAATATGAGTCCTCGGGTTGACTTTAAGTCGTCGAGTCTCCACCATATATATATGAGAGGACGAAGAATCCCGACTGTTGTCGTGGGGGTAGCGAGTTTAATATTTAATTGTACAAGTTTAATATTTGAATTATGAACATAGGAAATGTCGTACTCGAACGACGAAAACCGCCCGGGGGAGTGTGACTGGTGCCACGATGACCGAAGTAGGTGCGACACGTTCCTTGAGTTGGATGATGATCGGCGCTTCAGCATTAAGCTCGAGGAGACCTTCGATGTTGAAAAAGTACGCAACGGCGACAAGAGTTTTTTTTCGTAATTAAGCATGACTTCAACTATTTCAACGTGTACTTTTCATCTTTTCCAATTCGACTAGCTTATCCCATGCTATGCAAGACGCTATCTCTTGGAGAGGATGGGTTTTGAAGAATATGAAAGTATGGAAACAAAGAAAATTCACCTAAGGACCCATCATGGTGGGGATTTTGAAGTAAAGTTGTACAATTATGAGAGTGTAACCCATCTTGGTTGCAAAAATTGGGAAGCACTTTGCAAGATACATGGTTTTGATGAGGGTATGCTTGTCACCATGGATCTTGGTGATCCTAAAATCGAGCAACACAATATGGACATTTGGGTCCTTGTTGATACGCTTCCAATTCTTCCCCTATGTGAGCTTCTCAAACATAGTTATTAAGTAATTTATATTATTTATTTCAAAATAGTTGACAACTTATTTCCATTGACAGCTTATTTTCATTTTCCAAAGAATGTGCGGAAGATGGTAGACAAAACCCACTACACCGATGGCTCCGAATTAACTTATCAGGAGAAAAAACATCTGATCGCATTTTGTACTGATCTTGAGAATTACAATATCTACAATCGAACTCCTCAACATTATGGTCAATACGTGCCACTAGTGCACGTGTTGAACTACAGTAACTACCATGGAGATACCCTGGTAAGCTTTTTTACTATTACGACATCCGTGCATCTTTTGCATACTTCTAAAACTAGTACATCATTGCTAAATACGAAGTTATTACTATGTTTTTCAACAGATAATCCCGAATGATTGTGTGCCTCATCTTATGTATCAGCACGGTCGCCTTGATGTTTTAAACATACAACCAGGCCGTCCTACGAATCTCAACTGTCCATACCGGATTTATAAAAGAAGTGGAGACATGACAATCAAAGAATGGAAAAAATGTATGGACAGTCGTAAGGAGGTTCTTGGAAGCAAAAGGAAGCGAAGCACAAGAATTGGAGACACGATGATCTCCATTCTCCATAATGGAGAGTCAGGGTCTATATTGTTTTATATTATTTTACCTTAAAGAGGGTATTTAGGTCCTACCTAATACTGATGATCATGTGCTAAGAACAATTAAGTAGGGTTGGTTCGATGACTATGAGGATGATGATCGTATGATTTGTTATTAATAACGAGTAGAAGTTGTATGATGATGATTAATTAGTAGGACTTGTTATTATATATGATGATGCATGATGCGAGCATGAAGAGTTATTATATATCAGCGGGTGAAATGGACATGGATTGGATTGAAGTGAAGGCAACATGCATGTGGTGCATGTCGAAAGTAGTACAATCCAAACTTGATCAAGTTAGGATTAGTATTACTTTTGACATGCAACACATGTTGCCTTCACTTCAATCTAAGCCATGTTAACGTTAGGCATGGCAGTAGCATTGGTAAACCAAGCACAGAGATATATAAGAGAGGACACTTCTCTCTATTAGCTAGCTAATAACAACCTAAATTAACCCCCAAAACCCCTAAACCAGCCCCTTTCAAAAAAAAACCTCAGCTCCAGCCAGCTGCTGACGCGTGGATGCCTTTTGGTCCCGGTTGGTGTCACCAACCGGGACCAAAGGCCCCCCTGCCTAGGCTGGCCGCATCGGCCACGTGGAGGCCCATCTGTCCGGTTCGTGTAAGAACCGGAACTAAAGGCCAAGGGCATTAGTAACGACCTTTTAGTCCCGATTCCTAAACTGGGACAAAAGGCCCTTATGAACCGAGAAAAATGGCCCTTTTTCTACTAGTGTCCCCACGAACGGGCTTTGACCAGTGGACCTCTCCACCCAGTTGTGCCAAGTCAGCCCAAAGGGACACCTGGGAGCAACATCCGGGCCAAACCCACAGCTACATCCCCTCTGTATAGACCCGACACATCCGTTCCCCCCCTTCAGGTGCCGCCAGCGGCGCCGTCCGTGATCTGGACACACCCCGAGATGCGTACCGCCTCTTCAGACATGCCACCACACCTCCCTGCATGTATGAGGGGCCGGTGTGACGCTTCAGTGAGAATACTACCCCCAGGGCCCCCATCCCGCCTAACCCCGGAGCGGTTGACCACGAGATCTAGCCCTTTGACTTTCCACGAACGTGCTTTGACCAGCGGACCTCTCCACCCGGTTGTATTAGGTCAGCCCATAGGAACACCTGGGAGCAACATCCGGGCCAAACCCACAGCTACATCAACTGCGTGTAGACCCGATGCGTCCGTTTCCCCTCTCCAGGTGTTGTCGGGCTGTCCGTGAAGGGGGACACACCCCGGAGATGGGTACCGCCTCTTCAGACATGCCACAACACCTCCCTGCATGTAAGAGGGCCCGGTGCGACGCTTCGGTGGCAATGCTACCCCCAGGGCCCCCGTCCCGCCTAACCCTAGAGCGGTTGACCACGATATCTAGCCCTTTGACTTTCCACGAACGGGCTTTGACCAGCGGACCTCTCCACCCGGTTGTGTCAGTCAGCCCATAGGAACACTTGGGAGTAACATCAGGGCCAAACCCACAGCTACATCACCTCTGTGTAGACCCGCCGCGTCTGTTTCCCCCCTCCAGGTGCCAACGGCGGCGCCGTCCGTGAGGGGGCCACACCCCGGAGACGCGTGCCGCATCTTCGGACATGCTACAACACCACCCCGCATGTATGAGGGCCTGGTGCGACGCTCCGGTGGCATTGCTACCCCCGAGGGCCCCCGTTCCGCCTAACCCAGGAGCGGTTGACCACGAGATCTAGCCCTTTGACTTCCCATGGACGGTCTTTGACCAGCGGATCTCTCCACCCGGTTGTGTTAGGTCAGCCCATAGGAACACCGGGGAGCAACATCCGGGCCAAACCCGCAGCTACATCCCCTCCGTGTAGACCAGACGCGTCCGTTTCCCTCCTCCAGGTGCCGCCGGCGGCGCCGGCCGTGAGCTGGACACACCCCGAGACGAGTACCGCCTCTGCAGACATGCCACCACACCTCCCTGCATGTATGAGGGCCCAGAGCGACGCTTCGGTGGCAATGCTACCCCCCAGGGCCAGCCTAACCCTGGAGCGGTTGACCACGAAATCTAGCCCTTTGACTTTCCACGGACGTGCTTTGCGAGCGGACCTCTCCACCCAGTTGTGTTAGGTCAGCCCATAGGAACACCTGGGAGCAACATCCGGGCCAAACCCACAGCTACATCACCTCCGTGTAGACCCGACGCGTCCGTTTCCCCCCTCAAGGTGTGGCCGGAGGCGCCGTCCGTGAGGGGGGACACACCCCGGAGACGAGTACCACCTCTTTGGACATGCCACAACACCACCCCGCATGTATGAGGGCCCGGTGCGACTCTCCGGTGGCATACCCCCTGCCCCCCAGGGCCCCCGTCCCGCCTAACCCTGGAGCTGTTGACCACGAGATCTAGCCCTTTGACTTCCCATGGACGGGCTATGACTAGTGGACCTGTGCACCCGGTTGTGTCAGGTCAGCCCAGAGGGACACCTGGGAGCAACATCCGGGCCAAACCCACAGCTACATCCCCTCCGTATAGACCCGGCGCGTTCGTTTCCCCCCTCCAGGTGCCGCCAGCAGCGCCGTCCGTGAGCTGGACACACCCTGAGACGGGTACCGCTTCTTCAGATATGCCACCACACCTCCCTGCATGTATGAGGGCCCGGTGCGACACTTTGGTGGCAATGCTACCCCCCAGGGCCCCTGTCCCGCCTAACCCTGGAGCGGTTGACCACGAGATCTAGCCCTTTGACTTTCCACGGACGTGCTTTGACCAGTGGACCTCTCCACCTGGTTGTATTAGGTCAGCCCAGAGGAACACCTGGGACCAACATCCAGGCCAAACCCACAGCTACGTGCGTCAACTGCGTGTAGACCCGACGCGTCCGTTTCCCCCCTCAAGGTGTCGCCAGCGGCATTGTCTGTGAAGGGGGACACACCCCGGAGACGGGTACCGCCTCTTCGGACATGCCACAGCACCACCCCCCATGTATGAGGGCCCGGTGCGACGCTCCGATGGCATTGCTACCCCCCAGGGCCCCCGTCCCACCTAACCGTGGAGCGGTTGACCATGAGATCTAGCCCTTTGACTTCCCACAGACGGGCTTTGACCAGTGGACCTCTCCACCCGGTTGTGTCAGATCAGCCCAGAGGGTCACCTGGGAGCAACATCTGGGCCAAACCCACAGCTACATCCCCTCCGTATAGACCCAACGCGTCCGTTTCCCCCCTCCAGATGCCGCCGGCGGCGCCGTCCGTGAGCTGGACACACCCTGAGACGGGTACCGCCTCTTCAGACATGCCACCACACCTCCCTGCATGTATGAGGGCCCGATGCGATGCTTCGGTGGCAATGCTAGGGCCCCCGTCCCGCCTAACCCTGGAGCGGTTGACCACGAGATGTAGCCCTTTGACTTCCCACGGACGGGCTTTGACTAGTGGACCTCTCCACACGGTTGTGTCAGATCAGCCCAAAGGGACACCTCGAAGCAACATCCGGCCCAAAACCATAGCTACATCCCCTCTGTGTAGACCCGACGCATCCGTTTCCCCCCTCCAGGTGCCGGCGGGAGCACCGTCCGTGAGGGGGGCCATGCCCCGGAGACGCGTGCAGCCTATTCGGACATGCCACAACACCATCCCTCATGTATGAGGGCCTGGTGCGATGCTCGGGTGGCATTGCTACCCCAAGGGCCCCCGTCCCGCCTAACCCTGGAGCGGTTGACCACGAGATCTAACCCCTTTGACTTCCCACGGATGGTCTTTGACCAGTGGACCTCTCCACACAGTTGTGTCAGGTCAGCCTAGAGGGACACCTGGGAGCAACATCCGGGCCAAAACCACGGCTACATCCCCTCCGTGTAGACCCGACGCGTCCGTTTCCCCCCTCCAGGTGCCGCTGGCGGCGCCGTCCGTGAGCTGGACACACCCTGAGACGGGTACAGCCTCTTCAGACATGCCACCACACATCCCTGCATGAATGAGGGCCCGGTGCGAGGCGTCGGTGGCAATGCTACTCCCCAGGGCCCCCGTCTCGCCTAACCCTGGAGCGGTTGACCACGAGATCTAGCCCTTTGACTTTCCACGAACGTGCTTTGACCAGCGGACCTCTCCACCCGGTTGTGTTATGTCAGCCCATAGGAACACCTGGGAGCAACACCCGGGCCAAACCCACAGCTACATCAACTGCGTGTAGACCCGACGCGTCCGTTTCCCCTCTCCAGGTGCTGCCGGCTGTCCGTGAGGGGGGACACACCCCGGAGATGGGTACCGCCTCTTCAGACATGCCACAACACCTCCCTGCATGTAAGAGGGCCCGGTGTGACGCTTCGGTGGCAATGCTACCCCCAGGGCCCCCGTCCCGCCTAACCCTAGAGCGGTTGACCACGATATCTAGCCCTTTGACTTTCCACGAACGGGCTTTGACCAGCGGACCTCTCCACCCGGTTGTGTCAGGTTATCCCATAGGAACACCTGGGAGCAACATCCGGGCCAAACCCACAGCTACATCACCTCTGTGTAGACCCGTCGCGTCTGTTTCCCCCCTCCAGGTGCCAGCAGCGGCGCCGTCCGTGAGGGGGGCCACACCCCGGAGACGTGTGCCGCCTCTTCGGACATGCTACAACACCACCCCGCATGTATGAGGGGCCGGTGCGATGCTCCGGTGGCATTGCTACCCCCGAGGCCCCCCGTTCCACCTAACCCCGGAGCAGTTGACCACGAGATCTAGCCCTTTGACTTCCCATGGACGGTCTTTGACCAGTGGACCTCTCCACCCGGTTGTGTTAGGTCAGCCCATAGGAACACCTGGGAGCAACATTCGGGCCAAACCCACAGCTACATCCCCTTCGTGTAGACCCGGCGCGTCTGTTTCCCCCCTCCAGGTGCCGCCGGCGGCGCCGGCCGTGAGCTGGACACACCCCGAGACGAGTACCGCCTGTTCAGACATGCCACCACACCTCCTTGCATGTATGAGGGCCCGGTGCGACACTTCGCTGGCAATGCTACCCCTAGGGCCCCCGTCTCGCCTAACCCTGGAGCGGCTGACCACGAGATCTAGCCCTTTGACTTTCCACGGACGTGCTTTGCCAGCGGACCTCTCCACCCAGTTGTGTTAGGTCAGCCCATAGGAACACCTGGGAGCAACATTCGGGCCAAACCCATAGCTACATCACCTCCGTGTAGACCCGACGCGTCCATTTTCCCTCCTCAAGGTGTCGCCGGCGGCGCCGTCCGTGAGGGGGGACACACCCCGGAGATGGGTACCACCTCTTTGGACATGCCACAACACCACCCCGCATGTACGAGGGCCCGGTGCGACTCTTCGATGGCATACCCCCTGCCCCCAAAGGGCCCCCGTCCTGCCTAACCCTGGAGCGGTTGACCACGAGATCTAGCCCTTTGACTTCCCACGGACGGGCATTGACTAGTGGACCTATGCACCCGGTTGTGTTAGGTCAGCCCAGAGGACACCTGGGAGCAACATCCGGGCCAAACCCACAGCTACATCCCCTCCGTATAGACCCGACGCTTCTGTTTCCCCCCTCCATGTGCCGCCAGCGGAGCCGTCCGTGAGCTGGACACACCCAGAAACGGGTACCGCCTCTTCAGATATGCCAACACACCTCCCTGCATGTATGAGGGCCCGGTGCGACGCTTCGGTGGCTATGCTACCCCCCAGGGCCCCCGTCCCGCCTAACCCTGGAGCGGTTGACCACGAGATCTAGCCCTTTGACTTTCCACGGACGTGCTTTGACCAGTGGACCTCTCCACCCGGTTGTATTAGGTCATCCCATAGGAACACCTAGGACCAACATCCGGACCAAACCCACAGCTACGTAGACCCAACGCGTCCGTTTCCCCCCTCCAGGTGCCGGCGGCGGCGCCATCTGTGAGGGGGGACACACCCCGGAGACGGGTACCGCCTCTTCGGACATGCCACGACACCACCCCGCATGTATGAGGGCCCGGTGCGTCGCTCCGGTGGCATTGCTACCCCCCTCCCAGGGCCCCCGTCCCACCTAACCATGGAGCGGTTGACCATGAGATCTAGCCCTTTGACTTCCCACAGACGGGATTTGACCAGTGGACCTCTCCACCCGGTTGTGTCAGGTCAGCCTAGAGGGACACCTGGGAGCAACATCCGGGCCAAACCCACAGCTACATCCCCTCCATATAGACCCGACGCGTCCGTTTCCCCCCTCCAGGTGCCGCCGGTGGCGCCGTCCGTGAGCTGGACACACCCCGAGACGGGTACCGCCTCTTCAGACATGCCACCACACCTCCCTGCATGTATGAGGGCCCGGTGTGATGCTTCGGTGGCAATGCTATCCCCCAGGGCCCCCGTCCCGCCTAACCCTGGAGCGGTTGACCACGAGATCTAGCCCTTTGACTTCCCACGGACGGGCTTTGACCAGTGGACCTCTCCAGACAGTTGTGTCAGGTCAGCCCAAAGGGACACCTCGGAGCAACATCCAGGCCAAAACCACAGCTACATCCCCTCCGTGTAGATCCGACGCATCCGTTTCCCCCCTCCAGGTGCCGGCGGTGGCACCTCTGTGAGGGGGGCCATGCCCCGGAGACGCGTGCCGCCTATTCGGACATGCCACAACACCATCCCTCATGTATGAGGGCCCAGTGCGATGCTCGGGTGGCATTGCTACCCCAAGGGCCCCCGTCCCGCCTAACCCTGGAGCGGTTGACCACGAGATCTAGCCCTTTAACTTCCCATCGACGGGCTTTGGCCAGTGGACCTCTTCACCCAGTTGTGTTAGGTCAGCCCAGAGGGACACCTGGGAGCAACATCCGGGACAAAACCACTGCAACATCCCCTCCGTGTAGACCCGACGCGTCCGTTTCCCCCCTCCGGGTGCCGCCTGCGGCGTCGTCCATGAGCTGGACACACCCCGAGACGGGTACTGCCTCTTCAGACATGACACCACACCTCCCTGCATGTATGAGGGCCTGGTGCGACGCGTCGGTGGCAATGCTACTCCCCAGGGCCCCGTCTCGCCTAACCCTGGAGCGGTTGACCACGAGATCTAGCCCTTTGACTTTCCACGAACGTGCTTTGACCAGCGGACCTCTCCACCCGGTTGTGTTAGGTCAGCCCATAGGAACACCTAGGAGCAATATCCGGGCCAACAGCTACATCCCCTCTGTGTAGACCCAACGCGTCCGTTTCCCCCCTCCAGGTGCCGGCGGCGGCGCCGTCCATGAGGGGGGCCATGCCCCGGAGACGCGTGCCGCCTATTCGGACATGCCACAACACCATCCCTCATGTATGAGGGCCCGGTGCGACGCTCGGGTGGCATTGCTACCCCAGGGCCCCCGTCCCGCCTAACCCTGGAGCGGTTGACCACGAGATCTAGCCCTTTGACTTCCCACGGACGGGCTTTGACCAGTGGACCTCTCCACCTGGTTGTGTCAGGTCTGCCCAGAGGGACACCTGGGAGCAACATCCGGGCCAAAACCACGGCTACATACCCTCCGTGTAGTCCCGACGCGTCCGTTTCCCCCCTCCAGGTGCCGCCGGTGGCGCTGTCCGTGAGCTGGACTCACCCTGAGACGGGTACTGCCTCTTCAAACATGCCACCACACCTCCCTGCATGTATGAGGGCCCGGTGTGATGCATCGGTGGCAATGCTACTCCCCAGGGCCCCCGTCTCGCCTAACCCTGGAGCGGTTGACCACGAGATCTAGCCCTTTGACTTTCCACGAACGTGCTTTGACCAGCGGGCCTCTCCACCCGGTTGTGTTAGGTCAGCCCATAGGAACACCTGGGAGCAACATCCGGGCCAACAGCTACATCACCTCTGTGTAGACCCGTCGCGTCTGTTTCCCCCCTCCAGGAGCCAGCGGCGGCGCCGTTCGTGAGGGGGGCCACACCCCGGAGACGTGTGCCGCCTCTTCGGACATGCTACAACACAACCCCGCATGTATGAGGGGCCGGTGCGATGCTCCGGTGGCATTGCTACCCCCGAGGCCCCCCGTTCCACCTAACCCCGGAGCAGTTGAGCATGAGATCTAGCCCTTTGACTTCCCATGGACGGTCTTTGACCAGTGGACCTCTCCACCTGGTTGTGTTAGGTCAGCCCATAGGAACACCTGGGAGAAACATTCGGGCCAAACCCACAGCTACATCCCCTTCGTGTAGACCCGGCGCGTCTGTTTCCCCCCTCCAGGTGCAGCCGGCGGCGCCGGCCGTGAGCTGGACACACCCCGAGACGAGTACCGCCTCTTCAGAGATGCCACCACACCTCCTTGCATGTATGAGGGCCCGGTGCGACACTTCGCTGGCAATGCTACCCCTAGGGCCCCCGTCTCGCCTAACCCTCGAGCGGCTGACCACGAGATCTAGCCCTTTGACTTTCCACGGACGTGCTTTGCCAGCGGACCTCTCCACCCAGTTGTGTTAGGTCAGCCCATAGGAACACCTGGGAGCAACATTCGGGCCAAACCCATAGCTACATCACCTCCGTGTAGACCCGACGCGTCCATTTTCCCTCCTCAAGGTGTCGCCGGCGGCGCCGTCCGTGAGGGGGGACACACCCCGGAGATGGGTACCACCTCTTTGGACATGCCACAACACCACCCCGCATGTACGAGGGCCCGGTGCGACTCTTCGATGGCATACCCCCTGCCCCCAAAGGGCCCCCGTCCTGCCTAACCCTGGAGCGGTTGACCACGAGATCTAGCCCTTTGACTTCCCACGGACGGGCATTGACTAGTGGACCTATGCACCCGGTTGTGTTAGGTCAGCCCAGAGGACACCTGGGAGCAACATCCGGGCCAAACCCACAGCTACATCCCCTCCGTATAGACCCGACGCGTCCGTTTCCCCCCTCCATGTGCCGCCAGCGGCGCCGTCCGTGAGCTGGACACACCCAGAAACGGGTACCGCCTCTTCAGATATGCCAACACACCTCCCTGCATGTATGAGGGCCCGGTGCGACGCTTTGGTGGCTATGCTACCCCCCAGGGCCCCCGTCCCGCCTAACCCTGGAGCGGTTGACCACGAGATCTAGCCCTTTGACTTTCCACGGACGTGCTTTGACCAGTGGACCTCTCCACCCGGTTGTATTAGGTCATCCCATAGGAACACCTAGGACCAACATCCGGACCAAACCCACAGCTACGTACATCAACTGCGTGTAGACCCGACGCGTCCGTTTCCCCCTCAAGGTGCCGCCGGCGGCGCCATCTGTGAGGGGGGACATACCCCGGAGACGGGTACCGCCTCTTCGGACATGCCACGACACCACCCCGCATGTATGAGGGCCCAGTGCGTCGCTCCGGTGGCATTGCTACCCCCCTCCCAGGGCCCCCGTCCCACCTAACCATGGAGCGGTTGACCATGAGATCTAGCCCTTTGACTTCCCACAGACGGGATTTGACCAGTGGACCTCTCCACCCGGTTGTGTCAGGTCAGCCTAGAGGGACACCTGGGAGCAACATCCGGGCCAAACCCACAGCTACATCCCCTCCGTATAGACCCGACGCGTCCGTTTCCCCCCTCCAGGTGCCGCCGGCGACGCCGTCCGTGAGCTGGACACACCCCGAGACGGGTACCACCTTTTCAGACATGCCACCACACCTCCCTGCATGTATGAGGGCCCGGTGTGATGCTTCGGTGGCAATGCTATCCCCCAGGGCCCCCGTCCCGCCTAACCCTGGAGCGGTTGACCACGAGATCTAGCCCTTTGACTTCCCACGGACGGGCTTTGACCAGTGGACCTCTCCACACAGTTGTGTCAGGTCAGCCCAACGGGACACCTCGGAGCAACATCCGGGCCAAAACCACAGCTACATCCCCTCCGTGTAGACCCGACGCATCCGTTTCCCCCCTCCAGGTGCCGGCGGTGGCACCGTCCGTGAGGGGGGCCATGCCCCGGAGACGCGTGCCGCCTATTCGGACATGCCACAACACCATCCCTCATGTATGAGGGCCCAGTGCGATGCTCGGGTGGCATTGCTACCCCAAGGGCCCCCGTCCCGCCTAACCCTGGAGCGGTTGACCACGAGATCTAGCCCTTTAACTTCCCATGGACGGGCTTTGGCCAGTGGACCTCTTCACCCAGTTGTGTTAGGTCAGCCCAGAGGGACACCTGGGAGCAACATCCGGGACAAAACCACGGCAACATCCCCTCCGTGTAGACCCGACGCGTCCGTTTCCCCCCTCCGGGTGCCGCCTGCGGCGTCGTCCGTGAGCTGGACACACCCCGAGACGGGTACTGCCTCTTCAGACATGACACCACACCTCCCTGCATGTATGAGGGCCCGGTGCGACGCGTCGGTGGCAATGCTACTCCCCAGGGCCCCGTCTCGCCTAACCCTGGAGCGGTTGACCACGAGATCTAGCCCTTTGACTTTCCACGAACGTGCTTTGACCAGCGGACCTCTCCACCCGTTTGTGTTAGGTCAGCCCATAGGAACACCTAGGAGCAATATCCGGGCCAACAGCTACATCCCCTCTGTGTAGACCCAACGCGTCCGTTTCCCCCCTCCAGGTGCCGGCGGCGGCGCCGTTCGTGAGGGGGGCCATGCCCCGGAGACGCGTGCCGCCTATTCGGACATGCCACAACACCATCCCTCATGTATGAGGGCCCGGTGCGACGCTCGGGTGGCATTGCTACCCCAGGGCCCCCGTCCCGCCTAACCCTGGAGCGGTTGACCACGAGATCTAGCCCTTTGACTTCCCACGGACGGGCTTTGACCAGTGGACCTCTCCACCCGGTTGTGTCAGGTCAGCCCAGAGGGACACCTGGGAGCAACATCCGGGCCAAAACCACGGCTACATACCCTCCGTGTAGTCCCGACGCGTCCGTTTCCCCCCTCCAGGTGCCGCCGGCGGCGCTGTCCGTGAGCTGGACACACCCTGAGACGGGTACTGCCTCTTCAAACATGCCACCACACCTCCCTGCATGTATGAGAGCCCGGTGCGATGCATCGGTGGCAATGCTACTCCCCAGGGCCCCCGTCTCGCCTAACCCTGGAGCGGTTGACCACGAGATCTAGCCCTTTGACTTTCCACGAACGTGCTTTGACCAGCGGACCTCTCCACCCGGTTGTGTTATGTCAGCCCATAGGAACACCTGGGAGCAACATCCGGGCCAACAGCTACATCACCTCCGTGTAGACCCGACGCGTCCGTTTCCCCCCTCCAGGTGCCGCCGGCTGCGCCGTCCGTGAGGGAGGACACACCCCGGAGACGGGTACCGCCTCTTCAGACATGCCACCACACCTGCCCGCATGTATGAGGGCCCGGTGCGACGCTTCGGTGGCAATGCTACCCCCAGGGCCCCCGTCGCTGGAGCGGTTGACCACGAGATCTAGCCGTTTGACTTTCCACAGACCTCTCCATCCGGTTGTGTTAAGTCAACCCATACGAACACCTGGGAGAAACATCCGGGCCAAACCCATAGCAAGATCCCGTCCCTGTAGACCCGACGCGTCTGTTTCCCCCCTCCAGGTGCCGGCGGCGGCACCGTCCCTGAGTGGGGCCACACCTGGGAGACATGTGCTGCCTTTTCAACCGATTGTGTTAGGTCATCCCACATATAGAAACACTTGGGAGCAACGTTCCCTCCGTATAAACCCGATGCGGCTGTTTCCCTCCTCTAGGTGTCGGCCGGCGTCGGCGCCGTACGTGAGGGGAGTCACACCCCTTCGTATAGAATCGAAAAAATGTATGTATGCTTATATATATATTAATAAATGCTACATGTAAGTTAGTCAAATAATAATACGTAAAAAAATATAAAATTATAGCTATGCAAAAAAAAAAGAAAAAAACACATATGCCGACGGGACCAGGGCAGATGGACGGCGTGGTGCGGATCGATGATGTGTCATCTATGCCGATGGCAGCCGTCGGCATAGGCCTTGGTCGGTGCGGTTTGGATCGATGGCATGGCAGCCTTATCTATGCCGACGGCCGCCCGTCTCGGCCGTTGGCATAGATCCGACTCGTTAGCCGCCCGTCACGGGCGTGGTTGCTGGGCCCACCGCTATGCCGACGACTCATATATGCCGACGGCTACTGTAGGCGTAGATCTGGCTATGCCGACTGCCATTCTTTGCGACGGGGGCCATCGGCGTATACAGGGATAGCCCGACGGCCGTTGTACGCCGACGGCCTGGGGCCAACTGTCGACATAGTCTGGAATAGGCCGACGGTGGCCGTCGGCATACTTTTGGCCGTCGGCTTAGAGCCTTGTTCTGGTAGTGGTTGGGGCCATGACACTCTGTCCTAGTTCGTGAGTCTCGGAGGGAAGCCTCCTATCCATCCAGATCTGCCAAATCGTGATGCTTTGTGGGTCGCTCCGCTACTTAGCAGCATCGTCTAGGAGGCCCTCCCCCTTGCAAGTTGGCTTCTGTCGTATAGATTGGTTTGGTTGCCATGGAGCCCACCCAGTTCTCCTCGTGTGCCCCTTGTGCTTGTGTGACAACATGACGATAGCGAGTGGTTAGTTGTGTTCTTCTATCGGAATCGGAGCTTCCTTTTTCATTGTATGTCTCAAATTGCCGCTACTATGGGGTTCTTCGCATTTTTCGAAAGTGAATACATTGATGTTGTCCTGGTGTCGATGTTTTTCACTTCTTCAACATGTGTTCAGATATGAGTTTTCCTGGTGCCATTGTGGTCCGGGAGTGGTATCTCACCATTTTCTCCAGCCGAGCTTGCCCACGCGGGTATGGGGGCTCGGGGGAGATCCCGGGGGTCGTATCTGATGTCATTGAAGAAGACTCGGGCCGTCGCCCGCAGCTTGGAAGCATCAAGAGCATTGATTTTCACACGAAAATCTTTCTCCTTGATGAGGGAGAGCTCATCGAACATGACGACCTTGCCAAGGATAAGGGACATGTTGCGAATCACCCGTTCGAAGCGGGCGATGGGGGTGGGGGGCAGACCGAAGATTAGGATCCATGCAGTGTCGAGCACCACCACCGCCACCAGGTTAATATCTAACACGGAGATGTCCACCACCATTTTGTGGAGAGCCAAGGTGATGTCAGCACTACGTGAGCAGTAGCCCAGGCTGTTGGTAGGGGAAGATGAACGGGAACTGTTTGTCGGTGAGAGGAGTAACCTGCCAATCCCAGTTGACCTTGTAGAGGTCGTTGAGCTCGTCGGAGATGATTTCTTTGGTCGCCACTCTGGTACCATAGATAGTGACCACCACAAGGAGGGAAGGGTCCGAGATTCCACCTCCGGGGCCTCGATACGGAAGAATCTGAGGCTCTCGATGTCGTGCTTATACATCATGAGCTCTTCGATCACGTGGCGATCCAGACAGAGCAGGGCAGGGTGCCCGGTTTCCTTGCACAGTTAGCACGCCGCGTGGTTCGGGCAGGCTACCTGGTAGCGGCTACTCTCACCACACAGTTGAAGCAAGGTATCGGGTCTTCGGAAGCCGCGTTTGGGGAGGGAACCAGAGAGGGATCTACTTCTTCTTAGCACCTTAACGGCCATGGTTGCCATTGGCGGGCGGGAATGTTGGCTGCACTTGGGGTGGCTGGTATCGACTAGGTGGGAGGAGGGGAGCAGCACGGGCGTTGCGGTCAGGAGAGTGTCTCTCCCCCATGTCGTAGTGACGGCGCTCCGAGGAGCGAGGCGGGCCCTCGGCTCATCCATTATGTTTGTTTGATTTTCTATAGTCGTGGAACAATTTTTGAACTGGAATTTTGTAACATGGTAAACGCACCATGTATCCATATTCCATATTGTCAAAACAATCTGGCCGTTGGATGTTATTTGAGTGGCAGGGATGGAATCGTAACTTGGCTCAGCCAGCTCACTTCATTTCAGAATCCCCGTTCACCTGCGCACAGCATCCAACACCACTGGAATTCCTCACCGCCGCCGCCGCCGCCGCCGCCGCCGCCACCGCTGTCCCGCCGTCGCGGCATCATGCTCCACCTCCGGCAGCGCGTCCTTTCCCATCTCCTCTTCGCCGCGCCCTCTCCTTCCGCCTCACCACTCCTCTCTCTCCACCGCCTCCTCTCCGCCGCCGCTGCCCCCCGCATTTCTCCAAACCCTAGCTTCGCCGTCGACGACTACCTCGTCGAGACCTGCGGCCTCACCCGTGCCCAGGCACTCAAGGCCTCCGCCAAGCTCTCCCACCTCAAGTCCCCCGCCAACCCCGACGCTGTCCTCGTCTTCCTCGCCGGCCTCGGCCTCTCCGGCGCTGATGTCGCGGCTGTCGTCGCCAGGGACCCGCAGATCCTCTGCGCCGGCGTGGATACAACTCTGTCCCCCATCGTCGACGGGCTCACCGGCCTCGGCCTGTCAAATGCTGAGACTGCGCGCCTCGTCTCGCTCGCCCCCGACAGCTTGCGCCGCAGATCCGTCGTCTCCAAGGTAGAGTACTACCTGCCACTCTTCGGCTCCATCGACAACTTGCTCCGGCTGCTCAAACATGGCCACTTCTTCCTCGGCTCTAACCTCGAGAAGGTGGTCAAGCCAAATGTCAAGCTCCTAGCAGAGTGCGGGCTAGGTGCTTGTGATATTGCCAAGCTCTTCATCTGTGTGCCGAGGATGCTTAGCGCCAAACCAGGGCGTGTCCTGGAGATGGTTGCGTGCGCCGAAGGTATAGGTGTGCCCCGTGGCTCTGGAATGTTCAGGCAAGCGCTGCACGCCGTCTCATGCTTCAGCGAGGACAAGATCGCTGCCAAAGTGGACTACTTGAAGAGGACACTTAGGTGGTCAGATACCGAGGTTGGCATTGCTGTGTCCAAGGCTCCGCTTTTGCTGAGGAGGTCAAATGACATGCTGCAGCGCGTCTCAGAGTTCCTTATCTCTGAGGTGGGGTTGGAACCGACATACATTGCTCATCGGCCGACTATTCTCAGTCGTAGCCTTGAGGGGCGGCTCAGGCCACGGTACTATGTTATGAGGTTTCTTAAAGAAAATGGATTGCTCAAGCGCAACCAAAGCTACTGTACAGTTGTTAAATGGACAGAGAAAGAGTTCTTGGAGAACTTCGTATGCCCTCACAAGGAAGCTGCACCATACCTCGCTGAAGACTATGCAGCTGCTTGCAAAGGTGAAGTGCCGGCTAGATTCAGATAATCAGATTTACATGAACCAAGAAGCAGGAACGCGAGTGTCGACTGGGAAGATTTTCATGGAAAGGTTTGTATGCCCATACAAGCAAGCTGCCCCTGCCTTGCGCAAGACTATGCTGCCACTTGTAGGGGAAGTGCCTTCTAATTTCAGATTTACATGACCAAGAACGGTGCTATGGGATTTGGTAACTGCGTATGTCTACGTGTAGTGAGCTGGTAATTTTTGTCTCAGTGTTCTTTGCCTAACTAGATGTTGGTTATCTGCTATAGTATATCTGGTACATGTTAATTCGGTGTCGCCAATCCTAGATGAAACTGATAATTTGATTTTAGAGTACTTGTACGTCTATTACATCATTTAGAGAGAAGAAAGAATCACATTGTATGAACTTGTTCATCATCATCTCATATCGATACGCATTCTGAACTAAGAGAGTGTGACATCAGGGCATTCTGCACATGCTTTCAAATATTAATGCAGAGTATATCTGCATGCTCTATATCTTGATGTTCTCAGTGGCAATTGCAGCTTTCAATGCAATCCTGAGTCAGTCTATCTTTCCATGAAAAAAGGTTCTCACTATGGCCATGAAGATGATACGAAGTCCCAAATTCGTTGAACTATTTTTGCGGGAACAATTCTAGAGTGGTTGATGGCCACAACGTGTTGATCACTGCTGAGTGTGCAGTTTTGATATAGTCTGCTGGTTCCTTCCTCTAGTTCTTCTTATTTTTTAGCTGAAAGTCTTCATTCTTCCTGCAGTAGCTTTGTTTATAAGATATTAAAAGTTGTGAAAGCAGGTCATCGTTTTCTAGTAGTTTGTATCAGCCTTGGATGGCCCACTGGCTAATAATTTTTCTGGGAGCATCTGATCTCAAAACTGAATAGTTCAGTAGTTGGCGAGTAGCATTTTTGTTGACGGCCTACCCATATAGCATTACTTAACGGATATATGGAAGGCTCTGGTATTTTGTACTGGAGAAGCAAATTGATGCTTGTATGGTATGGTGCTGAAAAGCAGAGGGCATTTCATTCAATACAGGAATACGTTAAGGTAATATTAAAAAGGATTATGTCATTTTATTCTATATTAGCACTATCTATAGATGCTCGTGACGTTTTTATCCATTGGCATATTTGTTTTGGGATTGTAAGGTGGGTCTTATGTGCCATCCTCTGTTTTGTATTTTGCACTTTTAGATGCTCTTTTATATTTGCTTTAGTTGTGTTGGTTACAATCTCTTCTGAAGATGCATATGCTGAAACTGGAGAAAAGAGAATGAAGATGTCTAAGACTGTTACCTTAGCGAAGAGATGGTCCCAGGGATGATATCTTAACCAAGCCTGGTCTTAACGTTCTAGGTATTGCAGTATTTTTTTTCTCAGTTATACCGAATGTCATCTCTTCGTACACTCTTTTCAGTTAAATCTCTGTCTAGGCATGCTAGTAGTATCTGTCAGATATATCATAGTTATAGAATCTTGCAGAATTTCAAACACAGAAACTGTAGATCCTCACTGGTGGTCCTCAAAGTAAGAATCAAGTCGTGTGAGGGGCGGATGGTGCACATTTATTTGTTCCTGAGGTTAGGCTATAGAAATCGGAAGAAATGAGATCTCAGCTGTGTGCTCCCAGTAACACAACGGAGATGTGCACTTGCTATTATTCGCAAAGAGCTCATATTTGAAATGAAGATCAGTTGTGTGTCTCTTCTCTCGTGCCTAGTTTAGCTTCTGGCAAGATTAATACAATGCTGGCGAGGGGAGGGGTCAATTGATGTACAAAGTAATTTGCGAGGTGAATATATGAATTTTTCGAAAAAAGTACTTTCCTCAAGTAAGAATTGGCTGGGAAATAAAGAGGAGCATACTGATTGATTTACTGAATGTTATAGATAATGGTGCTTTCTTTCTTCCTGGAGAAGAAGTGATGAAACTGGATATAGATGCTTAGTTCTTTCTTCTTCTTTCTAGGAGATCGACCAAGTATGGTGGCTGGGGCTTTGCTGTACTACACGTGATTCTAAAGGCTCTGTTAGTTGATGATGCCCTGATACTTCCTTCAGTAACAAGTACCTATGACCTGACGCCTGCTGGGGTTTTATTCAGAGAAGCTACTACTTTTCTCCTTCTGAATTTTGAAAGTTATGCAATCCTTCTCCTATTGTCCTAGAGATTGTAAACTGCTAAATATGCTACCCTAGGTTGATGTATTGTTCTGTGGTTAAAGGCAATTAAACAACCCAATGTGCTCGTGTAATTGCTATTCCTTTCGAGTGACCATTAGCAAATGTTCCGACTACACTTGATATATATTATAATTGTACTAGAAAAGAAGAATGAGATGCCCAGTTCATTCTGAGAATTTCAAATCCAAAATAAGCAGTAAGTGGGCGTACACAACTATCTTAGTTGCAGCCAAAATCAGGGGCATCAACAAATGCCATTTAAGATGCCAGGTTGAGCCAAATACAGTGAAAATTTGGAGATCTGCTTAAAAAGGGGGCTAAATGGTGTTAGTTTCCGTTGCAGGTATCAACACTGAACCTGGTGCATGATAATTTACTTTCACACTAGAACAGTTTTTTCTCTGCACCGACTCTGAAATAGGAACTCATGCTCTTAACACTGAAAGACTTCTGGTAGAAATATTTTTTATTTTTACTCGATCTCTGTGAGCACTCCTGTGTAGCGGGTTATCGCTTGACCACAAAGCTGCTGTTCAGTAGACAGTTGGATTTAGCAGCAGCTAATGCATGCAATTTCTTATTAATTTTATAGAAAAGCCGCAAATGCTCGAGGAGCTATGTAACGTGTGAATTATGTATTTTCATCTTCATTTGTACAGTTTTATTGAGCGAACCATGCATGCTATCAATAAATTTTTTTTGGAGTTGATAATCAAATGTAAAAAACCATATTTATCTGCTTTCCATTCATACTAATGCCATGGAAGCAATTAGATGCATAATTTACAGCGGTTAGATAATTGATTGTAATTTACTCAAGACTAATATTTGGTTTGTCATTTCCTGTTGGTCCTACTAGAGCTTTTCTTTAACCTAAACGGTCTTAATAGAGCTTTTTATGTGTAGGAATTTGGTGCATGGAAGCAAGCAGAGGGCAGTAATGAATAAAGTTCGGCAAGCGAACTGGTATTGAATAAAAATCAGCAATTTGGTGCATGGAAGCAAGCAGAGGGCAGAGGGCAGGTGTTATTCACCCTCCATTTAGTACGGCATGCAATCTGCTTAGATTGTTACATTTGCCGGTTATGCTTTATGCAATCTGCTTAGATTGATTCTGAGGATGCCAGGTTGTGGGGCGTTGCCAGCAGCAATGGACTGGTGACTACTGAAGACAGCGACTGAAGTCTGAACGGACTCGTTTTGGAGATTGCATAACAAACAGGAGCAAGTTAGCTTTGAACTTGTAGACTGCAATCACCTATCCGCTGGTCGCACGGTCGCTTACATCGTCTGGAGTGTTTTTCTCTTCTTTGGGCCAACCTTCTGGTTGTTGTTCCTGCTATGGTGCGTGAGCTCTGGCCGTTGTGGTGGTGGTCCGAAGCTTGAAGTGTTTGCCAGGGTTGTCTGACAGCGGCTACGGTTGTGGGCTTATCGTTGGAGCAACCTTGTGTATGGGCCATAGCCTTCTTTGTTGTTTAGGTTTGGGGGCTTGTTTTGGTCGTTTGGACTCTGTAGGGGGCTTCTCTCACATATACTAAGTTTCTGGTTAATACAATTCTAGCATGAATAATAAACATTTATCATGAAATAAGGAAATAAATAATAACTTTATTATTGCCTCTAGGGCATATTTCCTTCGGTCTCCCACTTACACTAGAGTCAATAATCTAGTTCACATCGCCATGTGATTTAACATCAAAAGTTCACATCATCATGTGACTAACACCCATAGTTCACATCGCCATGTGACCAATACCCAAAAGGTTTACTAGAGTTAATAATCTAGTTCACATCGCCTTGTGATTAACACCCAAAGAGTACTAAGGTGTGATCATGTTTTGCTTGTGAGAGAAGTTTAGTCAACGGGTCTGCCACATTCAGATCCGTATGTATTTTGCAAATTTCTATGTCTACAATGCTCTGCATGGAGCTACTCTACCTAATTGCTCCCACTTTCAATATGTATCCAGATTGAGACTTAGAGTCATCCGGGTCAGTGTCAAATCTTGCATCGACGTAATCCTTTACACGAACTTTTTGTCACCTCTATAACCGAGAAACATATCCTTATTCCACTAAGAATAAGTTTTGACCGTTGTCCAGTGATCCACTCCTAGATCACTATTGTACCCTCGTGCCAAACTCATGGTGAGGTTCACAATAGGTCTGGTACACATCATAGCATACTTTATAGAACCTATGATTGAGGCATAGGGAATGACTTTTCATTCTCTTTCTATTTTCTGTCGTGGTCGGCTTTTGAGTCTTTACTCAACTTTATACTTTGCAATACAGGCAAGAACTCCTTCTTTGACTGTTCCATTTTGAACTTCTTCAAAATCTTTTCAAGGTATGTACTCATTGAAAAAACTTATCAAGCTTCTTGATCTATCTCTATAGATATTGATGCTCAATATGTAAGCAGCTTCACCGAGGTCCTTCTTTGAAAAACTCTTTTCAAACACTCATTTATGCTTTCCAGAAAATTCTACATCATTTCTGATCAACAATATATGTCATTCACATATATTTTATCAGAAAGGCTGTAGTGCTCCCACTCACTTTGTTGTAAATACAGGCTTCACCACAAGTCTGTATAAAACTATATGTTTTGATCAACTCATCAAAGTGTATATTTTAACTCCGAGATGCTTGCACCAGTCCATAGATGGATCGTTGGAGCTTGCACATTTTATTAGCACCTTTAGGATTGACAAAACCTTCTGGTTGCATCATATACAACTCTTCTTTAATAAATCCATTAAGGAGTGCAATTTTGTTATTCATTTGCCAGATTTCATAAAATGCGGCAAATGCTAACATGATTCGGACAGACTTAAGCATCGCTATGAGTGAGAAAATCTCATCGTAGTCAACACCTTGAACTTGTCGAAAACCTTTCGCGACAAGTCGAGATTTGTAGATAGTAACACTACCATTAGCGTCCATCTTCCTCTTGAAGATCTATTTATTCTCAATGACTCACCGATCATCAGGCAAGTCAATCAAAGTCCACACTTTGTTCTCATACATGGATCCCATCTCAGATTTCATGGTCTCAAGCCATTTCGCGGAATCTGGGCTCATCATCTCTTCCTCATAGTTCGTAGGTTCGTCATGGTCAAGTAACATGACCTCTAGAACAGGATTACCGTACCACTCTGGTGCGGACCTTACTCTGGCTGACCTACGAGGTTCGATAGTAACTTGATCTGAAGTTTCATGATCATCATCATTAACTTCCTGACTAATTGGTGTGGGCATCACTAGAAATTATTTCTGTGATGAACTTCTTTCCAATTCGGGAGCAGGTACAATTACCTCATCAAGTTCTACTTTCCTCCCACTCACTTCTTTCGAGAGAAACTCCTTCTCTAGAAAGGATCCATTCTTAGCAACGAATGTCTTGCCTTCGGATCTGTGATAGAAGGTGTACCCAACATTTTCTTTTGGGTATCCTATGAAGATGCACTTCCCTGATTTGGGTTTGAGCTTACCAGGTTGAAACTTTTTCACATAAGCATCGCAACCCCAAACTTTAAGAAACAATAGCTTAGGTTTCTTGCCAAACCATAGTTTATACGGTGTCGTCTCAACGGATTTAGATGGTGCCCTATTTAACGTGAATGTAGCTGTCTCTAATGCATATCCCCAAAACGATAGTGGTAAATCGGTAAGAGACATCATAGGTTGCACTATATCTAATAATGTACGGTTATGACAATCAGACACACCATTATGCTGTGGTGTTCCAGGTGGCATGAATTTGTGAAACTATTCCACATTGTTTTAATTGAAGGCCAAACTCGTAACTCAAATATTCGCCTCCGCGATCAGATTGTAGAAACTTTATTTTCTTGTCACGATGATTTTCCACTTCACTCTGAAATTCTTTGAAATTTTCAAATGTTTAAGACTTATGTTTCATCAAGTATATATACCCATATCTGCTCAAATAGTCTGTGAAGGTCAGAAAATAACGATACCCGCTGCGAGCCTCAAAACTCATAGGACCGCATACATCAGTATGTATTATTTCCAGTAAGTTAGTTGCTCACTCCATTGTTCTAGAGAACGGAGTCTTAGTCATCTTGCCCATGAGGCATGGTTCGCAAGCATCAAGTGATTCCAAAAGTCCATCCGCATGGAGTTTCTTCATGCGCTTCACACCAATATGACCTAAACGGCAGTGCCATAAGTATGTTGCACTATCATTATCAACTTTGCATCTTTTGGCATCAATATTATGTGTATCACTACGATCCAGATTCAATAAACCATTTATATTAAGTGTATGACCATAGAAGGTTTTATTCATGTAAACAGAACAACAATTATTCTTTGACTTAAATGAATAACCATATTGCAATAAACATGATCCAATCATATTCATGCTCAACGCAAACACCAAATAACATTTATTTTAGGTTCAACACTAATCCCAAAGGTAAAGGGAGTGTGCGATGGTGATCTTATCAACCTTGGAATCACTTCCAACACACATTGTCACCTTGCCCTTAACTAGTCTCTGTTTATTTTGCAACTCCCGTTTCGAGTTACTACTCTTAGCAACTGAACTAGTATCAAATACCGAGGGGTTGCTATAAACACTAGTAAAGTACACATCAATAACATGTATATCAAATATACCTTTGTTCACTTTGACATCCTTCTTATCCGCCAAATACTTCCTCTTCCAGTGATTAGTCCATTTGCAGTAGAAGCACTCAGTCTCAGGCTTGGGTCCAGACTTGGCCTTCTTCATTTGAGCAGCAACTTGCTTGCCTTCTTCTTGAAGTTCCCTTTCTATCCCTTTACCCTTTTCTTAAAACTAGTGGTCTTGTTAACCATCAACACTTGATGTTCTTTCTTGATTTCTACCTTCACCGATTTCAGCATCGCAAAGAGCCCGAGGATTAATTTTGTCATCCCTTGCATATTATAGTTCATCACGAAGTTCTAGTAACTTGGTGATAGTGACTAGAGAACTTTGTCAATTACTATCTTATCTTGGAAGATTAACTCCCACTTGATTCAAGCAATTGTAGTACCCAGACAATCTGAGCACATGCTCACTGGTTGAGCTATTCTCCTCCATCTTGTAGGCAAAGTACTATCAGAGGTCTCATACCTCTCGACATGGGCATGAGTCTGAAATACCAATTTCAACTCTTGGAACATCTCATATGCTCTGTGGCGTTCAAAACGTCTTTGAAGCCCGATTCTAAGCCGTAAAGCATGGTGCACTAAACTATCAAGTAGTCATCATATTAAGCTTGCCAAACATTCATAACGTCTGCATATGCTCCTGCAATTGGTCTGTCACCTAGAGGTGCATCAAGGAAATAATTCTTCTATGTAGCAATGAGGATAATCCTCGGATCGCGGACCTAGTCCGCATCATTGCTACTAACATCTTTCAACTTAATTTTCTCTAGGAACATATCATAAATAAAACGGGGAAGCTATACGCGAGCTATTAATCTACAACATAGATATGCAAATACTAATAGGGCTAAGTTCATGATAAACTAAAGTTCAATTAATCATATTACTTAAGAACTCCCACTTAGATAGACATCCCTCTAATCATCTAAGTGATCAGGTGATCCAAATCAACTAAACCAGGTCCGATCATCACATGAGATGGAGTAGTTTCCAATGGTGAACATCACTATTTTGATCATATCTACTATATGATTCACGCTCGACCTTTCGGTCTCAGTGTTCCGAGGCCATATCTGCATATGCTAGGCTCGTCAAGTTTAACCCGAGTATTCTGCGTGTGCAAAACTGGCTTGCACCCGTTGTATGTGAATGTAGAGCTTATCACACTCGATCATCATGTGGTGTCTCAGCACGAAGAACTGTCGCAACGGTGCATACTAAGGGAGAACACTTATACCTTGAAATTTAGTGAGGGATCACCTTATAATGCTACCGCCGTAGTAAGCAAAATAAGATGCATAAAGGATAAACATCACATGCAATCAATATAAGTGATATGATGTGGCCATCATCATCTTGTGCCTTTGATCTCCATCTCCAAAGCACCGTCATGATCACCATCGTCACCGGCTTGACACCTTGATCTCCATCGAAGCATCGTTGTCGTCGCGCCAACTATTGCTTCTATGACTATCGCTACCGCTTAGTGATAAAGTAAAGCAATTACATGGCGATTGCATTTCATACAATAAAGCGACAACCATATGGCTCCTGCCAGTTGCCGATAACTGTTACAAAACATGATCATCTCATACAACAATTTATATATCATCACGTCTTGACCATATCACATCACAACATGCCCTGCAAAAACAAGTTAGACGTCCTCTACTTTGTTGTTGCAAGTTTTACGAGGCTGCTACGGGCTTAGCAAGAACCGTTCTTACCTACGCATCAAAACCACAATGATTTTTCGTCAAGTGTGCTCTTTTAACCTTCAACAAGGACCGGGCGTAGCCACACTCGATTCAACTAAATTTGGAGAAACAGACACCCACTAGCCATCTGTGTGCGAAGCACGTCGGTAGAACCAGTCTCATGAATGCGGTCATGTAATGTCGGTCTGGGCCGCTTCATCCAACAATACCGCCGAATCAAAGTATGACATGCTGATAAGCAGTATGACTATTATCTCCCACAACTCTTTGTGTTCTACTCGTGCATATAACATCTACGCATAAACCTGGCTCGGATGCCACTGTTGGGGAACGCAGTAATTTCAAAAAAAATCCTACCGTCACGCAAGATCTATCTAGGTGATGCATAGCAATGAGCGGGATGAGTGTGTCCACGTACCCTCATAGACCGAAAGAGGAAGCGTTATATCAACGCGGTTGACGTAGTCGTACGTCCTCACAATCCGACCGATCTCAGCACCGAACGTACGACACCTCCGTGTTCAGCACACGTTCAGCTCGATGACGTCCCTCGTACTCTTGATCCAGTTGAGGCCGAGGGAGAGTTTCGTCAGCACGATGCCATGGCGACGGTGATGATGAAGTTACCAGCGCAGGGCTTCGCCTAATCACTACGATGATATGACCGAGGTGGTAAACTGTGGAGGGGGGCACCGCACACGGCTAAGAGATTGTCTGTTGTGCTTTGGGGTGCCCCCTTGCCCCTGTATATAAAGGAGGGAGGAGGAGACCGGCCACCAGGGGCGCGCCAAGGGAGGTGGGGAGTCCTACTAGGACTCCACTCCTGTTAGAATTTGGCCCCCCTCTTTTTTTCCTTTTATTGGAGAAGGAAAGGGGAAAGAAGAGGGAGAAGGAGAAGGAAAGGGGGGCGCTGTCGGTGTCAAAACCGGCGGATCTCGGGTAGGGGGTCCCGAACTGTGCGTCTAAGGTCGATGGTAACAGGAGACGGGGACACCATGTTTACCCAAGTTCGGGCCCTCTCTATGGAGCTAATACCCTACTTCATGCTTGATTGATCTTGATGAATATGAGTATTACAAGAGTTGATCTACCCCGAGATCGTAATGGTTAAACCCTAGAAGTCTAGCCTATATGATTATGATTGTGATTGCCTCTATGGACTAAACCCTCCTGTTTATATAGACATCGGAGGGGGCTAGGGTTACATAAGGTCGGTTACAAAGAAAGGAATATACATATCTGAATTGCCAAGCTTGCCTTCCATGCCAAGGAGAGTCCCATCCGGACACGGGAAGAAGTCTTCTATCTTGTATCTTCATAGCCCAACAGTCTGGCCCATGTATATAGTCCGGCTGCCCGAGGACCCCTTAATCCAGGACTCCCTCAGTAGCCCCTGAACCAGGCTTCAATGACGAGGTGTCCGGTGCGCAGATTGTCTTCGACATTGCAAGGCGGGTTCCTTCTCTGAATACTCCAACATAGTCTTCAAACACAGAAAACGTGTCCGGCTCTGCAAAATAAATCCAACATACAACTGTAGAGAGGATAATATTTCACGAGTCCAATCCGCTGAAATTTTTTCGTAGCGTGACATCACTTCACCACCCGGTCATTATTCGAACTGTTTTTCCGCCTGCCACTTCGTGTTTCGAGGTGCGATTTCATTGGCACGTCTTGTCAAAGCAGAGATCGTGTCCCCTTATTGCGGGATTCTCATCAATACGGGTGTTGGTAACCCAACCGTTCTGTTGGCATGATTCCTTGGGAATAGGCATGTTTTAAGGCCCAGGAGGGACGTTTGATATCCCATTGCCTTTTTAAAGGGGCAAAGATTCGTCCTTCTTCCTCTACACCAAGCCTTTCCTCAACTTTCCCTCCTCGAGTTCTAGCACCCAAGGTTCAAGCTAATCGCTTCTCACCTCCCAGTCATGTCTGAACCCAGCCCTCAAGGCCGGTGGGTGGCTTCCTCCATCACAGAGGAGGATATCATGAAGCTCCAGGAGGCAAGATACCTGACCGCGGAAATCCTCCACAGGCTTCCTGTTCAAGGGCATGTCATTCCTACCCCCAGATCTGGAGAGAGGGTTGTATTCCTCTCCTACTTCCTATGAGGGTTAGGGTTTGCTCTTCATCCCTTCGTTCGAGGGCTCATGTTCTATTACGGGCTAGATTTCCACGATCTAGCTCCAGACTCCCTCCTCCACCTCTTGGCGTTCATTATCACGTGCGAGGCCTTCCTCCGAATTCCCCCACACTTCGGCTTGTGGCTCAAGACCTTTAATGTGAAGCCGAAGGTGATCGACGGGAAACAGGCGGAGTGCAGCAGTGCTGCAGTGAGCAAACTTGCCAATGCTACTTGGCCAAAGGGCACCTTCACAGAAACTTCCAACCTGTGGCAACGGGAGTGGTTTTACATTACTGAACCTCACGGCAACAAGTGGGCAGCCACACCTGCGTTCCGATCCGGCCCTCCGTTACAGCTTGCATCATGGATTAACAAGGGGCTGGACTGGGGATCCGTTGATGAGGTGAGGACACTGCAAAGCCGCATTCGGAGCCTTATCAAAAAGGACACCGGTCTCATCAACATAATCCAAGTAATGCTATTCCGTTGGGTCCTGCCATGCCAGCGATGGCCTCTCCGTATGTGGGAGTTCAATCCGGAAGGACCACGAACCCATCAGCACATTCCTGGCACGACGCTCAGAGGAATGCAGAAATTATTCTTCGGGACACAAAAACAGTGGCCAGATACGACAGAGGACATCGACCTTGACTGCAATCATCCGAATACCCCTGTAAGTATTTGACTTCCGAACACAGTTTAACTAAATTCCTCATAACGCCGTATTGAGAAAACCATACTTGGCCAGGGCTGGACAAAGAAGGCAGAGAGAATTAGGTGTTCGGCCCCTCTTCCCGAAGACTCAGCCGATCCGTTGTTAACAAGGATGCTGACTCCGGCGCCATACCAGGTGCCGATGGAGATTGGGATCCCCTCTTCCAAATATGAAAGGGAAAGAGAAGCTGACATCCCCTCTACCCAAAGGAAGAAGAGGACCAGCTCTGAAGACTTAGAGATAAAGGCTTCTAAGCGAGGGAAAATATCCCTGTCAGGGGTTTTTGATCCGGGAGGCGATGTAGACACGCAGTCCCTCCGTAAAGATAGGCCTTTAGCTGAATCATAAGTGAACAAGGGTGTTTTAAACATGTCCCGTTCTTTTTTGGTTGTAGAGGTAACATTTAAAATACATGTTTGTAGTCCGGCATGCAGCCTTCCTCAATAGTCCTCCTCCTCGGGGGATCTTCTTCCGAAGATGATGGAGAGCGAGACACCCCCACAGATCTCCCCGCCCGATAAGACAGACGACGCCGAGGTGTCATCCCAGAGGATCTCTCCCGATCGACCAGTGGTGCGAGGGACAATGAAGACCGGGCTCGAAGGCGACGCTTCGGCCGTCAGGGGTCCGGGGTGTTTGGCCCCCATAGGGACCAATAATAAAGGCCCCAGACTATCTAATTTCCGCAGGATGGTGCAACCTGCTCCGAATTCGGAGGGCCGGATACATTGTTAGAAACATTGTGATATACGTCAGTCTCAGAGGAACATCGTACCTTGATGGGTACGGTGGTTGAGAGAATTCTCTCCGCGAAGAGTGGATTGAATGAAGCCATTACGAGCCTGCTAAGAGGCTTCGAGGTATGTAATGTAATATTTTTAATTGTGCTATAAATGCAAAATGCGCCTGTGTATACATAGTAGCCCCTAAGACTCTAGTTGGCATTCGAAGGGAGGCGATCAAAGGATCAAGAAATATATGCCCAGGAAATGATCTAACTAATTGAAACACAGGCTGTTACATTCGTGGCGACTGCCCAAGCTACAGAGATTGAACATCTGAAGCAGAAGGTTGATGTGGCGGATGATGACATCACACTTATGAACAAGCGGTTCGACGAGGCGCAAGGTATGTCTTTGAGGCACTCAGTATATGCAAGTGCAAGAATATGAGCATGACGCTGAGAATTGCAAGCTAAAATATGCATAACTGCAGATAGTGCCGCCGCAGTTGACATCCTTTGGGCTGAACTTGCCTGGGCCAAGGAGCAATCCAGGATGAGTAGTGCGGCTGCCGAAAAGGCATCTGCCGAATTAAAGGCCAAACAGGTTGCTAGGCGTCAGTGCGAGGAGAAAATATCTGTTATGGCGCTTGAGTTAGAAGATGCCGCTAGCCGCTGCCAATCTCTTGAGAGAGATAACAAAGCCAAAGCGGCCGACCTTGACAAGGCCTTACAAGAGGCGAGAGAAGCACTGTCCGAGTCTATAGCAGCTCGGGAGGAGATCCGACAAGCCGGGGAGATCACGACTGGTAAGCCCTTCTTATTGCAAACTAAGTTTGGCGATCCGAAGTATGCCCCGCTTAATAAAATTTGGAGTTCTCCAGATGCATTTTTGGACTTGCCGAAGAGTGTCGCCAATGTAACTCAGTTTTTCCACGCGCAAGAGGTTCATGCAACAGAAATGCTATTCTGGTCGCAATTCAACATGCCAAAGCGTCCGCTGTCGGACGAACAGATGGCCTAGTGGGCCGAGCTCCACAAGATATCCGGTTCTGCCTTGAAGGACGTCACAGTCTGGCTGTGGCCGACTGAGCCAATTCCGAATAGTTATTTCGGTTTGGTGCGGTGACTTGTGGAAGCGGTGCCGCGTATCAATGCTGTTAAGCGGTCAACGTGCATAGAAGGTGCACGGATGGCCCTTGCTCGTGTTAAGACGTATTGGGTGAAGATGAAGGCCACCGATATTGCAGCGGAAAGTCCACCCGAGGGCAAGGACCATCACACGCCAGAGCATTACTTTGAGGCCGTCCTGGAGGTTGCCCTCTTGATAGAGGGTCAGTGCTCGAAAGATATTATGTTCGAGTGAAGCGTACCAAAATTGTAATGACAATATTATGGTATATGTAAGGCTATGTTTTTATACTTTTGCCTGAAAAAGTTTTGGTGCCTCCTATGCGGCCGTTTTTTATATATATAATCTGAAAGTTTACCAGTCGTCAGCTTCATCCCCCTCGCGTATAACGCGGGGGTGTTCGGAAAAGCACTTGATCACACTTGACCCAATGTCTTGGTCCGGTAAGGAGGTGTTAGTGCGGTGAACCAGGCAATCGAACTATAGGGCTTTAACACTTTCACTTAGCCATAGGAGTTTGACGATGGGTCTACGATATAGCCCCTGGTATGTACGTGGTTATCCAAATACGGTGTGTTTACATATGTGACCAGAAGAATGGTCCTTCATTTAATACGGAAGGAATCGCGAAGTTTCCGATGAGTCATCGAGTGGTTGACTAGCTCTTGCCGAATCATGACAGTTAGTTTTCGGCTTTCTCTACTGAAGTGCTCATCCGGACGAACTAGGGCACAATTGCAGTAGTTCTCCTTTACTACCTTAGCCGATGGAGCGGAACATAAGGTAGTAAGCACAAGAGCCGGGCAACCCAACTATTGACCAAAGACATGATTTGGAGCTGATGCATATAAGGCCAAACTTGCGACGCTGAACACTCCCTATAGGTGTTCGGACTTTTTCAAAGTATACCGGGCTGAATACAGCCCCTGGTAATGGACCCTGGTGTCAAGGCACGTGTGGCAATCTGACTTGAGGAGAGAACGTAGTTGGTGAAAAAATAAAACTCCAAACATAATATGGACACATTTGCCTCTATAATATCCCCTTCTAGTACGGCGAGCCGTGTATTTACAGATAGTGCCGATAACTTCCTAGGACATTGTGCATGCCAGAAAAGTATAAAACAAAGAGATAAAAAGGTTTATGCAGGGTCTTAATCTAAAAATAACCTTAGTGCGGGGCCATGCTGCATGTCTACGTCGTTTTCTCCTTTGTGATGTGTCCTTGAAGGGGGTAGTGTGATGGCCATCTGTAAAAAAGAAGAACCCTGGAGAAGAAAATCCAGTGTGGTCATAAATAAGCTGGTTTGTTTAGTGAACCTTGAAAGGTAACCGTAGAGTCCGAATAGGGTCGAGCCGAACTACGGACTATTTGTGTGCAGTATGCCCCCCGCGCTACACAAGGGAATTTAAGGGTGTACTTGTGTATACGAGGCACGTATGCTATCGCCTTATGGGATAGTCGATGGAGGCGTAACTGCTAATCGAGCTCCGCTTTGTCTGAGCTACCGCATTGAGGTGCACTCCGGACACGTTTTTAGCTGTGTCTGCGGTTTTAACGACCGATGATCTGTTTGGCTTTAATATGTTGTTTTGGACTTCGGCTGCTAAGGCCGCAGTGTCCTTCTCCGTACGGAGAGAGCGCTCCATATTTCCACTGACTGTAATGACGCCGCGTGGTCCAGGAATTTTGAGCTTTAAATAGGCATAACGCAGGACTGCATTAAAGCGGGCAAAGGCCATTCTTCCGAGTAGAGCGTGATAGCCACTTCGGAATGGAGCTATGTCGAAGATTAACTCTTCACTTCGAAAGTTATCGGGAGAGTCGAATACGACTTCCAATGTTAAAGAGCCCGTGCAGCGGGCTTCTACGCCCGATATAACTCCTTTAAAGGTCGTGCTGCTTGGCTTAATTCTTGATGGGTCTATCCCCATCTTGCAGACAGTGTCCTGATATATCCGATTTAGACTACTGCCGCCATCCATGAGGACTCTAGTGAGATGGTATCCATCTATCATTGGGTTGAGCACTAGGGCAGCCGAACCCCCATGATGGACACTAGTCGGATGATCCCTGAGATCAAAGGTGATCGGACAGGCCGCCCATGGGTTGAATTTGGGGGCAACAGGATCAATGGCATAGACTTCTCAGAGTGCTCGTTTGCGCTCCCTCTTTGGGATATGAGTGACGTAGATCATGTTCACTGTTTTGATCTCCGGTGGAAATTTCTTCTGTCCCCCCGTGTTCGGCTGGCGAGATTCATCCTCGTCTTCACTCTGAGGTCCCTTCCCCTTATATTCGGCGGTGAGCTTGCTGGCCTGCTTGAAGACCCAACAACTGCGGTTGGTATGGTTCGCGAGTTTAGTGTGGGTGCCATGGACCTAGCAGTTCTTGTCTAATATTTTGTCTAGGCTGGATGGACCATCTTTGTCGCCTTTAAATGGTTTCTTCCGCTGACTGGGTTTGGAGCCACTGAATCTGACGTTTACTATTGTATCATCTGGGATTCCAGCATTGTTTCGATGTTTGCTTTTGTTATGCCGTGGCTTTCCATTGCTATCCCTAACTTCGGATGTGCCAGGCTCGCTGGTGCTGCTGCGGGCTAACCAGCTGTCCTCACCCACACAAAAGTGGGTCATGAGCGCAGTTAGGGCTGCCATTGTCCTTGGCTTTTCTTGGCCAAGGTGTCTAGCTAGACATTCGTCTCGGACACTGTGCTTGAAAGCTGCTAAGGCTTCAGCGTCCGGACAATCGATGATTTGGTTCTTCTTAGTGAGAAACCGATTCCAAAGCTTACGGGCCGATTCCCCGGGTTGTTGAATTATGTGAATTAGATCATCAGCATCCGAGGGCCGGACATAGGTCCCTTGAAAATTGGCCCGAAAAGCATCCTCAAGTTCTTCCCAACTTCCAATGGAATTTTCTGGGAGGCTTTTCAGCCAGTGTTGAGCTGGTCCTTTCAGCTTGACGGGTAAGTATTTGATGGCGTGGAGATCATCTCCGCGAGCCATGTGGATGTGAAGAATAAAGTCTTCTATCCAGACAGTAGGATCCGTCGTTCTATCATATGCCTCGATGTTTACGGGATTAAACCCTTCTGGAAATTCTTGATCCAGCACCTTGTCGGTGAAGCACAGGGGGTGCGCGGCACCCCTGTATTTGGCTGTGTCATGGCGTGGGTTCGACGGTTGTGATGTTCGGTATCGATTCCGAACTGTTATATGACCGACATATTTGTCTTGATAGCCTCAATCCCGTGTGGGGGTGCAGCCCCTAGATCCGTAGATGGATCTGGTTTTACTTGCCTTTTTGTCCAGGTCCTCACGTAAATCGTGTTTCTGGTCCTGAGCTGCGACCTCCCTTCCTTTTCGGGGAGAGGGAGCGGGCTTGTGTACAACATTGCTAGCCGCTCTATCTCGACCATGAGGTGGTTGGTCCGGCTTGTCGGTCGTACTATTTTTTGGCGGTATAGGCGCAATAGCCTCGTCGTTGAATTCGGGCAGCAGTTTACGATTAGGATAGCCCCTTTTTTGGCGATTGCAGTCATATTTTTCCTTAGCGTCTAGCACTTTGTTCCATCTGTCATTGAGCGTATCCTGTGCGGCTTTAAGCCGCTGCTTCTGCTTCTTCAGGCTCCTTGTGGTGGCGATAAGCCTTTGATAGAGGCGTTCTTGTTCTATGGGTTCTTCTAGGACAACGAATTCGTCGTCGCCCAGGCTGATCTCCTCTTCGGAGATAGGTTGATAATTGCTATCTTCGGCATCACTGTGTTCGGACAACATCTCCGGACTGTGCTTGCCGTCCTCTCGCACGTCCTGCTCCAACGCTGGGTCTGCGGGGTCCTCCATTTGGTCCAGATTATCGCCGTCGTCCATAACAATGTTGCTATTTTTCCCTTTGCCGGATCGAGATCGGCACTTCTAACGTCGACGTTTGGGAGTTTCGTCGACAGGCATATCATCATCGCCGTGGGCCTCATTCTATTTAAGTGTGTCCACCATGTATATATTGTATGAGGATGTAGCCGTCCACCGCCCTATGGGTGGTGTTTTCGTTCCTGCTCCTCTCCGGCATCCTCGTCCATACCGTCGATGTCTTCAGCGCCGTAATTGAGTGTGTCTATTAAGTCTTCGACAATGGCTATGTAGTGGGTAGTGGGTGGGGAACGAGTTTCTTCGCCCTCAGCTTCCAGTTCGAACGTGATATAGTTCGGCAGTGATTCTCCTAACAAGGAGAGGGCTCTTAACGAGTTCAGCACATCGCCAAAAGGCGAGTGTCAGAAGATGTCCGCGGAGCTGAACTCAACAATCGACGCCCGATCAGGTTCGATGGGCGCGGATGTACGCGGTTCGGAACCTATGGCCGGAGATGAATCCGAGGTTCCAACGACACAGGGCCCAC
This sequence comes from Triticum timopheevii, assembly GCA_963921465.1. Classification (NCBI taxonomy): domain Eukaryota; kingdom Viridiplantae; phylum Streptophyta; class Magnoliopsida; order Poales; family Poaceae; genus Triticum; species Triticum timopheevii. Next base: position 72,689,429 of record OY997274.1, read on the forward strand.
TCGAGGCTGGATCTGTGTGTGGTCCTATCACCACTGAGTCTGCGGCTTCCGTGGTGGGGTTAAGCTTCCCGTCCTCGGATGATGCAATCTACTCTAGGTCTAGGTCCAGAGCGGGTACATGCGCTATCCCATGAGTGCGGCTGATGACAGATTTAGGTCATGTTCGTCGAGGCGGCGGGGAGTGGCTGCCAAGGGCTCGAATCTGTCGAAGATCAACTCTCCGCGGATATCGGCAGTATAATGCAAGCTTCCAATCCTGACCTGATGGCCAGGGGCATAGCTGTCGATCTACTCCAGGTGGCCAAGCGAGTTGGCCCGCAGTGCGAAGCCACCGAATACGAAGATCTGTCCGAGGGGAAAAACCTCCTCCCGGACTGCATTGTTGTGGATGATTGAAGGGGCCATCAAACCTTTTGGTGACGACGCAGCGGAACTCTCAATGAAAGCACCAATGTCGGTGTCAAAACCGGCGGATCTCGGGTAGAGGGTCCCGAACTCCGCGCCTAAGGTCGATGGGAACAGGAGACGGGGGACACCATGTTTACCCAGGTTCGTGCCCTCTCTATGGAGGTAATACCCTACTTCCTACTTGATTGATCTTGATGAATATGAGTATTACAAGAGTTGATCTACCACGAGATTGTAATGGCTAAACCCTAGAAGTCTAGCCTATATGATTATGATTGCCTCTACGGACTAAACCCTCCTGTTTATATAGACACCGGAGGGGGCTAGGGTTACATAAGGTCGGTTACAGAGAAAGGAATCTTCATATCCGAATTGCCAAGCTTGCCTTCCACACCAAGGAGAGTCCCATCCGGACACGGGAAGAAATCTTCTATCTTGTATCTTCATAGCCCAACAGTCCGGCCCATGTATATAGTCTGGCTGTCCGAGGACCCCTTAATCCAGGACTCCCTCAGGCGCCACCCCCTTCCCTACTCCAATTCGGCCTCCTACCTTGTGGGGGGCGCACCAGCCCCTTGTGGGCTGGTTAGCCTCCCTCCCATGGCCCATATCTTCCACCGGGGGGTTCCAATAACCCTTCCGGTACTCCGGTTTGTACCCGATACACTCCGGAACCCTTCCGGTGTACGAATACCACCTTCCAATATATCAACCTTTACCTCTCGACCATATCGAGACTCCTCGTCATGTCTGTGATCTCATCCGGGACTCCTAACAAACTTTGGTCATCAAAACACATAACTCTTAATACAAATCGTCATCGAACGTTAAGCGTGCGGACCCTACGGGTTCGAGAACTATGTAGACATGACCGAGACACATCTCCGGTCAATAACCAATAGCGGAAACTGGATGCTCATATTGGCTCCTACATATTCTATGAAGATCTTTGTCGGTCAAACCGCATAACAACATACGTTGTTCCCTTTGTCATCGGTATGTTACTTGCCCGAGATTCGATTGTCGGTATCATCATACCTAGTTCAATCTCGTTACCGGCAAGTCTCTTTACTTGTTCCGTAATACTTCAACCCACAACTAACTCATTAGTCACATTGCTTGCAAGGCTTATAGTGATGAGCATTACCGAGAGGGCCCAGAGATACCTCTCCAAAACACGGAGTGACAAATCCTAATCTCGATCTATGCCAACCCAACAAACACCTTCGGAGACACCTGTAGAGCACCTTTATAATCACCCGTTTACGTTGTGACGTTTGGTAGCACACAAAGTGTTCCTCCGATATTCGGGAGTTGCATAATCTCATAGTCTGAGGAACATGTATAAGTCATGAAGAAAGCAGTAGCAATGAAACTGTAATGATCATAATATTAAGCTAACGAATGGGTCTTGTCCATCACATCATTCTCCTAATGATGTGATCCTGTTCATCAAATGACAACACATGTCTATGGTTAGGAAACATAACCATCTTTGATAAACGAGCTAGTCAAGTAGAGGCATACTAGGGACACTTACGTTTTGTCTATGTATTCACACATGTACTAATGATACGTCTCCAACGTATCTTTAATTTTTGATTGTTCCATGCTATTATATTATCTGTTTTGGATGTTTAGTGGGCTTTATTATGCACTTTTACATTATTTTGGGACTAATCTATTAACTGGAGGCCCAGTGCAAATTGCTGTTTTTTTGCCTATTTCAGTGTTTAACAGAAAAGGAATATCAAACGGATTCCAAATGGAATGAAACCTTCGGGAGAATCGTTTTTGGAACAAATGCAATCCAGGAGACTTGGAGTGGACGTCAAGGAAGCAACGAGGCGGCCCCGAGGTAGGAGGGCACGCCCAAGGGGGGGTAGCGTGCCCCCACCCTCATGGGCCCCTCGTGGCTCCACCGACCTACTTCTTTCGCCTATATATACTCATATACCCCGAAAACATCCAGGAGCACCATGAAACCCTATTTCCACCGCTGCCACCTTCTGTACCTGTGAGATCCCATCTTGGGGACTTTTCCGGCGCTTCGCCGGAGGGGGAATCAATCACGGAGGGCTTCTACATCAACACCATAGCCTCTCCGATGATGTGTGAGTAGTTTACCATAGACCTTCGGGTCCATTGTTATTAGCTAGATGGCTTCTTCTCTCTCTTTGATTCTCAATACAAAGTACTCCTTGATCTTCTTGGAGATCTATTCGATGTAATACTTTTTGCAGTGTGTTTGTCGAGATCCGATGAATTGTGGGTTTATGATCAAGATTATCTATGAACAATATTTGATGCTTCTCTGAATTCTTATATGTATGATTTGATATCTTTGCAAGTCTCTTCGAATTATCAGTTTGGTTTGGCCTACTAGATTGATCTTTCTTGCAATGGGAGGTGTGCTTAGCTTTGGGTTCAATCTTGCGGTGTCCTTTCCCAGTGACAGCAGGGGCAGCAAGGCACGCATTGTATTATTACCATCGAGGATAAAAAGATGGGGTTTATATCATATTGCTTGAGTTATCCCTCTACATCATGTCATCTTGCTTAATGCGTTACTCTATTCTTATGAACTTAATACTCTAGATGCATGCTGGATAGCGGTCGATGTGTGGAGTAATAGTAGTAGATGCAGAATTGTTTCGATCTACTTGTCACGGACGTGATGCCTATATACATGATCATGCCTAGATATTCTCATAACTATGCGCTTTTCTATCAATTGCTCGACAGTAATTTGTTCACCCACCGTAAGATATGCTATCTTGAGAGAAGACACTAGTGAAACCTATGGACTCCGGGTCTCTTTTCCATCATATTAAATCTCTTTTATTTACATTGCATCTCATTTACTATTTTGCAGTCTTTACTTTTCAATCTATACAACAAAAATACCAAAAATATTTATCTTATTATCTCTATCAGATCTCACTTTTGCAAGTGGCCGTGAAGGGATTGACAACCCCTTTATCGCGTTGGTTGCAAGGTTCTTATTTGTTTGTGTAGGTACAAGGCGACTTGCGTGTAACCTCCTACTGGATTGATACCTTGGTTCTCAAAAACTAAGGGAAATACTTATGCTACTTTGCTGCATCACCCTTTCCTCTTCAAGGGAAAACCAATGCATGCTCAAGAGGTAGCAACTAAGTTTCTGGTTAATACAATTATGGCATGAAAAATAAACATTTATCATGAAATAAGGAAATAAATAATAACTTTATTATTGCCTCTAGGGCATATTTCTTTCAGTAATAGCGTGTGTGGGTGAGCTGCGGCATATATAAGCCCGAGCTGTTGTAGCCGAGAGGCATCAAAGAATTGACAAATGAAACAGTAGTCTCCTTCCCCTGTTTTCCCCTTTCTGCTCCTTCCCCAAGTTTTCTCCCCTCGGTCGCCACCTACCCCCATCCAAAATCCCTAGGGTTCATCCCTGAAGGCAAGGACATTGCAATTGGTATCTGATTTGCCTTGTTCGATCTGTTGACCCTGCTTCCTCGAGACCAGACTGTAACATCGACCGATCGGTTGTGCAGCTGCTTCAGCGAACTCCTGTAAATCCGAGATTGGCGTTGGTCTGGTTCAGACAGGGTGACGACAGCTCCGTTCAAGCCAAGTGCACAGACGAACCATCTGATCACAACAATGTCGGCCTTCGAAGAGTGGGTGCTGAAGGAGCTGTTGATAACCCACAAGTGTAGGGGATCGCAACAGCTTTCGAGGGTAAAGTATTCAACCCAAATTTATTGATTCGACACAAGGGGAGCCAAAGAATATTATTGAGTATTAGCAGTTGAGTTGTCAATTCAACCACACCTGGATAACTTAGTATCTGCAACAAAGTAGTATGATAATAAAGGTAACGGTGGCAAAAGTAAAGATAACAGTTTTGTAGTAATTGTAATAGTAGCAACTGAAAAGTAAATAAGCGAAACACAAGATGTGAAAAGCTCGTAGGCATTGGGTCAGTGATGGATAATTATGTCGGATGCGATTCCTCATGTAATAGCTATAATATAGGGTGACACAGAACTAGCTCCAGTTCATCAATGTAATGTAGGCATGTATTCCGAATATAGTCATACGTGCTTATGGAAAAGAACTTGCATAACATCTTTTGTCCGACCCTCCCGTGGTAGCGGGGTCCTAGCGGAAACTAAGAGATATTAAGGCCTCCTTTTAATAGAGAACCGGACCAAAGCATTAACACATAGTGAATATATGAACTCCTAAAATGACGGTCATCACCGAGAAGTATCCCGATTATTGTCACTTCGGGGTTGTCGAATCATAACACATAATAGGTGACTATAGACTTGCAAGATAGGATCAAGAATACACATATATTCATGAAAACATAATAGGTTCAGATCTCAAATCATGGCACTGGGGCCCTAGTGACAAGCATTAAGCATAGCAAAGTCATAGCAACATCAATCTCAGAACATAGTGGATACTAGGGATCAAACCCTAACAAAACTAACTTGATTACATGGTAAATCTCATCCAACCCATCACCGTCCAGCAAGCCTACAATGGAATTACTCACGCACGGCGGTGAGCATCATGAAATTGGTGACGGAGGATGGTTGATGATGACGACAGCGACGAATCCCCCTCTCCGGAGCCCCGAACGGACTCCAGATCAGCCCTCCCGAGAGAGATTAGGGCTTGGCGGCGGCTCCGTATCGTAAAACGCGATGAGACTTTCTCTCTGATTTTTTTCTCCGCGAAACGGAATATATGGAGTTGGAGTTGAGGTCGGTGGAGCGTCAGGGGGCCCACGAGACAGGGGGCGCACCCCCACCCTGGTGGACAGGGTGTGGGCCCCCTGGTCTTGATTCTTTCGCCAGTATTTTCTATACTTTCCAGAACTTGCCTCCGTAGATTTTCAGGTCATTCCGAGAACTTTTGTTTTCTACACATAAAACAACATCATGGCAGTTCTGCTGAAAACAGCGTCAGTCCGGGTTAGTTTCATTCAAATCATGCAAGTTAGAGTCCAAAACAAGGGCAAAAGTGTTTGCAATAGTAGATACGTTGGAGACGTATCAACTCCCCCAAGCTTAAACCTTTGCTTGTCCTCAAGAAATTCAGTTGATAAACTGAAAGTGATAAAGAAAAACTTTTAGAAACTCTATTTGCTTTTGTTGTTGTAAAAATGCAAAGCCAGCATTCAGGTTTTAGCAAATATTATGAACTAACCATACTCACAATAACAGCTCGGTCTCACAATTACTCATATCAATGGCATAATCAGCTAGCGAGCCATAATAATAAAACTCAGATGACAACACTTTCTCAAAACAATCATAACATGATATAATAAAATGGTATCTCGCTAGCCCTTTCCGAGACCGCAAAACATAAATGCAGAGCACCTTTAAAGATCAAGGACTGACTATACATTGTAATTCATGGTAAAAGAGATCCAGCCAAGTCATACCCAATATAAACCAATAGTAATGAATGCAAATGACAGTGTGCTCTCCAGCGGGTGCTTTTTAATAAGAGGGATGATGACTCAACATAAAAGTGAATAGATAGGCCCTTCGTAGAGGGAAGCAAGGATTTGTAGAGGTGCTAGAGCTCGATTTTAAAATAGAGATTGAATAACATTTTGAGCAGCATACTTTCACTGTCAACGCAACACACTATGAGATGGCTGTATTTTCCATACTACATGCATTATAGGCAGTTCCCAAACAGAATGGTAAAAGTTTATACTCCCCCACCACCAACAAGCATCAATCCATGGCTTGCTCGAAACAACGAGTGCCTCCAACTAACAACAGCCCTGGGGGAGTTTTGTTTAATTATATTGATTTGCTTTGATCTTTTTGGATCATGGGACTGGGCATCCCGGTTACCAGCCCTTTCTCGTGAATGAGGAGCGGAGTCCACTCCTCTTCAGAATAACCCACCTAGCATGGAAGATATAGGCAGCCCTAGTTGAAACATGAGCTGCTCGAGCATACAGAACATAATTTCATTTGAAGGTTTGGAGTTTGGCACATACAAATTTACTTGGAATGGCAGGTAAATACCGCATATAGGAAGGTATGGTGGACTCATTGGAATAACTTTGGGGTTTAAGGAGTTTGGATGCACAAGCAGTATTCCCGCTTAGTACAGGTGAAGGCTAGCAGAAGACTGGGAAGCGACCAACTGAGAGAGCGACAACAGTCATAAACATGCATTAAAATTAATTCACACCGAGTACAAGCATGAGTACGTAGGATATAATCTACCATGAACATAAATATCATGAAGGCTATGTTGATTTGTTTCAACTACATGCATGAACATGTGCCAAGTCGAGTCACTCAATTCATTCAAAGGAGGATACCATCCCACCATACCACATCATAATCATTTTAATAACATGTTGGCACGCAAGCTAAAACCATTATAACTCATAGCTCATCAAGCATGGCACAAGCAACTATAATCTCTAAATGTCATTGCAAATATGTTTACTTCATAATAAGCTGAACCAGGAACGATGAACTCATCATATTTACAAAAACAAGAGAGGTCGAGTTCATACCAGCTTTTCTCATCTCAACCAGTCCATCATATATCGTCATTATTGCCTTTCACTTGCACGACCGAACGATGTGTATAATAATAATAGTGCACGTGCATTGGACTGATCTGGAATCTGCAAGCATTGAACTCAGGAGAGAAGACAAGGTAATATGGGCTCTAAGTTAAATAAACAATCATGCATATGAGAGCCACTAAACATTTTCAATATGGTCTTCTACTCTTGACCCCCAAATAAAAATAAAACTATTTACACAGGAAAGCTCCCAACAAGTAAGAAGAAGAACGAGAAATCTTTTTGTGTTTTTCAATTTAATTACTACTACAAGCATGGAAATTAAACTAACTAATTTTTTTGGTTTTTTTTCAAGGTTTAACAAACACACAAGAAAAAGGCAAGAAAAAGAAAATTAAACTAGCATGGATAATACAATGAAAGAGTATGAGCACCGACGACTAGAATGGTGTGTGAACATGAATGTAAAGTCGGTGAGAAATACGTACTCCCCCAAGCTTAGGCTTTTGGCCTAAGTTGGTCTAATGCCAAGGGTAGCCTGGATGATATCCGTAGTTGTAACTAGGGTCATCCCGGGATGCAGCAGCAAATGCCTCCTGAGCTGCAGTATGTTGGAGAGCCGCCTCCGCTCTCCCCTCGTGTTCAGGTGCTTCCTCCCTGGTAACAACATATCTTCCTTTTGCCTGGTAATCAAAAAGGAAAGGAGCAGGAAGAGTAACATGGACAGAGCTATGTCTGTCAAAGATTAGTCGATACTGGAGGAATTGTTCATTCCTCTTAATAAAATGATGTTTGACCATAGCGTCATAATCTAAATAAGCGGGAGGCAACATCATATCACCCTCTTGAGGGGCTATACCAAGATAATTGGCCACAAGGGTAGCGTAAATTCCTCCAAATAAATCTCCAACCCTACCATTATTATGCAACCTACGTGCAACTATTGCCCCCAAGTCATAATCTTTATAACCTAACACGGCACTCTTGGGGACACAAAGATCAGGGACACACATGTGACATGCTTCATCTTTACCGTTAATGCATCTACCAATGAAAAGAGCAAAATAATGTATAGCAGGAAAATGAATGCTCCCTATGGTAGCTTGTGCTATGTCCCTAGATTCTCCCACAATAATACTAGCAAGAAAATCTCTAAATTCAGATTTGTGGGGATCATTAATATTACCCCACTGCGGAAGTTTGCAAGCAGTTGTAAAATCCTCTAAGTCCATGGTATAAGATGTATCATAGATATCAAATAGGACACTCGGAGAATTACGTGTACATTTCTATTTAAACCTTCGCACAAATGAATCAGTCAATTGATAGTACTGAGGAGTGAGGACACATATCTTGTAAGAAGTCCTCCAGATCGACATTATGCACAAATTCCTCCTTAAAGCCTTCTTCGACCATAAAATCATTGGATGGACACTCACAAACTCGTACTTATGCGTCCCTCGGTAGTTCATTGTCTTGCTCACGTATAGCAATCCTGGGTCCTTTCTTTACTGAGGAACCACCTTGGTACATTCTCCTAGACATATTTCTGAAAATTTCTGAAATTTTAGTAATTTCAAAATAAAAGTGAATAAAACTAAACAAGATTGGTAGCAACTACTCCTACAAATGCCTAGAGCCTATATAATGCATTAGAATTACTTGGGACCTCATAAATTTGACATGCAAGCTCAAGAACAGGGTCACCTATGCAGTAAAAGTTTGCAATGAAAAAAGCACTAGAACAAAAACTAATTGGACCAATGGAGGAGTCACATACCAAGCAACAATCTCCCAAAGCAGTTTTGTGAATGGAGCTTTGAGCAAGGAGATCGAAAATCGCAGCAAAATGAGCTAGAACTCGTGCTTGAGCTGGATGGGGTTTTTTTTGGGAAGAAGATAGAGTGTGTGGGTGCTGGCATAAGTGGAGGGGGGCCACCGTAGGCCCACGAGACAGGGGGGCGCGCCCAAGGGGTGTGGGCGCGCCCTCCACCCTCGTGGCCTGGTGCTTGTCCCTCCTGTAGTGATTTCAGTGCCTAAAATCCTCAAATATTCCATAAAAAATCATACTAAATTTGCAGGGCATTTGGAGCACTTTTATTTTCGGGATATTTTTTTAATGCACGGATAATTCACAAAACAGATGGATAATACTATTTTTGCTTTATTTATGCTAAATAACAGAAAGTAAAAAGAGGGTACATAAGGTTGTGCCTTCTAGTTTCATCCATCTCATGATCATCAAAATGAATCCACTAACAAGGTTGATCAAGTCTTCTTAAAACAAACTCATTCCGAATAACATGGAACCAGAGAAATTTTGAATAACACTAAGTTACCTCAACGGGGATATGAACATCCCCAACAATAAGAATATCATACTTTTTCTTGATAGTAGGGAGAGGAAATTCAAAACCTCCAATAATGATAGTTGGAACTTTTCCAATAGAATTGATGCTATGAACTTGAGATTTTTTCCTCGGAAAGTGTACCGTATGCTCACTACCATTAACATGAAAAGTGACATTGCCTTTGTTGCAATCAATAACAGCCCCTGCAGTATTCAAAAAGGGTCTACCAAGGATAATCAACATACTATTGTCCTCGGGAATATCAAGAATAACAAAGTCCGTTAAGATAGTGACATTTGAAACCACAACAGGCACATCCTCACAAATACCGACAGGTATGGTAGTTGATTTATCAGCCATTTGCAAAGATATTTCAGTAGGTGTCAACTTGCTCAATTCAAGTCTATGATACAAAGAAAGAGGCATAACACTAACACCGGCTCCAAGATCACATAAAGCAGTTCTAACATAATTTCTTTTAATGGAGCATGGTATAGTTGGTACCCCTGGATCTCCAAGTTTCTTTGGTATTCCACCCTTAAAAGTGTAATTAGCAAGCATGGTGGAAATTTCAGCTTCCAGTTGTTGGAAATATGCCCTAGAGGCAATAATAAATTGATTATTATTATATTTCCTTGTTCATGATAATCGTTTATTATCCATGCTATAATTGTATTGATAGGAAACTCATATACATGTGTGGATACATAGACAACACCATGTCCCTAGTAAGCCTCTAGTTGACTAGCTCATTGATCAATAGATGGTTACGGTTTCCTGACCATGGACATTGGATGTCATTGATAACGGGATCACATCATTAGGAGAATGATGTGATGGACAAGACCCAATCCTAAGCCTAGCACAAGATCATGTAGTTCGTATGCTAAAGCTTTTCTAATGTCAAGTATCTTTTCCTTAGACCATGAGATTGTGCAACTCCCGGATACCGTAGGAATGCTTTGGGTGTACCAAACGTCACAACGTAACTGGGTGGCTATAAAGGTGCATTACAGGTATCTCCGAAAGTGTCTGTTGGGTTGGCACGAATCGAGACTGGGATTTGTCACTCCGTGTAAACGGAGAGGTATCTCTAGGCCCACTCGGTAGGACATCATAATAATGTGCACAATGTGATCAAGGAGTTGATCACGGGATGATGTGTTATGGAACGAGTAAAGAGACTTGCCGGTAACGAGATTGAACAAGGTATCGGGATACCGACGATCGAATCTCGAGCAAGTATCGTACCGATAGACAAAGGGAATTGTATACGGGATTGATTAAGTCCTTGACATCGTGGTTCATCCGATGAGATCATCGTGGAACATGTGGGAGCCAACATGGGTATCCAGATCCCGCTGTTGGTTATTGACCGGAGAACGTCTCGGTCATGTCTGCATGTCTCCCGAACCCGTAGGGTCTACACAATTAAGGTTCGATGACGCTAGGGTTATAAAGGAAGTTTGTATGTGGTTACCGAATGTTGTTCGGAGTCCCGGATGAGATCCCGGACGTCACGAGGAGTTCCGGAATGGTCCGGAGGTAAAGATTTATATATAAGAAGTCCTGTTTCGGCCATCGGGACAAGTTTCGGGGTCATCGGTATTGTACCGGGACCACCGGAAGGGTCCCGGGGGCCCACCGGGTGGGGCCACCTGCCCCGGGGGCCACATGGGCTGTAGGGGGTGCGCCTTGGCCTATATGGGCCAAGGGCACCAGCCCCAAGAGGCCCATGCGCCAAGGAAACTTGGGGAGGGAAGAGTCCTCAAAGGGGAAGGCACCTCCGAGGTGCCTTGGGGAGGATGGACTCCTCCCCCCCTCTTGGCCGCACCCCTTCCTTGGAGGAAGGGGCAAGGCTGCGCCTCCCCCCTCTCCCTTGCCCCTATATATAGTGGGGAAAAGGAGGAGCAACCATACCTGAGCCCCTGGCGCCTCCCTCCCTCCCGTGACACCTCCTCCTCTCCCGTAGGTGCTTGGCGAAGCCCTGCAGGATTGCCACGCTCCTCCATCACCACCACGCCGTTGTGCTGCTGCTGGATGGAGTCTTCCTCAACCTCTCCCTCTCTCCTTGCTGGATCAAAGCGTGGGAGACATCGTCGAGCTGTACGTGTGTTGAACGCGGAGGTGCCGTCCGTTCGGCACTAGGATCATCGGTGATTTGGATCACGACGAGTACGACTCCATCAACCCCGTTCTCTTGAACGCTTCCGCTTAGCGATCTACAAGGGTATGTAGATGCACTCTCCTTCCCCTCGTTGCTGGTTTCTCCATAGATAGATCTTGGTGATACGTAGGAAAATTTTGAATTTCTACTACGTTCCCCAACAGTGGCATCATGAGCTAGGTCTATGCGTAGTTTCTATGCACGAGTAGAACACAAAGTAGTTGTGAGCGTTGATTTTGTTCAATATGCTTGCCATTACTAGTCTTATCTTGATTCGGCGGCATCGTGGGATGAAGCGGCCCGGAGCGACCTTACACGTACTCTTACGTGAGACAGGTTCCACCGACTGACATGCACTAGTTGCATAAGGTGGCTAGCGGGTGTCTGTCTCTCCTACTTTAGTCGGATCGGATTCGATGAAAAGGGTCCTTATGAAGGGTAAATAGCAATTGGCATATCACGTTGTGGTCTTTGCGTAGGTAAGAAACGTTCTTGCTAGAAACCCATAGCAGCCACGTAAAACATGCAAACAACAATTAGAGGACGTCTAACTTGTTTTTGCAGGGTATGCCTTGTGATGTGATATGGCCAAAGGATGTGATGAATGATATATGTGATGTATGAGATTGATCATGTTCTTGTAATAGGAATCACGACTTGCATGTCGATGAGTATGACAACCGGCAGGAGCCATAGGAGTTGTCTTAATTTATTGTATGACCTGCGTGTCATTAAACAACGCCATGTAATTACTTTACTTTATTGCTAACCGGTAGCCATAGTAGTAGAAGTAATAGTTGGCGAGACAACTTCATGAAGACACAATGATGGAGATCATGATGATGGAGATCATGGTGTCATGCCGGTGACGATGATGATCATGGAGCCCCGAAGATGGAGATCAAAAGGAGCAAAGTGATGATGGCCATATCATGTCACTATTTGATTGCATGTGATGTTTATCATGTTTATACATCTTATTTTCTTAGAACGACGGTAGTAAATAAGATGATCCCTTACAACAATTTCAAGAAGTGTTCTCCCCTAACTGTGCACCGTTGCGACAGTTCGTGTTTCGAAGCACCACGTGATGATCGGGTGTTAGATTCTAACGTTCACATACAACGGGTGTAAGACAGATTTACACATGCAAACACTTAGGGTTAACTTGACGAGCCTAGCATGTACAGACATGGCCTCGGAACACAGAAGACCGAAAGGTCGAGCATGAGTCGTATAGAAGATACGATCAACATGAAGATGTTCACCGATGATGACTAGTCCGTCTCACGTGATGATCGGACACGGCCTAGTTGACTCAGATCATGTAATCACTTAGATGACTAGAGGGATGTCTATCTGAGTGGGAGTTCATAAGATGAACTTAATTATCCTGAACATAGTCAAAAGGATTTTGCAAATTATGTCGTAGCTCACGCTATAGTTCTACTGTTTAGATATGTTCCTAGAGAAAAATTTAGTTGAAAGTTGATAGTAGCAATTATGCGGACTAGGTCCGTAAACTGAGGATTGTCCTCATTCCTTCATAGAAGGCTTATGTCCTTAATGCACCGCTCAGTGTGCTGAACCTCGAACGTTGTCTATGGATGTTGCGAACATCTGACATACACATTTTGATAACTACATGATAGTTCAGTTAAATGGTTTAGAATTGAGGCACCAAAGATGTTTTTGAAACGTCACGAAACATATGAGATGTTTCGAGGGCTGAAATTGGGATTTCAGGCTCGTGCCCACGTCAAGAGGTATAAGACCTCCGACGATTTTCTTAGCCTGCAAACTAAGGAGAAAAGCTCAATTGTTGTGCTTGTGCTCAGATTGTCTGAGTACAACAATCGCTTGAATCGAGTGGGAGTTGATCTTCCAGATGAGATAGTGATGTTTCTCCAAAGTCATTACCACCAAGCTGCTAGAGCTTCGTGATGAACTATAATGTATCGGGGACATATATGATGATCCTTGAGATATTCGCGATGTTTGACACCACAAAAGTAGAAATCAAGAAGGAGCATCAATTGTTGATGGTTGGTGAAACCACTAGTTTCAAGAAGGGCAAGGGCAAGAAGGGATACTTCATGAAACGGCAATTCAGCTGCTGCTCTAGTGAAGAAACCCAAGGTTGAACCCAAACCCGAGACTAAGTGCTTCTGTAATAAGGGGAACAGCCACTGGAGCAGAATTACCCTAGATACTTGGTAGATGAGAAGGCTGGTCGATAGAAGTATATTGGATATACATTGTGTTGATGTGTACTTTACTAGTACTCCTACTAGCACCAGGGTATTAGATACCGGTTTGGTTGCTAAGTGTTAGTAACTCGAAATAAAAGCTACGGAATAAACGGAGACTAGCTAAAGGTGAGATGACGGTATATGTTGGAAGTATTTCCAAGGTTGATCAAATATCGCACGCTCCCTCTACCATCGAGATTGGTGTTTGCGTTGAGCATAGACATGATTGGATTACGTCTATCGCAATACGGTTATTCATTTAAGGAGAATAATGGTTACTCTGTTTATTTGAATAATACCTTCAATGGTCTTGCACCTAAAACGAATGGTTTATTGAATCTCGATCGTAGTGATACACATGTTCATGCCAAAAGATAGTAATGATGGTACCACCTACTTGTGGCACCGCCACGTAAGTCATATCGGTATAAAATGCATGAAGAAGCTCCATGTTGATGGATCTTTGGGCTCACTCATTTTTGAAAGGTTTGAGACATGCGAACCATGTCTATTGGTGTATATGCATGAAGAAACTCCATGCAAATGGACCGTTTGAACTCACTTGATCTTGAATCACTTGAGACATGCAAATCATACCACATGGGCAAGATGACTGAAATCCTCGGTTTCAGTAAAATGGAACTGGAAAGCAACTTGTTGGAAGTAATACATTTTGATGTGTGCAGTCCAATGAGTGCTGAGGCGTGTAGTGGATATCGTTATGTTCTTACTTCACAGATGATTTGAGTAGATGTTGAGAATATTTACTTGATGAATCACGAGTCTGAATTATTGAAAGGTTCAAGTAATTTCAGGGTGAAGTTTAAAGATCGTCATGACAAGAGGATAAAAGATTTATGATATGATCATAGAGATGAATATCTGAATTACGAGTTTGGCACAGAATTAAGACATTGTGGAAATTGTTTCACAACTAAAACAGCCTGGAACACCATAGTGTGATGGTGTGTCCGAACATCATAACTGCACCCTATTGGATATGATGCATACCATGATGTCTCTTATCGAATTACCATGATAGTTTATGGGTTAGGCATTAGAGACAACCACATTCACTTTAAATAGGGCACCACGTAATTCCGATGAGATGACACCGTATGAACTATGGTTTAGAGAAACCTAAGCTGTCATTTCTTAAAGGTTTGGGGCTGCGACGCTTATGTGAAAAAGTTTCAGGCTGATAAGCTCGAACCCAAAGCGGATAAATGCATCTTCATATGACACCCAAAAACAGTTGGGTATACCTCCTGTCTTAGATCTGAAAGCAATAAGGGATTGTTTCTAGAATCGGGTCCTTTCTCGAGGAAAAGTTTCTCTCGAAAGAATTGAGTGGGAGGATGTGGAGACTTGATGAGGTTATTAAACCGTCTCTTCAACTAGTGTGTGGCAGGGCACAGGAAGTTGTTCCTGTGGCACCTGCACCAATTGAAGTGGAAGCTTATGATATTGATCATGAAACTTCGGATCAAGTCACTACCAAACCTCGTGGGATGACAAGGATGCATACTACTTCAGAGTGGTACGTAATCCTGTCTTGGAAGTCATGTTGCTAGACAACAATGAACCTGCGAGCTATGGAGAAGCGATGGTGGGCCCAAATTCCGACAAATGGTTAGAAGCCATAAAATCCGAGATAGGATCCATGTATGAAAACAAAGTGTAGACTTTGGAAGAACTACTTGATGGTCGTAAGGCTATTAGGTACATATGGATTTTGAAAGGAAGATGGACAATGATGGTAAGTATCACCATTAAGAAAGCTCGACTTGTCGTTAAGATGTTTTCCGACAAGTTCAAGGAGTTGACTACGATGAGACTTTCTCACTCGTAGCGATGCTAAGAGTCTATTGGAATTATATTAGCGATTACTGCATTATTTATGAAATCTTGCAGATAAGATGTCAAAACATTGTTTCCTCGACGATTTTCTTGAGGAAAGGTTGTATGTGATACAACCGGAAGGTTTTGTCAATCCTGAAAGATGCTAATAAGTATGCAAAGCTCCAGTAATCCTTCTAAGGACTGGAGTAAGCATCTCAGAGTTGGAATGTATGCTTTGATAAGATGATCAAAGTTTTGGGTGTATACAGAGTTTATGAGAAACTTGTATTTCCAAAGAAGTGAGTGGGAGCACTATAGAATTTCTGATGAATATATGTTGTTGACATATTGTGGATCAGAAATGATGTAGAATTTCTGGAAAGCATGTAGGGTTATTTGGAAAGTGTTTTTTCAATGGAAAGCCTGGATTAAGCTACTTGAACATTGAGCATCAAGATCTATAAGGATAGATCAAAACGCTTAATGGTACTTTCAAATGAGCAGATACCTTGACATGATCTTGAAGGTGTTCAAGATGGACCAGTCAAAGAAGGAGTTCTTGCCTGAGTGGTAAGGTATGAAGTTAAGACTTAAAGCTCGACCACGGCAGAATAGAGAGAAAGGACGAAGGTCGTCCCCTATGCTTAAGACATAGGCTCTACAGTATGTTGTGTTGTGTACCGCACCTGAAGTGTGCCTTGCCATGAGTTAGTCAAGGGGTACAAGAGTGATCCAAGAATGGATCACAGGACAGTGGTCAAAGTTATCCTTAGTAACTAGTGGACTAAGGAATTTTCTCGATTATGGAGGTGGTAAAAGAGTTCGTCGTAAAGGGTTACGTCGATGCAAGCTTAACACCTATCCGGATAGCTCTGAGTGGAGATACCGGATACGTATAATGGAGCAACAATTTAGAATAGCTCCAAGTAGAACAGTTATTTGGAATAGCTCCAAATAGAACATGGTAGCTACATCTAGGAGATGACATAGAGATTTGTAAAGCACACACGGATCTGAAAGGTTCAGACCCGTTGACTATAACATCTCTCACAAGCATAACATGATCAAACCCAGAACTCATCGAGTGTTAATCACATGGTAATGTGAACTAGATTATTGACTCTAGTAAACTCTTTGGGTGTTAGTCACATGGGGATGTGACCTTGAGTGTTAATCACATATCAATGTGAACTGGATTATTGACTCTAGTGCAAGTGGGAGACTATTGGAAATATGCCCTAGAGGCAATAATAAATTGATTATTATTATATTTCCTTGTTCATGATAATCGTTTATTATCCATGCTATAATTGTATTGATAGGAAACTCAGATACATGTGTGGATACATAGACAACACCATGTCCCTAGTAAGCCTCTAGTTGACTAGCTCGTTGATCAATAGATGGTTACGGTTTCCTGACCATGGACATTGGATGTCATTGATAACGGGATCACATCATTAGGAGAATGATGTGATGGACAAGACCCAATCCTAAGCCTAGCACAAGATCATGTAGTTCGTATGCTAAAGCTTTTCTAATGTCAAGTATCTTTTCCTTAGACCATGAGATTGTGCAACTCCCGGATACCGTAGGAATGCTTTGGGTGTACCAAACGTCACAACGTAACTGGGTGGCTATAAAGGTGCATTACAGGTATCTCCGAAAGTGTCTGTTGGGTTGGCACGAATCGAGACTGGGATTTGTCACTCCGTGTAAACGGAGAGGTATCTCTGGGCCCACTCGGTAGGACATCATAATAATGTGCACAATGTGATCAAGGAGTTGATCACGGGATGATGTGTTACGGAACGAGTAAAGAGACTTGCCGGTAACGAGATTGAACAAGGTATCGGGATACCGACGATCGAATCTCGAGCAAGTATCGTACCGATAGACAAAGGGAATTGTATACGGGATTGATTAAGTCCTTGACATCGTGGTTCATCCGATGAGATCATCGTGGAACATGTGGGAGCCAACATGGGTATCCAGATCCCGCTGTTGGTTATTGACCGGAGAACGTCTCGGTCATGTCTGCATGTCTCCCGAACCCGTAGGGTCTACACACTTAAGGTTCGATGACGCTAGGGTTATAAAGGAAGTTTGTATGTGGTTACCGAATGTTGTTTGGAGTCCCGGATGAGATCCCGGACGTCACGAGGAGTTCCGGAATGGTCCGGAGGTAAAGATTTATATATAGGAAGTCCTGTTTCGGCCATCGGGACAAGTTTCGGGGTCATCGGTATTGTACCGGGACCACCGGAAGGGTCCCGGGGGCCCACCGGGTGGGGCCACCTGCCCCGGGGGCCACATGGGCTGTAGGTGGTGCGCCTTGGCCTATATGGGCCAAGGGCACCAGCCCCAAGAGGCCCATGCGCCAGGGAAACTTGGGGAGGGAAGAGTCCTCAAAGGGGAAGGCACCTCCGAGGTGCCTTGGGGAGGATGGACTCCTCCCCCCCTCTTGGCCGCACCCCTTCCTTGGAGGAAGGGGCAAGGCTGCGCCTCCCCCCTCTCCCTTGCCCCTATATATAGTGGGGAAAAGGAGGAGCAACCATACCTGAGCCCCTGGCGCCTCCCTCCCTCCCGTGACACCTCCTCCTCTCCCGTAGGTGCTTGGCGAAGCCCTGCAGGATTGCCACGCTCCTCCATCACCACCACGCCGTTGTGCTGCTGCTGGATGGAGTCTTCCTCAACCTCTCCCTCTCTCCTTGCTGGATCAAGGCGTGGGAGACATCGTCGAGCTGTACGTGTGTTGAACGCGGAGGTGCCGTCCGTTCGGCACTAGGATCATGGGTGATTTGGATCACGACGAGACGACTCCATCAACCCCGTTCTCTTGAACGCTTCCGCTTAGCGATCTACAAGGGTATGTAGATGCACTCTCCTTCCCCTCGTTGCTGGTTTCTCCATAGATAGATCTTGGTGATACGTAGGAAAATTTTGAATTTCTGCTACGTTCCCCAACACCGGTATCTTTCTTTTGTTTGTAATGATATCCTTCATATACTTAGCATAAGGATTTACTTTAAGCATATCAGTTAAGCGCATACGTAAGAATATAGGTCTAATCATTTCAGCAAAGCGCTCAAAATCCTCATCATCCTTTGTCTTGGATGGTTTAGGAGGAAAGGGCATGGGTTTCTGAACCCATGGTTCTCTTTCTCTACCGTGCTTCCTAGCAACAAAATCTCTCTTATCATAACGTTGATTCTTTGATTGTGGGTTATCAAGATCAACACCAGGTTCAACTTCTACTTCATTATTTTTGCTAGGTTGAGCATCAACATGAACATTATCATTAACATTATCACTAGGTTCATGTTCATCACCTGATTGTGTTTCAGCATCAGAAATAGAAATATCATTGGGATTCTTAGGTGTGTCTACAACAGGTTCACTAGAAGCATGCAAAGTCCTATCATTTTTATTTTTCCTCTTTTTAGAAGAACTAGGTGCCTCTAAATTATTTCTCTGAGAATCTTGCTTGATTCTCTTAGGGTGGCCTTCAGGATACAAAGGTTCCTGAGTCATTCTACCAGTTCTAGTAGCCACTCTAACAGCAAAGTCAGGTTTATTATTTAATTCATCAAGCAAATCATTTTGAGCTTTAAGTACTTGCTCAGCTTGAGTAGCAACCATAGAAGCATATTTGCTAATGAGTTTAAGTTCACCTTTAACTCTAGCCATATAATCACTCAAGCATCCTATCTCGAAAGCATTGTTCTTTAATTCTCTACCAACATAAGCATTAAAACTTTCTTGTCTAGCCATAAAGTCATCAAATTCATCTAAGCATGGGCTATGAATTTTAGTAGAGGGGATTTCAACTTTATCTTATCCATAGAGAGAATTTACCTTTACTACCTGTGTCGGGTTATCAAGACAATGTGGTTCTTTGACAGGTGGTATATGAAGACCATGTATTTCTTCAATAGGTGGTAAATTCTTTACATCTTCAACTTTTATACCTTTTTCTTTCATTGATTTCTTTGCCTCTTGCATATCTTCGGGACTGAGAAATAGAACACCTCTCTTCTTAGGAGTTGGTTTAGGAATAGGCTCAGGAGTTGGCTCAATTGGTTCAGGAATTGCCTCAGGAATTGGCTCAGTGAGAGTCCAATTATTTTCATTAGTCAACATATTATTCAATAGTAATTCAGCTTCGTCGACTGTTCTTTCCCTGAAAACACAACCAGCACAACTATCCAAGTAGTCCTTGGAAGCATCGGTTAGTCCATTATAAAAGATATCAAGTATTTCATTTTTCTTAAGAGGATGATCAGGAAAAGCATTAAGTAATCGGAGAAGCCTCCCCCAAGCTTGTGGGAGACTCTCTTCTTTGATTTGCACAAAATTATATATTTCCCGCAAGGCAGCTTGTTTCTTATGAGCAGGGAAATATTTAGCAGAGAAGTAATAAATCATATCCTGGGGACTACGCACAGAACCAGGATCAAGAGAATTAAACCAAGTCTTAGCATCACCCTTTAATGAGAATGGAAATATCTTAAGGATATAATAATAGCGGTACTTCTCATCATTAGTAAACAGGGTGGCTATATCATTTAACTTGGTAAGATGTGCCACAGTAGTTTCAGATTCAAGGCCATAAAAAGGATCAGATTCAACCAAAGTAATAATCTCATGATCAACAGATAATTCATAATCCATATCAGTAACACAAATAGGTGAAGTAGCAAAAGCAGGGTCAGGTTTCATTCTAGCATTAAGAGACTGCTGCTTCCATTTAGCTAATAACTTTTTAAGATCATATCTATCCTTACAAGCAAAGATAGCTCTAGCAGCTTCCTCTTCAATAACATAACCCTCAGGAACAACAGGTAATTCATAATCAGGGGGAGAACTTTCATCATCACTATCGTCAATAATAGCATCTTCAATAATTTCATTCTCTCTAAACCTAGCAAGTTGTTCATCAAGAAATTCAGCTAATGGCAAAGTGGTATCACGCACAGAAGTAGTTTCATCATAAGTATTATGCATAGCATAAGTGGCATCATCAATAACATGCGACATATCAGAATTCATAGCAGTAGCAGCTTACTAATAACAGAAGGAGAATCTAGTGCAGAGCTAGATGGCAGTTCCTTACCTCCCCTCGTAGTTGAGGGCAAAATCTTCATTCTTTCGTCTTTCAAGTTCCTCATAGTGATCAACAGATATAAATCCCAAGTGACTCAAAGAATAGAGCTATGCTCCCCGACAATGGCGCCATAAATTAGTCTTGATAACCCACAAGTGTAGGGGATCGCAACAGCTTTTGAGGGTAAAGTATTCAACCCAAATTTATTGATTCGACACAAGGGGAGCCAAAGAATATTATTGAGTATTAGTAGTTGAGCTGTCAATTCGACCACACCTGGATAACTTAGTATCTGCAGCAAAGTATTTAGTAGCAAAGTAGTATGATAATAAAGGTAACAGTGGCAAAAGTAAAGATAACAGTTTTGTAGTAATTGTAACAGTAGCAACGGAAAAGTAAATAAGAAAAACACAAGATGTGAAAAGCTCGTAGGCATTGGATCAGTGATGGATAATTATGTCGGATGCGATTCCTCATGTAATATCTATAACATAGGGTGACACAGAACTAGCTCCAGTTCATCAATGTAATGTAGGCATGTATTCCGAATATAGTCATACATGCTTATGGAAAAGAACTTGCATGACATCTTTTGTCCTACCCTCCCGTGGCAGCGGGTGCTACGTCTTGAGCTTGCATTGGTTTTCCTTAAAGAGGAAAGGGTGATGCAGCAATAGTAGCGTAAGTATTTCCCTCAGTTTTTGAGAACCAAGGTATCAATCCAGTAGGAGGCTCCTCAAAAGTCCCACGCACCTACACAAACAAACAAAGAACTCGCAACCAACACAATAAAGGGGTTGTCAATCCCTTCACATCCACTTGCGAAAGTGAGATCTGATAGAGATAGTATGATAAGATAAATATAATTTTGGTATTTTATAATATAGATGCAAAAAGTAAAGATGAAAATAAAAGTAGATTGAAAGCTTATATGATAAAAGATAGACCCGGGGGCCATAGGTTTCACTAGTGGCTTCGCTCAAGATAGCATAAGTATTACGGTGGGTGAAAAAATTACTGTCGAGCAATTGATAGAAAAGCGAATAATTATGAGATTATCTAGGCATGATCATGTATGTAGGCATCACGTCCGTGACAAGTAGACCGACTCCTGCCTGCATCTACTACTATTACTCCACACATCGACCTCTATCCAGCATGCATCTAGAGTATTAAGTTCATAAGAACAGAGTAACGCATTAAGAAAGATGACATGATGTAGAGGGACAAACTCAAGCAATATGATATAAACCCCATCTTTTTATCCTCGATGGCAGAAATACAATACGTGCCTTGCAACCATTTCTGTCATTGGGTAAGGACACCGCAAGATTGAACCCAAAGTTAAGCACTTCTCCCATGGCAAGAAAGATCAATCTAGTAGGCCAAACCAAACTGATAATTCGAAGAGACTTGCAAAGATAACTCAATCATACATAAAAGAATTCAGAGAAGATTCAAACATTTATCATAGATAAACTTGATCATAAACCCACAATTCATCGGATCTCGACAAACACACCGCAGAAAGAGTTTACATCGAATAGATCTCCACAAGAGAGGGGGAGAACATTGTATTGAGATCCAAAAAGAGAGAAGAATCCATCTAGCTAATAACTATGGACCCGAAGGTCTGTGGTAAACTACTCACAACTCATCGGAGGGGCTATGGTGTTGATGTAGAAACCCTCCATGGTCGATTCCCCCTCCGGCAGAGCGCCGGCGAAGGCTCCAAGATGGGATCTCGCAGATATAGAAGGTTACAATGGTGGAAATTGTTTTTCGTTGGCTCTCTGGATGTTTTCGGGGTACATAGGTATATATAGGAGGAAGAAGTACGTCAGTGGCTGCTCGTGGGGCCCAAGAGACAGGGGGCGCGCTCAGGAGGGGTGGGCGCGCCCTCCTATCTCCTAGACGCCTCGATTGCTTCTTGACTTGCACTCCAAGTCCTCTGGATCACGTTCGTTCCAAAAATCATGCTCCCAAAGGTTTCATTCCGTTTGGACTCCGTTTGATATTCCTTTTCTTCGAAATACTGAAATAGGCAAAAAAAACAGCAATACGGGTTGGGCCTCCGGTTAGTAGGTTAGTCCCAACAATGATATAAATATGTAAAATAAAGCCCATAAACATCCAAAAGGGGTAATATAATAGCATGGAACAATCAAAAGTTATAGATACGTTGGAGACGTGTCAAGCATCCCCAAGCTTAATTCCTGCTCCTCCTCGAGTAGGTAAATGATAAAAACAGAATTTTTGATGTGGAATGCTACCTAGCATAATTCTCAAGGTAATTTTCTTTATTGTGGCATGAATGTTCAGATCCAAATGATTCAAAATAAAAGTTCATATTGACAAAAGAAATAGTAATACTTCAAGCATACTAATCAAAGCAATCATGTCTTCTCAAAATAACATGGCTAAAGAAAGTTCATCCCTACAAAATCATATAGTTAGGCTATGCTTCATTTTCGTCACACAAATATGTTCCCAAATTCTACACCCCGGATAACAAGCCAAGCAATTGTTTCGTACTTAAATAATCTCAAACTTTTTCAACCTTCACGCAATACATGACCGTGAGCCATCGATATAGCACTATGGGTGGAATAGAATATGATGATGGGGATTGTGTGGAGAAGACAAAAAAGGAGAAAGTCTCGCATTGACGAGGATAATCAACGGGCTATGGAGATGCCCATCAATTGATGTCAACATGAGGAGTAGGGATTGCCATGCAACAGATGCCCTAGAGCTATAAATGAATGCTCAACAAAAGAAAACTAGTGGGTGTGCATCCAACTTGCTTGCTCACGAAGACCTAGGGCATTTGAGGAAGCCCATCGTAGGAATATACAAGCCAAGTTCTATAATGAAAAATTCCCACTAGTATACGAAAGTGACAACCTATGAGACTCACTATATGAAAAACATGGTGCTACTTTGAAGCACAATATATGAGACTCACTACATGAAGAACATGGTGCTACTTTGAAGCACAATAAATGAGACTCGATATATGAAGGACATGGTGCTACTTTGAAGCACAAGTGCGGAAAAAGAGATAGTAACATTGCCCCCTTTTATTTATTTTTCTTTTTTTTCTTTTTTTCTTTTCTTCTTTTTTTTTCTTTTCTATTTTTTCTTTGGCCTTTCTTTTTTTCTCTTTTTGGCCTTTCTTTTTTTCTCTTTTTGGCCTTTCTTTTTTTTCTTTGGGACAATGCTCTAATAATGATGATCATCACACTTTCATTGATTACAACGCATGAATTACAAATCGAAACTAGAACAAGATATGACTCTATATGAATGCCTCCGGTGGTGTACCGGGATGGTGCAATGAATCAAGAGTGACATGTATGAAAAATTATGCATGGTGGCTTTGCCACAAATACGATGTCAACTACATGATCATGTAATGGCAATATGACAAAAGTAATGTATGTCACGATGATGATGAACGGAACGGTGGAAAGTTGCATGGCAATATATCTCGGAATGGCTATGGAAATGCCATAATAGGTAGGTATGGTGGCTGTTTTGAGGAAGATATAAGGAGGTTTATGTGTGATAGAGCGTATCATATCATGGGGTTTGGATGCACCGACGAAGTTTGCACCAACTCTCAAGGTGAGAAAGGGCAATGCACGGTACCGAAGAGGCTAGCAATGGTGGAAAGGTAAAGGTGCGTATAATCCATGGAATCAACATTAGTCATAAGAACTCATATACTTATTACAAAAATTTAGAAGTCATCAAAAATCAAGCACTACGCGCATGCTCCTAGAGGGATAGATTGGTAGGAAAAGACCATCGCTCGTCCCCGACGGCCACTCATAAGGATGCACAAGCCAGGTACACTTCATGTTTCAAATTTGTTACACAACTTTAACCATACATGCATGCTACGAGACTTGCTAACTTCAACGCAAGCATTATTTAAATTCATTATAACCCAACTAGCATTAATTTAATATCATTACCTCCATATCTCAAAACAATTATCAAGTATCAAATTGATCATAGCATCCAATTCACTTCCTATGATAATTTTTATTATACCCAACTTAGATGCCTACCATTCTAGGACCAATTTATAACCATAGCAAATACCATGCTGTTCTAAAAGACTCTCAAAATAATATAATTGAATCATAAGAGACTAGCAATTTCTACAAAATTAAGCCACCGTCGTGCTCTAAAATATATAAGTGAAGCACTAGACCAAAACTATCAAGCTCAAAAGATATAAGTGAAGCACATAGAGTATTCTAATAAATTCAATCAAGTAGGCTTCTCCCAAAAGGTGTGTACAGCAAGGATGATTGTGGTAAACTAAAAAGCAAATACTAATATCATGCACGACGCTCCAAGGAAAACACATATCATGTGGCGAACAAAAATATAGCTCCAAGTAAAGTTACCAATGAACGAAGACAAAAGAGGGGATGCCTTCCCGGGACATCCCCAAGGTTAGGCTTTTGGCTATTCTTGAATATCTTGGGGTGCCATGGTCATCCCTAAGCTTAGGCTTTTGCCACTCCTTATTCCATAGTCCATCAAAGCTTTACCCAAAACTTGAAAACTTCACAACACAAAACTCAACAGGAAATCTTATAAGCTCCATTAGTGAAAGAAAACAAAACCACCACATAAGGTACTGTAATGAACTCATTCTTTATTTATTTTGGTGTTAAACCTACTGTATTCCAAGTTCTTATGGTTCATACCACTTAATACTAGACATAGATGCATCAAAATAAGCAAACAACACACGAAAAAACAGAATCTGTCAAAAACAAAACAGTTTGTAGCAATCTGTAACTAACGCAAACTTCTGGAACTCTAAAATTCCTAAAACATTAGGAAGTCCTGGAAATTTTGTCTATTGATCGGCAGCAAAAAGAATCAACGCAAAAGCTCATTTCTGTGATTTAACAAAACTAATTGCGTGCGCCCAAAGTTTCTGTTTTTCAGCAGAATCAAATTAACTATCACCATATGTTATCCTATAGGTTCTACTTGGCACAAACACTAATTAAAACATAAAAATACATCTAAACAGAAGGTAGATGCAAAATTTATTACTAAACAGAAACAAAAACAAAAAACACAAATAAAATTGGGTTGCCTCCCAACTAGTTCTATCGTTTAACGCCCCTAGCTAGGCATAAAAGCGAAGATAGATCTAAGTAGTGCCATCTTTGGCACTCAATTCCTCAATAGAGCACTTGTGATCTTTAATTATAATCTTTATAGTGGGTTCCCACTCATCATTAAGTTTTCTAGGTATAGAAACTTCCAAATTAAGTTTTTCATCATAAGATTGCATCAAGGCATCAACAATATGTTTGGTAAAAGCTTTATTTTGACTATAAGCATGAGGAGAATTAACAACGGATTGCAACAAGGAAATACAACCTTCTAAAGAGCAGTTATCATAATCAAATTCCTTTAAATCCAAGATAGTGGGTTCAATACTATTTAAAGTCATGACCTCTACAATCCCACTTTTACCAAATTTAGCATCAAGATCTAAAAACTCTGAATTCTTGGGACGCTTTATAAATAAAGTTGACTCATCTCTAGTCCCATTATTATCAAGATTCATATTGCAAAACAAAGATCTAATAGGAGACACATCAATAACTTTAAGATCTTCATCATCATTTTCATTGAAACTAGAAGAACAAGCCTTTACAAAGCAATCTTTCTTAGCACGCAATCTAGCGGTTCTTTCCTTGCACTTGTCAATGGAAATTCTAATTGCTTTGAGAGACTCATTGATATCATGATTAGGAGGATTAGATCTAAGTTTAAGAGAATCAACATCAAGCGAAAGTCTATCAACGTTCCTAGCCAAATCATCAACTTTGAGCAATTTTTCTTCAAGCAAGGCATTAAAATTCTTTTGAGAGATCATAAATTCGTTCACACTATTCTCAAAATCAGAGGGCATCTTATTAAAATTACCGTAAGAATTATTGTAGGAATTTCCATAATTATTAGAGGAATTACTAGGGAACGATCTAGAATTAAAGTTTCCTCTATAAGCATTGTTTCCAAAACTATTCCTACTAACAAAATTCACATCCATAGATTCATTATTATTCTCAATCAAAGTAGACAAAGGCATATCATTGGGATCAAAAGGAGAACTTTTAGTAGCAAATAATTTCATAAGTTCATCCATCTTTCCACTCAAAACATTAATTTCTTCTATAGCATGCACTTTTTTACTAGAAGATCTTTCGGTGTGCCATTGAGAATAATTAGCCATAATATTATCAAGAAGTTTTGTAGCATCTCCTAACGTGATTTCCATAAACGTGCCTCCCGCGGCCGAATCTAAAAGATTTCTAGACGCAAAGTTCAAACCGGCATAAAATTTTTGTATGATCATCCATAAATTCAAACCATGAGTAGGGCAATTGCGAATCATCAATTTCATTCTTTCCCAAGATTGGGCAACATGCTCATGATCAAGTTGTTTAAAATTCATAATATCGTTCCTAAGAGTGATAATCTTAGCGGGAGGAAAATACTTAGAGATAAAAGCATCTTTGCACTTGTTCCAAGAATCAATACTATTTTTATGCAAAGACGAAAACCAAACTTTAGCACGATCTCTAAGCGAAAACGGAAATAAATTCAATTTAACAATATCATTATCCATGTCTTTCTTCTTTTGCATATCACACAAATCAACAAAGTTGTTTAGATGAGTAGCGGCATCTTCACTAGGAAGGTCGGCGAATTGATCTTTCGTAACAAGATTCAGCAAAGCAGTATTGATTTCACAAGACTCAACATCATTAAGAGGAGCAATCGAAGTACTAAGGAAATCATTATTATTGGTATTGGAGAAATCACACAATTTGGTATTATCTTGCGCCATGGCAACAAGTAATCCAACACACAAGCAAACAGAAAAAGGCAAGCGAAAATGACAGGAGGAGATTGAGAAAGAGAGGGCAAATAGAACGGCAAGGGTGAAGTGGGGGAGAGGAAAACGAGACGCAAATGGCAAATAATGTAAATGCGAGGGAGATGACTTTGTGATGGGTACTTGGTATGTATTGACTTGAGCGAAGACCTCCCCAGCAACGGCGCCAGAAATCCTTCTTGCTACGTCTTGAGCTTGCGTTGGTTTTCCTTGAAGAGGAAAGGGTGATGCAGAAATAGTAGCGTAAGTATTTCCCTCAGTTTTTGAGAACCAATGTATCAATCCAGTAGGAGGCTCCTCAAAAGTCCCACGCGCTTACACAAACAAACAAAGAACTCGCAACCAACGCAATAAAGGGGTTGTCAATCCCTTCACGGCCACTTGCGAAAGCGAGATCTGATAGAGATAGTATGATAAGATAAATATATTTTTAGTATTTTATAATATAGATGCAAAAAGTAAAGATGCAAATAAAAGTAGATTGAAAGCTTATATGATAAAAGATAGACTCGAGGGCCATAGGCTTCACTAGTGGCCTCAAGATAGCATAAGTATTACAGTGGGTGAACAAATTACTGTTGAGCAATTGATAGAAAAGCGAATAATTATGAGATTATCTAGGCATGATCATGTATATAGGCATCACGTCCGTGACAAGTAGACCGACTCCTGCCTGCATCTACTACTATTACTCCACACATCGGCCGCTATCCACCATGCATCTAGAGTATTAAGTTCATAAGAACAGAGTAACGCATTAAGAAAGATGACATGATGTGGAGGGATAAACTCAAGCAATATGATATAAACCTCATATGTTTATCCTCGATGGCAACAATACAATATGTGCACTACAGGAAACAGGAGATTTGCCGTCAGTACTGCTCTTTGCTGTCAGCATTTCATCGAGGCAGACGACAAAGAGACATTTTACCGACAACGGCTGACGGCAAAGAATGGATGATGGCAAATACATACTTTACCGTCTGCAAAAGCAACCACAGACGGCAAAGACACTTTGCCGTCTACACATTTTTTGTAGATGGCAAATCACATATTTTGTCGTCTGTAAATAAAACTGCAGACGGCAAAGTGTCTTTGCCGTCTGTGTTTTTTTGCAGACGGCAAAGTATGCTCTTTGTCGTCTGTAAATAAAATCGCAAACGGCAAAGAGAAAGCACAACCCACGGATCGATCTCGCGGATCGATGACGTGGTAGCAGATCCGCGGCCCACCCAGAAATCCCACCAATGGCCACACCACGATCTCTCTCGCGGCCCCACCACTCATGATGATCCATACCCACCACAAACCCCATCGCTCTGCCTTATCCTCTCACACACCTCTCTCTCTCATACCTGTCTCTCTTCGCGCAGGTATCGGCTCCCGCTTGCTCCACCAGCCCCTGCTGCGGCCGCGGCCGCCATTTCTGCCCCGGCCACTGCAGCCGCTCGCCTCACCAATCCCGGCCACAACTCCACCACTCATCACCCCGGCCGCCACTCGCTCCACCGGTCCCGGCCGCAGCTCCGCCACTCGCCGTCTGGCCGCCGCCGCGCCCCCTGCCTCCTCCCGTCTCTCCACCGGAGCCCGCCTCTGCCCGCTGTCTGCCTGCTGGAGCCCACCGCCGCCTGCGCGACCGGCCGGCGGCTGACACCGCCCACGTGTGCCCGCATCTGCCCGCCGAAGCCCACCTCCGCCTGCGCGACCGACCGGCGTCCACCTCTGCCCGGGCCCGATCGCCACTGCACGCCATCCACATCCGCTCGCGTCATCCGACTGCCAAAGCCCGCCTCCGCCTGTGCCACCGGCCACCGCCACCGCTTGGCCCCATCGGGTGCAGGACGCTGGGTGGCTCCATGGCCAGCGCGGCTGCCGACGGGCGCTTCCCCACGCCCGGTGCAGTCTACAGCAGGCGGCAGAGTTCCCAAGCCCTCTTTCTCCATAGCATCGATGTTGATGTTGATTTCTGTAAATTGATGTATAAAAAATGTTGTAGATGGGAATTTTTGATGGTCACGTGTTCCGCAAATCGATATAGTAATTTTGTTGTGTAAATCGATCTATAAAGAATGCCATGAAAAATATTTTATTGTTTAGTTGTCTACGAATTTTTTTAATTAAAAAAATCTTTGCCGTCTGTAGAGTAGTTTGGCTTACGGCAAAGATTGTGTTTTGGCTGACGGCGAAGATGTTTCTTTGTCATCTGTTACTGAGATTGGTTGACGGCAAAATCTTTCCTGTCTGCCCGATGAAAAGCTAACGGCAAAGTACCCTTTGCCGACTTTGTCTTTGCCGACACACTTTGCCGTCTGCTTGTTGATGGTAAAATCTTTGCCGTCTATTTTTTGGTCTTTGCCGTCTGTGAATCACAGACGGCAAATTACCTGATTCCTGTAGTGGTGCCTTGCAACCCTTTCTGTCACTGGGTAAGGACACCGCAAGATTGAACCCAAAGCTAAGTACTTCTCCCATGGCAAGAAAGATCAACCTAGTAGGCCAAACCAAACTGATAATTCGAAGAGACTTGCAAAGATAACTCAATCATACATAAAAGAATTCAGAGAAGATTCAAACATTTCTCATAGATAACCTTGATCATAAACCCACAATTCATCGGATCTCAACAAACACACCGCAAAAAGAGTTTACATCGAATAGATCTCCACAAGAGAGGGGGAGAACATTTATTGAGATCCAAAAAGAGAGAAGAAGCCATATAGCTAATAACTATGGACCCGAAGGTATGTGGTAAACTACTCACAACTCATCATAGGGGCTATGGTGTTGATGTAGAAGCCCTCCGTGGTCGATTCTCCCTCCGGCGGAGCGCCGGTGAAGGCTCCAAGATGGGATCTCGCGGATACAGAAGGTTACGGTGGTGGAAATTGTTTTTCGTTGGCTCTCTGGATGTTTTCGGGGTACGTAGGTATATATAGGTGGAAGAAGTATGTCGGTGGCCGCTCATGGGGCCCAGGAGACAGGGGGCACGCCCAGGAGGGGTGGGCGTGCCCTCCTATCTCCTGGCCGCCTTGATTGCTTCATGACTTGCACTCCAAGTCCTCTGGACCATGTTTGTTCCAAAAATCATGCTCCCAAAGATTTCATTCCGTTTGGACTCCGTTTGATATTCCTTTTCTTCGAAATACTGAAATAGGCAAAAAAACAGCAATACGGGTTGGGCCTCCGGTTAGTAGGTTAGTCCCAAAAATGATATCAATATGTAAACTAAAGCCCATAAACATCCAAAAGGGGTAATATAATAGCATGGAACAATAAAAAATTATAGATACGTTGGAGACGTATTAGCGGGGTCCTAGCGGAAACTAAGGGATATTAAGGCCTCCTTTTAATAGAGAACCGGACACAAAGCACTAACACATAGTGAATACATGAACTCCTCAAACTATGGTTATCACCGAGAAGTATCCCGATTATTGTCACTTCGGGGTTGTCGGATCATAACACATAATAGGTGACTATAGACTTGCAAGATAGGATCAAGGACACACATATATTCATGAAAACATAATAGGTTCAGATCTTAAATCATGGCACTCGGGCCCTAGTGACAAGCATTAAGCATAGCAAAGTCATAGCAACATCAATCTCAGAACATAGTGGATACTAGGGATCAAACCCTAACAAAACTAACTTGATTACATGGTAAATCTCATCCAACCTATCACCGTCCAGCAAGCCTACGATGGAATTACTCATGCACAGCGGTGAGCATCATGAAATTGGTGATGGAGGATGGTTGATGATGACGACGGCGACGGATCCTCCTCTCTGGAGCCCCGAACGGACTCTAGACCAGCCCTCCCGAGAGAGATTAGGGCTTGGCGGTGGCTCCGTATCGTAAAACGTGATGAAACTTTCTCTCTGATCTTTTCTCCCTGGAACGGAATATATGGAGTTGGAGTTGAGGTCGGTGGAGCGTCAGGGGGCCCACGAGACATGGTGTGGTCCCCCTAGTCTTGATTCTTTCGCCAGTATTTTTTATATTTTCTAGAACTTGCTTCCGTGGATTTTCAGGTCATTCCGAGAACTTTTGTTTTCTACCCATAAAACAACATCATAGCAGTTCTGCCGAAAAAAGCATGAGTCCAGGTTAGTTTCATTCAAATCATGCAAGTTAGAGTCCAAAACAAGGGCAAAAGTGTTTGGAAAAGTAGATACATTGGAGACGTATCAGCTGTCTGCTCTGAAGGGAATTGGCGAGCGCGTGGCGCGCATCGACGATCTGGACGCGAAGTTCGCAGAGCAAGTCCAGCGCCTGGATCGTTTCAAACCAAGGTAGATCTCTCGGTCACATCAATTGGGGAGATCCATCAGGAGCAAGTCCATGCAGCGCGCATAATTAAGGAATCGCACAACACTCAGGATATGGATCTGGATTGATTGGCACAACCTGGTGGCTTTGCAGCGTCTCTGACGGCAGCTCAAGCTGCGGCAACAACATCTTCAGCTGCCCAGGTGCCACCGCCGCTTCGTCGACCATTCGACCCGGGCAGAGCACCGCCATCACCGTGCCCTCCTGACGAACAAAACTCCAAGCGACCATGGATGCCGAAGATGGAGTTTCCACACTTCGACGGAGAGGTGAAAGTGCGTTATATTGACTAGAGGGTGGGTGAATAGGCGATTTTTATGAATTCTTCACTGAGGAATTTGCTGGTGAGGAAATTCCTAAATGAAGAACTACTTGCAGCGGAATAAGTACTCAGAAAGGAACATAACAGAACACAAGCATAGTCATCATGATGAAATGAAGACAAGCACAGAGTACAGAAAGCGTAAACACAGGATAACACAAGGAAGAAGACGGACAGACTGAAGAAATAGAACTGAGGAAATTGATAAAGTCTTCAGTCAATGTCTTCAAACAGATATGAACAGGCACACAACAACATACATGAGGAAATGAAAGAGTTGAGGAAATAGAACCAGTAAGCTCGGTGAAGACAATGATTTTCTAGACCAGTTCCAACTACTATCTCAGTTGTACATCTGGTTGGAGTGGCTGAGTATTTAAACTCGAGGACACCCAGTCCCGGACACATAGTCCTCACCGTATTATCCTTGACCTAAGGTCACACAGAGACCTCGCCCAAACACTCATTGTAAGTCTTCAGGTGACTTCCGAACCTTCACAAACTCGGTCACTTGGCGATCCACAATTCCTCTTGGATGCTCTAGACCTTGACGCCTAACCGTCTGGAAGAAGCATAGTCTTCAAAGGAAACAAGCGTCGGATCCACGTAGGATCAATCTCTTCAGTGATGCTCAATCACTTTGAGGTTTTGTAGGTTTGGGTTTGGGATTTCCTCACTTGATGATTTTCACTCAAAGTCCTCGGAGGATGGGTTGCTCTCAAATGACAAGTGTTAGTTTCTCTTCGAGCAGCCAACCAATTAGTGGTTGTAGGGGGCGGCTATTTATAGCCGGGGAGCAGCCTGACATGATAAGACATAAATGCCCTTGTCTGATGTGACCGTTAGGTGGGTAGATATTTTGGGACAGCTGGCACATAGCACAAGAACGGTCGGAATATTTGAGGTCCGAATTCCTCAGGGCTATCATGTTCCTCACTATGTAGGCAATTCACACTGGTGAATTCCTAACTCTTCAGTCAGAACAAATTCCTCAGAGACCATAAGAACTTCGTCTTTGTCACTGAAGAATATGACTGAACTGTACGAGATTTCCAATGGCTTCACTCGAAGGGATTGGTAGGTGTAGGATTTTGAGTTGAGCATCACATGGAAATTTTTCCTTAGTATTTCCTCGACCCCCTTTAATAGTACGGCTTTTCCTAAGACTCAAGAAAGAGAAAATGAAACAGTAGAAACAAAAGTCTTCATGCTTCATGTTCCTCGAATGATTACCAAGTCTTCAAGGTCACACCAATTTCTTCACTTTCAAAGTCTTCAGAAAGTCTTCAGAAATCCGAAGTCTTCAGTCGAAGAACTTCATTTTTAGGGGTCGACTTTCACTGTAAATATCAAACTCCTCATAGACTTATAGACCTGTGTACACTCACAAACGCATCAGTCCCTTAACCTATAAGTCTTCAATACGCCAAAATCACTAAGGGGCACTAGATGCACTTACAATCTCCCCCTTTTTGGTGATTGATGACAATATAGGTTAAGTTTTCAACGGGGATAAACATGTGAAGTGTAAATACTGATATTGAGGAATTTGATAACAAGATATAGAAGAACTCCCCCTGGAGATGTGCATAGTGAGGAATTTGCTTTTGAAGCAATGCACACTTGAAGAGTATAATCATGGAGATCTCCCCCTATATCTTGTAATTCATACATGCATTTGACATATAATATGAGGAATTTGAAATGCATGATGAAATATGGTGACTGATGTAATTCAGCATGCGTGCATTAACATTAATTAGGAATAAGCATGCAGAGGAACACAGCAAAAGTACCAGGTCACCATAGAGTTTAAGATTACAACTCGATCTAGCAAAGTCATCAGAAGAACGAGAGTTGTAACTTAGCAAAGAACGCCCATATAAGATAGACCCGCTTGAAGACTAACTCAAATTTCTCCCCCTTTGTCATCGAATGACCAAAAGGGTTGAAACTGAGGACTAACGCCCCTGAAGAATATCATGATGATGGTGGAGCGCTAGCATCGTCAGGGTCTTGTGTCGTTGTAGGGCCTGCTGCAGTGTCGTCCAAGTCTTCATGCTCGTCCGTGGTGCGTGATGAAGAATATGAGCTGGCCACCAAGGAAGGAACCTTGACCTTCTTGTATTTCTTCGGTGGAGGTGCAGACCAGTCAAAGTTTTCCTTGAATCCCATTTGCTTCAGATCTTCTTCACCATATAGATGTGACAGAATAGCCCAGGTGCGATCAAACACTTCATGGAGGTAGTAGTGGTTTTTCTTCACTGCATTATGGGTAGAAGTCATGTTGTGAAGAATAGAGCCAAACTGACGCTTAAGCCATTTGTGGTTCCGATCGACCTTCTGGTGAAGACTTATAAGTAGTTCACAGTCAGTCATCACACGAGGAGCAGTAGCTTGAGGACTTGACTTTGGAGCATTGGCAGTAGAATCATGTGTGGCAGAGTCATCATTGGTGGATTAAGATGCAGCTTTGCGGAACTGACCATCTAATGGACAAGTGCCTTCATCGATAATAGCAGGTGCCTTGCCCTTTCCTTCAGATGAGGAATATGTCCGTTTGAGGACTTCAATCGGGGGCAAGTAGCTGCCACGGTTAAGAGTATCAGCCTTGTAGTTGAGTGAAGACCTTGATCTGAGGAATCTCATGATCCACGGCGCGTAAGGCTTCAGCTCAAATGGAGAAAGTGCAACATTCGCTAGAGTCCTCATGAAGAAATCATGGTAATTGATAGGGATACCATGCATGATGTCGAAGAGCATATTCTTCATCATCCCCACAATTTCTTCATCTGATGAATCATGACCTTTGATTGGACTGATAGTCTTTGTTAGAATGCGGTAGATGGTTCTGGGCACATAGAGCAATTTCTTCATGAGGAATTTGGTCCTTTGGGCTTGTCCAGGCTTCAGCGGCTTCATGAGCACTTGCATATAGTGGTCAGTGAGTTCAGGTTCATCATATAGACAGCGAGCGCCTTCTGGTGGAGGACTGATTGGCAAGGCACAAAGCAATTCAGAAGCTGGTGCCTTGTAATGAGTGTTTTTAGTCATCCAGTCCAACACCCAGGAGTTGATGTCATGTGCTTCACTAGTGATATGCAGTGTTGCATAAAATTGAAGAATTAGCTCTTCATTCCAGTCAACAATGTTAGTGCAAAAGTTAAGCAGACCTGCATCGTGAAGCATACTGAGGACCAGCGTGAAGCAAGGCATAGATTCCATGTCCACATGAGGAATATGCTCATGATCGAAGACTTTGTCCTTGTCAAAGAGAACTGAGGAATAGAAGTTGGCCTGGCTGGCAGTCCAGAAGCGCTTCCTTCTAAGACGAGCATTGTCATATGGGTTGAATTCAGTGAAGAATACATGCTCGCCGAAGAAATCATCAGCCTTGAATTTTGGCTTCTTGGAGAAGGGATTCTTTGGTTTGGGTTGAGGGGTGTTAGTGATCTGCAGTACCACCTCAGGAATCGCAATCTCAGGTTCCTCATGCTGAGGAATTTCAGTTTCTTTTGCATCTACAGCCTGGGTCATCACTTCTTCATTCACATTTTCTTCAGTACTAGTGGCTGGAATTTCTTCATGGATAGACGGGGCTGCACAAGGTTCATCAGAGCCCACCTGTACTTTAGTAGCAGCTGGGGACTGAGGAACAACTTGGAGAGGAGTGAACAACAGAGAGTTGGGGTGCTGACTTTCCCAAAAGTCATCATTCAGTACTGGTGTGGTACATCCGATGTCCACATCCTCATCTTCAATTTCTTCAACACCTGCCTCTTCAGCATTAAACTGAGGCATAGGCGAGGAAATGACTGGGGTTGAAGGGATCTTATCCACTTTAATTTCTTCGTCCAACTGATCTGTCGAAGCAGCAAAAGGAGTTTCTTCATCAGATTCCTCGGGAATCTCATAGTCTTCACCAAACGGAACAAGGTCCTTTGATGGCATTGATGAGACTGGAACAGCATCAATTGGATTGTCAATTGAACTGATCAGAGTCTTCATCTTCTTCGGAGCTGAAGAATTTGAAGAAGTTGATGCCTTCCTCTTTTTCATCGATGCACGCTCTGCAACCTTGGTCTTATTCGCATCTGATGCAGATGGAAGACTTGGAGTTGGGGTAGGCGCAGGAGGTGCATTTTCTTCAGGCACAACTGTTGCAGTTGCCCTGACTTGTTCACTTTCCTCAGGCGCATCACTAGTGGATGCCCTGGCAATATCTTCAGCGGCTAGAATGGAGTCATCAGCCCTGGTACTCTCATTATCTTCAGCAGCCTGACTTACATCAGCGGTGCTGGCATGTTCTTCAGTAGGCTGGGCAGATGCTTCAGCCTGAATAACTTCAACGTGCACAGGTGGAGCAGCACTTGAAGTGAATTTCTTCGTCAGATTGACGAAACGAACCTTTGCTCCCTTCCAATCAGCATAGTGCCGATTGAAGTCATCACTCAATTGCTTGATTTCAGCTTGTACAGCAATGAGTTGTTCAGGAGTAAGTGTGAGGACATTGTCCTTGAGGTAGCATTGTTTCTTGTATTGCGCTTTCTTCAACCTTCATCCTTCTTCATATTTCCACTTCTCTTCCTCAATGAAGTGAGTCAGCACATGACTTTGACCTGGAGTGAGGTTCATCTCCGGCAAAGGTGTAGTGGGGTCCTTGTGCCATAAGTCAATGAAGTCGAGGATCAACTTGGGATCCAGAAGTAGTGGCACATTGCTGCCTTTGGCTCTAGCGGCCTTGGCTTTCCTGTCCCTGATGATTTCAGCAAGTTCTTCATCATCAGCCTCATCGTCATCAGAGGGGATTTGGAAGGCAACCTGCTTCTTGTGAGGACTTGGGCGCAGGCCTTGTCCAGCAGTGGCCTTTTTCATCAGCAGAGATGGACCGGCTGAGAACTTGGTGCAGCAGTGGAGCTAGCAGATGCTCCTGAAGCAATAGAGATGCCTTGAGTCCTTTGGCACGTGACGAGATGCACAGGTGCCAAAGATTTGGTCGGAGCAGCTGAAGACTTTGTCGGAGGAGCTGAGGAATTTGAAGGAGGAGGAGCAGACTGAGGAATTTGCCGTGAGGGCTTTGAAGATACTGGCCTTGAGGGAATTTCTGAGGAGCTTGGTCGTGAGGGCATTGAAGGAGAAGCACTAGACTTGTGGGCAGGCTTCTTTGGCATAGCCTTCCTGGGTTTACTACCAGAGGCCTCAGCAGCGTTAGCAGCAGCAGTAGAATCTTCATTGAATTTCCTCACTACTTCCTTTGCTTGCTTGGCCAGTTTGGCCTGGCGCCTAGCCCATTCAGCTGCATAGTCCTCACCGCGCTTGAGGCTGGTGGGATCCGCCAGTTGGCCGGGTCTCAATGGAGGTATTGAGCATGGAGGGTTCAGCGCGAATTTCTTTATGTATTTGGGAGTAACATACCTGTACTCCCTCCATTCTCGTGCCCATCTCCTCTCAATCTGTTGTATGCGCACCTTGCGCTGATTCTTGTCCTCCTTGCCAAACTTGGCCTCATTAGGAGTGCAGTATCCAGCATAAATATCCTCGGGTATTTCAAACGTAGTATTGACCTTTGGCCTCTTTCCTCCCTTTTGTGGCTTCTTGTCGTCATCCATTTTCTTCAGCTGAGGATGAACAACTGAAATTTCTGAAGAGGTATGCAACTTTTCTTTGAGGAACACTGCAAATGAGTTAAGTTGATGAGAACCTAGTGATTCAGCAGCGGACATTTGTACCTGTGAACATAGTATAGTTGCGAGGAATTTGGAGAGGTCATATGCGTTCTCAGAAGATTTTCAAAAAGAATAGGTTTGAGGAATTTGACCGATGAGTCTTGAAGAATTTCACTAAGCGTTCTTTATCTTAGGTTCCAGAGTTGTACAAATTTGAAAATCCACACAATTGAGGAATCTTGAGGAAAATCATTGCTTAGAGAAACGAATCAAGAACAGATAACATGTGAGGTGTTTAGTGTGTGAAGATTTGAAGAATAAACACCTTTGAAGATTTTTAAGAAAACACATGAATCAAAGCGGGCAATAAAAGTAAATTTTAATTACCCGAAGTGAAGAACACGACGAACTGGAAAGTGTTGAGGTGAATTCGTCCGTTCAAATCTTCCACGCCCTAACTCGGCAAAGGAAGACAACTACGACGGCGGCGGAGTGAAGAAATCCGCAACCGGCGCGAGTACAACGGCGACGAGGTCGAGGCAGTGAAGCTCTTCCTCACCGGCGACGATGAAGTAGCGGCGTCGCTAGGGTTTGGGAAGCTCGAGCGGGAGAGAGAGAGGTCGAGCGGAGTAAAAGTGAAGTGAGGAAGAGGCAGGGGTATTTATAGTGGCAGTGAAAAACTGTGCGCCCAAAGATTTCGGACGAACATGCCCCTGGCCCTTCTCATTCACGTGACATGTGTCACCCACGTACTGTGAGGTGGCGATCTTGTAGGATCGTGGGTGAATAGATAAGTATTTTATCGTGGAATGCGAAACGGCTTGAGCGGCAAAGCCGAAAATTCAGATATTTTTTTTCAAGTTTCCTTTCGCAATTTCTTCGGCTGTCAAGGACACAGTGAAGATTTTGAACGAGTTTCAAATAGAACGCACATGAAGAATTTGTGAAAAGATTAGATTGAGTTTAGCATAGAGGGGGAAGGGTCCGATCACATTCACTTAGCAGAAAAGGTCAACTTGAAGAATTAGCAATAAGTGAATGTTGTAGAGTACATAAACTCATATATATATATATATATATATATATATATATATATATATATATATACATATATATATATATATATATATTCAAATGAAGACAGACGACGGAAATAGTGAAGACATTGCAAGTTGAAGAATTTGAAAAACTGAGGAATTTCAAAAACTGAGGAAAAACTCAAATTTAAGATTTTCAACTTTTGTGGTGGCGTAACCCACCGTATAAGAAAGTTGGCTTCAGACACCGCGTACAATTGTCGTAGGGTTTTGAGAGTCAATTTCTTCGTTAATTTCTTCACACCTAGAGGGTTAGTCTTCATTAATTGAAGAAAAACGTTACTTCGTGTGTTGCGCATCTAAGTCATCAAGTCAGCATAAGTGTTAGGATGAGTGTCCATTTCAAAGAACATTCGAAGATTCTAGGATATTTAGCTCACACCGCAACTTGCTAAATCTCTTCTCATCCAAGGGCTTAGTGAAAATATCGGCCAGCTGATCTTCAGTTCTTGCATGGCAGATGGAGATATCGCCCTTCAAAACATGATCACGAAGAAAATGATGACGAATCTGGATGTGCTTTGTCTTCGAGTGCTGAACTGGGTTGCGACAAATCTTGATAGCGCTCTCATTGTCGCAGTAGAGAGGCACATTCTTCATGTTGATGCCATAGTCCTTGAGTGTTTGCTTCATCCATAGTAATTGAGCACAGCACGACCCAGCAGCAATGTACTCAGCTTCTGCAGTGGAGAGAGATACGCAGTTCTGTTTCTTCGAGGACCAACAGACCAAAGATCGTCCGAGGAAATGGCATGTGCCTGATGTTGACTTGCGGTCCACGCGATCGCCAGCATAGTCAGAGTCCGAATATCCAACGGGATCAAATGAAGAGCCCTTGGGATACCATAATCCAAGTGTTGGTGTGTGAGCTAGATATCGAAGAATATGCT
The DNA here is from genome assembly GCA_963921465.1 of Triticum timopheevii. Classification (NCBI taxonomy): domain Eukaryota; kingdom Viridiplantae; phylum Streptophyta; class Magnoliopsida; order Poales; family Poaceae; genus Triticum; species Triticum timopheevii. The sequence continues at coordinate 72,729,387 of OY997274.1, forward strand.
TCACAGCCTTATGGTGTGATTCCTTCGGTGTAGCTTGAAATCGGGCACACATGCAAAAATTAAGCATAATATCTGGCCTAGATGCACATAGGTACAATAAAGAGCCAATCATGGAGCGGTATACCTTTTGATCGAAGTCTTGACCATTTCATCAGTGCATAGATGGCCATTTGTGGGCATTGGAATTTTGACCCCTTTGCAATCTTGCATGCCGAATTTCCTCAATACATCTTTGAGGTATTTCTCCTGAGATATGAATATGCCATTGCGCTGTTGACGAATTTGAAGACCTAAAAAGAATTTCAATTCTCCCATCATAGACATTTGATATTCTTCACTCATCATATAGGCAAATTAATCACTATAACGTTGGTCAGTACAGCCAAAGATAATATCATCAACATATACTTGGCACACAAACAATTCACCATCATAAGATTTAGTGAAAAGAGTTGGGTCGAGTGAACCGGGTTTGAAGCCTTTCTTCATGAAGAATTCCTTCAAAGTATCATACCACGCCTAAGGGGCTTGCTTGAGGCCATACAGTGCCTTGTTGAGTCTAAAGACTTTGTCGGGATTCTTTGGATCTTCAAAACCTGGGGGTTGAGCAACATATACTTCTTCCTCAAGCTTACCATTGAGGAATGCACTTTTCACATCCATTTGTTGTAAGATAATATCATGATGGTTAGCGTAAGCAAGTAATATGCGAATAGCCTCAAGTCTAGCAACAAGTGCAAAAGTTTCATCGAAATCAATTCCTTCAACCTGTGTGTAGCCTTGAGCTACAAGCCGTGCCTTATTCCTCACCACAAGGCCATTTTCATCTTGCTTGTTGTGGTAGATCCACTTTGTGCCAATGATGTTGTGCTTGTGAGGATCTGGACGTTTGACTAGTTCCCAAATGTTGTTGAGCTCTAATTGATGCAATTCTTCTTGAATAGCCTGAATCCACTCAAGCTCCAGAAATGCTTCATCTACCTTAGTGGGCTCTGAGATAGAGACAAAAGCAAAGTGCCCACAAAAGTTAGATAAATGTGAAGATTTTGAGCGAGTGAGAGGACCTGGTGCTTCAATGTCATCAATGATCTTCTCAATTTGCACTTCGTTAGCAATGCGAGGATGAGTGGGTTGTCTTCGAGGAATTTGATCAGCATTCCCTTCAGGAGCATTTTCTTCAGCACCATTTTCTTCAGGTGTGCCAGCCCGGTGATCATCACGATCTGGAATGAATTCTTCAGCGGATTCTTCGGTAGGAATGACATCCTCAGTAGCCTTGAACTTGATAGAATCCTCAGGTGTTGGTTCATCTATCACAGAAGGTAGGTGCTCCTATTGATGACGTGGCATGCAGTATCAATTGCCTCAATCCAGAAGCGACGAGGCGTCTTGTATTCATCAAGCATAGTGCAAGCCATTTCAGCGAGGGTTCTATTCTTGCGCTCCACGACGCCATTCTGCCGAGGAGTGTAAGGAGCAGATAACTCATGAGTAATACCCAGTTCATCAAATAGCCATCTAGACCGGAATTCTTGTACTCGGTCCCATTGTCAGTTCTGATGTGCTTGATCTTCACACCAAAGTTGGTTGAAGCCCTCGAGGAAAATCGTTTGAAGACTTCCTACACTTCACGTTTGTAAGTGACAATGTGCACCCATGTGTAACGAGAATAATCATCAACAATAACAAATCCATATTGAGATGCATCATTCAGAATTACAGAATAGTGGTTAGGACCAAAGAGATCCATGTGAAGCAATTCAAATGGTCGAGTGGTAGTCATGACAGTCTTCGTTGGATGCTTGGCCTTTGTCATCTTTCCAGCTTCACAAGCTCCGCATAAGTGATCCTTGAGGAATTTGACATTCTCAATGCCAATGACATGCTTCTTCTTCGCAAGCGTGTGCAGATTCCTCATGCCAGCATGACCAAGTCGGCGATGCCATAGCCAGCCTTCTGAAGCTTTTGCAAGTAAGCACACGGCTGGTTGCGGTCCTGTAGAGAAATCAACAATATACAGATCTGCTCTCCTAAAGCCTTCGAAGACTTTGGAATGGTCAGCTTCCATGATCACAACACAATGATATCTTCCAAAGACAACAACCATATCGAGATCACAAAGCATTGAGACAGACATAAGGTTGTATCCTAAGGACTCAACAAGCATGACTTTGTCCATGTGACGATCCTTTGAGATCGCAACCTTACCTAGACCCAATACCTGACTTTTGCCTTTGTCAGCGAAGATGATATGCTTCAGATGTGACGGTGATAAAGGAGCATCCATCAATAGATTCTTGTCACCCGTCATGTGATTTGTACATCCACTATCGAGGACCCACTCGTTTGCTTTGGGTTGATCATCCTGCAGATGAATTAGTGCAACTTACGAACTCATATACTTCATCAGTGAAGAATATGACATCAATATCATCAGATCACTTTCATCAAGCAATAGCACAGATAAATCAGTATGAGGACGTGAGAAATGAAAATTTAGTTCTTCATGATTAGCCTGCGTCCTTTCAGGCACATTCAGGTCTCCAGCAAATTCTTCAAATGTTTTGAGTACGTCTGGAGACCTGACCCTGCATAAGAGATTAGTTCTTTTTCTTCACCACCGACATGTGAAGGGGTTGCAAAGAATTCATCACTCTGCGAGCACCATATGACAAAGGTGGCATAGAAGCCAGTCCGCTTTGTTTCACATAAGAGGGGTTAGGGTAAGCATATGAATAAGCAGAGAAATTCTTCGAGAACTTATGAACATAATGATTTGAAAAATAACGTTCATATTCATAGCCCTTAGCTCCACCCTGCAAAACAAGGGGGTTAGCATGATGATGATCATATGAGGACTTTGATCCATTTGAGGAATTTGATCCATGTGAAGAATTAGGTCCATATGAAGAATTGGATCTGGGGTTACTGTTCTTCACTGGTGGTGTCATGAGGACATTCACTTGAAGACTTTCAAGATAACTTTTGGGAACCCAAATTTTCTTCATAGGGGAACCGTTCCTGCAGTTAGTGCCAACATATCTAGCAAATACTTCACCATTCTGATTCTTGAACAGTTTATAGTTGGAGTCAAATGACTCATCAGAAGAATGAGGAGATTCACATGTAAAGCCAGATAAATTGGATGGATCAACTGGAGGTCCCTTTGCAGCAACCCATGAGGTTTTGGGGTACTACTCAGGTTTCCAATATGTTCCATCAGCATTGAGTTTCCGCACAAAGGCAATACCCTCTTTCCTAGGGTTCCTGTTGAGGATCTATTTTTTGAGCACATCACAAAGAATCTGATGCCCTTTGAGGCTTTTGTACATGCCTGTCATGTACAATTCCTTCAGCCCTGCATCATTAGTAGTACTAGCAATGTCCTCAGATGAGGAATTAGTGATAGCAGAGACAGGTGAAGAATTTGTAACATTTGAAGCATTTGAACATTCAGGTGAAGAATTAGCAGATTCACGTTCGATGCACTTCAGACATGGAGGAACAAATTCTTCCTGAGTAGCGCTGATTTGTTGAGCAAGTAATGAATCGCGCTCCTTCTGAAGATCTTCATAACTCACTCTTAGCTTCTCAAGATCTTGCTTTCTTTGAAGAAGTTCAAGAGAAAGCTTCTCGTGATCAGATAAGAGAGTGTTATGATGACCTTGAAGGTTGTCAAACTTGGAATGAAGTCCCTGAAGACTTTCAGCCAAGGCTTTTGACTGATCCATTTCTTCACCCAACATATCATCGCTCTTATTTAGCATGTATTGAACTTTTTCCAAAGCTCTTTGTTGTTTAGTGGCAAAGGAAGCAAGTTTGACATAGCTAGGTCCAAATTCATCGCCAGATTCATCATCACTGGACTCGGATAGATAACATTCGATTACCTTAGCACTGTTTGCCATAAGGCAGGGAGTAGAAGATGATGATTCTGGTTTGAAAGTCATCGCATTGAGAGATTCCTTGTAATCCTCAAACCAAGGATCATGATGAGTTCGATGACCTTCATAGACCTCAGAGAGACGGTCCCAGATTAGCTTCGCGTGATTGAGATGCATGACATTCCTGGACTGATTTCGGGATAGACTGGAGCAGATGACATCCTTCGCTGTGAGGTTAAGTAGAGTGTACTTGGGAATGTCATCAGCCTCCACCATCCTGCATAGATCGGTAAGACCGATCTCAGTGACGGTCCACAGTTCGCTGTCCATAGCTATGAGTTGCTTTTTCATCATGGCCTTCCACCGAGGATACTCATGACCGTCAAAGATGGGGCAGGAAACATTCCTCGATCCTGCAGTCGACATAACTAGAACTCCAGGTGGTTAAACCAAAATCACACAGAACAAGGGAGTACCTTGCTCTGATTCCAATTGAAAGTGCGTTATATCGACTAGAGGGGGGGTGAATAGGCGATTTTTATGAATTCTTCACTAAGGAATTTGCTGGTGAGGAAATTCCTAAATGAAGAACTACTTGTAGCGGAATAAGTACTCAGAAAGGAACATAAAAGAACACAAGCATAGTCATCATGATGAAATGAAGACAAGCACAGAGTACAGAAAGCGTAAACACAGGATAACACAAGGAAGAAGACGAACAAACTGAAGAAATAGAACTGAGGACATTGAGAAAGTCTTCAGTCAATGTCTTCAAACAGATATAAACAGGCACACAACAACATACATGAGGAAATGAAAGAGTTGAGGAAATAGAACCAGTAAGCTCGGTGAAGACAATGATTTGGTAGACCAGTTCCAACTGTTGTCTCAGTTGTACATCTGGTTGGAGCAGCTGAGTATTTAAACTCGAGGAGACCCAGTCCCGGACACACAGTCCTCACCTTATTCTCATTGAGCTAAGGTCACACAGACCTCGCCCAAACACTCGTGGTAAGTCTTCAGGTGACTTCTGAACCTTCACAAACTCGGTCACGCGGCGATTCACAATTCCTCTTGAATGCTCTAGACCTTGACGCCTAACCGTCTGGAAGAAGCACAGTCTTCAAAGGAAACAAGCGTCGGATCCACGCAGGATCAATCTCTTCAGTGATGCTCAATCACTTTGAGGTTTTGTAGGTTTGGGTTTGGGATTTCCTAACTTGATGATTTTCACTCAAAGTCCTCGGAGGATGGGTTGCTCTCAAATGACAAGTGTGAGTTTCTCTCGGAGCAGCCAACCAACTAGTGGTTGTAGGGGGCGACTATTTATAGCCGGGGAGCAGCCCGACATGATAAGACATAAATGCCCTTGTCTGATATGACCGTTAGGTGGGTAGATATTTTGGGACAGGTGGCGCGTAGCACAGCAACGGTCAGAATATTTGAAGTTCGAATTCCTCAGGGCTATCATGTTCCTCACTGTGTAGGCAATTCACACTGGTGGATTCCTAACTCTTCAGTCAGAACAAATTCCTCAGAGACCATAAGAACTTCGTCTCTGTCACTTAAGAATATGACTGAACTGTACGAGATTTCCAATGGCTTCACTCGAAAGGATTGGTAGGTGTAGGATTTTGAGTTGAGCATCACATGGAAAATTTTCCTTAGTATTTCCTCGACCCCCTTTAACAGTACGGTGTTTCCTAAGACTCAAGAAAGAGAAAATGAAACAGTAAAAACAAAATTTTCATGCTTCATGTTCCTCAAATGATTACCAAGTCTTGAAGGTCACACCAATTTCTTCACTTTCAAAGTCTTCAGAAATCCAAAGTCTTCAGTCGAAGAACTTCATTTTTAGGGGTCGACTTTCACTGTAAATATCAAACTCCTCATAGACTTATAGACCTGTGTACACTCAAAAATGCACCAGTCCCTTAACCTAAAAGTCTTCAATACACCAAAATCACTAAGGGGCACTAGATGCACTTACAAGAGGGAGTTCGTATGTGGCTGGACAATTGTGAAGTGTACTTCCAATTGTACCAGATCCCTGATGGCTTTAAACTTATGTCGGCCTCTCTACACCTGCAAGGCAACACGTCACACTGGTAATAGTCATGCAAACACATAGATGCCTGCGCAGATGCCACGGTTAAGAAAAGCAATACTGCAGGAGTTCGACCTTGATGTGCACCGCAACTATTTGAAGGAACTACTATTGCTGAAACAGGAAGAGTTAGTGCACCAATACCGCACCATGTTCAATCAGCTTGTGTATCATGTCCGGTTATATGATGCAAGCATCAGTGAAACAATGATGGTGACTCAATTTGTGTTGGGATTGAAGGAGGAAATAAGAGCAACAGTGGAAATTCAGTTACCCTAGTCGGTAGTCCTAGTGGCAGAGTATGCACTGGTACAGGAGGCCATCCTAGAATGACAGAAGGTGCAGCACCACAAAGTTCAGAAGCAATTTGGACAAAGCAAATTCACTGCACCTCATCGGGAAAATTCCTCTCGGCCTCAATTCGCAGTAGGAGACTTGTGGAGAGCAAAGCAACTCAAGGAGTTCCATAGGGCAAATGGACTTTGCTATAGCTATGGTGAAAAATATACTCAAGGTCATGTATGTTCAAACAAACCACCTTTACATCTCAAGGCTTTGGAGGCTCAGGAAATTGAAGGGCAGCTTTCAGATGACATTCTAAATGCCACTGCGGCCGAAGAAGCAGTAGAGGAAGTGGCTGCTTATCTGTTAGTTAATGCCATATCAGGGTCTGCAAACACTTAAACTATTAGGCTGAGAGCACTTGTAGAGAGCAAAATTATGTTGTTACTAGTGGACTCAGGGAGCTCTCACACATTCATTGACAGGCAATTAGCTGACAAACTGAAACACAAAGCCACTATGCTTGATAAGGCCCTACAAGTCAAAGTAGCAAAATGGGGAGCAACTTCAGTGTGAAACTGAGATGGTGGGCTTGCCCTGGTGGATTAATGGACACACCTTCACTTCTGATATGAAGGTGGTGGACTTGGGAGGGTATGATGCTATTCTAGGAATGGATTGGTTGGCCCAGTGGGGAGCTATGGTCTGTCATTGGTAAGAGAAGTGGCTACAGTTTGACAGAAAGGGACAACAGATCCGGTTGCAGGTCATTGTGGAGAAAAACCAAACTGAGATTCAAGCTATCACTGCGGAACAAATGCTCAAATGGCAAAAACGGAATGATATTTGGGCTACTGCAGTTGTCTCTCCAACTTTGCGCACTGAGAATCATGAAGTGACAGCTTGCATTTCAACAACTTTGGAAGATTTTGCTGATGTGTTTGAGGACCCAAAGCAATTACCACCACATAGGGAATTTGACCATGACATATCTCTTTTACCTAGTAGTGCACCAGTCAATGTCAGACCTTACAGGTATAACCCACAACAGAAAGATGAAATAGAAAAGCAAGTAAATGAGATGCTAGCTGCTGGTCTCATCACACCTATTATGTCTCCTTTTGCTTCCCCTGTCTTGTTAGTAAGGAAGAAAGATGGGACTTGGAGGTTTTGTGTGGATTACATAAGACTGAACACACTAGCAGTGAAGAACACATTTCCAATGCCTGTGGTGGATGAGATGTTAGATGAAATTGCTGGGGCCAAGTGGTTCTCTAAATTGGATTTAAGGTCTGGTTATCATTAAATCCGAATGGTGGAAACTGATGAAGAAAAAACTGCCTTCAAAACTCACCATGGGAAATATCAATTCGGAGTAATGCCCTTTGGGCTGACAAATGCACCTGCTACTTTTCAGTGTCTGATGAATATAATTTTCAAAAAATATGCTAGAAACTTTGTGCTCATTTTTATGGATGATATATTGGTGTTTAGTGAAACACTGGAGGAGCATGAAGAACACTTAAGACAAGTTCTCCAGACTTTGAGAGAAAATCAGCTATATGCAAAAATGAGCAAATGATGCTTTGCTACACAGTAATTGAGCTACCTGGGACATATAATCCCTGACAAGGGAGTGGCCACAGATCCCGAGAAAACCAAGGCCATGGAACAGTGGCCCCAACCCACCAACTTCACCGAATTGAGGGGGTTTCTAGGGCTTACTGGCTATTACAGAAAATTTGTGGCTCATTATGGAATTCTTGCCAAACCCCTAACCTATCTATTGCCGCTTAAGACATTCCAATGGACAGAGGAAGCCCATGATGCTTTTGGCAAGATGAAAACAACAATGGTGTCCACTCCAGTGTTGTCTTTACCAGATTTCTCCAAATCCTTCACAATAGAGACTGATGCATGCGATACTAGGATTGGGGCTGTGTTGAGTCAGCAAGGACACCCGGTGGCCTATTACACCAAAGCTCTAGGAGTGCAAAATCAGATGCTACCAACATATGAGAAAGAATTCATGGCAGTCATGATGGCAGTAGATAAATGGAGATCCTACCTAAACAGATGGCCATTTGTCATCAAAACTGATCATAAAAGTATGTGCAACTTAGAAGATCAAGTGCTCCATACTAAATTGCAGAAGAAAGCAATGGCTAAGTTGGCTGGCCTCCAATTTAAATTTCAATACAAAAAGGGCACTAAGAACAAAGCAGCTGATGCCCTGTCGAAAGTGGGACGTGTATTTGCAGTACAGGTTGTATCCACTGCTCAAACAGTTTGGCTACAAGAAGTAGTTAACTCCTATGCAGTAGATACAAGAGCCCAGGAACTACTTACTAAATTAGCAATCACTGCTGAAGATGAGCCTGGGTTTTCCCTTTCTCAAGGACTGATCAGATTCAAGGGCAAAGTCTGGGTGGGCTATAACTCAGGTTTACATACCAAATTAATTGAAGCATTTCATGCTTCTCCTATTGGAGGGCACAGTGGTACTTAGGCCACATACCAGAGAGTAAAGAAGTTGTTTCACTGGACTGGAATCAAGCAAGACATTCAGAACTTTGTCCAACAGTGCCAGATTTTTCAACAAGCAAAACATGAAAATTGCAAGTACCCAGGTCTCCTAAACCCTTTACCAATACCGACAAGAGCTTGGGAGGATGTAAGTATGGATTCCATTGAAGGTTTGCCTAGATCCAATGGATATAATGTCATCCTAGTGGTAGTAGACAAATACTCTAAATACAGCCACTTCATTCCCTTGAAGCATCCCTATTCAGCTGCTACTGTAGCCCAAGCATTCATGCAGCGGGTGGTGAAACTTCACAGCATGCCATTAACTATCACATCAGATAGAGATACAATATTCACTAGCCACTTCTAGAAGGAGTTGTTATCTATTTGGGGCCCTAAGTTTCAAATGTCCACAACCAGACACCCACAAATAGATGGGCAAACAGAACGAGTGAACCAGTGCTTGGAAATGTATTTGAGGTGTGCTGTTCATGATTCACCTACAAAATGGCATAACTGGTTGGCTTTGGCAGAGCTCTGGTATAACACCACCTATCATTCATCCTTGGGGTGCACTCCTTTCAAAGCTTTACATGGGAAGAGCCACATATGGGACAATTCCTTAGACCCCCAGAGGATGCTTCTCCTGACATCCAATAGTGGCTACAAGACAGGCAAGCTTATGCAGAACACTTGCAACTGCATCTTCAGAGAGCTCAGCAAAAATGCAAAAGCAGATGCTGATAAGCACAGATCCATGAGAGAGTTTACAGTTGGGGAGTTTATTTTCCTCAAACTAACCCTATGGACAGCTTTCTCTGGTGAACAAACCCTGCCCCAAATTGGATTTTAAATACTATGGGCCTTTCCAAATTTTAGAGAAGTTTGGACCAGCAGCATATAAGTTGGACCTTCCTTCAGATACATAAATCCATCCCGTGTTGCACGTTTCTTAGCTGAAACAACAAGTGCCTGATCATACTCCTGTGTTCAAAACCTTGCCGAAGCTGCCAAGACTAGACACTGAAGAGCTCACTCCCTCGGAAATTTTGGATCACAGGTTAGTCAAGCGAGGTAATACAGCTCTGCTTCAGGTACTGATTCGGTGGTCATATTTGACAGGAGAATTCGCTACTTGGGAAGATTATGAAGCGTTGCAGAAAAGGTTTCCTTAGGCAGCTGCTTGGGGACAAGCAACTTCTCAAGAGGGGAGCACTGTCATCGCCCCTATTCCATCAGGCGAGACAGCAGAGACTAGAGGAGCAGAACAGGGCAAGGAACGCACCAGTGCCTGATGACTCTTCGCAGTTGGGCCTAGGTGTGCGTGTGGGCCGTGGGCCTTGTGGGTGTAATAGCGTGTGTGGGTGAGCTGTGGCATATATAAGCCCGAGCCGTTGTAGCCGAGAGGCATCGAAGAATTGAGAAATGAAACAGTAGTCTCCTTCCCCTGTTTTCCCCTTTCTGCTCCTTCCCCAAGTTTTCTCCCCTCGGTCGCCACCTAACCCTGTCCAAAATCCCTAGGGTTCATCCCCGAAGGCAAGGACATTACACTGGAGGAGAGACATTGGTTTCAGCCATGGCGGCGCAAGCTTACTCGACGCACTCTGAAGATGGCGGGGGAAGATCGGTGTTATACAATCAAGCGTCGCTATTTGGGGTAGTTTGACAGCAGTTTGGGAGGTGAGAAGGTTAGATAGATGAGCCTGTAATGGTTGTTGGGCTTTTTGGAACCCTATCTGAACAGGGTCCGAAACTATGTGATAAAATATGCTGTCGTGCGCGGTGGGTTCTACTTCTGTTCTAGGACGATGCTGATTCATTAGTGCGGGTTAGGGGGGGAGGGGGTTGGTTCCTGTTTTGGCTCTTTGCCTAGTAATTTGAAACATCTATGGGGTTGCTACTCTCGAGAGAAACCTAAGATCAATCTATGAATCATCCATGAGCCCCTTCACTTTTGCAGCTTTGTTGCCAGGACAAAGCGTCTAGATTCCACGCGTGCCTTTTATACGACAACCATGAAGGTACCGAGTGGTGGATCACATCCTTCTGCCGAATTCGGATAATCTTTTTCGTTGTATGTCTCATGTCAACAACGATTTAGTGCATAATTTATGGGGTAGTTTTTATTGTTGGCTAGCTGTGACTGATGTGTCATCGGGGCTGATGATGATAATGTTGTGGTGGTGTCGATTGCCACCGTAGAGTGACAGGGGTTTCACTGGTTTTCTTTGTTAACTGGGCAACTCGTTTTTTAAGGGGAGGCTCTATCATGGATAGCTGTGTTTATATCATATAAGAGCATCTACAGCCGGATTTGGAAAATCCGGCCCCTCAAACGTCTGCGGACAAGACCGGGCACCCCTCAAATAATGTAATCCACATCCGGATACCTCTATTATCATATCTCATATCCATACAAATCCATGCAACTATGTTGATGTACAGACATCGTCCGGCTACTCTACCACTACTAACTAGACATGCTATCGGACTACCAAAATTTAGCATGTTTGATTCACGACTGCCCTTTCCCTTTCCGGCGCCCTTGTCGTCCTTCTCGCGGAAATACTGATCGAAGACGCAGTACGGATCAAGCCGGATCTGCTTGTCGCTAGAGCTGTCCTCATCGCCAGTGTCCGCCTTCTCCTCCTTCGGTGGCAGTCCGGCCATGGCATGGACCGCCCGATTTTTCTCTTAGGGCGAGGACACCCCAGTCGACGGATCCGGACTCGTCGGACTCTGATCCGCTGCCTGCCGTGCTGGAGAAGGCCGGAGGTGAGCTCTGGTGGGGGGGGGGGTGGAGGGAAGTGGAGTGAAGTGGCTAAGGTTTGCTCCGGCGAGCGAATGAGGACGAATATATGTGGGGTCGGATGGGCCAGCATGTGTCGGGTCCGACATGGCGGGCGTGCCCGGGCGCCCCACATCTGCCTCATATTTGGGTTGGATATGAGGGTGCCAGCCCGGGCGTTTGAGGGCCGTTTGAGGCGTCCGTCTGGGTCAAAAAATCAGGACCAGGCGTCCCGCCCGGACATATGAGGCAGGTTTGAGGCGCCCAGTTGTAGATACTCTAATAGTTACATGGTCCATGAGCTTGGTGACTAGAAAGTCAGAGCTCATTCATCCAACTAAAGAAACCTTATTACAATAATTATAGTTTGGTAGCACACCTGTGGATTGATTAAAAAAACGAAAACAATGCTTAAACGCAACCCTCCTTATTGTTGTAGCAGTATTCACAGACTGCATGAAAATTGTTACCGTAGCATCCTACTTTTTACAATACAACAGTGAGATTTTCACCCTGCTTATCAGTTTTTCGCAAATAGATAAGAACTTTTTTTGAGCTGAAGATTTTTTTTTTGAAAAGAAATAGGAGAAGAAGAATTTCGTTATTATGAGATGAAACATGTTTTGGTGGACGCTGGTTGCTAGGGGCAACGGGTGGACGGAAATAGACCGTTGGATGTTATTTGGATGTCAGGGATTGGATGATTACTTAGTAGCTCAGCCAAGTTAATTAGAGAATCGCCCACCACACACCACCATCGGAGACACACACGCCACTGGAATTCCCCACCGCCGCCGTCGCCGCCGCCGCTGCTCCGCCGTCGCGGCGCCATGCTCCACCTCCGTAAGCGCGTCCTCTCCGGCCCGCCCCTTCCTTCCACCTTCCCACTCTCTCTCCAGCGCCTCCTCTCCACCGCCGCCGCGCCCGCCGTTTCCTCGAACCCTAGCTTCGCCGTGGAGGAGTACCTCGTCGCCACCTGCGGCCTCACCCGTGCCCAGGCACTCAAGGCCTCCACCAAGCTGTCCCACCTCAAGTCCCCCGCCAAGCCCGACGCCGTCCTCGCCTTCTTTGCCGGCCTCGGCCTCTCCGGCGCTGATGTCGCGGCCGTCGTCGCCAGGGACCCGCAGATCCTCTGCGCCGGCGTGGAGACAACCCTGTCCCCCGTCGTCGCTGGGCTCACCGGCCTCGGCCTGTCACAAGCTGAGATTGCGCGCCTCGTCTCGCTCAGCCCTGACAACTTGCGCCACAGATCCGTCGTCTCCAAGATAGAGTACTACCTGCCACTCTTCGGCTCCATCGACAACTTGTTCCGGCCCCTCAAATACGGCTCGGGCTTCCTCAACTCCGACCTAGAGAGGGTTATCAAGCCCAATGTCAAGCTCTTAGCAGATTGCGGGCTAGGTGCTTGTGATATTGCCAAGCTCTTCATCCATGCACCGAGGATACTTTCTGCCAAACCAGAGTGTTTCTTGTTGAAGGTTGCGTGCGCCGAAGGTATAGGTGTGCCCCGTGGCTCTGGAATGTTTAGGCAAGCGTTGCACGCCGTCTCATACCTCAGCGAGGACAAGATCGCTGCCAAACTGGACAACTTGAAGAAGACACTTAGGTGGTCAGATACCGAGGTTGGCATTGCTGTGTCCAAGTGTCCGATTCTGCTGAGGAGGTCAAATGACGTGCTACAGCGCCTGTCAGAGTTCCTAATCGCTGAGGTGGGGTTGGAACCGACGTACATTGCTCATCGGCCAGAAATGCTCACTCGTAGCTTGGAGGGCCGCCTCAGGCCCCGGTACAATGTTTTGAGGTTTCTTATGGAAAATGGATTGCTCAAGCGCAACCAAAGCTACTGTACAATTGTTAAATGGACCGAGAAAGAGTTCTTGGAGAACTTCGTATGCCCTCACAAGGAAGTTGCACCATACCTCGCTGAAGACTATGCGGCTGCTTGCAAAGGTGAAGTGCCGGCTAGATTCAGATAATCAGATTTACATGAACCAAGAAGCAGGAACGCGCGTGGAACTACTCTTTAGTAGCCTCGGTGACTGGGAAGATTTTCATGGAAAGGTTTGTATGACCATACAAGCAAGCTGCCCCCGCCTTGCCAAAGACTATGCTGACACTTGTAGGGGAAGTGCCTTCTAATTTCAGATTTACATGACCAATAACGGGCTATGAGAATTGGTAACTGCGTATGTCTACGTGTAGTGAACTGGTAATTTTTGTCTCAGTGTTCTTTGCCTAACTAGATGTTGGTTATCTGCTATAGCATGTCCGGTACATGTTAATTCAGTTTCGCCAATCCTGGATAAAAATGATAATTTGACTTTAGAGTACTTGTACGTCTATTACATCATTTAGAGAGAAGAAAGAATCACATTGTATGAACTTGTTCATCATCATCTCATATTGATACGCATTCTGAACTAAGAGAGTGTGACATCAGGGCATTCTACACATGCTTTCAAATATTAATGAAGAGTATTACTTAACAGATATATCAAAGGCCCTGGTATTTGTACTGGAGAAGCAAATTGATGCTTGTACGGTATGGTGCTGAAAAGCAGAGGGCATTTCATTCAATACAGGAATACGTTAAGGTAATATTAAAAAGGATTATGGCATTTTAGTCTTTGTTAGCACTATCTATAGATGCTCATGACATTTTTTATCCATTGGCATATTTGTTTTGGGATTGTAAGGTGGGTCTTATGTGCCATGCTCTGTTTTGTATTTTGCACTTTTAGATGCTCTTTTATATTTGCTTTAGTTGTGTTGGTTACAATCTCTTCTGAAGATGTGCATGCTGGAATTGGAGAAAAGAGAATGAAGATGTCGAAGACTGTTACCTTAGCGAGGAGATGGTCCCAAGGATGGTATCTTAACCAAGCTTGGTCTTAGCATTTAAGGGAACACAGTATTTTTTTTCTCAGTTATACTGAATGTCATCTTTTCGTACACTCTTTTCAGTTAAATCTCAGTCTAGGCAAGTACT